>CM037595.1:65027401-65668236 GCA_021018995.1 Chloranthus sessilifolius
AGGAACATCGAAGGTAGACAGACGCACCATTCAACGATTGGCTACAAACTACGTCATTTGTGACGATCTCCTATACAGACTGTCTCACGACAATATTCTGCTCTGATGCCTAACCTGAAAAGAAGCGGGTGAGATCATGAAGGAGATCCATGAAGGGGTCTATGGGGCACATGTCAGTGGACACATGCTCGCTAAGAAAATTCTGAGGCAAGGATACTTTTGGACCACTTTAGAAACCAATTGCTGCAAGCACGTGCAGAAGTGCTACAAATGCCAAGAGCACTCCAGTCTAATACATGCTCCGGCCATTGACTTGCACAGCATGGCCACTCCTTGGCCGTTCGCCACCTAGGGTCTCGACGTCATCGGCAAAATCAATCCTAAGGCTTCCAACGGACATCAGTTCATCCTCATCGCGGTAGAGTACTTTACGAAGTGGGTAGAGGCAGCCTCCTACACGAGCATTAAGGCTAGTCATGTTGAGAAGTTCATCAAGAACAACATCATTTGCAAATTCGGTGTACCCAAAGATATCATCACTGATAATGGCACTAATTTCGCCAATAGGCACATTCGGGCCTTGTGTGAGCAATTCCAGATCAAGCATCATCGATCATCCCCATACAGGCCGCAGACGAACGGAGCTGTGGAAGCAGCCAACAAAACTCTGATTCGCATCCTAGAGAAGATGGTAGTCACTTACAGAGATTGGAGTGAGCAGTTGCCCTTTGCACTTTGGGCCTATAGAACGTCTATCCGTACCGCTACAGGGGCAACGCCATTCTCCCTTATGTATGAACCGATGCCGTGCTACCCGTTGAGGTCGAAGTACCGTCGCTCCGTATCGTTTTGGAATCCCATCTACCTGAAGCTGAGAGGGAAAGACCCCATTTTGAGCAGTTGGATTTAATTAACGAGAAAAGACTCCTAGCCTTGTGCCACACCCAAATCTATCAGAGGAGAATTGCACGTGCTTACAATAAACATGTCTGCAGTCGAGATCTGAAGGTAGGAGACACTGTGCTGAAGAAAATTTTACCATCTCTCCACGCCGATCCAAGAGGGAAGTTTAGGCCGAATTGGGAAGGACCCTACGTCGTCCGAGAGGTTTTGCCGAGTGGCTGCGTTAAGCCACCATCTTCTGAGCCCATCAACGCTGGATACCTCCGTAGGTTCTACTCATAGGTCTTGAGACAAGGTAAGTTTTGATAAAAATAGATGCGTGACCGCTTAAGGACCCCATAAAAGAGGTCGTCATTTCAAAAACAAGTAGCCCAAAAGAAATATTCCCTGAAAACCTACCCCCTTTTTGCTACACACGTCGGGCCAATAACCATTTCTTTCATATACCCCTCCCAAAATTCCAAGAAAAAGAGAAAAGAGAAAAGAGGAAAAATCCAAACCAAAAAAAAGGAAAAAAGAAGAAGAAAGCGAAACCCCCCAAAAAAAGAGGAGGACCAAGAAAAAAGAAATGACTGGGGCATAAAAAGCCTTTGGAAAGAAAGAGGAGTCACCGAATCTAGAATTCACTCAAAACATAGATCTAAATCCCCAGAAAAACCCAACCCGTTTGAACCCCGGCCACATTACAACCCGGAAGAAAGCCCTCTTTAAGGTCCCCAAGCGGTCATAGCATCTACTGCATCAGAACAAGCTGAGTTAACAAACCACACAGAACTTCATTCAGTCGGCTATGACGGAATCGACGTCCATATCGTGGCCTTCTGATTCTGAGAAAAAAAAGAAAAGAGAGAAAATTAATTTGAGTTCAAAGCAAGATGGACGTGGTGAAAACGTGAAAGGGCGCCACGGGTAAAAATAGCGAACTCCCGCGGACCAGGTGAAAACCCAAAAGGGCACCTGGGGTAAGAGAGCGAACCCATGGAGGTAGTGAAAACCCGAAAGGGCGCTACGGGTAAAAATAGGGATGACGGGCATAGCAAAAACCCGTCTTGGGCACTATGAGCAAAAATATCAAGAAAAGAGAGATTAGGAGAAGACATGTTCTGGCCTGCCCATTTCAGTTTGAACCCCTTGAGCCCCTTCCTCCCCTTTGATGGGCCACTCATGTTAAAATTGGATCAGATCCCGATCAGGTATGTCGTCTCTACCGCGGCGTCTGATGCGTGATCAAAGGGAAAGACAGAAGACTAGACCAATCCCAGGGAAGCTAACCTTCCCATGTTTAAAGGAAAAACCCGTACCTCATGAACAGGGTTCAACCATGCCCAAAAAAAGAGGGGGGGGACCCATTGGTTTGCCCTCATAATTACCGACATCGCAAAAAGATCCCAAATTTTCTAAAAAGATAATAGATTTTTCTTTTCCATAAAAAGCCCCACATTGTGGAGGAGAAAATTTCAAAAAGATAATAGATTTTCCTTTTCCAAAAAAGGCCCCACACTGTGGAGGAGAAAAATTTCAAAAAGATAATAGATTTTCGTTTCCCATAAAAAGCCCCACACTGTGGAGGAGAAAATTTACAAAAAAAAGATAGTAGATTTCCCTTTTCCATCAAAAGCCCTACACTGTAGGAGAAAATTTCAAAAAAAGAGATAATAGATTTTCCTCCTCCATGAAAAGCCTTGCATTGCGAGACATACGAAAGAGAAAGTCAAAAAAAAAAAAAACAAAAAATATGTGTGTACAGATTTCATTCCATTTCTTACAGTATTATGTACGGAGTGTCACGTCCCAAAAAGATAACAACATGACACACTTTCTATTTTGCTGCCATCTTTATAGGTAAAAAAACCAAAAAAAATATACATATATATGTATATATATAACAAAAACAACAAAAAAGAAAGTAACCCAAAAAGAGATCTCTGTTATGGGGCATTCCTCCCCTCCGTGTATATGATCTATGATATGTGCAGGAACAGGTCAAGGGTAGGGAGCACGCTTCAAAGCACTAATCTCTGCAAGAAGAGAGTCCTCGCGAGCATTTCGATCAGACATCCACCTACCATGAAGACTCTTCTGCCGTCTCCGTGAAGCGTCAGCTGCACTGCGAGATTCAGTCAAAAGCCCAGTTAACCGAAGAACCTCACTCTCGGCTGTGGCAGCTCTTGCTTCTGTAATCTTAGCTCTGACCCTTTCTTTCTCCAAAGCCTCGGTCAAAGCCAGCCTCTCTACAGAAAGAGACTCGATCCTAGTCCGGAGAATCATCTCTTTACATGGCCAAGGCCCCGTCTCTATCACGCCTACCGAAACTGGGCTAGGGGCAGGTAATTCCTCAGATGCCAACCAAACCTTGTAATCAGGAGAGACGACGCCCCCCTGAACTAAGATGCACATGTGCACCGATTGGCGGGTCTCCCAGAGGGCAGCTATGCGGTCGAGATCACTGAGAGAACCCCGAGAAAATATCCGAGAGCACAAAGGCGGCCTCACAGAGCATGGCACATGTTGAGTATACCCAAATTGACGAAGCACCCGAGATGGGAAATAATATGTGCTACCAGTCAACCCCAATAGTGCGATACCCTCACAACCCCGAGAGCGGACAATCGGAAAGGTACCGTCCAACTAGGGAAGCTACCATATCAGCTCAACGTCAGATAGCCACAGGTTCAGTTCTTCGATGCTACCATCGGGCAGCCTCGAGTAACGTGTTAGAAAACCTCGGGCCACATCCCCTCTCACCAAGCAAAACCTCAGTATAGGCCCCATGATAGCCAAATGCTCTCCTAACCAAATCTGAACAAGGAGCGGGCTCCCGCTGAGAATCCCAACCCGACCCGAGGCCGAGGCATCAAGGCCCCGATACATCTCAACCAAGACTAGGTGCACCAATGAGCGGCCCCCCCTCCAATGCGGTCGAAACGTCGCATAGCCCAAGAGAAAAGGTCCCGCCCCCAGTAAAGAAGAGAACTTTCGATAGCAAATAAAGGGCAAAGGCCTTCACATTGAAAGGATCTCGGATAGGCAACTGTCGGAGACTCGAGTCGCCGAAAAGTTCTCTCAAGAATTTCACCGAACACCTGGTGGGCCCTCTGGCGAAACATTTCTCATATCCACCCTTTTTTAAACCGAGAACCGCGTGGACCGCCCTTGCATACCCCGGTTTGGCCACTACTTTGGTAAGGCCTCGATGCATCTTCAAGCCAGTAATAAAGGCTAGCTCTTCCAAGGTTGGGGTCAGCTCCCTGGACCCAAATCTAAAGACATGGGCCCTATGGTCCCATGACGCCAAAGCCGCCTGCAGCAGGTTGGGCAACAGAGGAATAGCAAGGAGGGAGGAAAGGCGGGACAACCCGAGGCAATTCAGAACAACGAGCTCGCTCTCGGCCAAGCTATCATGCCACTTTTACAAAAAACTGGGCCTCGGGCTCAAACAGGGAAGTATACTAATCCCAACCCCCGTATGTGAATTCCCGTCGGGAAGCGGTCCATAGACATACAAAGATGTCCTATAAAGCTCAGTCAATGTAGGGCGATGGACCCGCTTATCGAGGAGAAAGAAAGAAAAAAAGATAAGGAAAAAGAGGGGCAAAAAAGGCAAAGCCCGAGTAAACAACATGGCAAAGAGGGCTGGGTGCGGGTTATAGGGAACCTGTCGGGCATCAATTGTAGGAGGCGTATATAATATATACGCCCAGCCAAAAATTCAATTTTTTTAGGCAGGCGTATATATTATATATGCCTGGGTAATGTGGCAGTTGTTTTAGCTAGGCGTATGTATTACATACGCCAAGGCAAAATCCCAATTTTTTTGCCTGACATAGATAATATATATGCCCAGTTAGGGGCAGGGAAGTTAAGGTTCCCCTCACTTTGGTTCATTTTTTGTTCCCCAAGGAGGAACATTTTTGCTTAGCCCACTCTTTCATCTCGGGGCAGTCCACAGGCGGGCATACTCGCACACCCATGGGAAGCCCCCGGAGGACGCACTACCCGTAGGTTATATACGGAGAATCACCTGCAAGATCAACCCCATCATTGGAGGGGTGCCGACCAGTTTTAGGCCAAAAAAAAATACAAAAAAGGGAAATCATCAAAGCAAAGGGATAAGCAAATGAAACATTCATAAAAACCATAAAAATTATAAACCATCCAAAAAAAATTTGTTGTTTAAAAATTATTACATATCCCCCAATAAAGCCAAGTCTAAATTGTTTCATTATTTCAAATTTTTAGAAAATGAACTAGTCCTGGGCAGCCCCCTTCGACTTCTTTCGGCACCGGCTCGCGCTTTGGAATGTACGAGTCTCCCCCACCCGAGTCCACGCCTGAGAAATACGGCTGAGCAGAGAACGCGATTCCTTTTCACGAGCACACTGCAGGAGCACACCAAAGGCCATCAGGTAGAGAAACAGGCGAAAAGTAAATAAGAAAATGATTGGGTTGGGTCTGTATTCACTCACCACCTCGGTCTCCCTAAGCCCAACAATGTTACGATAATATTCAGCTTGACTCACTACCGACTCATAATCCTGGCCAATAAGAAAAGGAGGTGTCAGTCACACAGGCTGTCAGCATAATTCAAAGGTCAAAAGAGCAAAGCAACAAGGTAGAGATTACCCTAGGGATCAGCTCAGGAGGTGGGACCTGGATAGCTTTAGCAGAGATATGTGCCTTCTAGGCCACGTCGGCACACACGCGCGACAAAAAAGCATCATCCAAGCGCTTGAAGGTCTCCTGGACCACGGTAGGTGAACTGCCAGAAGCATCAGCACCAGAAGGGTCAAAAGGTCCAGCACCTAAGGCCGCACCAGAAGCACCAACACTGGAAGGGTCGGAAGGTCCAGCACCTGTAGCATCATAGGGAGCAGCCGCCTCATCCTCCTCGTCTGAGCTGCCGCCCTGCTCAAACTGTAGAGAGATATATTTTTGCCGTTTAAAATGGTAGGTCAATCAAAGTAATCACAAGGAGGCTGCCAAATAAAAAGAGGAAAGGGCACCACCTGAGATCGTGGTCCGCCAAAAGCTAAAAAGTTAGCACCAAAAATGAAGCAGGGCAGCAGGAAATGATAAGGCAGAGAATTGTACCACATCTGATACCCCCTAGGTAAAAGAAGGCCATCAATAGGGACCCCATGGTGAAGAAAGTGAGCAGTAAGCTCGTCAATAGAGCCTTCCAGAGCCAACACGTCAGCTGGAGGAGCTTGGGGCTCCTAAATAATAGGCCCTAGTCCAGGTCCCATAGAGGAAGATGATGCGGCGATCCAGCGAGAGACGAGAAGGACCCACTGAAGCCAGGTTCCATAAGGGAGATCCTATGTAGGGGTCAAGGACGATCTGAAAAAAGAAGAGAACATAGAGGAGGCATACATACAGTTTGTCAAAACCCATAGCATAAAAGAGCTGCCAAATGTATAGAAAAGGGGGAATGGTTATACCTGCTCTGGGATCAACAGGTCGAATTGAGAGCGCAGCCCTAACTTCAAATGCTTCATACCTACATCCCGACGTCGGCTCACATGCCAGTTACTCATGAGGGGGAACGTAGCAACTTCTGACTGAAGCAGAGGGCGACCCGGTTGGAAATGAAGATACCCCCAAATCTGAGAAAGCAATTAGATAAAAATAGGTATGCCAGAAAAGAAAAATTAGACAAACTAAAACCAAAGGATAAAATACCTCAATTGCAGGCTAGAAACCCACAATAGAGCTAGACTGAGCTAGACTCCCCAAAAACGGCTCGCTTTGGGCTGGACATGAGCACCGCATAGCCAGCGCCGCCCCAATCGAACCAATGTACGGTTTCCCAGTTCACCATCAGGCTGAGTAGGGACAACGAGACTCGCCCTCCGCTGGTGTTTGAGGGGAGAGTCTTGCCCAGGAGGAATAGCAGAGAAATGTGGGCCAGCATATGGGCGCGTGCGGGCTCAAGGTAAATGGCCATGTCGGGCTGGCCCTGGTCCACTAACTCATGAGGCTTAAACTGATCAACCAGCCAGGATAGCTTGACCTCAGAACCTCGAATATTCCTAGAGGTCAGGTAGGCCCCTATCAGTCGAATCACCTCCTCCTTATTTGGTGTACGGGTAGGTACCACGGGCAGCCCTCCAATACGGACCCCAGTAATCATAGACCAGTCCGCAGGTGTAAAGGCCATCTTTTCCACGGCCATGTGAAATGTCATGGTCTCAGGGCGAAAACGCTCTATCAGAGCCTTCAAATAGGCCGTATCGGCCCTCACGGCGGGGCACGAAATGAAATCCCCAAAACCAACATCGGTGAGCAGGTCCTTCACCACTAGGGGAAGGTAAAGCACGAGACGCTGGAGGTCAAACCAGCCACCCCGGAACATAATATGCGGTAGGGGCTGCAAGCGAATGTATCGAGGCAAGGTGGTATAATGAAGACATCAAAGGAAAACAAAAGCAAAAAAGGAGGGAGACTCATCTGTTTACCTGACCGACGATCCCAAAGTTGGACATGTGGGTGTGCTGGCAGTAGAGGAGGCCGGTACGAGAAGCCTCGCCTTGCATTTCATACCAAGGCTGGGAAGAGCGCTGAGACACGAAGAATTGTTCCCCATGGGGACCATAGGCTATCTCCGGCCCTTCTTGCTGATCATGCCCTTCGTTGCCGGACATCCTGAAAATATGAGACGCATTGGCATATGAAAGGTGTGCCCATAAAAAAGGAAAAAGTAAAATATGCACTAATCCAAAAAATCTCAAAAAAAAAGTGTGTGTGTGTACTAATCTAGCAAACAAAAAAGGAGAGAATGTATAAAACCAAAAAAAAAGAGATGCACTAAACCAAAAAATATATATATGCACCCAAAAAAAATGCACCAATAAAATGCACTAATCCATCAAAAACAAAAAAAAAAAAAGAAATAAAATAAAATGAATGAATGATGGATAGAAAATAGGCCTAAGGAGTCAAGCATTTAAAAAAAAAAAGGAAAAACAACCAAAACAAAAACAAAATAGAGAAGAGAAAAGGAATATAGGCATCACATATGCTTAAAAGGAAGTCAAAAATCATTTCACCACAAAAGAAAAAGAGAGCATCAAGCAACAATATTATCAAAATTCAAAGGAAAAATGAAGGAAGGGTAATGATTACCTTCAATGGAAGAGAAAAACAAATATCGGCAGAGAGTGAGCACTCTTGATCGGCACCCGCAAGCCCCGGTAATAGAACTCAAGCCAAATCAAATGCAAAAACCCTAGGGGGTTGTCCCGAACTCAAGAGGGAAGGAGGGAGGAGGATAGAATTTGAAAAGGGGCGACCCTTTTGTGCTCAGGCTCGGGCAGTTTTGTAACCGCCAAATCTTTGGTCAAGTGTATATAATATATACGCCCGACCATTTCTCGCCATTTTTGGTCAGGCGTATATATTATATACGCCCGACCAAAAATGTCAATTTTTAAAACTGCCCGGCCTTTTTTTTTATTTTGAGGCCCGACGGATCCCCCCTTTGCATGCTATGGACCACGGCCCGGTCCCCTTCAAAAGCCCGTGTACAGTCAAGCGATGGTGCACACATCCCCAAATGGCCCTTCGAGTTTCGTTCGATTAGCCCAAAGGGACCGTGCTACAATAAACGGATCTAGATCTGTAGGTGCCCACCTAATGCGCCCATAAACCAAAAAGCAAAAAAGAAAACAAAAAATAATAATAATAAAAGAAAAAGAAAAGAAAATGATGACACTAGTTCTCAAAAGAGCGTCGCAATGGCCATTTGCGCCACTCCGAGAACCATGTTAAATCAATTCGGAATGATCGGGTTCACCTGAAAGTTCTCGAACCCCGTTTTATACAGAGACACCCAATACCTGGTCCAGCAGGCAAATGAACCTCATCCATCACCGGTCACTCCTAGGAACATACACCTAGTCCCAGATCTTCCCCAGCAGAAGTCGAGGCCTGATCCGACAGGCAAACCAAGGACCCATCACCGGAATGCACACGTCCTTAAGGTATATCAACATGGCAAGTTGATTCGCCTAAGGATACGTGTAGAAATAAAAGCAGTTTGAGCATGCTTAGAGTCTCGAACTGACATGAAAGAGAAAAAAAGAAAAAGGAAAAAATAGAGGAAATAACGACCTTCTGTTATAAAGTAAAAATCCAGTGTAGGTTGACCCCACCTTCCATGCAGTCGCTCTAGTCATCCACGTTCGGATTGATGTTGACTAAGAGTGCCCCCGACTTCAAACCATTCGAAAAGTATATTGTCAGTCGAAACTGACTCGTCAAAAATGAAATTACAACCGACCAAACTATGTGCAAACATACAGACCGAAGGGCTCATTCCTTTTTATTTCCTTTTACACAGGCTTAAAACCTGTATAGGCACGGTGTCCCTGTTGAATGTACGCACTTACGTCTGGGTATCCGCAGGATGGTCGTTTGTCCTCGTAAATTGTACCTTAGGGTCGAGGCTTTCGTTCTCGCCTATTTGTTGCTTATCGCCCCTGATGGGTGTCTGTCTGTGCATAGTTAGTAAGGTGTAATTTCATTAGGGATGGAGGCTAGAGCTAGACTTCTCTTTCAATAAATGTTTGGTCCTAGCCTAATCTTTTTAGCTTTTTCTCGAGTTAAGGCACTTTGGTTCATGCCAATCGGGAGCACCTCACCACTAGAACGTATACATCCCCAAGGTGCACCTATCCCTGGTAGAGCGCACGCATTCTTAAAGCGTATCAATTGACATTTGATCCACTTAAAGAGTTGTGTAAGAATAAAGTTGCCAGAGGTCCTTGAGCTTTGCTTAGAGGCCTCGAAACAAAAAAAAATTTAGAAAAGGAAACACAAAAATAATTACTCTAAAAATGGGCATGCATTCCCAAGAAGTGTTGCGACATCAATATTCGCTCCACTCGGGTAAATCATGCTAAAGCAACCTCGAGGTTGATGGGTTCGCCCAGAAAATCCCAGCCTTACCTAGGTAAGGGCACCCATGACCAATCCAATGGAGCTGTCAATGACCCATACGATTGGACACATTGTTTAGGCCTTCGCTTTGTGTGCTTCGCATCGATTTCGAAGCATAGATCGATCATCCTGTTTCATGGAGCTATCTGGTTCAAATTAATACTCAACATCACAAATCTATAATTTCCCTCAGGAAGTGGACGATATCCCGGCTAGTGGGCTTACACTTTCTGTGATCATCGCAATTATGCCCAGTAATGTCGCAATGCGCTTGGGGACTGTTAGCTTTGAGGTACGGACGATATCCCGAAATTAGAGGGCATACGTACACTCACCATCACCATGGATGTTTGAGAACTGAGTTGAACTAGGCGGACCCATCAAACTTGCCTTGGACCTCTTCGGATGTCTCTTGTCTTTGGCCTCCGATCATTAGTGATCGAATACCAAAGAGGGGCATCTATAGACAACCAAATTCGGCCCAAGGCCCGATCAGTTCGTACTCCGAGAGAGATGCACTCCTGTGCTTTTGATGGCGCCCTTGAACCCTTAGGAACCTACCCAGACCTTTAGAAATCACCCTGAACCCTTTAGAACCATCCCCTAACCCTTAGAGATCACCCCTAAACCCTAGACTCCCTTCCCAGACCTAACTTAAACCCTTCTGAGTAGATGATGGGAGAGGAGCTATAAAACTTTATCCAGACCACTACCATGGATAAGCCATATACCTTTGGAAAGAGGACTTCTCCAGCTTTCCAACAAGCTAACGATCACCCAATTTGGAGCTACGGTTTAAAAGTTATGGTTGATTGAAGTCCCACATAAAATGACAACTTTTTTACTCAGGCGTATGTATTACATACGCCCGACAAATATGGCCCAATTTTGGTCTGGCGTATGTATTATATATGCCTGAGATTTTTAGGCCAAATTTGGCCAGGGCGTATATAATATATATGCCCAGTATAGGTGGGACCCACCACGGGCTTCATCTTCCCAAAACTCCCTTAATTTTTGTAGAGATCACTGTGCATAAACTGGGCGTATATAATATATATGCCCAGCTTAGCTACAGTAACTGTCATCAGTTGCTCGAAATTCCTTCATCTGGTTTGACCCTTTGACCCTCCCCTTGTTTAGGGTGGGTGTCTTGAGGTTGGTTGCACCCCCTTTGAGCTTATTGGCAACCCTTAAGTCACCCATGGTCTCACCCCATCATCCGCCATTAAAATCAGTTTCCCAAAACCCTAGGACCTTGAAAACCTAGAAAACCTTAGATAGGGGATTACCTAATTGCTAAACCAATTAGCTCTTAAGTAAGCCCCTAACCCACCTCATCTCTATAAATAGAGAGGCCCCCCTCTTCCCAAAGGGTTGGATTTTTTGGTAAAAGATTAGAGAGATCTTAAGAGAGAACCCTAGTGAGAGAAAATGCCATTTATTTTCCAGAATTATAGCAAGCTTAGTTCATCTTTTTCAATCCATTTCCACCATTAGATCACTCCCTTTATCTAAAGTCTAGCCTTTGGCGTCACCCTACACTTCCTATTTTATTGAATCCTACCATTAGAACCCATTTCCATACCGGTTAAGCCATCGGAAGCACGCCAAAGCGAAGGACTTCCATGGCGCAACAAGGGCCCGTGAACTCCGACTCACCCCTCTCTTCCTCTACCTTCTTGGTGATTCCTCCGTCCAAGGATTCAAGCCGTTACGCCGCCGAAATTTTGGTTTGGCTCAAAGCTTGATAGGACCGTATTGCCTTCGGGCAAGGGGAAACTCTGCTCATTTATTTTTATTTTTGGCCATAGATAGAGACCGCTATAGGAGGGTTGATCAGGTGCCTAACCCTTCCTGATTGATAACCGAAGCCCCTACCCTAGAGCCTTTGGCAAAGACCGGTAAATCAGAGTCATATTGAGCACTTCGGTGCTCAAAATATCAATTTGAAGGTTTCCCGGGTCACCAAAAGCTCTGGGTGGCGACTCTACATTTTCATTCATAGCGGGCGCATCGCTGCGACGGGTTCGAGAGGATCCATGGTTGCACACAAACCAATGGAGATTGGAAGACGAAGGATAACAAGCTGATCCCATACCATGAACACCTCGAAGATCTGATAGAATGCTTCGATGATGTTACCTTCTCCTATGTCCCGCGAGTAAGAAATTGCTTTGCCAATGCACTAGAAATGTTGGCATCAATGGTCAAAACCACAAGCAAAAAATTGCTTCGCCGATGCACTAGCAATGTTGGCATCAATGGTCGAAATCTCCTATGGCATCGAGATGAAGCCAATCATGATTGAGCAAAGAAATGAACCTGCCTTCAGCCTCTAGATTGAGGAACCCCTAAGGTTTGATGATGAGCCTCCATGATTCTCAGATATCAAGAACTTCCTCGAAACTCAAGCTTTCCCTAAGGGAACATCTAAGACGGACCGGCGGACTATCTAGCGTATAACGGCTAATTATGTCATTTGTGGTGAGTGCCTCTACAAGCGGTCATATAACAATATCCTACTCCGATGCTAAACGAAACGCGAGGCAGCCAACATGATGAAAGAAATCCATGAGAGGGTCTGCGGGGCCCATGTCAATGGGCACATACTTACCAAGAAGATTGTACAACAAAGGTATTTCTGGTCCACCATGGAAGCTGACTGTTATAAGCACATTCAGAAGTTCTATAAATACCAAGAATACTCCATTCTGATACATGCTCCTGCTATTGATCTACGCAGCATGACCACTCCCTGACCATTTTCCACTTGGGGCCTCGACGTCGTCGGAAAGGTCAACCCAAAAGCCTCTAATGGGCATCAGTTCATCCTTGTCGCCATTGAATACTTCACCAAATGGGTAGAGGTAGCATCATATATGAACATCACAGCTAGTCATGTTGAGAAATTCATCAAGAACAACATTGTGTGTCAATTCGGCATTCCCAAGGACATCATCATAGACAATGGTACTAACTTTGCTAACAAGTGGATAAGAGCCTTCTGCGAGTAATACAAAATAAAACATTATCGCTCATCACCATATCGACCGCAAACCAATGGTGCCATAAAAGCTGCTAACAAAATAGTTGTCCTTATCCTTGAGAAGATGGTTATCACATACCGCGACTGGAGCAAAATGTTACCATTTGCACTAGGGGCTTACTGAATATCGATTTGTACCGCTACAGGGGCAACACCATTCTCCCTTGTGTATGGAACCAAGGCAGTGCTGTCAGTTGAAGTTGAAGTACCCTCACTCCGTATTCTCATTGAATCAACCTGAAAGAGAGAGGTCTTGCTTTGAGAAATTGAACCTGCTAGATGAGAAAAGGCTCATAGCCTTATGTCACACCCAAGCCTATCAGAGAAGGATCACACATGCTTACAACAAGTGGGTTCGCATCCGAGATTTAAAAGTGAGAGACACCGTACTCAAGAAATCTTCCCACTCTCCACGCTAATCTGAGAGGGAATTCAGGCCCAACTGGGAAGGACCTTACGTCATTCGAGAGGTACTCCCAGGATACGTGATCTGCCTCGCCACCATGGACGGAGATCACTTTCTTGAGCCCATCAACGCTGGATACATACGTCGATTCTACTCCTAATCTTTGCTGTAAGGTAAGTATTGATAAGATGGATGCATGACTACTTAAGGACCCCATAAAAGAGGCCATCATTTCAAGGCCAAGTAGCTAAAAAAAGCTTACCTAAACACTTATACGCTTGCTACACCAGTTGAGCCATTGACCTTTCTTTCGTTTAACCTCACCCTAGAAAAGAAGACTGAAAAAGTATATATACCAAACAAAAAAAAGGAGAAAAAGAGTTACTATCAAAATCTAAAAAAAATTAGAAAAGCAAAATCTTAAAAAGTGAATGTCTGAAAAAACCTAAAAAAAAAAAGTATAAAGTGGGGCATGTACAGTCAATACTCCCCAAGAAAGAAGTGTATTACGACAACTGGAACCCTATCGAGGAAACCTTCTTAACCCAAGAATACCTTCAAAATTCTTAACGTATCTAATGGCCAAGATATATCTCAAGAAAAAGCCCTCTTTAAGGTCTACGAGCAGCCACAATATCTATTGAGTTAGCACAAGCCAAGCTGAGAGATGACAAAAGAACTCGATCCAGCCGGCTAGGAAAGAGTCGGCGTCCATGTCGTGAACTTTGAGAAAATAAGGAAGAAAAGAAAAAGGAAAAATATATAACCTCAAAGCAAAATGGACGCAGTGAAAACCTATAAGGGCGCCATGGGTAAAAACAGTAAGCTTGTGCAAACCGGGTGAAAACCTGAAAAGGCACTAGGGGAAAAATGCATACCTATGAACGTAGTGAAAACCCGAAATGGTGCTATGGGTAAAAAAGAGGGAAACAATGGGCACGGTGAGGACCTGTCTCGGGTGTTGTAAGTAAAAAAGGTTAAAGGAAAAAGAAAAGAGAATCGGTTATCCTCCGTTGGTCACATTTCCTTGAATTCTAGTCTTCAATATTGGGCAGCTCATGTTCACTCAAAGTCGGGACCTGATCATGTATACCTTTGGACTGCACCGTAAAATGCATGACCCGAGGTAGGGAGAAAGGGTCGATTCAATCCGAAGGGATGGATGTTCCAACCTTGGTAAAAATGTTGAACCTCACTCAGCTCCGACCGCACCAATGAGTTCGGCTATGTTCAGAATGGGACCCGTTTTCATGCCGACGCTGAACATAGCCGGCGCTGTGCACACCACACCTCAAAAAAGATGATGGTGTGATGACCGGTTCCCCCTTTTCAGAGAAAGGAGAAACACTCCCTGTGAACCTATCCACTCCCAATGAATTCGTGGATGCTTTAGGCCTGATCCCTGACACAACCATTGACATACCCTACTTTTCTAAGGAGTGTAAGGACACTTTGGATTATTTGGTAAAGGCAGGCCTGACCCCATTGATGACCCCATTACAAGAAAAATCCTATCCTAGGCTGGTCAAACTATGGTATTAAAACATGAGGAAGAAGACCAAGACAGGGTCAACTGAGCCTTGCCATGTGATTTTAATTGATAATTGGGAACTGGTTGTGGATTACAGTGACATTGGATTGGCATTAGGGGTCCCTTCTGTTTTTGATACATCCTATAGACTGGTAAAACCTGAGAGCGTGTCCTTTAAAGCTATGGCCAAACACCTTGTGGGGTATGGGGAGTCATTAATGAGAAGAGATTTACACCCCAACATGCTCTTCATTAATTCAATTTTGAGGAAGAATATATCTGTCAATGGACATCAGTAAGAAAGGAGAACCCCCATAGTGGATGCCCTATATTTTTTCTCTAAGGGCTAGTTTATGAATGTTGTTCCGTTGGTGTTTGAAGTAATGGTGGATGTGAATGATAAAATTAGAAGAGTGCAACCCCTACCAGGGCTACCTTACAGCAGGCTCATCACTGCCTTGCTTAAGAAGGGTAACTTTGCATTTTAAAAGGATGAGGAAGTGGAGAAAGTGAAACCAAAAGTGTTTGAAAAAAGGGCTTGGTCTGCCAGTAGGACCTTAATTGGGAAGAGCAAGAACAAATCTATAGAGAGTCTTGAAAGAGGGGCCCCTCAAACAGCCACATCATTAGCTGCACCTGTTATATCCACAGCCCCTTCAGCCAGCTCATCAGCTGTAGCTGAGACCTTTACATCTGTTGGTCCTAGCTCAGAGATTCCATTTGTACCCTCTGCACCCTTACTCATCCCTTCCACTTCTGTGCCCTTGCCTGTTGTCAGCCCTTATATGGCCAGCATTTCCATCCCACCAACCTCTCTACAATCCATCTCAATTCCCTTGCCCTCCATTGCAGTCTCCCTAACTCCCAACACCTCAGCTACCCTTTCCACCATCACCACATCCACACCTTTGTCAGTTTCAACCCCTCCAGCTAGCCCATCCATCCCAGATGTTGCACTTTTGAGCCCTACCCCATCCACATCAGCTGACCTAACCACTTCTTCCCTACCATCCACCCTTTGACATTGATCCCACCTTTTCCATCTCACCTCCACACACCCAGGATCAGATAACTACTGAGGGGTATTCATCCTTGATAAATTCCATTGTGGAAAATATTGGACATGATTACTCTCCACTACCTGATTCTCCACAACCCACCTCTCCACTGCCTACCCATTTATAGTCTACACCCACCCCACATTTTCAGCATGCCCATATTAGCCTACAATCCAAACTAGCCTGCAAGCCATCCAATCCACATTGTCAATTTTAATCCAACCATCACAACAGCCAGCTAACCCTACACCCATCCATATTCCCACACCACCCCCTTCTCCCCAACCCTTAACCTTAGCTGTCACCACACCTGCTACTACACCCATGAAACCTATCCCCGAAATCTCCCCCTACCTTTACCAATGCTTCCACAGATATGGAAGACTTAATCCCCACATCCTCAATCCCAATCCAAACTGACCCTGAGGTTAGAGACCTCATTGAACCTGCCTTTGACGTCCACCATCCTTTAGCCTCTACCTCCACCCCACCCATGCCATCATACATCCCCTCTCCATTGTTGGCTACCCTTCTTCAACTACTGAGCAGCCCATACTACCTGCCTCTTCCTTTTACATACCTCCCTACTTAACCCTCCATGCCATGCAAAATAACTGATACCTTAAAAGGGATGTCATTAGAGGCATGGCTGACCTCAGAACCTCCATCAGGATGTCCTATGATGCGAAGATACATAAAATGGAGCTGGATTACAAAGTTGAGATGCTAAAAATATCAAAGGGCTGGAAACAAATTTTGATTTAATTTGAAGCTCATAAGCGTATTGCAGAAACAGAGAAATTTAGAGCAGATGCACTCGAGAAAAGGTTAGCTACCTCCAAAGAGGATACAAAGGCCACCAGGGAACTGTATGAAAGTAGAATTCAACTTGCTGAGAAGAAGGCAGAAATACTCGAAAGGAGAATTGCTGAAATGGCTGCCAGAGAGCTTGCACAAGCAGCTGAGAATAAAAAAGGAAAAGGAGTCCAAGTCAAGGCTGAGGCAACAGAAAATTTAGATGATTAGATTTGCACATGTAATTAGTTAGGATGTTTTTGTCAAACCTCTTTGTAGTTAGTTTCCCTTGTAGTGTACAAATTTCTGTGTTATATATGCAATTTCTCTTCGGTAAATTTTGTGTGATTTACTTTATGTATGTATGTGTGTTTCCTTGTGTCTTTTAATTGTTTGTGTAAATTTTTTTGTTCCTTTTACTTGCTTTATGTGCAACCGTGGATCCTCTCGAACCCGTCACGGCGATGCGCTCGCCTTGGATAAAATGTAGGGTCGCCACCCGGAGCTTTTGGTGACCCAGGAAACCTTCAAATCGATATTTTGAGCACCGAAGTTCTAAATATGACTCTGATTTACCGGTCTTTGCCAAAGGCTCTAGGGTAGGGGCTTCGGTTATCGATCAGGAAGGGTTTAGGCACTCGATCAACCCGCACGTAGCGGTCTCTATCTATGGCCAAAAATGAAAATAAAAAAAGGGCGAAGTTTCCCCTTGCCCGAAGGCAATACGGTCCTATCAAGCTTTGAGCCAAACCGAAATTTCGGCGGCGTAACGGCTTGAATCCTTGGACGGAGGAAACACCAAGAAGGTAGAGGAAGAGAGGGGTGAGCCGGAGCTCACGGGCCCTTGTTGCACCGTGGAAGATCTTCGCTTTGGCGTGCTTCCGATGGCTTAAATGGTGTGAAAATGGGTTTTAATGCTAGGATTCAATAAAGTAGGGGGTGTAGAGTGAAGCTAGAGGCTAGGTTTTAGCTAAAGGGAGTGATCTAATGGTGGAAATGGATTGGAAAAGATGAACTAAGCTTGCTGGAATTCTAGAAAATGAGTGCACTTTCTCTCACTAGGGTTCTCTCTTGGGCTCCAAATCCTTAACCTCCAATTTCTTCCAACCCTTAAGGAAGAGGTAGGCCTCTCTATTTATAGAGAAAGGATGGGTTAGGGGCTTACTTAAGAGCTAATTGGTTTAGCAATTAGGTAATCCCCCATCTAAGGTTTTTTGGGTTTTCAAGGTCTTAGGGTTTTGGGAAACTGGTTTCAATGGCGGATGATGGGGTGAGACCATGGGTGACTTAAGAGTTGCCAATAAGCTCAAAGGGGGTGCAACCAATCTCAAGACACCCACCTCAACCCAGGGGATGGTCAAAGGGTCAAACTAGATGGAGGAAATTCGAGCCATCGATGATGGCATTCAGAGCTAAGGTAGTATATATTATATACGCCCAGTTTAGGAACAGTAATTTTCACCAAAATCAGGGGAGTTTTGAGAAGATGAAACCCGTGGTGGGTCCCACCTATACTGGGCGTATATGTTATATACACCTGGCCAAATTTTCCTCAAAATAGGCAGGCGTATATAATATATACGCATGAGTAATCTGGGGAAAAAATGGCTGGGCGTATGTAATATCTACGCCTGAGTAAAATTTATGATTTTATGTGAAACGTAAAACGGCCATAACATTTGAACCGTAGCTCCAAATTGGGTGATCTTTGGCTTGTTGGAAAGCTGGAGAAGTCCTGTTTCCAATGGTATATGGCTCATCCATGGTACTAGTCTGTGTGAAATTCTGTAGCTCTCCTCCCATCAACCGCCAGAAGGGTTTAAGTTAGGTCTGGGAAGGGATTTCAGGGTGCAGGGGTGACTTCTAAGGATTGGGGGAATGACTCTAAAGGTCTTAGGGTGATTCCTACTGGTCTAGGTAGGTTCCTAAGGGTTCAGGGGGGTGCCATCGGAAGCACAGGGGTACATCTCTCCCGACGTACAAATTGATCGGGCCTTGGGCCGAATTTGGATGTCTACACTTTAGTTTGTATCTTATTTTTACCAAATTAACCTACTGCTCTTGCCCTTTATCTTTGAATTAGTGAGGACACTGCTCCTCATAGGTTTGGGGGTGTGGCATGTTGTGCCAATGAAATAGTTAGTGGTAGTGCAGCAGGGTTTAATAGAAATTGAGAAAATAAATTGATCTTCCACCTGATTTTTTGGAAAAATAGGAAATTAAAAAACTTTTTAAAATTGAAATTTGTTGTAGCTCTAACATTGTCATGAAATAAATGTCATAAATTTTCAAAAAAAAAATTGATGCTTAGTGAACTTGAAAAGAGAGAAAATTGTGAGGATATACCTCAGAAAATTTGATGGAAGACCATACCCAGTGAGATTTGGGCCTGAAATGTTTTTCTTTTCTTTGAAGAGTGTCTTGGCAATTTTTTTGCACTATGGACTGATTAGATCTATTCTTGCTCACTAGAAGTTAGGCAAATCTAAGTTGAAACTACCTAACAACATTCATGACATTAAGGACATAAAGTAAGGCCATCCTTTGGATAGTTTGGGCTAGAATTTCCCACCTTTGAGCCTTAAAAATTCCAGTTTTCTTTGATAAAAACCAGAAAGTTTGAACCCAAAACCCCTTGACCTATTTAAATTCACCCTCAATCTGAGAATTCAGGAAATAGAAGGAGAAGTGAGGTTAGAGGGCAAGGTTTGACATTTGGTTGAAAAAGAAGAAAGCACAATTGGTGGCAATTTTGGCATTCCAGCCCATAAAAAGAAAAATGATACGTAAAAAAATAAATATAAAAGAAAAGCATACAAAAAGAAAGAAAAATATAAAAATCAAAACAAAAGAATGAAAAAGAGAAGTCACTTCATTGGATACATTGAAAAGAAGATTACAAATTAATCACTTCAAATTTGGAAATTCAAAGAAAATGAAGCTTATGTTGAAATGGAGGTTGTGAAGTTGCAAATCACCTCCCTACCTTGTTGATTTCTCAAATTTGAATCCTTTTATCCCCTTTTATTCTTTACAAACCTCAACCATAAGCCACGTTACAACCCAATAAAAGTCCCTACTGATCTGAAATTGATTGAGTTGTCATGAGGAGATGAGGCTTTGTGTAATCTATTGTGAAAAGAGTTAGAGGATTTCAGAAATTAGAGCAATGCCTATGCTCATGCTTGCAGTCCTATTTGAGGGTTGTAACTGCTCTTGAGCTAGGTGAAATGATACACCCTTCTATTTTATTTTGAGTGATAACCCCGGTGAGCTTTGGGTCTGAAATTAGGTTTGTTGGGAGCATTATCAAAACATAATTCTCAATTTGATGGTAAGCTCTGCATTAATTTTTATACAAAATGCCTTGACATGAGCTGATTGATTGTGAAGGAATTACAATTGAATTTTAGTTTTAAACTGTTGTATTTCTGCTAAGAATCCTATAAAATTGAATGAACAAGGTATGGAATGAATTTTATTTTACTTGAATTTTATTTTAACATGCTACATTGATATTAACTGATTCATTGGAGAAGTTTGTGGGTAACTTCACTGAAAACCATCAGGAGACTTCACTCCTCTACTAGGGATGACTTAGGGGTTTAAAAGGCTTGATGCATATGCTAAATGCATCTGTGATCCCTACAAAAGTGGCATTTTTCATTTTCAATAATTGTTTTTACTTTCTCCTTTGCTCAGGGACTAGCAAAGTTTAGGTTTGGGGGTGTGTTAAGCAGTGAAAAATACCATTTTTCACCTCCTAACCTGTGATTTAAGGGACCCTTGAGCTGACTAATAAGGTGGTTTAAGTGTGTTTTGTAGATAAGCAATAAATTACAGCCTTAGTGCAGACATCCTTCTAAAAAGGAAAAAGAAGAAATCTACTGCTCAACGTGTGGTCTTACAGCCCAAATGCCAGCCAATCAAACAATCCACAGAGCCTTAGAAGTTCATGAGAATGTCATGAGCCCAACTGGGTATACTTGGGATTAAGTACAGTTGCATGGAATAAAGATTGAGCCTACCAAGAGGCTGCTGAGTGTTAAACAATTGAAGAATATCACACCAAAGATGTGTGCCAGCTATGGAAGCAAAAAGCAGAACTCGTCGAGAGGTTAGCTCTAGCTGTCGAGAGGTTCTTATGCTCAAAATTCAACCTGTCGAGAGGTTCTGAGAGAAGAGAATGAAGCTATCCAGAGGTTTGGTGTTATATATGAAGCTCTCGAGAGCTCCTCAATACCTGTCGAGAGGTTTTGGAATTATATTATAACCTATCAAGAGGTACTAAAGAAGAAATGTGAAGATGTCGAGAGGTAGATCCAACCAGTCGAAGGAATTAAGCTGCAGTAAAAGATCCTATCGAGAGGATATCTGGAGGTGCAGGGAAAGTCAAGAGGTTTAACTGAACCTATTGAGCAGTGTAAGCCAACCTATCGACAACTTACCTGAAGCTACACTCATTCTCGCGAGGATTGAGCCAACCTGTCGAGCACTCAACTGAACACCGTATACCAAGTCGACAGGTTGATTATAACCTGTCGAGAGGATGAATGAAGAACTGGACAGAAGGTGAAAATGGGCTCCAATACTATCGACTAGTGCAACTCAACCACTCAAGATGTCTCCAATCCTATCAAAAGCCACATGAACCAGTCGAAATGAAGGCCAAACAAACTCAGAACCTATCAAGTGGTTCCCTGAACCTCTCGACACTCAAATTGGGAACTTCTCAGTTCCTTTCTTTGTAGCTGCCAACTTCAAAATTCTGTGCACATGCTCCAAGGCGTGTTACTGACCCTTAGGGATATTTTTGGTACACAACTGGGCACGAATGGGAACCCTAACTACCTCACATGTATTTACCAGTTGTGAACCAATGAGAAAAGTGCTTCTAGAAGAGAAATCAGCCACATCAGCAGCTTAGAATAATAGAATTATTCTCTTGAGCTCTGATTGGCTGAAACAGATCTGAGGATAGGGGAGAAGAGTATAAAAGCTTGAAGAATTTACAAAGCTAGACATCAAAAAATTGAGAAAACTAGAGCCTAATTCGATTTCCATTTTCCTTCCAAAAAAATTCCCTCTCTTCTTTATTCCCCCATTCTTTCCTTAGCCAATTATAGTTGGCTAAACCCCTTCAGTAGCTAGGGTGAGGTTGAGAGCTGTGAATTGAGAGTTTCAGAGGCTTTGTAGATGGATTGTATGTTGCACAGATTGCAAATCTGAGCATAATAGGATTGTAAATTGTATTATTGCAATATAATTGTAGTTTTTAAAGTTGATTCTGATCTATATTTCACTTTTTCATATTTGATTTCCCTGGATTAGATATCCCTGTGGATTCTTGAGCTTGTAGCCTAACACCCACAACATTTGCAATAGCTTACCTGTTCTAATCAAGATGCTTGAATTGAAACAATCTTTGGGATGATCTGTGGCCATTCAAATGGACAGATTATAGCCTTAGGATTACTTTGATTCTTTGGTTGAGATTAGATTCTTATACCTTGCATCAGAGCATGTAGCCAGATGAGGGATTGTAGCAAATCTTTCCTATGCACTGCCTTTGATTCAATTGATTTCCAGTAAAGACCAAAATCCATAGCTGTTGCTCTCCACCTCTTGATTTTAATCTTTTCTCCATCTTCCTTTAACTCTGTGTTTAATCAAATCTGGATCATTTGCATTTGATTTTTATAGTTTTTGGTAAAGTGATAAATCCTAGAAACCTCTCCTCTTTCCGGTTTTGATTTAGTTTAATTTAGGATAGAGTGTTAGATCTGCTATAGATCTGGAGATTTACCATAGTTTAAATCAACCTTGACTTTAAATCTTGCTACAATAGCCCTAGTTCTTGCAGGACTGGCTGTTTACATTAGTTGAACCTTGCTGTAATTTATGCAATTAATCTGCTGTTTTAACCATTTAATAATTGTAAGGTAAGCAGCAAAACAACGCAGCACTCGAGAGGAAAAATAATAGTTACTGCCAGTCAAGCCAAGAAGGGTGATGCCCTCATGATCTCTTGATCAAACTATTGAAAAGTTCCTGTCCAACCATGGAAACCTCCACACCAGCTCAGCCTCAGCCATCCAAAGTTTCAATATATTCCCCTGTGGCAACTTATGGCATCGACCCAAAATGCAGCGAGTCACCTCTCCAAGAACCACATAAAAGTGGGGCACAAGCCCCAAAAAGGCGAGATGCTCCCCAAGCTGTAGACACCTCAATTTTGCCCTCCCAGAGTATATAAACCTGTTCGATCAACCTTTAACTTTACCTGTGACTTTCAGAAGGGACTTACCTTCTCTGAAAGCTTTTAAACCCTAATACGGGGACCATATACTGAAACAATAGTAAATGGCTGAACATAGGCTGAAATAATAGCTTTGTGGTTCAGACCCCACAATCCTAGTACGGAGACCATATACTATAATAATAGTATATGGCTGAAGACAGGCTGAAACAATAGCCATGTAACTTTGACCCCGCAACCCTAGTACGAGGACCATATACTGATACAATAGTATATGGCTTAACACAAGTTGAAACAATAGCTTTGTGGGTCAGTCCCACAACCCTAATATGGGACTATATACTGAAACAATGGTATACAGTCGAAGTATAGGCTGAAACAATAGCCTTTTGGTTCGGACTCGACTTGACCCTAGGAAAAGTCCTGAATTACGCTCCCTGTCCAGT
Organism: Chloranthus sessilifolius; assembly: GCA_021018995.1. Lineage (NCBI taxonomy): Eukaryota > Viridiplantae > Streptophyta > Magnoliopsida > Chloranthales > Chloranthaceae > Chloranthus > Chloranthus sessilifolius. Next base: position 65,050,789 of record CM037595.1, read on the forward strand.
GCATGCAATTCTATTGCGCGCCCCATGGTTGGCGCGTAATTGGTCTCACTTGGACTAGGATTGTCCATCCTGTGAGTCACCTTAGGAGTGGATTATGCTCCCTCTAAAGCATGCACAATTCAATTGCACGCCCCATCACTGATACACAATTGGTCTAACATGGACCAGTCCTTAACCTTCTAGAGGCATGCTTAAGACCTGACCGTGCGCCCAAACTAGCACGTGCAATCGATTGCGCACACTATACAGGGTGCATAATTAGTTCTAATTAGATTAGAACTCGGATGCTAGGCTGAGCCAGTCAGCCAGTCACTCACTAAGTCGGTCACTGACTCATAGTGATTAAGCGCCTAGGATAGGGCACGCAATCCGATTAAGCGCACTAGACAGGAAACGTAATTGGATTTGACTGGCTAATTGCGCATCTCCCACATGGGGCGCAATTTCTTGAATATCTATAAATGGACCCCCTACCAGACATCACAGATCATCAAGCAATCGAGTTTTCAAGTTCCTCTCTTCCGAGCTTAGGAATTTCAAGATTCTTTTCGGCGCTTAGCTTTAGGTAACTTCTTTGTCTGAGTTTCTAATTTTCGTTCTAGTTCTAGGTTCTAGTTCTTAAGTTCTATTTTTTTTAGTCCTTAATTTCTAGTCTTAGATCTTAGGTTTCAATTTCAGTTCATAAATTTTAGTCCTTAATCTCTGGTTCTTAGCTTCTAGAACCAGTTCTTAGTTTTTAATCCTTCAATTTTATTCCTTTTTTTAGTTTTAGTTTTAAATTCTAGTTCTCTTCATAGTTTCTAGTCCTCATTGTTTTAATTTCTTAATTTCTAGATCATCGATTTCAACTCTTAATCATTAAATTAAAATTCTTAGTTTTAGTTTGCTCTGGTTCTAGGTCTTAATTCCTAGAACTAGTTCTTATTTTTAGTCTCTAGATTTCTGGATCTTAATCTCTAGAACCAAGTCTTAGTCTCTAGTTACTCCAGATCGTAGCCTTTGTTTTCAAGTTTTAGTTTTTAATATCTTCTAGTTCATAATTTTTCTTCCTTAATCTGTAAAATTCCTTAATTTTTCTTACGGAGGGTACCTAGGGACGGGACCGATCCTCCTTAGCATAGCGGGCCAAACCTCCCTTTTTTGATTTTAGTAGAATTAGGACACTTAAGTTAATTAGACTTTTAATAGAATTAGGATATTTAGATTAATTAGATTCCTAGCAAGATTAGGAGACTAATACCTATTAGACTTCTAATAAGATTAGGATACTTAAGTTAGTCAGACTCCTAATAAGATTAGTACTTCTAGATTAATTAGACTTCTAGAATATTTAAAGGATTAGATTAATTAGATTTCCAGTAAGACCAAGAAAGCTAAAGTAATTAGAATTAGAGCAGGATTAGGAAAGTTATATAAACTAAAATTTTAGGTGACCCAGTGCTGTTGATGTTGGCAGGCCGATGATTTCGCAAAGAAGTTGAACCCACACCCCGAAAGGCATGATCAGTGATTTGTTGCAGCGTCGATAAAAATCTGCAGTTGGCGATCGTAGCGAACTAGGCATTTTCCTTCTAGAATGCACTTTTTTTTTCTATAATTTAATATCTTTTTTAAGTTACCATTCATCACCTTTGCCAGAGTCGATTTGGACCGAATTGGGCCACTCTTTCAGGGGATCGAGAGGGACCCAGAAAAAGTGCGTACCAACAGACTAGCGATCGCGATGGGACTCCTTGTGGCGAAAGTCACCTCCGTTTAGTTATGTTTTATTTTATTATACGTATATAGTTTTCTTTTCCACTCTATTTCTTTCCTACACCCACTCTGGTACAGAGGATTTCCCGAGAGTGCATTAGTATCCATCAGAGACTCGAGATGGTGGGAGTACAGAGAATAAAACTCATTGTTAATGATGATCCTCTGTTGTGGAACTACCATGGTAACCATGTATACGGCAAGGATCTGCTTGATGAATCGGCTCAGTACCACCCCAAGATTAACATGATCGATAAATAGGAAAACCCCTTCACCCCTCCAAGCACTAGCAATAACCACGGTGGAAAAGATGACACTATCAGATATAATTTCACCGCTCGACAACTCATGGAACTCAATGTCCAGAGTTACAAAAGAAAGGCGATGACACCGGAGACCTATGTCGAGGCTTGGGAATTGCATACAAGACCATCAAGGAGCGACAATATAGAGAAGAGAAAGAATGACAAAGATAAGAAAGGTTACCGCCTACGCCAAGCACCGTCTCAGCTCATGTATAACCATTGGGACAGGCTGCCGCACCCTCTTCAACGACGATCGCTAAGACCAAAGTCACCCCGGACTACCCAGAAAGACGTTACCGTAAGAGTAGAGGATCTTCCCAAGATGGTCGATGAGTACATGGCTAAGAGAGAGTGCTCCGGTTGCTCATTTGGGTTTCATAAGTTCTGTCAAGACCTGGAGTTCACCTTACTTGCAGGGTTCAAGCCGCCTAAGTTTAACAAATACAATGGCATGGGAAACCCAAACCACCATCTAGCACTTTTCTGCAACGATTGTCGACCCATCCACAATAATCAAGGGCTCCTGATACATTACTTCCAGAGATTGTTAGAAGGGGAAGCTCTCGACTGGTTCGTCGGACTCTCACTTCACAAAATCGATACGTTCAATGATCTAGCTGGCCAATTACTGGACCAGTATAAGAATCTAATACAAGAGACGGTCAGTCTTAGTGACCTGATGATGACCAAGCAAGAACTTGAGGAAGACTTCATCGATTTCGTAGCATGTTGGAGGAAGATGGCAGCCCGCACCGGAAGCCAGATGAAGGAAAAGGATGTAATCAACATCATTATAGATAATGTCCGAGAGCCTCTCCGAAGTGCTCTCGTCATAAGCGAGTGCCCGGACTTTGCTACTCTTCATTTACGCGCTAGCAGCATCCAACGACATATAAAGGGAGGAGACCCCGCCTTTTCAATAGTAACATCAAAGGTCGCTAACTCCAGTGATTCAAAGTAAAGGAACAATAAGAAAGCCTCCAGCTGGGAGCAAGTCAACACCGTCGCCAACCAGGGTCAGAGCTCCGAAAACAGAAGATACCAACCAAGGAATTCTGGTTAGAATCAGTACCAAAATCAGAGTCAACAGCGGTATCCCAATCAGAATCAGAACCAATACCAAAACTAAAACCAATACCCTAACCAGAATACTCAAAACTAGAATGCCGCTCGAAATCGGCCGATCAACCACTAGGGCTATAATAATGTACCCCCGGCTCAGAACCTCAACCAACAATTCAGAGGCCCTTACCATCCCAAACATGATCAATATCCTCCACTGCCTAACACCATCCTAAACATATTTCGCCTTCTTAGTCATCAAAACCTTATCTGATTCTCGCCCGAACGGTCGCAGCCCTGGTCTGCCAATCTTGATCATAGTAAGTTCTATGCCTTTCATCAATATGCAGGACACAATTTGAAAGACTGTTGGATGCTGCGAGATATGATTTAGGACTTGAACGATGGGAACCAGATCGATTGGGAATCCCTTTGAAACTTTAACGAGAATGGCATCAGCCGCCTCCCAACTTAGGGATTATCAATAATCCCATGCCCAATTATAACCAAGGACCCGTCGCTCATATCACCAAACTAGACCTCCAACTTGACTCCCTTTCATCCCTCTACTCTCATCACCGATGTTAGTTCCCCAGACGCTTCAACCCATTCAAGTGATCCTCTAAGGTCCCCGACCATTCGTCCACATCCTTCGTCCCTGATCACCCGGATTGTTCCTCTGAATTTTTCTGTCCTATCCCACCTTTGCCCGAGTTTGAGTTCAAGCGTTCAAAACTCAAAGACCAAGCTTTTAGCTTGCAGGACCCACTACACCCCCAAATGCTGAAATATTTCTACCACCGCTTCCCTTATACGACTTTGAGCCTGAAAACTAAGACCATGTCCTTCAAACTGTGGAGCAAATTACAGTGTGGGTGGACAACGTCACCCAAAATACTTTGAGTCAACGACATGAGACCATGGTGGAACACTACTCAAATGCCAAGATGGGTCAGCAAAGCAAAGAATCCATCAAGGAGAAAGCCCTGATCTCCACCTTTCTAGAAGAGGAAGATTACACTCATTATCTCCAACCATGGAATGGAATTGCTCTGCTACGTATCCCCTCTCCAAATTTCACCTCGTTCATAACAAGCACTACAAAGAGTTCGACAACCCCCCAGTATCAACGACCAACCTGCCTGATTCTTAAATTAGGAACCAATTATCCCCCACCACCATTCCCTCGGGAAAAGCAGAACGACGGTGCTTAGCCGTCGGAAAGGATAGCGAGGGAACGAGTAGTGAACCTACCTCCACCACCTCATATGATCCCTCCACCTTCGGTTCCAGAACCGGTGCCTCCACTTCCTCAGCCAAACATAAGCAGCACTCACCACCCCAACAAAGAGCCAGCTCTAAAAATAGACCAAGAATACGACCTTCTGCGACACCTCGAGAGAGTACCAGTGTAAATATCAATCCTTATGCTTATCAAGATATTGTCGGACCACCATCAACTGTTAATAGAGAAGCTGAAAGAGACACATGTGGATGAAGATACCACCCTGGATGAGCTACATGAGATTACTTCGGTTGTGGCACAACCTCTAGCACTCACTTTCACTGAGGCTAATATGCCTAAGGAATCGCTGCGCGAAAGTTCCACTCCAATATACTTAACGGTTATGGTTAGAGGCTTCTCAGTACTGCATGTGCTGGTCGACACAAGAGCAGGGTTTAATATCTCTCCCATAACCACGCTCAAGACGCTTGAATACATCGAACATGATAAAAGGCCATCATCCTTGTCCCTCATTGAGTACGACGATTCTTGACGATTTATTAAAGGAACTATCAAGTTGCAAGTCCGCCTCGGGCGGGTCACCAAAGACGTCACATTCCACGTCTCCGATTGTTCAAGCACCTATAACCTAATACTACGAAGAAAGTGGCTGGAATCCATGAGGGTCGTCATGTCTACATACCACCAATGCATCAACTTCCCACATGAGGACTTTATTGTCAGGATATATGTTGATGCACCTCTTAAAGAAATAGATATTGATTATGCGACAAGCATTCCAACAACACTTGAGTCTGTGCTAAACGCTGGCCACATCAAGAGGATTGGAAGTCCTGATGACACCTCAGTAGCAAAAATTAGTCATCTCTGTTCCTCCCCACCTGCAGATAAAAATTAACGAAGAGAATAGCAAGGTTCGACCTCACCCGACTGTATGATATAAATCCTACTGTGACAAAAGGATGGGATTTTTGTATCAATTGGGATACATCCCACACACAGGACTCAACAAGAATAGATAAGGGCGAATAGGGCCGGTCGTTTAGAAAAAAGTTCGTAAGCACATAGGATTGGGTTACCAGTCAGAGGGCAAGCAAGCCGACCTTCTGTCGACCTCACCTAAATGTCTACGACCACTTTTTCTATGGAACCACTGAAATGGCCGATGTGCCGAGAAGAAAGGAGGCATCCCTCATCGAATCTTAGGCAACGGAAATTGAGCAGATCGCTAAAGCCTTCATAGACCTGACAAGCTTGAATAAAGATGATGATGACATTGATAAACTGCTCGAGGGCATTAGACCGCTATTTGATATTGAGGAACCTTGCACTACCGAAAGAAGAGAACCACCGGAACATGAGTCGCACATAAAAGACTGGGAGTCAACCGACGAGGAAGATTTTCACATCGCCTTTTTAGGAAATGAGGAAGAACCAGAGTCATCCCAGCCTCACGAATTGGAAGGAGAGGACTAGCTTTCAATGTCAAGCGAAGAAGAAGACTATTATACTAGTCTTACTAATATAGAACTTGAAGACCTCCTGAGAGCTGATCACCTAGAATGGTTAGGAGAGGACAATCGTTCTCGAGAAATGACTGTGAATCTTAACGATGAATTTAATTATCAGTATGTGCTCAATAATTAGAGGTGCCCATTTCAGTGCCCTTACTCGAAACAACCTTATTGTGGTCGGTGAAGCACTATGATGCTATGGTGTTAAAAAGCTATCATGGACGAAATCTGGTAGACCCTTAGCACAGAAGAATCTCACATCGGCTTTATAGAAGTCCAAGAAGAACTGGAGCATGACACTCCCCAATCTCCAGACGCGCCACAACTTCAAATATTCTGAAACTCACTGCAAGAAGAATGGCAACCCCCACCGAGGGATGATGAAGACTACTAGATAGACCTTCCGGCGCTTGAATTAGCAGAACCGTTAGCCTAAGGCTTCCAAGAGCAGTCAGACGAAGAAGACGATCCCAACTTCAATGACATTAACATCATTCCTGATAATGAGGGATGGGAATGCCCTTGGGGAGATCCCTGTATCTCTCACCCGTATCAGCCTCGCTGTCGAGCATGCATCATCATCATAACATACTATGAGGTACAAAGTCGAGAACTCACCAGTCCAGAAGAATGTCAATCTGACTCACCCAATGAACAACCTCAGCAACGAGGATATCTCTAGTCCAATTTCGTAGATGAGAGCTTAGATGACTACTACCTCCCTACCATTTTTGAGGAAGAAGTTTACATAGTAGAAGAAGCAAGCACATCAGTCGAACCATCACCACCGTTACTCATCCGAAGGATCACCCCAGATGAGGACTCTAAAACAAATGCCAAATTCTGAATGGGTCCACGTTATCCAAAGACTCGCACGAACAACTCCAGTAGCCATCAAGCTTCCTCATCTAGAAGAAGCAATGCTACCTGTTCCTCTCCAGGCAACCGACCCTGTACCATATCTCTTATCAAAAATAAAAAAATAGAAAATCCTAAAACCTATAAAAATTTTAAAATAGAAAATCTAAAAAAATTAGAAAACCTCAGAAAAGGGAGGGAGCCCTTTCATCCCAAACTCATTCAGTGACCAGCATGGAGACATTTCTCCTAAGGCTACGAGTAGCAGTCACGCCAACGGAATCAAGGAGGAAATAACTGACATTATCATACACGGTCATCGTCCTACCCTCAACAACGGAGAACCCTGCCTCAACTCTATTCAAAATAACCCTACCACCTCTTCCTCGTGAAGGCGCCGAGCATCCCGATGAAGTGACAAGCCCGTAATCATACCTGATGAGATACTCCACGATTTCGAGAGAATGATGAATAGCCTCATCTTACACCTCACTAAGGATGTCGTGGTCATAAATTACACCAATGAAGGGCTACCTCCTGCAAAACTAACCCCCCATTGGAGCCATTTTGCAGTGTATGAGATCACAGACGATGAAGGAGCACTAGCTGCTAAGGAGACATAAGACTTCCAACAGGTCATTAAACATTTTAACGAGCAAAATCAAGCTATCGCAGAACCTACCAAAGAAATCAATTTTGACATTAAGGAGAAGCCCAAGAATTTGCTAATTAGTGCAACACTCAGCCCTAAGGAACGATAATAGATCATCCAACCAAGATCACCTCGGCTCTTTCGCATGGTCCTACGAAGATATGCCTGGTTTAGACCCGAGTTTAGTAGAACATTGCTTGGTCCTAGAACCTGATGCAAAACTCGTCAAGCAAAAACTCTGAAGAATGCACCCACAGACGACGCTACAAGTCAAGGAAGAAGTCGACAACCTACACAAAGGCAAGTTCATACAAGTCGTCCTCTACCCCAAATTGGTCACAAACGTAGTACCTATTGCCAAGAAAGACGGCAGAGTGAGGGTATGTATCGACTTCCTGAACCTCAATCGGGCGTGCCCGAAAGATGACTTCCCGCTTCCTCACATCGACAGTCTGGTCAACAATACTGTTAGACATGAGATGTTATCCTTTATGGATGTCTTCTCCGTGTACAACTAGATTAGATTAGCAAAATCTAGCCAAGAGAAATTTTCCTTCACTACACCATGGGGAACCTACTGCTATGTTGTCATGCCTTTTAGGTTCAAGAATGTAGGAGCTATATGTCAACGCGCCATGATGGCCATCTTTCATGACATGATGCACAAGTGCGTGGAAGTCTACATCGATGACATATTAGTGAAGTCTCAAACATGAGCAGGACATGATGAAGCATTACGACTGGTATTACAAAGATCTGAGAAGTATCAGCTAAAAATGAATCTAAAGAAATGCGTGTTCGGAGTGGCTTCTGAAAAAATATTAGGATTCATAGTTAGCAAGTGAGGAATCAAGGTCGATCTGGTAAAGGTCAGAGCCATTCTCAAGATGCTACCTCCCAGCAACATAAAGGAACTACGAGGTCTGATAGGAAGATTGCAATTCATCAGGAGATTCATCTCTCAGCACTCAGATAGATGTGATCATTTCTACAGACTACTTAAAGGAGGAGCCGAGTACATATGGGATGACTAGTGTTAGCAAGCCTTCAACAATATTAAGAAGTACCTCCTCAACCCACCAATACTATAACCGCCAGTTCTCAAAAGACTCCTGATCCTCTACGTGTCAGCAAACGAGAAGGCTATGAGAGTAATTCTCAGATAATATAAAAAAGATGGCAAGAGCGAGAAGGCCATTTACTACCTGAGCCGAACGATGGTCGAGTACGAATGGAAATGCACGTCAATGGAGAAGACATGCCTCACACTAGTGTGGGCCTCGATAAAACTATGACACTACTTCGGAGCACACAAAATACTAGTGCTAGCATATATGGACCCTCTGAAGTACATCTTTGAGAAGCTTGTTGCATCTGAAAAGATCGCCAGTTGGCATATGCACCTATAAGAGTTTGATATCACTTATGTCACATAGAAGTCCGTCAAAGGATAGGCAATCGTCGATTACCTGGTAAACCTTCCATTCCCAAGCAACGAGCTTGTACACGCATATTTTTTTGATGAAGATCTCCTCTCGATCCACAACAAAGAGCCTAACAAGACTTCACGGACTCTCTATGTCGAGGGTGTTCTTAATCACAAAAGAAAAGGCATCGAGATAGTCCTACTGAGCCCAGAAGGAGTTGTTATACTGAAAGCCTTTCAACTCGACTATTCGGTCACTAACAACATTGCAGAATATGAAGCCTTCATTGCCAGACTATGACCAACGCTACAGTTGGGTGTCAAGCAGTTGAAAACAGTTGGTGACTCCAAGCTTGTGATATCACAAATCATCAAGGAATGGAAGACGAAAGAAAGAAGACTGATGGCACATTTAGAAACAGCTCAGTTCCTAATAAAGAAGTTTGAAAGAATCTCTTTCACACAGATCCCTACACTTGAGAATGAGCTTGCGGAGTCCCTTGCTACACTGGCCTCAGTCGTCTAGATATCAGTCGGACAAAGTACTAAATCCTTCTTCATCAAGAAGCTGACTACACTAGCACATGAAGTTTCTTAGCAAGTGAAATCGGAATTTCCAACTGGACTAAAAGTCATCACGATCAAAGAACCACCTCTCCCAGGCAACTCCATGAAGACAGAAGTCGATGTTGCAACCTTCAGATTGGAGAAATCACCGATCGACGACGAACAACAATGGTACTTCGATATATGAAACTTCCTGAAGCATCACCATATCCCTCCTTATACTATGAAGATCGAACGAAAGACAATTAGGAACCAATGCGCCAGATTATGCATCCTGGGTGAGACGCTATACAAAGAAGCCTTTACCAATGGAGTACTGGTACGGTGTGTCACGACAGTCGAAGGACAATACATTATTCAAAAAGTACATGCCAGTGCCTGCGATGCCCACGCTGGCAGATAGAGACTCACAGATCATATTATACGACAAGGCTACTATTGGCCGACGATTACAAGGGACCTCTATGTCCAATGCTGCAACAATGCCAAGAACATGCTGCACTCATCAAAGCCCCATCAGTTGCATTGAATCCCATAACTTCACCATGGCCATTCTCGATGTGGGCCTTCGATGTCATCTGACCCTTCATGGACACGGTTGGGAAAACTCACAAGCACGCATTCATACTCACCGTGACCGAATACTACACCAAATAAGCAGATGTTGAGTCTTATGTCAAAACTACTGCTTCAATGCTTGTGAAGTTTATTATTCAAAATTTCATCACCTACTTTGGAGTACCCAAGATGTTCGTTACCGATAATGGGCTGCAGTTCATCGCAGAGAAGATAAAGAGACTATGCACAGGATTCAACATCGACCTGCATCACTCATCACCATTCCATCCCTTGGGAAATGGACAAGTAGAGGCCATAAATAAAACTCTGATCTAAATTTTAAAATGAATAGTGGAGACGAGCAATGGGGAACTGGTCTGAACAATTACCAGAAGTACTCTAGGCCTATAGAACTTCTATTCGCACAGCCACTGACCAAACTCCTTACCTTCTCATATATGGGATGGAAGCAGTCCTACCCTACAAAATACAAGTAACATCCCTACATATCCAACTTGATGATGAGCTATCTCTAGACGAAAGGAGAATTATCTGCTCGCTAAGCAGAACAACTAAATGAGACGAGTATAAAGGCAGCCAATCATCATCAAGTATACTAGAGGAGAATGGCCAGAGCTTACGATAAGAAATTCCTCAAGCAAACTTTTGAAATTGGAGAATTAGTCTTGAAGAAAATCATGCCTTCCAAACACGCTCATCCAAAAGGAAAACTGAAATTGAACTGGGAAGGCCCATATGTTATAGCAGTCGCATACCAGGGAACGCATATAAGCTGGTGAACCAAGACGGGGAAGAACTCCCTAGCCCTTAGAATGCCATGTATCTCAGGAAATACTACCCTTAGCATCGTGATCATCGAATCCTATAGTCAGATACCTATATCTCTACCCCCGTAGTCATCGAGACTCATTCGTTAGTCGTACACCTTCATTCCCCAGGATATCCTTGAAGGTTTCCGACTCACTGCCCACCTTCTCATTCGGGCAATTTGAACAAAAGGACTAGTGGAATACCCCCCTGCCATTGGAGGAGATGTTAGAGCATAGAAAATAAAGATGTTAGGCTCAATCAAAACTCACCATTCTTGAGTCAGCAGGTTGGTTTCAGGAAAATATATACAGACACATGCATAATTAAGAGAGAGCAATACGACGAGTGAACAAGTCAATGAGCCTAGGGAAGCATAAGAAAATCATGAGGACATTCTTGGTAACCTTACTAGGGCATCCCTGGTGTCCCAATACTACTAGATATCGTTATATGGTGGCGGGAGGAGGACAAACTCTGGCTAACCATATAACCTAAGAAAAAGACTGTTACTTATCCCTTTTAGAGGTTGTCAAGTGCAAACTAATCCCCACATCATTGAGCCTTATCCCCTTTTTCACCCGCAATTTCTATTTTTGGACAGTGAGTTAGAACCCTCCCAAGATATCCCTAGAAATGAAATCGAAAACTAGTGAATGACGACTAATGCAACCACTTACTTTCTACCGCACACCCCTAATACTGGCTACAGGATAGGATAATTATTGCTGAAGGTAGAACCCCAATATACGACTGACACGACTAAACAGCCTCCCCCGGTTCGGTGACAATGTTAAGGAATTTTCTCGACACTAACTCGCCAAACGTACATGGCTCCTCATAGGCCCAAGTGATATCAAGAATCAGAGAAGCTCCATTGCACCTTGACATTGGGGCATTTTTATTTTAGAAAAGAAGTCAACATGAGACCCCTGCTTGTTCATGTACATATGCAAAATGATAAAGTCATTACCTCAGGAAGACTGCTGAAGATACCATACTGCCTATTCCATAACGCTCCTACCCTGGGGTATTTTTTTAGAATTTTCTTTCAGTTATTTTCTTTCCCTGTTGCATTATTTCCTTTCCTTGTAATGAAAAAATAGTAGTACAAAAAAACAAAAAAAAAGGAAAAGGGAAAAACAATAAAAATTAATACTAATATAATGATCCATCCTTTATCACCAGACCTCGGTCTGAGACACCTCCCCCCTTGACAAACAGCAAGGGGGAAAATAAAATTACTAATAGCTTTACTTTTATACACAGGTACAAAGTTACCTTCAACTATTATTGGGCCAACTCAAGGAGCATCCAAGTCCCAATAATTGGTGACGGTTCCTAAAGCAACCAGTTAAAGTATAGCAGGTAAAACAGAAGGAAATGTTAGGCCAGGTACATCTAAATAAAAACAAATCTCTCTCTATATATATATCAAAATATTTCTTTTACATTTATCACCGGGGGCATACCCCCTGTATATACAATGAACAAAAATACAAAAAACAAAATGTACACAACCCACCCTACTCCCTCCTCTGCCTCTGCGAGGGACGCTCATCACCCTCTCAAGCATCATCAGCTCAAGGACCAAGAGCCTAGTACACTGAAGCCTCAGCTGAAGCCTGGGGCATGGATGGAAGCCTCCTAGAGGAGGAAGGTCTGGCAATAGAACATCCCTCACTCGCCTGGTTCGAGGCTCGTCAAGACTAGGAGCGCAGAGGGTGAAAGGCAAACAAAGCCCCAAGGGCCGAGTCTTCTTGAGCATAAGCCCTCATACGCTTATGGGCCCCTCGATGGATCTCGATCAGCAAACTAGTGGCCTTTGACTCTGACCCATGGAGGTGATCAAGCATCCCTTGCACTCTCCCCCGACTCTCGCCAACTCGTGCTACAGAAGATCAATCCTCACCTACATCTCAGCATGAGCTATGGCTCAAGCAATCTCCAACCCAGTTGTCTGAGTCCTCCACTCGACTAGCAAGTCCATAGTCATCTCCTACAGATGACGATCAGCGAGATCAGAAGGAATCTCTCGGATCTCTTGATGAGCTAGGGCACGTTGCGTCTCCAAACGCTACTGCTCCAACTCGCGCACCTACATACAAGCACGAAGCTAAGACAAGAGAAAGCACATATTACGAAGTCAAGATCAAGAGTAACGAAGATATATAAGCTCAACATGCTCCTGAAGAAGTGCTCGGCCGTAGTAGTAGTCATCGGATCAGTGGGTGGCGTTGGAGGAGCCTCAGACGTGGATGGCTACAACACAAAAGAAATAAACACATCAGACGATGCTATGACAAAAAATCAAAAATAAAAATACAACTCACTAACTAAATATACCTGGGTGGGAACAGCAGTCGACTCCTGAGGAGGAGGCTCGGGAGCAGAGTCGGGTATGACTTGCATATAAATGAAACAAGAAAAACTCATAACTTGTCAGATAAAAACCAGATAACAAAATAAAAAAAAGCAAATCAGTGTACACACAAATTAAAAATATATACCTGACTCTTTGGGTGTAAAGAGGTAGTCGTCGCCTCCCTCATCTGGAGGTCCTCGACAACTTGACGTTGGAAATATACAATGCCATATTAGTAAACTACTAGATGAACTAAACAGAGCAACTACTCAGAAGAAACAAAAGAAACTCACCTAGTGCTCCAGCTCAGTCGAGGCTGAGTAATCATGGGGTCCTCCCGACTTGACGAGGCGGCTAAAGAAGGATCGAATGCTAGAGTAGATACACCAGCACAAAATATCTCTAACCTCTACAAACATGACACATTATGAACACATCAAAAATGGTAAAACCAGCAATGCTAATGAATAATAAAACCAAATCAATATGAACACTTGCCAATCGGTCGATCTCAGAATGAAGGCTGACCTCTACCTCTCGACCAACCTGCTGCTAACCTCGTAGCAACTCGATCATCGCTGCCTAGCTGGCAACCTCACCTTCTCTCTCAGTTCGGCAAACCAAAAAGGAGCAAAACAAAATAGCTACTTTAAGCTAACTAGAAATCAAATGGATATACACTAATAATTAAAACCAATAAACCAACTCACCAGAGATCATTGGGCCTTTGCCAATTGAGCCCTCAGCTCATCCTCTGCTGCCCTGGCATGAGAGACTGAGGTAGCTAGAGAGTGTAACACCTCCTCATTAGGACAAGGAGCACACCCCGTCTGCTCCATCGCCCTATGGAGGGCATCTAACACTCCACAAATATTCACACCCAGGTGGCCCTGCTGTAATGCGACCAATCTCTCCCTCAATGTCGAGGCTGACTTAGGACCGCTGATCGTAAAAGAGCCACTCTCGTGAAAGGGACGTGTGAAGAGTCGGCCACCACCAAGCTCCTAGAACCATCCCGCAAACTCTCGAGTGTCCGCCTGATTGTGTGCTCCTGTCACCTTCGTCCCCTCGGCTCTAAAATCATCGAGTTGGGCCCTCATCCTAGATGTAAAGTCCCGACCAGGGGGACCAACCATCCTCTTCACCACCCGGTGGTGAATCTCCAAGGGGATTCCATGAGGGAGCCCCAACTGATGAACTACACAAGAGAGGTGGATACGCTCCACCTTCTCAAAGTAATGGACCTAGATGTCTACGTCGAAGAAGGGTCGGCCAGACTGTATCACTGGTAGCTCGGCATCCTCCCTGACTGCATAGGGCCTCCAAATCACCTATAATTGGAAACAGATAAATGATCATCAATAAATCAAATACCTAAGAAAAAAAGCTAAGACATTAACAACATAGATAATACGTACTGCCCTACATGCCTGTCCTCGAAAAGACCTTGCGTGGTCTGCAAGTCCGAAGACTGGCGGCGGCCCCCCAACGCTCTTCGCCACACATGCATCCACAGGAAGGTGAAAGTAATCTCCGTTGGAACCTACAAGCGTAAGAAGGCGAAGTGGTCATACGCTAAGAACTAGAAGAACACCAAAACTATCACTAAAATGAAAGACTAGGCAACTAAGACAATGAAGAAGCCAATGATTAACAAAGACCACCTGAAGAAAGGGAAGAAAACCTCTTATGGTGGCAACACCTCTCCCTCTATGATATAGTTGCTCGTAGAGGTGCGCCAATGCCACCGCGCCCCAAGCGTAAGTGGGGACTCGATCCAAATCCCTGTGTAGCATGAGAAACAACCCGGTGATGTACCCCTAGGTAGAAGAAAAGAGCACTACCCCAAGAAAATGCATCCAGAACGCTCATAGCACTGGATCTGCCACCACCCCTGGCTCCATCACGAGCTCTCAAAGTGCCATCGCCTCACAACATGCCTCGAATACCGCCCTTTGCTCTGAGTGATGGCTCGGACGGATGAATCCACTAGAGAACATATCGAGGAACTAGGTGACACAGACCACTCCTGATCCAGATCCACTGTAACGATATGTGACTCCAAGAATCTCCTCACATATAGCTAGATAATCCCCTCCATCTGACCGATCACCAACTCCCCATCAAATTTGAGTCTAGTGATGCAGACCCAGTCCTCTGGGGTCGGTAGTAGCAACCCAACTAGGAAGAGCAGTGTCTACTGCTCCTCCCTCCACCTCTCCAAGATTGCCCCGATCAGACCCCAGTCGACCTGGAAGGGCTTCAACTCCAGGATTGGCCCGAAGCTGAAAACCACCAATTGTGCCCACTGAAACTTAGACAAGACACGTAGCAGGCGTGGGACTCTGACCACGCAGTGCTGATGGCCAGCACCAGAGGCTCCTAATGAATAATAAAAAAAATGAGAAGGAACGGAGTAAGACTAACACCTATGACTATTTGTGGAGTGTTAGATAAAGCAACAAATAGAAACAATAATCTACGATAAACCTAATCCTAAAAAAAGATAAAGCAACAAATAGAAACAATATATACGATAAACACGTAAAACATGATAAAATTAAGACATAGCAATAAAATAAATATGACCTAAAACTAGATACAAAGATGATGCATGAATGCGCACACACACTATGGTAGATGCAAGTTCGACATAAATTGAAAGGGTTTCTAGATCCTAAGAAATCTATGTTGTAACCTAAATTCCTAGGTAATAAAAGAAGACTATTGCTCATGGGTACCTACTTAGTCTCGCACGAAGAACTCCTCCAATGGGATGCGTATCGCACCCACACCCTGATGTGGAGCATCATCATCATCATCATCCTCACCCTTATTGCCGCCCTCTGGTGCATCCTCGCTCACCGCTACCTCAACATCACCCTCCACAATGACATCAACACCGGTACTAACCTTAGAGGTCTCACCAACCTCCCCCACCATCATCTACTCCACCTCCGAAGCAGTCGTGTACAGTCGATCACTGCTCTCGGACTCCATCTCAGAAGGAAGAGCTTAAAAAACTAAGAAGAACAAAAGAAACCATGCTTGAAAAGGATGGACAAATTGCAAAATATCATAGAAACACAAGAATCAACGCACTAGGAAGCAAGAAAGTAAGAAAACTAGGAAGCGTAGGCGAAATGAAGACTTTTTGGGCTTATATAAGGTGTGGTCTAATTGCGCACCCTTTCACATGTACACAATTGGATTACGTGCCCGTACATCCATGCAGAATTTGAATTGCGCGTGTTGGACAACGCGCTCAACCAAATTGTTGTCCACCCAAAAGTTGATTCCGTGCCCTCCACCAGGCGCGCAATTTGAATGGTCACCCGCATAATGACCGGGTGATGCTCTGATTGTGCATGCTGGTTAGGGCGAGCAATCAATTATGCACACACATTAGGACGTCCAATAGCCCCCCTGAACTCTTCACTCATGCGCGCCCAATCAGGCGCACAATTGAATTAAGCACCCTGTGAGTTGCACGCAATTGCTCAGGCATGACCAAAAATGTCTGCCCAGCTACACCAGTCAGGAATGAAACCAAGCACTTAGCCAAACCTAAAACTACACCTACAACCCAGAACATACATACTGTTGGTTAATTTCAGATTGCTTGATTATTGGTGTGATGTGTGCTAAAAATATGGTGGCAAAAATACATCAAAAAGTGGAGTAGAATGGATGAACACATCAATCTAAAAATGCACACAGTCCATAAGATCCAGGGCCTATTGTACCAAGTTTTGATAAGAAAGGGTTGTCCCACAGGGATGATTGATCTAGAACCCAAAAAGGGTTATGTTAGTAGATCTCCATATCTGAGTACAGATCTGGCAATCCTATAGAAAGGGAGTTTTGGGGTTGTCACAACTAAAACTAAAATATAAAATAAAATAAATGCAGCCCTATACTATGAGAAAGGGTTTACAAAGGGTGATGGTGGTTAGTTGAAATAAAGATAAAATGATGAGAAGTAAGCAGCTGAGAGTAACTCAGTAATGTAACTCAGATCTATAAATGGCTGTGCAGTAAACCTTCAGATGGCTACCAAAAAAGCACATCTGCAAGGTAGAAAAATCTCACCTAACCTAAGGGAATAGATTGATCTTAAGGCTATAGCCTGTCCACTTCAATGGTCACAGACTATCCTAGGGATTTCTACCATTAAATGGATCAAATCAGAACATGAACATCATTGTAGACACTATGTTTGCAAGGCTACAAAAGCTCATGCATCCATAGGAACAATTAGCCCTTAAAAATTCAGTGGAAATCAGAGACAATCAGAGGCTGAATGGGGAATCAGATTCAACTGGTCATTGCTAAAAATGGCCAGCAATGACCTAGTTCACAAGTCTACAATCTCTACAAAATAATAGATCTAAGAATTGATGATGGCATGGTAGCATAAAGGAGAGTTTGGTTCTGCAACTATCTACAAGCTCAAGTGCAGAGAAGAAGAATCCATCTCAGATCTGTGATTAAGATCAACCTTAAGGCTATAGTCTCTCCACTTCAATGGTCACAGGCTATCCCAGAGGTTATCTTCCTCACAGATGATGGGATAGAATAAGAAAACTGTTGCTACCACCATGGTTGCAGGGCAACAAAAGCTCAAGCAGCCATGGTGCATCAAACCTATAAGACCCTATGTGAGAAACATAAGGAAATGCAGATTTAATTAAACTATAAAAATGACATTGCATTGATTTAAAATAAAACTTACAATGTTTGCCCACAAGGCAACAACTAGTGTAAAAACCCAAATCAGCTCCCAAAGTTTACACCAAACCCATTACAAACTGAAGTATACTCTCTACTTACAAAAGGTCTTAGCCAGCAAATGCTGAGTTAAGGAAGATGAAAAGAAAAAGGATGACCTAACCCTAACCCTAAATGACCTAAACACTCTTGAGCTCACAACCAAATTAGGTAAAGGGGAAGATATTAATTTCAGCTTCGAGCACACCTTATACACAAATCTTTCACTGCCTTGTCCAATAAGAAAACAGAAGAAAAAAACCCTAATTACTGCTTGAAGACGTGGCCCAATTGTGACCCTTGGATGCCTCGGGAAGTGAGAAATAGGTTAGAACCTCGGGATGTGTGCCCTAGAAGTGGGGAAATCCCCAAACTGTCCCTATGTATGGACTAAGAAGTGGGTTCCCAAGCCTTGCGAGCCTAAACATGCTTGATTTCTGTATCTCGCGTGGATGTCACGTGGTTGAAAGGCAGCTCGCGAGGATCTTTTGGTGTAAACACTACAGCTCATGAAGTTGAGTTGTAGTGAGTAGTGTAGCTTGCGAGGATCGCTTGATATGGATATTATAGCTCACGCAAATGGTGCTTCAAGTGGCTCAAGTAGCGTGGATCTCTTGAGCTGTGCGAGGTTGATCGCCAGGATGGAATCCACATCTCACATGGTTGGCTTTCTCTTTGAAGCGCATGGGGTCTGTGCGAGAACTTCGCGAGAATATTTTCTTGGGCTCTCTCTCCTCTTGAGCTGCGCGAGATGTGTGTGAGCTTTAAGTCTGTTGTAGTGTACTACGTGAGATTTGCGCGAGCTCTTTTACTGCTGTCGGCTTGAGCTAAGCAAGAGTTGCGTGAGGGGGCTTTTCAGACCAAATTGAACTGTGCGAGGGCTGTGCGAGTTTGACATTCTCTTCTTTGTTGTAGTGCACATACTACTACAGCAGTGTTCTCTGCTTGACCCATCTTTCTTTCATCCTTCTGACTTCTAGGGCCCTTCTCAGTAACCAAAATCGTCACCATGGTGTGTACCACCCTGGTGTATCCTTTGTTCTTCCATCAGCTACAACCCTTGCCTTTAAATCTCTCTCTTCTTGGCCTCAAAATAGAGATTATTGCACTAAGCTATATTTTTATTACTAACTATAAAACACACTCAAAATAGATTTATTAGATGGCTCTAAGGTTTAGTAAAGGCCAGGTTAAGAGGTGAAAAATAGTATTTTTCAGTGCTTAACACACCCCCAAACCTAATCTTTGCTAGTCCTCGAGCAAAGGGAAAGTTAAACAACTACTCTAAAAATTTAAATTCCACTTTCGTAGGGAGCACGAATGCATTTAGCTTATGCATCAAGCCTTTTAAACCCCTAGGTGATCCCTAGTGGAGGAGTGAAGTCTCCTGAGGGTTTTCAGTGAAGAATACTTACACAAACTTCTCAATAAAATGGCAGATTCAACAAGTGCATAGCAGTGCTCTAATCGGGTTTTCGCCAATTAAAATAGTTCATTCCACCCTTGCTTTATCAAAATTAAATGAGTTCCAAAATAGTACATGCAAAGAATTTAACACCTCATTCATGCATGTATCGTCATCATATCCAATCAGCTGACACCAAGAAAATAATATGTGCAAAATAGTAATAAGCTTACCAGTAAATCAAAATTAAGGTTCAAACAAAGCCCCAATGATTCCAATCTTAGACCCAATGCTTACCAGGGTTGTCTCTCACAAATGATTTTAAGGGTGTACCATTTCACACAAGCTTAAGAGAAGTTATAGACCCCAAATGGGTCTGCAAGCATGAGCATAGGCATTTGCTCCTAATTTTTGACATCAACACACACTTCTAACCATAGATCAGACATTCCTTTGTCTTCACATGACATCTAACTTCACTTAGGATCAACATGGTCTTTTTGATGGGTTGTGATGTGGCTTATGATTGAGGTTTATAAAGAATGGAAGGGACAAAGGGGATTCAAACTGAGAAATCAGCAAGGTAAGGAGGTGATTCATGACTTCACCTTCTTGAATTCAGCATACTTCATCCTCATTAACATTTTTCATATTCAAAGTGGCCAGCTTTTCTTCTTCCTTTCATTTTTCAGATGCCATACTATCCTATTTTTCTGAAATGCCATACTATCCTATTTCATTTTTATGAAATAATTTCAACTTGGGGTGCCTAACTTCTAGTGCAAAGAGGTTGAATCTGTCAATCTTTAGAGCAGAAATGGTTGTCATAAACACTCTAAAAAAAAAAGATTCAGGCTCAAAGCTCAATGGGTATGGTCTTTAATTGAACTCATAGGCATGTTTTCACCTTATTCTCTCATTACTAGTTCACTAAGCACTGATTGTGAAAGGTTTCTCTTCATTCTCACCTCATGGAAGTATTTAATTTTCTAATAAATTCAATGTTAAATAGTCTGCATCAGTTTTAAATTTCTTCATTTTCAATATTGCTTAGGTGGATTCCACTCTATTTATTACACACTTAATCAAAACTGCTGCACATAGGTTAACTACATCATTGGCCTACCCTGTCATACCCCCAAACATAAATTAAATAATGTCCTCACTATTTCAGAGATAATACATATGGGAGTAGCAGGGTAAAAAATGAACTTGGCAAGTAAAAATTAAAATTAAAGACAATGAAAGAAAAATCAAAGTTACACACACAAAGAAAATTTCATTAATAAAAACTATATACAACAACAAAAACAAACACATGACCTAAGTACAAACTACACTAAACTACAACCTAAACTAATCTGAATCTAAGTCTAAGCTCAAGATAAAAGGTGGAGTCCATGAAGATTTTCCTGCATCTTTGTTCTTCTCTTTTTTCAGTGTGCAGCATTGGCAGACCAACCTTGGATCTTTTTGCAGCTGGCTTCTTTGGCTTGGTGCTACTCTACTGTTGAGAAGGCTCCTTGATGGACACTCCTGCTGAGGAGGGTGGCTTCATGAATGAGATGGTTTCTTGGAGGGTGTCTGCAAGCTTTGCCAATTGTTCTGCCTTCTCTTTGTATACTTGGTATAATTTTAGGGCTTGCATTACAGCTTCCTTCAGCTGCCTCTTTTAAACTCTATGGTCTAGTTGCAGCTAGGCAATCTCAGCTAGTAGAGGTTGCTTTACCCTAGTGTTCAGCTCAACTACTCCTCTCTTTACATCTTTTATGATATAGGGGTTTGCCTTGATAGCTCGAGTGAGGGTGGAGAAAGGTGGCATGGGGTTGCAGGTAGCAGGAACCATGACCCTTTCAGTAGGGTCCTAAAATGTAGGGTAGGGGGTGGATGAGGATGATGGGATAGATGATGGGGATGGAAGGGTGGTGGCCAGCTACTCGTCACTGGGGTTAGTTTGGTGTAGGTGGAGGTGAAGATGGGTAACAGCTCCTCTACCTCAGGATCAGTTTGGGTAAAGGAATGGGTAGTGGAAGGTAGGATAGGGAGCAACACTACTGGTTTAGGGTTTGTTTGTGTAGAGGTAGAGGTGAAAATGGGTAAAATGGGTAGCTCTTCCTCATCCAAATCAATTTGGGTAAAGGTAGAGGTGAAGGATAATGGTGGGAAGGGCAGCTCATCTACCTCAGGATCAATCTGTGTGGAGGTAGAGGCCAGGGTTGGTTGGATAAGGGTCACAGGCTCAATGTGTGTCTATGTGGCAGTAGCTGCTATCACCACAGAAGGTAGTGGCTGAGGTGAGGTAGGGGGAATAGGGACCATGGTCAGGTTCTTAATATGAGGATCTGTTTGTGTGGTAGCTGTAGTTGTAGGCACTAAAAATGAAGGCTGAGGTGAAGGAGGGGGGGTAGTTACAAGTATGGAGATATGTGTAGGCGGGTGGGGTGTTGGAAGTTGAGCAGTGGATTGGATAGATTGTAGGCTGGTTTGGAGGGTGGTCTAGTTTTGGGTATTGGCAAGAAGTTAGGTTTATAGTGAGGTAAGTAGGGAAACTATCAAGGGTAAGGGGTCTGGAATGGTTGGGATTGTGGGTGGGATGGTTAGGATGGGCTGGAAAGGTGGGGTTGGGGCATGGTTGAATTGGGTTGGCGGTGGGGAAGTTGGGGAAGGGGTGAAATGGGTAGGCTGTGGTGAATCTGGTAAAAGTGTGAATTCATGCCTTATGTCCTCCACAATGGAGTCTAAGATGGCTAAGAATCCCTCAGTGGTGTATGAGTCTAGGTCATGGGAAGGGGAAAAGTGAATGGAATGGTCAAACGGGTCAAAGGTGTCAGGTTCAATGGGTGTAAAGGTATTGGGTTGGTCAATGTCAGTGGCCAAAGGCTTACTATCAACATAAGGAAAAGGTGTAGGTAGGTTTGGAATAGAGGTGGTTATTGAGGTTGGAAGAGGGTCTAGTATGGGGATAGCTGTAGTGGTTGGGTGCTCTTGGGTTTGAAGGGGCTGAAGTAGAGGAGTAAGGTCTGGTAAGGTAATGGGATGGCGAGGCTTAGTGGCTGCTTTGGATGGCTTAAAGGCTCTCTTTTTGGTATATTTTTTGGTAATGGGTGGATTTGGTAAAGTAAATGGGAATGTGGGTTGACTTGGAGCTGACACTGGGGTAGGAGTGGGTGTGGGTTGTGGAGTAGGGACTGATGGTATAGGGATAGGCATGGAAACAAGGAAGGTAGGCTGACTGATGGTGTTTGGTGACTAATGGTGTATGGGAAGTGTGGCAGAGCTGGCAGTTGTAGGTCCCACTGATGTAGTGGCTAATGCAGTGGTAAAAGTGGGTAGGCTGATAGCTCCTTAGTGGCTGAAAAGGTGGCAGCTGCTACAGTTGCTGCAGCTTCTTGAATGGTATGTGCAGTCTCAAACTCCTTGTTCTTCCCCATCATGGACATGCTGATTGTCCACAGTCTTCTTCCAAATTTCACAGGGGCCAGTGTCTCTATTTCCTCCCCTATCTTCCATGGATAACCCCCCTTTTTTAGCGGTGTTGTAATCAGCCTGCTATATGGCAGTGCATGGGGCTTCTGCTTCTTTTACACCTTGAGATGGATGCCCATCATTCCATCAAAGATCAGCTGGGCAACATCAAAGTAATGCCCCTGTGAGAAGCTATAGATAACATAAGCTATGGGTGCCCTTCTCTCCTGTTGGTGCCAATCACATAGATGTTCTTTCTCAAAACATGATCCATGAAAAGCAAACTGGACTCCAAGTCTCTCCTCCTGATAAAGTCTCCTGAAGCATTCTTCCCTTGTGTTATCATCTTAGCAATCATAGCAATGGGGGCTGTCAGAGGTGCTCCCAAGGTACAATCTGGGCTGTAGGCAGCTGGTATCCCTAGTACTTGGGCTATCACAGATGGATCTACTAACATTTCAAAATTATCCACTAGGATTGGCAACACAGGCCATCATTATCTTTCTTGGCCCTGATGTTCTGGTAAAATAGACGGACCAATCTAGTGTACACTAGTTCCAACAAGGGCTTTAGCAGGGGCTCTAAAGAGGCTTTGGTAAGGAAGTCCATGGATGGAGAAGTCAAGGGTTCTTTTTCAAAGAATGGCTTGTCAATGGCAGTCTCTACCTCCAATTTGATGGCAGCCATAAAATCACTAGGAGTTGTCAGGGGATTAACTTCAGGGATAACCTCCTTGCCCTTCTTCTGTTTCTTGTACTTTTTAGGGCTCAGAGTGGCAGTCCTGGCCCTCTTCTTAGGGTTTTCAGATGGGGTACAGGGGCATCAATGCCCTCCACAGTGAAAGCCTCAGGCAATCCTCACTAATTTTCTTGTGGCCATGGGGAGGTCAGTAAATGTGGGGTTCAACAGGGCAACTAGATCTTCCACAAATGGGGATTTATCAGCCATTTATCCCAACACCTAGATTATAGCTCTTGAATTGTGAACCCTAGTTGGTCTATAGCACAAATGATTCCCCTAAACATCTTTTCCCTCAAGCACAAAAAAAATCTAGGGAAAATAGCAAACAACAGTACAACTGAGAAAAATTTGAATTTAACCTCACAAAGTTAGGGTTTCAACCTAGAATCTTCAGAGTGAATCAATCCATGCCATACCAGGTGTAAAATGTGTAGCTTGTGTTGTGGAGCAACGTGGCAGGAGCAGGGTATAAGTGCTGGGACAAAATGGATAGTGCAGGAGAACAGTGGAAGTGATGGCTCTGGGGTGTGCTCTGGAAGTTAGGGTAGAGAAAGTAAATGAGGAAAAAGCAGTCGCGGGGCTTAAAACAACGAAACCAGTGCTTCACGAGGCTCTCGCAAGGATGTCGTGAGGATGAGATTGGAGCAAATGAGCCTTGCGACCTGAATTAGGCATGGAATGAACCCAGCACGCAGTTCGGTGCAGGATCATTCACTGTCCGCACAGTTCATAATGAGCTTCGCAATAGGCACTTTTATTGAGAATAAGGGTCTCGTGAGGATGTCGCACTAATGAGATTTACACATTAGAGACTAGTGAGATCCTCATGTCTGCTCGAACTGAGGCTCGCGAAGTTCACTGAGCCATGTGAGAGGGCAAAAATTAGCTTGACAAGTGCTCGCTAAGCTACCTGATCTTCGCAAAGCAGCTAAATTCACTACATTCTCACATTTTATCTATCATGCTCTCTGCCATGGTGCACCAGCACCAAATTTCTATCTCAATTCTCCTATATCACAACTATTAGAGCCATGCTTATTGCATAATTCAGGTCGCAAGGCTCATTTGCTCTAATCTCATCCTCATGGTGCCAACAGATGTTCAAAATACAGATCATAGCAGTCAATCATCTTAAACTTTACATTGCACAGTGCACCCTACGCTTAAATTACACATGCAGATGTTTCAATCCATAGTACATGAAGATTCTCAAACCTAGATCCAGATTCTCTAGACACTCAACATTCACACAAAATTTAATAGCACACACAACCTATAAGGACAGTAAATAATAGAATTTTAAAAGCACATACTTAACACACAAAAACAAAATAGCTATGGTACACAAGTTACAAGGCTATGGTTCACTTATCAATGGGATGTTCTTGAAGGTAGATGGTCTCAGATGGCTCCACAGATTTTTCTACACAAAGTTTAAGCCTCTGACCATTTACTTTCATGATCTTTCCAAAAGTGGGATCCATGATTTCCACAGCCCCAGATGGGGATGCATGAAGACTAGTAAAAGGACCATCCCATCTAGTTCTCAACTTTCCTGGCAAAATTTTTAGCCTGGAGTTAAATAGCCATACCTTAGCACCAATCTCAAAGTCTTTTTTCAAAAGGCTCTTGTCAAAGAATGCCTTAGCTTTCCCCTTATAGATTCTTGAGTTGGCATAAGCATCTAATCTCAGCTCCTCCATCTCAGATAGCTGCAGTTTCCTGTGTACACCAGTAGATGTTAGATCCATGTTTAAACTCTTAATGATCCAAAAGGCCTTGTGCTCTAACTCTACTAGCAGATGACAAGCTTTGCCATAGACTATTATAAATAGGGATATTCCAATTGGGGTCTTATAGGCAGTCCTATAGGTCCACAATGCATTAATCAGTTTCATAGCCCAATCCTTCCTGTCAGTCCTCACTGTCTTGTCCAAGATGTGCTTGAGTTCCCTGTTGGAAATCTCCACATGCCCACTGGTCTGTGGGTGATATAGAGTAGCAATCCTATGGATAACAACATACTTCTTGAGCAAGCTCTTAAAGTTTTTGTTATAGAAGTGGCTGCCCCTATCACAGATGATGGCCCTAGGGGTGCCAAATCTAGAGAAAATATTTTCTTTTATAAATTTCTAAACTACTTTGTGGTCATTGGTCCTTGTGGTAGCTGCTTCCACCCATTTGAAAACATAATTTACAGCCACAAGGATAAAATTATAACCATTGGAAGGAGGAAAGAGCCCCATAAAGTCTATTCTCCAAATATCAAATAATTCCACAACCAGGATGGGCTGCAATGGCATTAAATTTCTCTTCGAAATACCATCCATCCTTTGACATCTGACATAGACCTGACAGTGTGTATGGACATCCTTGAATAAGAATGGCCAATAAAATCTACATTGCAGCACCTTAGCTGCTGTCTTTTTCCCATTGAAGTGACCCCCACAGTCATTTTCATGGCACATGCTAAGACTACTGGGGAAGTCATAATCAGGCACACACTTCTTGATGATCTGGTTTGCACAATATTTATATAGGTGAGGATCCTCCAAGAAAAAGTACTTGACTTGTGAGAAGAACAAGTCTTTATCCATCTTGGACCAATGGGAAGGAATCATGCCTGCAGCTAGGTAATTAACTATGTTGGCAAACTATGGGACAACAGCTAGGATGGCAAACAATTGCTCATCAGGAAAAATATCTCTAATAGGTGTAGCAGCACATTCATCCAATAAAATCCTAGACAGGTGATCAGCCACCACATTTTCTACTCCTTTTTTGTCTTTAATTTCAAGATCAAACTCCTGCAGTAGGAGGATCCATCTAATCAACCTAGGCTTGGCATCTTTATTGGCTAAAAGATACTTGAGGGTAGAGTGGTCTGTAAACACAACAATTTTAAACCCAAGTAGGTAAGGTCTAAATTTGTCCACAGCAAAGACAACTGCCAGCAGCTCTTTCTTAGTTATGGTGTAATTAAGTTAAGCTTCAGCCAATGTCTTACTAGCATAATATACCACATAAGGCAGTTTATCCTTTGTCTATCCTAGGACAGCACCTACAGTCAGGTCTGATGCATCACACATCAACTCAAATGGGAGGGAGTAGTCCGGGGCTTGGATCACAGGCGTAGAGGTTAAGATTTTTTTAAGACCTCAAATGCCTTAAGCCACTCAGCATTAAAGTCAAATTACACATCTTGACAAAGCAAGTGGCACAAAGGTTTAGCAATTTTGCTGAAATCCTTGATGAAACTCCTATAGAATCTCGCATGACCCAAGAAAGACCTGATCTGTTTGACAATTTTTGGTGGGGGCAAGTGTGAGATTAAGTCAACCTTTACTCTATCTACCTCAATGCCTTTATGGGAGACCAGATGGCCTAACACAATGCCTTGTGTTACCATGAAATGGCTTTTCTCCCAGCTCAAGACCAGGTTGGTCTCTTCACATCTTTGAAGAACCAGGCTGAGGTGATGCAAACACTGACTAAAATAGTCCCTAAAAACTAAGAAATCATCCATAAAGATCTCTAAAAACTTGTCAATCATGTCTAAGAAAATAACATACATGCATAATTGGAATGTGGCCGAGATATTGCATAGCCCAAATGACATTCTTTTATAAGTAAAAGTGCCAAATGGACAGGTAAATATAGTCTTTTCTTGGTCCTGAGGATACACAGGTATCTAATTATAACTTGAGTATCCATTAAGAAAATAGAAGTATGCTTTCCTAGCCAATTTATCTAAAATCTGATCTTTTCTAATTTTGGAGTTGCTTCCTATAATTAATGCAAACTCTCCAACCAGTGGTCTCCCTGGTTGGCATCAACTCCTCAAAATTAGAGGTGACAACTATTATACCAGAATTTTTGGGGACCACCTGGATAGGTGATACCCATTCTAAATCTGAAATGGGGTATATGACCCTAGCATCTTACAGTTTCACCACCTCCTTTTAGACCACCTCTTGCATATGAGGATTCAATTTCCTCTGCATTTCCCTTGAGGGTTTGGAACTCTCTTCTAGGTATATCTTGTGCATGCACATTGATAGATCAATCCCCCCTAAATCTACTATTGTCCAACCTATTTTTTGTTATGTCTCTTGAGTACCCACAATAATTCCTCTTCCTGCTCACTAGTAAGAGAGGAAGAGATGATCATAGGAAGTTCGTCGCCCTGCCCCATAAAGATATATTTTAATGTATCTGGCAGCTGTTTAAGCTCCAGATTAGGTGGACTCTCAATAGGCAATAAGGGTGCCTTGGAGGTTTGAGGTAGGGGCAGCAATATGGGTTTTCAGATGGAATGTTACACTAGGCCCATTGAAGACTCTCTGGTATTGTTGTCTTCATTACTATAGTTTTGGGCCTCCTCCTTAACCTCAGTCCACACACTTTTAAAATCATCAAAAACTTTATCCGAATCCAGTAGATTGGATAAATTCTCCTCAACTAGGTCCTCTAGTACATCCACTGCAAAGCAGTCCTCATTGTCCAACTGAGATTGCCTTGCAGCATTGTACACATTTAATTTTGTTGTCATGTTCCCAAAGGTCACCTCCATTATCCCTGATCTGCATTGTATACAAGCATTGGTTGTGGCCAAAATGATAGGAATGGAGGTGCTACTTTTTGAAGGTTCCATCTCCAAGACTAAAAAATTAGAAGGGTAAAAGAACTTGTCCACCCCCACCAGCACATCCTCAACCACACCCATAGGCGTCCTCTCAGACCTGTCAGCCAGCTGGAGCACAATAGGAGTTGGTTTCAGCTCCCCCAAACCTAGCTGCTCATATACTGAATATAGCAGCAGGTTTACACTAGCCCCCAAGTCTAAGAGAGCCCTGCCAATGGTGTGGTCTCCAATAATACAGGGGATTATAGGTACCCCTGGGTCTTAAAATTTTGTTGGTGTGGCAATAGACAACACATAATTCACATTTTCAACTGCAAAGACCTTCGTGGATAAATGGACTCTTGTTTTCCTCTTTTGTGTACACAGGTCTTTGAGAAACTTGGCATAGGCAGGGACTTGTTTGATGGCATCAAGCAAAGGTAAATTAATCTTAACTTGCTTGAAAATCTCCATCATTTCCTCCAAGCTGACATTCTCTTTATCAAAAGGGGAAGGACCTTTTAGTTCATGAGGAAATTACAGCTGTGGCACTGCTGGTACCTCAGCTGCATGTCTAGCCACATCATCAGAAATTTTTTGTTTTTTTCTGTACTTATTTTTTTCTTTTTGTTGGGGCTGAGCTATAACCCCCTTATTTTGTTCCTACTGGTCTCTAGCAGGGGTTGAATCACTCCTCTCCCTTTCACTCACATTTTTCTCTTCTACAGTCTCATTTATCTCCTTCTCCTGCCTGCCCACTTGGTTATCAGCCACCCTACCACTCCTAAGGGTAGTGATTTCCTTAGCCTCATTAGTTGAGGAGCCTTCTCTAATCATATATCGACCCTTTGGATTGTTCATGGGTTGACTTGGCAGCATGCCCTCTTCTCTCTTAGCTAAAGCATTAGAGATTTGATGAAGCTGGTCTTCAAATTTTTTGATGCTTTGATTGTGAGAGTTCACAGTTTGAGATAAGGAACAAAGGTTTTGCAATGAGGTTAAAACCTGTTACTCAAAAGATGGGGCTCTAGGTTGTGGTGGGGGCAATGCTAAATGGTTATGCTGGAAGGCTTGTCTAGGTGCATAGCCCTAGTTATATTATTGTTGTGGTCTATATGGTAATGCCAACTATTGTTGCTGGGGTTGCTGATATGTGTCTTGTCTCTACCTTAAATTAGAGTGGTTTCTCCATTGATTCCCAGCAGATTGTTGTCCAAATGATTGGGCAACAAGGGCATGTTTCATGACCAATTCAGGGTATTGGCTGGCTGATGGACATTCCTCAAGTGAATGTGTGAGAGACTGGCATATCAGACATGCCTATTCCACTTGTGCAGTCAATATAGGCTGCATCATATTCACCAATTTGTCAAATTTTAGGCTCAAGCTATCCACCTTCCTTTCCAAATCATTGGGTACACTGACTTCATACATCCTTCCTCTAGAAGTGACTTCTTTCTCCATTTTAGTAGGAGTCTCAATATCATTTATGGACAGAGAGTCTTGCTATGTGGAATTCTCACTAATAAAATCAAAAAGTTTTCAGGCTTCATCAACTGTCTTGTAGAGGTAAGTGCCCCCACATGAGGCATCCACTATATCCCTGCTCTTAGAATCAATTCCTTGGTAGAAGCTCTGGACAAGCTACCACTCAAGAATTTGGTGGTGGGGATATTACATTAATAGCTCTTTAAACCTCTCCTAGGCTTGATGGAAATCCTTAGTTGGGGATTGAGCAAAGGAAATTATGCTCTTCCTCAACTAGCTGGTTTTAGACATAGGGAACAATTTAGCCAAAATTTGGCATTAGAGACCATTCCATGATTGTATGTTGTTGGTTGGGAGCATAGAGAGCCATGTTCTAGCTCTATCCTTTAGTGAAAAAGGAAAGAGCCTTAATTTGGTGGCTTCTTCTCCCAAGCCAGCAATATTGAATCTGGTGCATGGGGCAAGGAACTCATCTATGTGCTTATATGAGTCTTCTTTACTTAGCCCATGAAATGACGGCAGCATTTGGATGATTGATGATTTGATCTCATAATTTCCTTGAATAGCTAGGAATTGAATGCAGAAAGGAGATCTATATACCCCTGGTGTATTGAATTCCTTCAAGATCCTTGATGTTCACCCATCTCAGCTGACTCAGTATTATCAGGAGGGGTTTGTGTGGTCTGCCTAGGTTTGAGAGCCCTTTCTATCTTAGAATTCAGAGGTTCTAAGTCTGGGTTAAGGGACCTCGTACCCAGCGTGCATACATAAACAAGCAAGTACAGCAGACACTTATAGCACACTTAAACAATTATGAACAACAAAATACTGCTAAAACTTTGCTGCTAATTAAAACTACAACTACTGAGAATAAAGTTCAACAGAAAAGGAGCTGAAGTAGAAAGAAGAAAGAAATGCAAACTAAATCCAGCAAAGCTCAATTGTAGCCTTCTAGTTCATCCTTCTTTCTGCTATTCCAAATCTGTAAAAACCAATAAAATATCAGTAGTACTTTTATTCAAAAACAGGCACTGTTACAAAGAATTTGTAAGCACAAAATTCAAAACTCAGATCTACTAATTAGATCAAAGGTCTCCGACAGTGGCACCAAAACCTTGTTGATTAATTTCAGATTGCTTGATTATTGGTTTGATGTGTGGTAAAAATACGGTGACAAAAATACATCAAATAGTCGAGTAGAATGGATGAACACAACAATCTCAAAATACACACAGTCCTGCAAGATCCAGGGCCTGCTGTAGCAAGTTTTGATAAGAAAGGGTTGTCCCACAGGGATGATTGATCTAGAAATCAAAAAAGGTTATGTTAGTAGATCTTCAGATCTGAGTACAGATCTGGCAATCCTAAAGAAAGGGAGTTTTGGGGTTATCACAACTAAAACTAAAATATAAAATAAAATAAATGCAATCCTATACTATGAGAAAGGGTTTACGAAGGGTGATGGGGGTTAGTTGAAATAAAGATAAAATGATGAGAAGTAAGCAATTGCGAGTAACTCAGTAATGCAATTCAGATCTGGAAATGGCTCTGCTGCAGACCTTCAGATGGCTACCAAAAAACACATCTGCAAGGTCTGAAAATCTCACCTAACCCAAGGGAATGGATTGATCTTAAGGCTATAGCCTGTCCACTTCAATGGTCACAGACTATCTTAGGATTTCCTCCATTTAATGGATTAAATCAGAACATGAACATCATTCTAGACACTGTATTTGCAAGGCTACAAAAGTTCATGCACCCATACGAACAATAAGCCCTTAAAAATCCAATGGAAACCATAGACAATCAGTGGTTGAATGGGGACTTAGATTCAGCTGGTCATTGCTACAAAAGGCCTGCAATGACCCAGCTCACAAGTCTACAATCCCTACAGAATAACAAATCTAAGAACTGATGATGGCAGGGCAACATAAAGGAGAGTTTGGTTATGCAACTATCTCTCACTTGGCTACAAGCTCAAGGGCAGAGAAGAAGAATCCATCTCAGATCTGTGATTAAGACCAACCTTAACGCTATAGTCTATCCACTTCAATTGTCACAGGCTATCCCAGAGGTTATCTTCCTCACAAATGACGAGATAGAATAAGAAAACTGCTACTGACACCATGGTTGTAGGGCTACAAAAGCTCAAGCAGTCATGGGTGCATCAAACCTATAAGACCCTATGTGAGAAACACAAGGAAATGCATATTTAATTAAACTATAAACATGGCATTGCATTGATTTAAAATGAAACTTATAATGTTTGCCCACAAGGCAACAACCAATGCAAAAACTCAAATCAGCTCCCAAAGCTTACACCAAACCCATTACAAACTAAAGTATACTCTCTACTTACAAATGATCTCAGCCATCAAATGCTGAGCTAAGGAAGAAGAAAATAGGAAGGATGACCTAACCCTAACCCTAAATGACCTAAACACTCTCAAGCTCACAACCAAATTAGGTAAAAGGGAAGATGTTTATTTCAGCTATGAGCATAGCTTATATACAAAGTCTCTCACTGCCTTGGCCAATAAGAAAACAGAAGAGAAAAACCCTAATTGCTGGTTGAAGACGTGGCCCAATTGTGACCCTTTGATGCCTCGAGAAGTGGAAAATAGGTTAGAACCTTAGGATGTGTGCCCTAGAAGTGGGGAAATCTCCAAAGTGTCCCTATGTATGGAGTCAGAAGTGGGGATCCTGAGCCTCGCGAGACTAAATATGATTGATTTCTCTATCTCGCGTGGATGTTGCATGGTTGGAAGGCAGCTCGCGAGGATCTTTTGGTGTAAATATTGTAGCTCACGAAGTTGAATTGCAGTGAGTAGTGCAGCTCACGAGGATCGCTTGATATGGATATTATATCTCGCACATATGGTGCTCCAGGTGGCTCAAGTTACGAGGATCTCTTGAGATGCACAGTGTTGATCGCTAAGATGGAATGCACATCTCGCGTGGGTGGATTTCTCTTTGAAGCGCACGGTGTCTGTGCGAGAGGTTTGCGAGAATATTATCTGGGGCTCTCTCTCCTCTTGAGCTGCGCGAGATGTGTGCGAGCTTTAAGTCTATTGCAGTGCACTACACGAGATCTGCGCGAGCTCTTTTATTGCTACGGGCTTGAGCTAAGCGAGCGCTACGCGAGGGGACTTTTCAGACCAAATTGAACTGCGCGAGGGTTGTGCAAGTTTGACATTTCTCTACTCTGCTACAGTGCACATGCTGCTGCCACAGTGATCTCTGGTTGGCCCATATTTCTTTCATCCATCTAAATTCTAGGGCCCACCTCAGCAGCCAAAATAGTCACCATAGTGTGTACCACCCTACTGTATCCTTTGTTCTTCCAATAGCTGCAGCCTTGACTTGAAATCTCTCTCTTCTTGGTCTCAAAATGGGGACTGGTGCACTAAGTAGCATTTCAGTACTAACTACAAAACACACTCAAAATAGATTTATTAGATGGCTCCAAAGTGTAGTAAAGGCTAGGTTAAGAGATGAAAAATGGTATTTTTCAGTGCTTAACACATACCTATGCCCATGCACTCTGAAAACTAGAAAATCCCCCCATACACATTAAAACATTCATTTTAACACTAAAACACATTGGAGCCCATCAAAACTTGACCCATAATCAACACCAACCATAGCAAAAATAAACAACACACCTAAACACTCAGAACATAACCCAAAAAAAAATTAACGGAATTAAAAATGCACTGAACTAAATAGAGCAAACCAAGCTAAACTAAGCCAAAATTAACCAAAAATCAAGTGATTATGATTAAAAGTTCTTCTCATAAATATGAAAAATCAATTACAAACTACATCGAGGGCATTCCCTCTGAATATCAAAATAAAATAAAGCTTGAAGATCAGCACGTTCAGGTAGTGCATGCCCAAATTGGATTTTCCTAAGCGAAAGACGATGGAAAATCATGGGAGGAAGCACACCCTGAACGAATCATAACAAAAATCTCATCTTCATTTCCTTATTCCCTTGAGATGATGCTTATGATGCAATCCTTCGAGTTACACGATCAAGCATCGGCATCGCAGTGCCCCGAGTTGACGGAAAAGAAAGAGTGATTCATAGAAAGACACCCAAAAGTCGATGCAAACACTCAGGAAGAGCCACCCCAAAAACCTCCCAAGGGAAGGGTCGCAAAAGGCTAATCCCCAGAGCCTACCAAGGAGCAACTGGCACCAGTCACGTGAACTCTGGCACAACTCTTTCCTTTTCTTTCCTTCCACCAACCTTTGGCTCTTCCATCTCTTCTCCCAATAGGGTGGCACTTCGGGTCAGATTAATATCATCAACTCTAGCACCACCCTAAATTCTCAATACCGCTCATTCTGAAAAATAGTAATAATTACAAATCACTTTGGCACATAACACCCGGGATACAAAATAAAAAGGAAGAAAAGACATGCAAATATGTTAAAATTCTACAAGTCCAAAAATTATTACAAAGTCAAAATTATAAATAAAATTCAAAATAACACAAAAGTCAAAATTTCTAAGCACCCCCCATCTAATT
This sequence comes from Chloranthus sessilifolius, assembly GCA_021018995.1. Classification (NCBI taxonomy): domain Eukaryota; kingdom Viridiplantae; phylum Streptophyta; class Magnoliopsida; order Chloranthales; family Chloranthaceae; genus Chloranthus; species Chloranthus sessilifolius. The sequence continues at coordinate 65,084,956 of CM037595.1, forward strand.
AAATCCAAACCATACACATGCCTCTTAAAATGAAATAAACCAAGAAAAACTTAGATGAGCTTTGGCATGTGTCACCTCTAGAATATGATAAAAGCTCTCCTCTATTCTCGACAGGGCCTTTTCTTTGGGATCTATGTTATATTCCATATTCATCAACAGATTTGTTATAAAACCTCCAAAGGGCAAAGTCAACTTCTTCGTCTGGTATTTTTCTTAACCCAGTTTCTCCCTCATAATGGTGATGACTTTAAAAAGATAGCAGGGCACATTGAACCAATAGCGATTTGCCATTAAGTATAATGCTTTTGTAAGAAATGCCCTTCTCTGGGTTCCATGACCTTTGGGGTGAATAGTCTTATGAATTAGGACATTGAAGAAGTGAAGTATTAAACTCCTTGCTTTTAGATCTTTTTGAAGGAAAAAGGATCGGTCCCATGGAGGTTTTCATAATAGCTTTGTTGCCATTTGGGTAAATTCAGGGAGGGTATCTAATGGCATCCACAAAATGTTAGCCTCTGGGTTATCCTGGGATACTTGTGGTATTTCTAGGAGTGCATGCATTATCCTGACTACCATTTCCCTTATAATTTGAATCAGCAGTCCATTGATATTGGTGGAGAGGGTTAGTGATGGTTCCTACCTGCTTGTGGTCATGTTTTTGTAAAATTGTCTCACCAGTCTGGGATAGACTGGTGTGACTCCTTGTTCTAAGAAATAATGCAGCCCAACATCCTTGAAATATTTAATAGCTTCTCCACTAATTTCCAATTTTTCCAAAAATTCAACATCGACCGCGATTTCGGCTCCCACAACATGATATTTCATTGCGGTAGGGAGCCGATCTGCTGCCAAGGCAGAAGACACTGACTTTTTGCCTTTATCTAATTTTAGGCCCTTTTTAGGGGCAGACTTAGAGTCGGTCTCACGTGTGTCTTTGGAAAGTTCTCTGATAACCACCCCGAAGGATTTGGATTTCTTCTTGGGTGGGCCTGCTACTTTTAATTTAGCCTTGAGGGCAATAGACCGTGTAATACAGTTAATGATTGGGGTCTTATCAGAACTATTACCTCCCTCTTCTTCTTCATCTTCTATTTGTCGTTTGCCCGTATCATTCACCATGCTACAACTCTTTTCTGTAAAAGTTAATAATATCATTAATTAACCATGAATTTCATGTATTGAATAATAAAATTTCTTGCAGAAACCCTTCCATTCGATTGTTAAAATCGTTCCCTTACCTCTTGACAATTGAAACCCTAATTTATAGATGTGAAATGAAATGCATGCAGGGTTCTCGAAATAAAATAGAGGAAGTAAGGGGTTTATAGGAAAGTAAAATGGTTGGGTGAGTAAGAGAACGGTTAAGATTAAGGATGTTTTGAAAAAGAGAGGGAAGGTAGGAGGGGAAAACTAGGGAATTTGAAAATGGGGCCGACGTATCCTTTTTACAAATATGTAGGGCCTATTTTCAGTGACGACTTGCTGAACCGGTCGTCACTTTGGTTTTGACCTAGAATCGTCGGTTGATTCTAGCTTTCAGTAAGTAAGAACCACAACGTTGCACTTTTACTGATAGACATAACGACGATCAATCGTAAATCCATACAATTTTTTGTTATAATGTACAGTAGGTGTGATTTATGATCAATCATTTTCCAATGATTTAGGTTGTATTGTAATACCTAAACTTAAAAGAAAAAGGCAGTTTACATATTTTACAATTGGTGCTACAGATGAGTCGTTAGCTCAACGATCCATGAGATTTCTATATTTTATTTTGGGGAGCCGATGTCTCCCCCAAGAATACTTGTCCTCTTGGATTATTCATTGGTTGTGTAGGCAATTGACCACTCTCCCTGTTGGTCACTTGAGAAGCTAGCTGTCCTATCTGGCTTTCTAGCTTTGAAATAGACTACGTGTGTGAATTGAGTACTTGAGAGAATTATGCAAGCTGATGTAAGTCTTTCAAGTGCTGATGCAACTGTTGCTGCAAATCTTGAAGGATTTGAACAACTGTGGCATTAGGTGCATTGCTCTGTGGTCAAAATTGGGGTTGCGTGGTTGCTAGTTGAGGTCTTTGATAGAAAATTTGAGTCTGGGGAAATCTGGATTGCACAGCTGTTGGTGCTAGTTGCGCTCCTCCAATGGAACCATAATTGAATCTAGGGTGGTTCCTCCATGACAGGTTATAGGTGTTCCCATAATCTCCCCTATGAAAAGACAATACTTATTCATTTTCCACTACCTCCTGGTATGGTGGCGCAGTTGGATTTTCAGTAAAATTTTGAGTCTAGCAATTAGAATAGCTTGCCAAAGAGCTATCCGGAATGCTAGATTTGGCTACCATTAATGTCGCAATTTGATATTCAAGAGCCAAAACTTTTGCACCCATGTCATCCTCCTTCCTTACTTTATCTTTGTTGATATCATAAAGTCCACCCCTCGTGAGCGGGGTGTGGCAAGTGACATCTGGATCAGATCTAAGTAGAGCTTGTTTCTACTTGGAGTTATTAGCCAGTTTCTTGAATAAGTTCCAAGACTGCTGGCCATTCTGAGCCATAAAGGATCCTCCACTTACGGCATCGACTGTAGACTGGTTAGTCTCAGTCAATCGTTAGTAGAAACTTTGTGCTATCGACCAATTTGGTACCTTGTGTTGAGGAAACTTCCGTAACAAATCCTTCATCCATTCTCAGCTCTCATAAAATATTTCTCCTGACTTTTGCCTGAAGTCATGAATTGCTTGGCAAATTTGGTTAGTTTTACCAATTGGGAAGTAATGACCCAAGAAGTTTGACTACAGTTCCTCCCATGTAGTAATAATTCTGGCAGGTAATGAAATTAACCATGCCTTCACCCTATCCTTGAGAGAAAATGGGAATGGACATAGTTTTATGGCCTCTTTGTTTGCTGCTGATAGTTGTAAGATTGTGGAAAGCTCTATGAAGTCCCTTAGATGCTGGTAGGGATCTTCTCGATCAAGCCCATGAAAGGTTGGTATAGATTGAAGTGTATTAAGCTTGATTTCATAATTTTGACCCGCGGGCACCTTTGGTTTAACTATACAAGAGGGCTTGGTCAAAGCTATGGGGCTGAAATGTGCCTGTATTGATAGATCGTTCGCCATATCTTGAAATTCACTCGCAGAAAATCGGTTTGCTACCAAATTTTGCAAGAGAGTCCTCTCAATTTTAGGATCACACTCGAAGAAATCTAGGCTTTGAGGTCGGGTGTGATGCATACAAGAAGGAAAACTGTATATATATATATATAACTTTATTTAATTTTTATTCTAGAAAGCAGGGACAGAGAACAAATCTATGCCTCGGGCTTCTCTAATCAGGGGAAGTTGAGTCTTTAAGTCGTTGCTCGAAATAACCTGCAAAGATTTAAGAATTGATCAAAGAAAATTAAAAATATAAAGAAATATAAAAAGAGAAAGATAAATACTTACTTTCTTAAATTAAATTAAAATATAAACACTGTCCTAGGCAACGACGCCAAAAACTTTTTAGCGGCTTATTTGTGTCATCTAATTAAGTCTTAACCTATTGCAAGTGCATAATGGAAATTATAGTACTAGCAAAGGATCGTTCCCACAGAGACAGGTTTATATGTATTAATTTAATTTTTCTAAAAATTTATACTTATCTCTTAAGTTCTTAAACTACTAGAGAAATATGAATAAAGAATTGTTTCTTAATCTAAATTGTAGAAAATAAATCCTAAATCCTATTGTAGACACCCCCAAAGCGCGCACCAACACCTCCTACTTTAGATTATGGTTGTCAATCACAATCTTTAAGTATCGGATGTTTACAAATTTAAAATACCGTTACACTATATCTCATCTTCTAGAATTTGGGTGTCAATCAAAAACTAGCTTCCATCAATATAGATTTATACTAATCAACAATCTTCTAAAACTTGGGCATCAATCAAATTCTAGAAAACTGAATATGGAAAAGTAAAACCGTTACACTAATTTACAAACTGCAACCTGAGTCGTCAATTAAAATTAAAATTCGAACATGTGACAGCTAACAGTCTAAGCTCAATAGGAAAATATAATAACATGCAAATTTTTTACATCACACATATCTTTCATGACATAATTCAAAGCACATTCTTCTTTTTTACTGAAAGTCACAATTTAAAAGCATTTAAATTGACAAAAATGAATATCAAGAGCATATTTCAAAGCACACTTATCATGATTTCAAAGATTTATTCTTACTGTATAGAACTTAAAATAATCACTTAAATATTCTCTCGAGCATATATAATGCAAGAGCTGCATAGATTTACCGATGGGAAACCCCAACATCGTCGCTCAATGAGCAATTCACACACATCACAAGCCCCTTGATGGAGGTGACTTGTCGCACAAAATATTATCGCAGAATGGTAATCAAGGGACGAATATCCTGCCATACTGGAGCACACTTACGGATATCCCATCGTACCGGTCATGGCTATACTGCCGCGTCGATAGGGTAGCAAACATGAACCTTCAATCGAAGTGCTAAATCTACATATAGTTTATCACCGTGAGTTTATGGTAATTTATAATAGTTCAAAGTTCAAAGCTTGCACTCATATACTTATTCACATCCTTTTGATGTCACACACATATTTACATCCTTTTTATGTCACATACAGATATCAGATGCCACACACACGCACTCATAGTTTTTCACTTAGTACTCATGCACACGAAATTCACTTGTTCAAACACTAGGAATGAAATTCATGCTATCATACAGACAAAGTCACAAAACACACATAGTCTTATCATATCACTATGTACATGCTAGCTATAATCAAATGCACATGTTACAATGTTTTCCCTACCTTGACGAAAAGCTAATTCGAAGACGTCTCAATCCAAGCAAGCCTCTCACATACATAAACAAGCTTGTACCTAAACACATCAAATCATAGATCATATGTCAGAAGTGACATAAAATAAGAAGATATAAAGTCTCCCCAAAGTCCTTTGAATAAAACAGAACAAAATCTTGAATCTGCCTAAATCGATCGATCGATTCCCTAATCAATCGATCAGTTTACTCAGAAACCAATCCCATCCTGTCGAACTCACCAAGATCCTATCGACTCATTTTGATCGATCGATTTCCATATCGATCGATCGGTTTTTCCTTTGCACAGACACAAATTTTCACAAATTGATCGATCAGTGTTTGAATTGATCGATCGGTTTACAAATCGATCGATCAAAATTAATTTCGATCGATCAATTTTTTCAAAAACCCTCTTACTTTCACTCTTGACAAAATCGATCAATCGGTCACTTATTTTGATCGATCGATTTTGCCAGATATCTCATATTCACAGTTTCAACTTCTCAAACTCATTTTCTTTAAAGCTTAATCTCTTTTCTTCTGATTTCCTCACACACAAGTTAACTAAAACCAACACACATGTCAAACACAACTTAACATAATTCTTACCTTTGAGTTGATCGATCCCTCGATCCATGGTCACACTCAAGCTCGAGCTAGGTTTGCATAGATTGGAACTTGGACTTCTCTTCTTTCCAAAACCCTTAATCAAGCACAAGTTCCAATCTTGCACGCACACACGCATTCAAAGCACACTTCCTTCTCTCTCTTCTCAATAACTCCTTCTCAACAACCCAAGCGAGAGAACTAAATTCTCCTCACATTTTAAATTTTATTCTTAAAAGTCATAAACTTGGGTGCTAAGCACATATACCAAACCTCGGTGTACATTACCTCTTCAACGGTTCATATACATTCTAATCTTTCCTCTTTCATTCAAAACTTGATTTAAGTTAACTCACATTAATATTTTAATATTTTATCTTGTTAGGTGCTTGACCAGTCAGGCACGCATATCGAGTCATACTGTTCAAAGGTCAAAATTTTTTGAGACATTACATTCTCCCCTCAGAAATTTTCATCCCTAAAAATTAACTAAGGTCTTTTGGTTTCATAGTAGGTTGTCACTCCCTATGGAGTCAAGCACACATACACAAGATACCTAATGACCACAACGGTTTCCCCTTTTAGAGAACCCAATCCTTTAATGAGGACTCAACAAAGGCTAGACCAAACACGTAACTGATCAACCAAGTATAAAACTCACACACGACATCATCATATGCAATGGAATCACACACATACAATCATACGTGTCAATTTAACCCATCTATTGTACCTACACGAAAACTCATTCACCATTGCATAACACTACTGAATTTGATATGCAAATTTGAACATTTATAGTAGATATAAAATTCACCTTTATCTACATCCTAAAATTCATACCATCAAAAGTGAGTGACAACCATGCCACAATAGTTCAAGGACTTACGTCCAATTTACCCTATTTTATTTACATATAATTCTAAAAGAGAAAAATACCCTTGAACACCAAAAAGTATATATCTATACCCCCCCGAATCACAACTCAAACCGCCGCGTCACCCGACTGCTCATCGTCCAGATCAGGTCTGCCTGCGCCTGAACTCGATGCCTCTAGAACCCATGCTTGTGCTGCAGCCATGCACTTTGGATTGTCATCTGGGTACATAAAGCACATCGTCTCGGCAAGCAAGGCATCATGATAGTCCGACCGATGACCCATCTAACAATTGTTCTCTGCCATTTGACTGGTGTTCTCAATCATAAGGGCGAGAACATCATCAATGGTAGCTGCAAAGGTATGCTGAGGTGGTGGTGGCACACGGGTATGAGCACGCCGCTGAGGTGGAGCTGTAGCTGCTGGCTGATCCTGAGTTGGTGCGTCTTGAGCTGGCTGGTCTTGTGGGGCATCTGGTGCAACATGTGGCTCGGGTAGTCTTCTTCCTGTGGTCTTTTAACCAATCAGTTATAGGTTTTATTCCATTCCTTCAGAGTGTAAGGCTTTACGTTGTCGGTTAATCAGGGTTCATCCTTTGAGATCCGGTCCACACTGCTACTGGTATAGTCCTCAATCATAATAGAGAGAAGTCGGGCATAAGGCATCTCATCAATGGGTTTTGTCGCCCCTTCTAGCATCTTTCCCCTAGCATATTTTAAACCCTTAAAAATAACTTTAGGTGCACTAAACCATCAACCATTAAATGCCGAAAATAACGCCTATTATATCTCTCCAGCTCCCTCAGTCTTATGCCTTAACGGATATAAATTACATTTGAAAATGGTGTCGAGCAAAGATCGCTCGATAAATCCACTCTCTTTGTCGCTAAACCCGACCCTTGCCTACCTTGGGTCATTTGTTCTTTCACAATTTCAAAATCCACTGGCTGAGGAAAAGGTTCTAATAGGTCAATCCCATCACCGTACGCCACATAGCACTCCATGGCGTCGACATCATCATCATGAGTGAACTCATACACTCTTCCATCGATTTTCGTACAAATGGTTTTTAGTCTGCTACCGGTGTACATGTTTTGATAGAACAGTCTCCCTAAACGAGGGTAATAATACTCATGAAATGGTTTGAGTAATGCTTATGATGAGGGTTTCTTCAAAGTGGTGCTCTTCGACGTTTGTCGAGTTTTAGGTGACATTGTTACCACAACAAATGAAGAAAAACTAGGGTTTTTCGAGAAACTAAAAGAAACTATGTCAATTATAGAAATCACAAATTTCTATCTCCAAAAGTTTATGATTTACCTTTTTCAAAGTGATTTGATGTTGTTCTTGTGAAGAATCGACCTCAAAATGTGCTTAATTAAATCTTGAAGTCTCCAAGCAAGAGCCCAAGAAAACCCCCAAGAGTAGAAAACTAGTTTCTAAATTTTTTGAAACTCAAATCGCACGACCCATATATATAATGTCGAAATCGATCGATCGATTAGTTGGTTTCCTTCATAAATGCACTAGTCGACAATTTCGATCGCTCCATTTTAATCGATCGGTCGAATGCCCATTTCGATCGATCGATTTTCATAACTTATTATTAGTTCAAAATTTGCTCTATAGTTTTGTGATTTCATTTGATCAATGCTCATTTCGGTCGAATGGCTTAAAATCGATTAATTGATTTTAATTTCGATCGATCGGTTTTCACAAACACAGCCTGTTTCTCAGTTCTGTCAAATCGATCGATTGGTTTATGTTTCGAGCGGCCGATTTTGACAGAAATCCTTATACTTCATATTTTTCACTCCAAATTTATTACAACACCTTTGACTTTCATATAATTGGCCTTTACATGTTCATCAAGCTAGCTATTACATATCAAAATTCAAGTTTATAATTTCAAAAGAAATTTACAACTTTTACAACTCTTCTTAATTCTCAATGAACAACTGAGGATATTGATCGCGGATCTCTGCCTCGCACTCCCAAGTAGCCTCCTATACGGAGTGATTTTGTAACTTAACAGGCACTAACGGAATTCATTTTGTGCGCAACACTTGCTCCTTCCGATCAAGTATTTGCACCAGATCCTCTCTCATGGTCAGATCCTCATAAATATCGCTCGGTCGATCGTCGAAGACATGAGTTGGGTCCTTCATGTACTTTGGTAACATTCACACGTGAAAAACATTATGCACCTGATCAAGTTACGGTGGTAAAGTAATCTTATATGCTACTTCACCAACTCAATAAAAAATCTCATAAGGTCCAATGTAGCGTGGGCTTAGCTTCCCATGCTTTCCAAAGCGCATCACACCCTTCATTGGTGAGATCTTAACAAATAACCTATTTGAAAGTCAATACTTGTTCTCTTTCTGTTGGCATAACACTTTTGTCTACTCTGAGCTGTCTTGATTCTATCACGTAACAGACAAACAACCTCGACATTTCTCTCAATAATTTTCAGACCTAATACAAACTTTTTACCGGTCTCTTCCCAATTGATCGGTGATCTACATCGCCGTCCATACAATGATTCATAAGGTGCCATGCCAATACTTGTTTGAAAACTATTAATGTATGCAAACTTAATGAACGAAAAGTGTTGATCCCACGATGCTCGAAAATCAAGCATACGCGCTCTGAGCATATCTTCTATGATTTGATTCACCCATTCTGTTTGCCCATCCATCTGTGGGTAAAATGTCGAACTGAAATTCAATCACGTACTCATTCTTTCTTGAACCTTTTGCCAAAACTTTAAAGTATACAACGGTTCACGATATGAAATAATGTTGGATGGAATGCCATGCAATCAGACTACCTCCTCCATGCATATCTCTAATAGTCTGCTTGTTGTATACATAGTGTTGGATGACAATAAGTGAGCTGATTTGGTTAGCCGATCAACAACCACCCAAATGGCATAGTACTTCTTTATTGTCTATGGTAATCCTAATATGAAGTCCATAGAAATTGACTCCCATTTCCACTCTGGTATTGGCAGAGGTTACAATTAACCTGTCGGATGTCTATGATCTACTTTTACTTGTTGACATATGTAACACTTTGAAACGTACTCAGCAACATCCTGTTTTAAACCTCTCTACCAATAGTTCTTCTTCAGAGCCTGGTACATCTTTGTACCACAAGGATGAATGACATACTTAGACTTATGGGCTTCGTCTAATATAGTCTATTGAAGGTCGGCATCGATCAGTATACACAGATGTCCCCTAAAAAAAAGTGATCCATCTTCCTTGATGGAGAAATCTGGTTTACTGTCATCAAGCACACCCTGTCTGATCTTCACTAATTCTATATCTTTCATCTGTTACTCATGAATGTGATCGAAGATTGTCAGCCAGATAGTAATGCTAGCCAATAAGGCTCCTGAAGCTTGTACCTCAATCTTCGTGTCATACAAAGAAAGATCCTCTAGAAGTTTCCATCTTAGGATCCCCATAAGAAAGTTAGACAATAGAGCTAAACTCTTCTGACTCAAAGCATCTGCTACAACATTCACTTTGCCTTGATGATATTGAATGGAGCAATCATAGTCCTTGAGAAATTTCATCCATCTTCGTTCCCTCATATTCAATTCCTTCTGTATAAACCAATATCGAAGGCTCTTATGATCAGTGAATATCTTAAAGGTCTTTCCAAACAAATAGTGTCAGCATATCTTCAATGTGAAGATCACTACTACCAGTTCTAAGTCATGTGTTGGATAATTCTTCTCATGGTCCTTAAGCTGTCTCGACCCATAAGCAATAACCTTCTTATCTTGGTTGAGCACACAACCTACAGCATTGTGTGAAGTGCAACTGTACAGAGCAAATCCTCCACTGCCTGAAGGTATAGCCAACACTAGTGTTGTAGTTAACCTCTTCTTGAGTTCTTAAAAACTCTTCCCACACTCTTCAGTCCACTCAAACTTCACGTTCTTTCTTGTATGTTTTGTGAGCTGACAAGAGATCTTTGAAAATCCCTCTACAAATCTTCTATAATACCCAGCTAGACCAAGGAAACTGCTAATCTCGATCACCATCTTTGGTTGCTCCCATGCCAATACCACCTCAATCTTTGCTAGATCTACTGTAACACCTTCCTTTGAGACAGCATGTACCAAGAAACTCACTTTCTCCAACTAAAACTCACACTTACCAAGTTTTGCATATAACTGGTGTTCACGTAGTGTTTGAGCAATTCTTAAATGTTCTTCATGCTCCTTCTTAGTTTTCTAGTAGATGAGGATGTCATCTACAAGCACAACTATACAAGTGTCAAGGTGTGGTTTAAACACGTAATTCATTAAATCCATGAATGAAGCTAGTGCATTAGTAAATCCAAATGATATCACTAAGAATTCACAGTGTCCATACTGGTTCTGAATGTCATCTTCTGTATATCTTTTGGTTTGACCCTCAATTAATGATATCCAGATCTTAAGTGGATCTAGGAAAAGAACCTCGCACCTTGCACCATATCAAACAGATCATCTATTCTAGGCAAAGGGTATCGATTCTTGATCATTAATTTATTCAACTGGCGATAGTCGATGCAAAATCTTATCGACCCGTCCTTCTTTACAAATAAGACTGGTGCTCCCGAAGGAGACACACTAGGTCTTATGAACCTTTTATCTAAGAGTTCCTGAAACTGCTCCTTCAATTCCTTCAACTCAACAGGAGCCATTCAATACGATGCTTTTAATACTGGCCCCGTTCCTAGTGCTAAGTCGATAGTGAACTCTACTTCTCTATCTGGTGGCAATCCTAGATACGTTGAATCAAAATTTCTAATATCACACTCTTCTCTTCCCGTTGCTCTTTTAGAAAAGAAAAGTATCTACTGCATCCTTTCTTCATCAAACGTTCTGCTCGGGCTGCAGAGATAAGCGGTACAAATGTCGATCACATTCCTAGAAACTTGAATGATCTACCCCCATTGGGTTGAAAAGTTACCATCTTCCTCTGACAATCAACGGTTGCATCATGTGTGGATAACCAGCCCATGCCAAGGATTACATCGAATCCTTGCATATCCATCATGATCAAATCCACCATCAATTCATGATTATCGTAATCCCCGATGGCGACTATAACAGATCGACACATTATATTAGTATGGACCACATTTCCCGTTGGAACCGATACTTCCAAAACAAAATTTAATATCTCGGGAATGACCTTTATTTTCTTTGCAAATAACAGCATCACAAACGAGTGGGCAGACACTGGGTCTATCAATACTCTTGCTTCATAGCAAAGATAATCTCCCTTATCGTATAATTACAAAGTACCTACATCATGCATGTATATTTAACCAATTATGTATGCATCAATTGGAAACATGTAAACACTTAAAAGTTTAAAAACCACTTGGAAAATGATGCACCATCTCTATCTAAAATTCAATCAACAATCTATTTATTGATTTTAAAGAGGACTTTCACCTTGAATGATGTCATTGCTGTTCTGGGCATCTTGAACCATAACATCATACGCACGTCCTTGTATAATAGGGCTCGACATCCTGATAGGCTTTGGTGTAACTATTGATGTTGTTCTCTCTTTCCTTAGCTCTGGGCACTCTCTAATCATATGTCCCATCTTCCCGCACTTAAAGCATCCTCCAGTACCCCTTCTACAGTTTGAGGTCTTATGAGACTTGCCACATCTGGTAAACATCTTTGTCAGTGTGGATGATGCTACTCTAAAGAAACCCTAGGAAACTGATACCCCTATAGTAATCGCAGGGCCGTCATAACGAAAAGGTCTCACTACTGTGAGCATAGGTGGCCTAGAGTATACTGCCTTAATAGGTTGACTCATAATTGGTGCTATGAATCGTGGCTTTTTGTTCACCGATTCGTAGTTACTAGACCTCCCCTGACTCGTCTTCCTTCTTGCTTGTTGGTCTCTTCTTTTAAACATCTCATCAATATCCTCCTCTATCATGAGTGTTTTGCTCATCACCTCACCATAAGTTTCCAACTCAAAAGCTAAAATCCTATCATGAATATTCGACCTTAAGCCGCATTGTAACTTCTTGGCCTTCATCAAATCTGAGGCCACATACTCCGGAGCAAATCTCTCAAGTCGCATAAATTCTACTGCATATTCTCTCACTGTCATCTTTCCTTTCTCGAACTAAAGAAATTTGATTTCCATCTGATTCCGTACTACCTCAAAAAAGTATTATTTGTTGAACTCCACAACAAACTCTTCTCATGTCCATAACATACCTGAAGTCACTTGCTCCCTAGTCCTCGATACCGATTTCCACCATGGGTTCGCTTCCCCATCCAACATAAAGGCTGCCCACTTGACTCTCTCATCTTCAGTGCATGTAAGCACACTGAATATTTTCTCCATCTCATTGAGCCAGTTCTCAGCTTCCATTGGTTCTCTTGCCCTGAAAAATTAGGAGGGCGCACCCTTCGAAACTCTATGAATGTTGAAGGTATAGGTGGTTGCGGTGATTGTGGTGCCTGAAACTGATGATTATTGGCCTTGTTAGCAGCCATCAATGTCGTTTGCTGAGCCATAGCAGTAGCCACAGCTTTCATGGCTTGTGCTATTCTTTTTCTATCCTCTCTCTTCATTTCTCTCTTCACTTCTCTCTTGACTTCTTTCTTCTGGAACGCTTTCTTCTAGAATTTCCCTTTCTCTCAATGGGATTCTATTGGAACTGGTGGGGATATCATTCCAACTTCACAAGTTCCCTCCATATCTGCCTCTTGGTTGTCCTCGACCCCTAGTGGACATGACGTTCTGCAATATGAAACCAAAAGTTTCATTAGCAGAAGGTCCCTATATTCTTACACATCTTAAACATATATCTAAGGCTTGTCAAAAATATCTCAAGCAAAATGCTTTGATACTAACTGTGACAGCTCGGATTTTCGTACCTAGAAACCCGTGCTATCAAATGGTCAAAAAGACAGATCTCGAAACCCACTAAAGACTTGGCACATTCACATACAAAGCGGAAACAAAGCATGCATTCTAACTATGCAAATCGAGTCATCATAAGAAAAATAAATCTTCATTTCTATATAGTGACGAAACCAAATCTTTAACAAAGAAGGTTCAAATCCCATGCCAATCGCATGAACAAAATAACCGAACCGAACCATTAGTGACAAACAATAGTCATCCAAGAATGGTTCAAAAAATAATTACCATATTAGACATAATTACATAAATCCCAACTTATATTGGCTGGACGCACCAAGCCTTACAATAGAATATCAAAATACACAATGCTAGTTCACCAAAAGTACTCGTCAGGAGGGAGCTCAGTCTCCTCCTTTAGCACGTACTCCGAGTCCTTAGGATTTATGTCCTCAGTCCCTGCCTCAAAACCTGCACCTATGACGTATAGTCGAGGGATGAGCTAACAATCTTAGCTCAATAGGGAAATATAATAACATGCATATTTTTTACATCACATATATCTTTCATGACATAATTCAAAGCACATTTCTTTTTACTGAAAGTCACAATTTAAAAGCATTTAAATTGACAAAAATGAATATCGAGAGCATATTTCAAAGCACACTTATCATGATTTCAAAGACTTGCTTTTACTATACAAAACTTAAAACAATCATTTAAATATTCTCTCGAGCATATATAGCATCGAGATCCGCATAGATTTACCGATGGGAAACCCCAACCATCGTCGTTCAATGAACAGTTCACACACATATCACGAGCCCCCTCGATGGAGGTGACTTTCTGCATGAAATATTACAGCATAATGGTAATCAAAGAAAGGATATCCCGCTATACCAGAGCACACTTACGGATGTCCAGCCATATCGGTCATAGTTATACTGCTGCGTCAGTAGGGTATCACACATGAACCATAAATCAAAGTGCTAAATCTATATATAGTTTATCACCGTGAGTTTATGGTAATTTATAATAGTTCAAAGTTCAAAGCTTGCACACACATACTTATTCACATCCTTTTGATGTCACACACATATTTACATCCTTTTGATGTCACACACATATTTACATCCTTTTAATATTACATACATATATCGGATGGCACCTATACGCACATGTAGTTTTTGTCTTAGTACTCATGCACACGAAATTCACATGTTCAAAAGCTATGAACAAAATTCATGCTATCATAAAGACAAAGTCGCACAAAACACATACTCTTACCATACCACTACGTACATGCTAGTTGTAATCAAATGCACATATTATGAAGTTCTCCCTACCTCGACGAGAAGATAATTCGAAGAAGTCTCAATCCAAGTTGGCCTCTCACACACATAGACAAGCTCATACCTAAACACATCAAATCATAGATCATACATCAAAAGTGACATAAAATAGGACGATATAAAGTCTCCCCAAAGTCCTTTCATCAAATAGAATAGAACCCTGAATTTGCCTAAATCGATCGATCGGTTTACTCAGAAACCAATCGCATCCTGTGGAACTCAGTAGGATCCTATCGACCCTTTTCAATCGATCGATTTCGATATCAATCGATCAGTTTCTCTTTGCACACACACTATTTTTCACAAATCGATCGATTAGTGGTTGAATCGATCGATCGGTTTACAAATCGATCGGTTTCTCCAAAAACCGTCATACTTTCACTCTTGAAAAAATCGATCGATTTGTCACTTTTTTCGATCGATCGGTTTTACCAAATTTCTCACATTCATGATTTCAACTTCTCAAACTCATTTTCTTTAAAACTTAACCACTTTTCTTCTGATTTCCTCACACACAAGTAAACTAAAACTAACACACATGCAAAATACAACTTAACATAACTCTTACCTTTGAGTTGATCAATCCCTCGATCCACGGTCACGCTCAAGCTCAAGCTAGGTTTGCATAGATTGGAACTTGGACTTCTCTTCTATCCAAAACCCTTAATCCCGCACACACGCATTCAAAGCAAACTTCCTTCTCTCTCTTCTCAATAAGTCCTCAACAACTCCTCAAGAGAATTAAATTCTCCTCACATTTTAACTTTTATACTTAAAAGTCATAAACTGGGGTATTAAGCACAAACACCAAACCTCGGTGTACATTACCTCTTCAACGGTTCATACACATTCTAAACTTTTCTCTTTCATTTGAAACTAGATTTAACTTAACTCACATTAATATTTTAATATTTTATCTTGTCAGGTGCTTAACTAGTTGGACATGCATATCGAGACATATTGTTTAAAGGTCAAAAAATTTTGGGACATTACAGAAGATATTTACAAAGTAGCAAATTGTAATAAAATAAATCTAAACTAGAAAGTAAGATAAATTTGTATCCTTCACCCCTCAACTGTAGGCGTCAATTGCTTCTGAGAAACTATGGATACCTAAACTAAACTACTGTAATGTTGATCGAATGAAAATCCAACCTCAGTCGTCAATTGATGCTGAGATTTTCTTCGATAGTTATTCCTATACCAAGCCTCTTATTTATAATTCATAAGGGGTCGGTTTACAAAACTCCTAATTCTAATAAAAGAAATAAAATTATCCTAATATAACTATACTTCTAATCTTATAGTCCCTTGCTTTCTATTTTGTTGATGTACTTATGGATTTCTTCCTTTGTTTCAGCACCAGAGTCCTCTTAAGATTTTTCTTCATCAATCTCCCAGATCCGTGATTAGCCAAACGTCTAAGATAAGAATTCTTCTAATTTTGTGCATGACGGTATTTATTCTCACGTGATCAGCATATTTAGAAAGCCTCTTCTCTTGAAAATCATAAATCACGATTTTTTATTCTTTACTTTCTATACAGCTTCCTATTGAACAATTTTGTTTTTTATGATTCATCACTGTTCTTATAACGCATTCTTTTGAGCGACTTCTTCTGAAGAATCGTAAATTATGATTTTCTATAATTTTCTTTTGCTTTGCATTGTTCCGCAAAATCGTAAAACATGATTTTTCATCCTTTCAGTAGGCGGTGAATTGTCTTTTGGTTAAATTATTTTTTTATTGCTTCATGAGTTCTTTTTTACGAATATTATTAGTTTGATTTTCTTTTTCTATTTATCTTTAATATCCGCACATCAGTTACTTATTAGTAACAAACTAAGTCCTAGCATCACTAAGTTAAAGGTGATAAATTGGTATATTATGTGACTGATCACATAATATACCCGCTTGTCATGCTGGTGACCCGGGTTCGATCCTCGACAACGGCGCCAAAAACTTGTTAGCTTCTTATTTGTGTCATGTAATTAAGTCTTAACCTACTGCAAGGGCACAATGGAAATTATATTACTAGCAAAGGATCGTTCCCTCAGAGACAGGTTTATATATATTAATTTAATTTTTTTGAAAACTTATACTTGCCTTTGAGGATCCTAAACTACAGGAGAAATATTAATAAAAAATTATTTCTTACTCTAAATTGTAAAAAATAAATCTTAAATCCTCCTACTTCAGATTATGGTCGTCAATCACAATCTTCAGCTATCAGATGTTTAGAATTTTAAAATACCGTTACACCATATCTCACTCTTCTAGAAGTTGGGCATTAATAAAAAACTAGCTTCATTCAATATAGATTTATACTAATCAACAATCTTCTAAAACTTGGGCGTCAATCAAATTCTAGAAAATAGAAGATGAAAAAGTAACACTGTTACACTAATCTGCAAATTTCAACCTGAGTCGTCAATTCAAATTAAAATTCAATGATGTTTACAAAGCAAAAAATTGCAATAAAATAAATCTAAACTAGAAAGCAAAATAAATTTGTATCCTTCACCCCTTAGCTGCAGGTGTCAATTGCTTTTAAGAAATCATGGATACCTAAACTAAACTACTCTAATGTTGATCAAAAGAAAACCCAACCTTAGTCGTCAATTGATGCTGAGAATTTCTTCGATGGTTATTCCTATACCAAGCCTTCTTATTTATAGATCATAAGGGGCCGGTTTAAAAAACTCCTAATTCTAATAAAAGAAATAAAACTATCCTAATATAACTCTACTTCTAATCTTATAGTTCCTTGCTTTTTATTTTGTTGATGTACTTATGGATTTCTTCCTTTATTTCAGCAGCAGAGTCCTCTTAAGATTTTTCTTTGTCAATCTCCCAGATCCGTGATCAACAAAACTTCTAAGATAATAATTCTTCTAATTTTGTGTATGGCAGTGTTTATTCTCACGTGATCAACTACTTTAGAAAGCCTCTTCTCTGTATAATCCTAAATTATGATTTTCTATTCTTTAGTTTCTATACAGCTTCCTATTGAACGATTTTTTCCTTTTTACGATTCAACACTTTTCTTATAGTGCGACCGTGGGCTCTCGCGAGTCCGTCGCGACAATGCGCACTCTTCACTACAAATTTAGAGTCGCCACCCATAGCTTTTGGTGTCCCGAAAAACCTCAAATCAATATTTAATGCACCAAAGTATCAAATATGACTCTAATTTATCGATTCACGTCAAAGGCTCTTGGGTAGGGGCTTCAGTTATCGATTGGGAAGGTGTTAAGCACCCGATCAACCCGCTCGTAAGTGGTCTCGTCTTATGGCCAAAAGAAAAAAGTAAAACAACACTTCTTCTTGCCCGGAGGCACTCCGATTCTATATATGCCCCCCACAAGCACCGAGAATTTGGCGGCATAATGACACAAATTCAATGATAGAGGAAAAACAAAGAAGGTAAAGGAATAAAGGGGAGAGCCGGAGCTCTTGGACCGTTGTAGCATAGTTGTGGACCTTCCCGTAGGTGCACTCGGTGAGCCTCCGATAGCTTCAGTGATGGGAATATGGACCCATATTCCCATCACTAAGGGATTTTTGGTGGCTAAGAGGTAAGAGGAGAGAGCTAAGGGATAGTTCTCACCTAAACTAAGGGATTTTTGTTGGAAGGGAGGTTTTAGAATTCTGGAATTTGTATGGGTTTTGGTGCACCAAAGGGGGGAAGGGATCTCTTACTCTTTTCACTCTTGGGAAAAATTTTCAAGCCATATGCAAGGAGGGGTGCCTCTCTATTTATAGAAAAAGACAATGTTAAGGGGTACTTAAGTGCTAATGGGATTAGCAATTAGGTAATCCTAATATCTAAGGATTCCAAAGGTTTTGGGAGCTTAGATATATGGGAAAAGGGTTCAATGGTAGATGACAGGGTGGGGGTTCAAATGACTAGAAGGTTGCAAATAGGGTAAATGAGGGTGCAACAGTCTTAATGAAACCCACCCTAGACATTGGGATGGTCAACACGTCAAACCCCAAACGTCAATTTCGGGCAAAAACCAAATTTTACTATAGCTAAGCCTGGCATGTGTATTACCCACGCTAGGCATATGTACAATGTCTGAGAAGTCCAGAGCCCGCTAGGGGGCTCATCTATGCTTAGCGTGTGTATTATACACGGTAAGCCCCTTCTGGGAATAAATGGCCTAGCATGTATAATAAACATGCTAGGCAACATTTTTCCATAAATGGTCTAGCATATTTATTATATACACGCCAGACATCCCCACCTCCTTGAGAGGCTCTCGAGAGGTTCAAAGCCTGTCGAGGGACTCACTTAAATATAGTTTTTAGGCTCGAAACTTTGGATTGCCATAACTTTTGGTGTAGGAGTCAGATCGAGGTGATTCATGGCTTGTTGGAAAGCTGAAAACCTCTACTTTTCAATGGTATAAGATTCAATTTTAGTGGAGGTCCATACAAGTTTTGGTACACCTCTCTTTAATCATTCCCTAGGAAGGTTAACTAAGGGTTTAGAGAGGTTGGGGTAGTTCCTAAGGGTTTAGTCAAGTTTTTAAGCGTTTGGGAAGGTTCTTAAGGGTATGGGAGATGCTATCGAAAGCTCGGGGGTGCACTTTTCTTGAAGTATATTTTGATCGGGCCTTGGGCCAAATTTGGGTGTCTACAGATGCCCCTCTTTGATATCTGATCACTAATAATCGAATGCCAAAGACAGAGACATCCGAAGAGGCCCAAGGCGACACTAACGGGTCCGTCATATCCAAAACAAATCTCAAATATTAGGTGGGTAACATGGTGAGTAAAAGGAAGCCCTGCATGTCAAGAAAAATGTCCATTCCTCTAAGGCTATCAGTCCCCCAGCGCCTTGCGACATTATTGGGCATAATCGAGATGGTGAGTTACAAAAGCCCAATATACTGGAAAAAATGTTTGCTTTTTGAGATTATTTGAAGATATTTGATGCTCAAGTTTTATTCTAAATAAAATAGCTTTGTGAGTGAGAGGGTTATTGACCCATACTTAAAGATAGGCGCGAAGCAAGTACACGACGATCCATAGCTTGTGTCCAATCATGAGGCATTGATTGCCCCATTTGACCGGGCACAGGTTCCCCTGCGCAAAGCAGGGTTCAAGGTCTTTGGGTGAACCTATTGATCCCGAAGTTAATTTGGCACGACTACCCGAGCGGAGTGAATTAATGTCGCAACGCTTTTTGGGAGTACGTGCGGCTTTTTTGAAAGTCAAATATAATATTTTTTTTGTCATTTTATGTATATATATATTTTTGTTATTTTATGTGTTTTTCTTTTATTTTTTTATTTTTTTATGCATTATTATTATATTATTTTATTTTATTTTATGTATGTATGTATTTTTCTTTTATTTTTTGTAATTTTATTCATTATTTTTTATTTTTTCTATGTATTTTTTGTTATTTTATGTATTTTTCTTTTGTTATTTTATGTATGTTCGTTCGGGATTTTTGAGCATTCTTGTTGATCCCGAACGACTTATTTTAGCACAGCCTCCAGAGCAGATCAAATGGAAGTTGACGCGCTTCCCGGCGGCGTGTGCACCTTCTCTTAGGCCTAAGGGGAATTAAACTTAGTGTGGGTAATATACGCGCTAGGCTAAATCTGTCCAAGATAAGCCTAGCATGTATAATTTACACACTAGGCCAATTCTTGCCAAATTAACCTGGCATGCATATTATACACGCTAAGCCTAGCAGGGGGTTTTAAAACAGTCGGGCTCGACCCAAAGAGGACATTTTTCAAAAATTTCTTCCCCCCTCCTCTCTAAACCGAATCAGGACTTCTTCCTAGGGTTTCCTTGAATTGATTTGATCCACGTCATTGTGTCGGCATCCACTCTCGTTGATCAAACGTGCATTCCATGCCGAATCAAGGGTTTATTTCTTCTCCTGACGTAATCATCTTTTACCCTATTTCTTTTGATTTTTTTCTTGAATGTGGTTAGGATTCTTGCATTTTTAGATGATAAATAAATGATTTCCCATGTAAGTGTGATTGTCTATGATCCGTTTGATTTATTTTATGTGCATTGGCCTCGATTTTGAGTGAAAGCATGATTAAATGGTGCCCTATTCCTCTTTTTCTCCCTTTTTTGTTGGATTTTTTTGGACTATTTTGTTGGTATGACTAGGGCCCTCTCTCTTTTTTGGATCTAGATGATTTTCTACATATGATGATTTTTTTTTTAAATTGATTTGTGTATTTATTATATATATATATATATATATATATATACACATATCTATATATTTTAATATATATATTTTTAGATTTTTTTTTTTTTGAAAAAGAAAGGCTTTTGACATACCCGATCTCCCTCCCTACCCGTATGGTTAGGGTTTTGCCATAAAATCGCGAAAAGAGAATGGTGGTGTGCTTTTCTCTCTCTTTTCTTTTGTGAAAACATTCCTACCCGTAGTCCATACATATATCGGGGATTTTAACCAAAATTTTGAAAATGAGTTCTCTCCTTTTTTTTTTCTAAACATATATATTTTTTGGAATGTGGGGGGGCTGCCTTGCGCTTGCCCACTATTTCCTTTTTTGTTTTTACCGCAATGATGATGATTACGATTGACAGCATATGAATGGAGCATACTTACCATCTGTTGGTTTGTATCAAATGACTTCTCTTTATCGACATTCTCCTGATACTTGTTGCATGGGTCCTTCTCAGAATGTCGAGTGAAGAGGATCAGGGCCATGATAGTGAACCCGAGGTGATTTACGATAGCCTGGGTGAGCAACTAATTCAAGTGCAGCGTTCCTCCCAGCCTTGGTACGAGATGCAGGGTGAGGCAGCCCATAGAGGGCTACTCCATCAACAATATACCCACATTTCAAATTTTGGGATTGCTGGCAGGGTAAGAAATAACTTTTTGGGGCTTTCTTTTGTGCATGCCTTGTTTTCTAACACCTTCTTCATTTTGCTACAGTCTTTGCCCTCGACCCATTTTCGCGGAGGTTGGTTCGACCTCCAGCACCTATACCGCTTCCTTCCTCAGGTTGTGAAGTTCCTCCTCGCTCAGGCTGGCTTTGGGGACTTTCTTTCATGCCCTACCATAAGGGGTCATTCAGCCTATGTGAAGGCCCTGATAGAGTGCTTTTGGCCCGAGACCATGACTTTTCATATGTCTATGGCTAAGATGACCATCATCCCTGTTGACTGGTCGATGATCACAGGGATCGGGATAGGGGAACACTGGTGGTCGGCCTTGGCATACCGGGTCGAGATGAGGTGGTTCAGCTGATCGGGGATTACCCCTCTTCCCAGGATATGAGCGGCTCTGACATTAAGCTATCTTGGCTGGCCGATCTATATGGTGAAAATGAACTGGTACACCCGACCCATCTGGAGATGGATGTCCCTATTGAGCCTGAGAGCGCCTTGATGCTAGCTTTCATCACGCTCCTTTTTCTCCTGGGCAAGACTCTTTTTGCCAATGCTAGCGGTGGTCGGGTACGTCGTACTGATGTCTAGCTGGGCTCGAGCCTCGGTTGGGGATTTGGGTTCCGTCGTTTGTTTCTGGCCCGCGATAAAGGTAACCTTGACCCTTCTACTTCTCTTGTTTTATTATGCATCGTTCATCTTGCCCTTGACGCATCTTTTATGCTTGTTCCTCCTTTCAGGTTGGAGGATACTTGCATTTTCAGCCAGGCTGCCCCCTCCACTTCTCAGATGTGTACACATACCCCATTATGAGTAGTTCGCACAATGTTGGTATCTTCTTAGTGTGCTTGATTTATGTGAGTTTTGAAAAACAGATTTATAGCTGCTAAATTACAGTGGCTCTAGACTATATAAACAAATAAGGAAATATCAGCACAGTTAGAAGAGAATTAGCCTGCAAGATCAGGGCCAATTGTAGCAAGTTTTAAAAGTAAGTGAGTGAAAGATCGTCCACAGAGAATTTGTTTAAAATGTAAGATAAACCTCCAGATCTGGCTTCTTATCCTATCTAGAAAGCTGATAAGATGAGAGGTTTGAATTTGTCACGTTTAACAAACTAAAAACAAAGAAAAATTTAAACTAAATGATCCAGATCCGAGTTGGGGGAGTGATTGAAACAAAGATGGAGAAGTAATATCTAAATCTGATTTGGTCTTTGAAATCTAATGAGAATAATCGAGCTCAGAGGTGATTCAATCTTCATGCTACAAGCATGTATGTAAGAGAGATAAATCTAATTCAAGGATTAGGCTTACACTTATGGCTATGGTCTGTCCACTTTAATGGCCACAAACCATCCAATAGTCTTTAATCCAAATCCTTAGTTTAGAACAAGAAGCATCACTACAAATGCCGTGAGAGAATAGGTTACCAACACTAATTCTCACAGGATTAATGAATCAAGGGAAATTGCATGAAAAATAGTAAATCTAAAGGAGTCTAATGCAATAAGGAGATCAGAGGGAACCCTTAACATGAGTCCAATTGAGAAAATACGGTTCTGACAACCTTTTCAAATCCACTGTTACAATTACAGAGCGCAGCTTAAACAGCTCTCAGATTTGTAGTCTTGAATACAACTCTCTTTTGAATTACAGAAATGTCTCACAGCTCTCAATTTCAAGTCAAAGTGAAGCTATTACAGGGATTTCAGACAAACTATCTGGTTTGGAAATGGGGGAATAGGAATGAAACTCAAAATCTGGATGTCCAAATTGGGCAAATGGTTCGTCTATTTATAGTTTTCCCCAAGTCCAACTCAGATGTGTTTCAACCAATCAGAGGTGCTCAGAATGTATTGACCAATGGTGGTCGAGCACGAGGATCCATATCTATTCTGGCCAATCAGAATTCTTTGATTTGGTTCAGCCAATCAGGTGATAGAAGCATCAATTCTGTTATGTAATTCAAAAATCTGTTTGAGCTTCTAGAAGTTCCCGCCAAATAATTTCATCTTTGGGTGTTCACATGGGGTGGAATATGCCTTTGGTTCGTGCTCAGAATCTTTCGGAATGTCCTTGGGTTTTAAAATGCATTGGAACGCGTGCAACAGATTACTGAATTGCCCTTGTTAAAGCTGCGAATCTCCAGAATACCTTTTCATAGAGCTTAAGGGCCTTTTTGCAAAGTGTTGTGGCTTCTGAAGCTCTTTTCGTAATGTTCAATCTTCTTTTCGAATTGTGTTTTCTCCTTTTCGCAAAGTTCAATCTTCTTTTCGAAGAGTTCAGATGCACTTCGAAAACTAAGCCTGGAGGTTTATTCCTTTTCGCAGAGTTTCAGGTTCTTTACGAAACGTGTAGGTTCTTTGCGAAAAGAACTCTGTATTGCATTTCTCTGTTTGACTTGTTCCCTGCTTCTCTTACAGGTCTTTGCCTCTTTCTTTTAGACTTTTCCACAGCTGATGAGGTTGTTTCTTCACTTCCTTCCTTTGGACTGACATGGATTGTCATCTTTTTGGCACTTTTGAGCTGCTTTTATGGTTAAGCCTGTCTTTATTGTTAGCTGCAACATAGGCACTTAAAACACTTATTTAGTTCTCTCAAAGGTCTATCAAGACTTAAGTTTAGGGGTGAAAAATGGTATTTTTCACTTGTCAACACACCCCCAAACCTAAGCTTTGCTAGTCCCTGAGCAAAGAAAAGAATAATAATAAAAAAACAAAGTAAAGAGCCACTTTTGTAGGGAGCACAGTTGCATTTAGCCTATGCAACAAGCCTTTTAAACCCCTAGGTGATCCCTAGTGGAGGAGTGAAGTCTCCTGAGGGTTTTCAGTGAAGGTACCCACAAACTTCTTCAATAAGTTAGTTAAGATCACTGCAGTTCTGTTAAAGCAAACTTTCATCCAATCAGATTATTCACACCTGCATCAGTCAGGTTGTAAGAAGATTTTCAAGAAAACATCAGTTCAAAACTAAAATTCTGCTGTAATTCCTTTATCATTCACTCAGTTGGTGTCAAAAAGTTTTTTACAAGAAAAATTAATGAAAAGCTTGCCTTCTATTTGAGAATTTAGTTTTGATGTTACCCCAAATAAGTTGATTTCAAACCCAACTCTCACCAGGGTTTTCACTCAACATGCAGGTAGGAGGGTTGTACTATTTCACACAACTCAAGAGCAGTTACAGCCCTCAAATAGGACTATAAGCAGGAGCATAGGCATTGCTTTTTAGTTCTGAATTCACTGCTCTTTTCACCATAGATTACACAAATCCTTATCTCCATGTGACAGCTCAATCCATCTTTGATCAGTAAGGACTTTAACTTGGGTTGTAATCTGGCATATGGGTGAAATTTATCAAGAATAAAAGGGTTGGAATGGAGTTCAAAATTTTAGAAGTCAGTCAAGGTAAGGAGGCGGTATGGACACCTTCTTTATTTCAGCACAATTTCATCTTCTTCTTTGAATTTTCAGAGCCAAAGTGGCCATCTTTTTCTCTTTCTTTTTCAAACTTCCAATGAAATGACTTCTCCCCCTTTTTTTTTCTTTTTTTTTTTTTTTTTTTTTTTCTTCAATTCAACATTGCCTGGAATGCCACATTTCTTCTGCTGATACATCATTGCCTTCTATTATTTTTTTTTTTCTTTTACCATACCCAACTCACCTTTCTTCAGCTTTCTTTCCTTTACCTTCTGAATTCTCAGAGTGAGGGTTAGGATAAATGAGGTTGATGAGGTTTCAAAGAAATCTTTGATTTATAAAGCTCAAATGGTGTGTATCAAGGGCAGTTTTAAAAGGTGGGGCTTTTTGAAGTTCAAACTGTCCAAAAGAAGGCCCTACATCATGTCTTTAATATCATGATTGCTGTCAAGCTATTTTAACTTGGATATGTGTAACTTCTAGTGATAACTAGCAGGTTCAAACAGTCCCTAGAGCAAAAAAAATTGCCAATTCATACCTCCAAAGAATACATTTCAGCAGGCCCAAATCTCATTGGGTGTGGTTTTTTATCAAATTCTTGAGGTATATCATCACTGTTTTCCTTCATTGTAGGTTTACTAAAACATCAATTTTCTTTTGGAAATTTCCTGACATTTACTTCATGAAAGTCTTTAGAATTACAGTAGAAATTCATTTTAAAAAGTTTTAACTTCCTCATTTTTCAAAACAACAGGTGTGAAATGACTTCATTTTCAAAAGTTTTACTGATCATAAGCTACAGCAAGCATTAACTTACTTATTTTATTGGCATACCTGCCATACCCCCAAACCAAAGGGAAGGGGTCCACACCTGGTCCAAAAGCAGGAGGAAAATATAAGAAAGAAAAACAACAAAAGTAATAATGGCAAGAAGACAGATGTAAATGCACAGAGTATACACAAAAGTAATTGTCTATTACAACTGCTTAACACAAAAAGTACAAGGAGAGCTAATAATCGGGGTCAAAATCGTATCACAGTTGGTTCGGTGGCTCAATCGAGTCCTTGTCGAATCGAGCTAGAGTCAGTGTTGGAGTCTGAACTTGATTGAGCTTTCTCGGGAATGGTGTGTTGTAGCTCAGTATACTCCTCAGATTTGATCTTTCTGATGAGGCCAAGGTGTTTGGTGAGGCTAGTGGTCTTCAATTTTTCTTGATCCAGTTGGGCTTGCAACATGGGCACCTTGTGTTGCTCAGTCCTCACCAGCTGAAATGTTTGACCCAGCAGGTCCCGCATTTTATCTCTTTCAAATTTCATAAAAATCTCTAACTTCCTGATTTGGTTTTCATAGGGGGTGCGGATGTAAGCTTGCAAATTAGCTAGCCCCTTTTGAGCATCTCTGCGGATATAAGGGTTATTTTCCATGGCTTTGATGAGGGTGGCATATCGGGGGAGGGGAGTGGAATGGTAGGGGACTAAAGGTGGCCCAGCTGTGGTAGGGGGGGGAGAAGTGGCTAGAAAGGGGACAGTAGGGTTTATCTGAGTGGCGTGCTCAGAGAAAATGGGGAGTGGTGGAGGGGATGGAATCAAAGGGGCTTCAGTTTGAGTATGTGCTGCCTGGGTAGTAGTGGTGGGGGTGGGCAGATCAACCAATATTACCTCTGGATCCGTTTGGGTGGCCTGGGAAGAAAAAATAGGTACAGGGGTAATGGTGGTTGTTTGGGATGTGGAAGCTAAGGTATGGAGCAGTTCCATGGTTCTGAGATTATGCATGTTGATTTGAAGTTGGGCTTGGATGGATTGGAGGTAGGTAAGGATTTGGGTAATGGATGCAGTGTGGGAGAGGTGGGCATAGTAGAAAGCGGGACAAGCCCGAGGTGGAGGGTGCAGGTGCAATGGCTGTAAAGGGAGAGGTTGGAATGTGGGTGAATGGAGGAGGAGCAGGTATAGGGGAGGGGTCAAGTTCCATGGTTTCAAAAATAGAGCCCATTAAAGCAGAGTAGGCTTCTGTAGTGAGGGGCTCAGGTTCAGGTGTGGGGGAGGCCTCAGGTGTGTGGGCTGATGGAGCAGGGGAATGTGAGGGGCTTGGGAGCAGAGGAGTGCAGGGAGATGGGGCAATATATCCTCACTAACTCTTCTAAAACTTGGGCATTGGAGGGTGAAATGGGTGGTGTGAGAATGGTTGGAGTGGTTGGTGTAGAAGGGGAGTCCGAAATTGGAATGATGGGAAGTATGGGCGAGGGGACAGCTGGGATAGGTGAACTGTCAAGGGCTGGAGTGGGGGAGTAGGGTGTAGGGATGACTTCCTCCAGAGTATGTGCAGCTGCAGGGCTGGTCACCAAAGGGAGGGGGGTTTCAGCTATAAGGGGTGCAAATTTAAAGAGCCGGTCACCACAGGGGTGGCAGAGATGGTTCTACAACGTTGGATCGCAACATGGCGGTGAGCTCATTTGGATGCTCAAATTCAGCTTCAGGGATGGGTTCTGGCTCGCTCACAACTGCAGGGATGATGTCAATTTCAGGTTCAGCTGCAGGGGTGAGTTCTGGCTCACTCACAACTGCAGGTTCTGGTGCAGCAATAGGGGCATGTGCAGGTTCACCTGCCTCTCTCATCCTTCTCAGCATAGCCTGGCTTGTAGTCCAAGCCTTTTTTCCAAAATTGTGTGGTGTAATGACTTCAAAGGGCTACTCACTATCAATGTCAAATTTGGCTCGGAGGAGGGCTGTGATCAATCTGCCAAATGGTAGGCCAGCTATCTTCTGCTCTTTCTTTAGCTTGGTACTGACATCAGCCATGGCTTCAAAAATTAACATAGGGGCATTGAAAAACTGCCCCTTGGAAAAATGAAAGAGGCCTCTAAAATTGGTGATCTTCTCTCTTAGTTGTGCCCAGTGACATAAAAACTACCCCTTAGAATGGAATCCATCAATAGAAATTGGGGAGCAAGGTCTCTTCTCATGATGGACTGCCCCGTGCCCACAATACCTTGAGTTCGATGGGTAGTCATCTCTCTAAAAGAGGCAATTTCGGGAGCAGCCAAAGGACCAGAGGGATCAAATTGGAATGGTATCCCTAGAACATTCCCTATGTCTTCAAAAGTCACAGTCAGATCGCAATCATCAATAAAAATGACAAGGGTAGGGACATCAGCATCTTTTTCAGTGACCTTGACTAGGTTTTGGTACCATAACTTTACCATTCTTGGGTAAATTCTTTCTAGCAAGGGGGTAAGGATATTGCTTAGTGAAGCTTCTCTGAGGTATCTTAAGGATGGTAGGCATTCTGGTTTGGTGTCGAAAAAAGTTTCGTCAACCATTAGCTCGGGTATTAGCTTCTGAGCTTCAATGAAGGGATTGGGTAGAACCAAATGAATGGGCAGAGGAGTAAGCTCAGCTCGTGGGCTAGCAGTTCCTCATGTCTAATTTTCTTTCCTTTTTCTACCCTGTCCGCTTTATCCATTGAAAGTTTTCGTTTAGCTGAAGTTTTGGTTTTTCCCTTTGCTTTTAGGGTCGATTTGCTCACCTTTTTAGCAGAGGATTTGGGAAACATTGCAGCCAATGATTTCTCTGCTTTTCCCATCCTAAATTGATGTATAATAATGCCCAAAATAGATAGATCTTGACGAACAACTTACTACATGATAACCAGAGAGAATGGGTAAAGAAATACCGAGATTTACGGTTTCTATTTTGAACGAGTTGTTTACTTTGCAGAAATCCTCCAGATTATAAGCTGCAATCCTCTTCTGAAAATGCAGATGATCTAACCAATTAGTTACAAAAAGGGTAGTAGACTTGTTGAATCGTGCAAAGAAAGAACGAAGTAGGGTTTTAGTGAGAGGAGTCGCTCTGCAGAGAGAGTTTGAAATGAAACCCCACCGTCGAAAGGGTTTAAATATACTCAAGGTTAATATCGCAAAGTGCTTTTAAGTTTTCGAAAAGTTCCAAAAGAGTCCTTTTTTAAAATTGTGAATGGCATCAGTACCATTCGACAAGTTAACAGCTTCAGAAACATCATTTCGCAAAGGAATTAGCTTCAGAATTACCTTTTCGAAAAGAGAAATGGCTTCAGCACCAACTATTCGAAAAGAAAATGTTTTCCAGAAACAACTATTCGAAGAGCACATCTTCTCTTTCGAGTAGTTCATTACAGCTTCAGATCTATTCGAAAAGCAAATTGAACTTTACGAAAAGAGAAATATTACTTTGCGACTTGATTTTGAGCATATTTAAACTCTGCGAAAAGAGAAAAAAAACAGAAACAGAGAAAATAAGCACAAACTATGATATACAAACATAATGTACAGTTTTCGGCCATCAGATTTTTGAAGATTCGTGATGATGGATGGGCAGCACAGGTTCCTGGGTATTTTCAATGTATGGTTTGAGCCTTTGACCATTTACCTTTATAATTCTTCCATTACTTGGATCAAGAATGTCAACAGCCCCTGAAGGGGCTGCCTTAATGACAGTGTATGGCCCTTCCCATCTGGATCTCAGTTTTCCTAGGAAAAACTTGAGTTTTGAGTTAAATAACCATACCTTAGAACCAGCTGTGAACTCTTTTCTCAACAAATTTTTATCATGAAAAGTTTTGACTTTCTCTTTATACAATCTTGAATTTGTGTATGGATCCATTCGCAGTTCTTCTAACTCATCAAGTTGTAATTTTCTGTGATTACCAGCAGTAGTTAAATCCATGTTCAATGTTTTAATGGCCCAAAAAGCTTTATATTCTAACTCTACTGGTAAATGGCATGCTTTGCCATAGACCAACCTAAATGGGGACATACCAATTGGGGTTTTATAGGCTGTCCTATATGCCCACAATGTATCATTCAAACAAGGACCAATCTTTTTGTCCTTCTTCACAGTTTTTCCAAAATATGTTTGATTTCTCTATTGAAATCTCCACTTGTCCTTGGTTTGTGGATGATATGGAGTGGCTACTCGAAGTTACAGTATTCTTTCAACAAAGTTTCAAAATGTCTATTACAAAAATGGCTTCCCCCATCACTGATAATGGCTCTGGGAAAACCAAACCTGGAAAAAATGTGATCCTTAAGAAATTTCAGAACCACTTTGTGATCATTTGTTTTAGTGGCTGTGGCTTCAATCCATTTAGATACATAATCCACAACTACTAAAATGAAAGTATACCCATTGGAAGGAGGAAAGGGACCCATGAAGTCTATCCCCCAAACATCAAACAATTCAACTACCAAAATAGGCTGTAAAGGCATTGAGTTTCTCTTGGAAATGCTGCCTAA
The DNA here is from genome assembly GCA_021018995.1 of Chloranthus sessilifolius. Classification (NCBI taxonomy): domain Eukaryota; kingdom Viridiplantae; phylum Streptophyta; class Magnoliopsida; order Chloranthales; family Chloranthaceae; genus Chloranthus; species Chloranthus sessilifolius. The sequence goes on from CM037595.1 coordinate 65,115,160, forward strand.
TTTTTGACAGTTCAGGCAGGACTTACAATGCTGCAGGGCATCCTTGAAAAGTGTAGGCCAATAAAATCCACACTGCAAAACTTTTGCAGCAATTTTGTTCCCACTAAAATGACCTCCACAAGGTTGCTCATGACACATAGAAAGTATTCTATGGAATTCTAGGTCAAGAACACATTTCCTTATTATTTGATCTGCATAACTCTTGAACAGATAAGGATCCTCCCAGATGAAGTGTTTAACTTTTGAGAAGAAAAGATCTTTATCCATTCTATTCCAATGTTGAGGAATTCTTCCAGTAGCCAAAAAGTTGACTATATTTGCAAACCAAGGAGTGTGTATACTAATGGCAAAATGTTGCTCATCAGGGAAAGATTCATTGATAGGCAACCTATCAATTTCAGCAGTTAAAATCCTGGAGAGGTGATCTGCCACCACATTCTCCACCCCTTTTTTATCTTTAATTTGTAGATCAAATTCTTGTAACAAGAGAATCCACCTGATGAGTCTTGGTTTGGTGTCCTTCTTAGACAGAAGGTATTTTAAAGCCGAGTGGTCAGTGAACACCACTATTTGTGAACCCAAGACATATGACCTGAATTTTTCTAAAGCAAAAACAATTGCCAGCAGCTCCTTCTCAGTTGTTGTGTAATTGAGTTGTGCATCAATCATTGATCTACTGGCATAAGCTATAACATGAGGCAGCTTATCTTTTCTCTGTCCAAGGACAGCTCCCAAAGCATAATCTGATGCATCACACATTAGTTCAAAAGGTAATGAATAATCCGGAGACTACAATATTGGAGCTGAAATCAGACAGTATTTTAGGAATTCAAAAGCCTTCATGCATTCATTATTGAAAACAAAAGGGACATCTTGGCACAGCAAATGACAAAGAGGTTTAGTTATTTCTATCAAGTCCTTGATGAACCTTCAGAAATCCAAAGATGTCCTAAAAAACTTCTGATTTATTTAACAGTTTTGGGAGGTGGTAAATGTGCAATTAACTCAATTTTTGCTTTGTCCACCTCAATGCCCTTGTGGGAAACAACATGGCCAAGGACAATGCCCTGGGTGACCATGAAATGGCTCTTTTCCCAGCTCAAAATCAGATTGGTTTCTTCGCATCTTTGTAGTACCAATTTGAGATGGTGTAAACACTAGGAAAAACTGTTGCCATAGATTAAGAAATCATCCATAAAAATCTCCATAAATTGGTCAATCATATCAGAAAAAATTGCATACATGCATCTTTGGAAGGTAGCAGGAGCATTACAAAGACCAAAAGGCATTCTCCTATAGGCAAAAGTGCCAAAAGGGCACGTGAATGTGGTCTTTCACGATCTTGTGGGTACACAGAATTTGGTTGTAACAGTAACCATCAAGAAAAACAAGAATAAGCTTTTTACGCTAGCTTATCTAAGATCCGATCAATGAATGGGAGGAAATGGTCTTTTACGGTTATTGCATTTAATTTTACGTAATCAATCTGAGACTTTCCATCCAGTTGTTTGCCGGTTGACATAAGCTCACCGTAATGAGGTTACAATAGTGATTCCAGATTTCTTAGGTACCACCTGTGTAGGTGCCACCCAAGCTGAATCTGAAATGGGGTAAATGACCCCTGCATCCAACATCTTTACCACCTCTTTCATGACCACTTCTTGCATATGAGGGTTCAACCTCCTTTGCATTTCCCTTGAAGGCCTTGCATCTTCTTCCAAGTGGATTTTGTGCATGCAAACAGCTGGACTGATTCCTCCTAAATCAGCAATAGTCCAGCCAATAGCCTTTTTATGTTCTTTCAAGACTATCAGCAGCTCTTCCACTTGCTCCTTTGTGAGAGAGGAAGAAATAATGGCAGGCAATGATTTATGATTACCCAAGAACACATACTTCAAAATTTCGGATAGCTTCTTTAGTTCTAAATCAGGTGGGCTAAGAAAAGAAGGTATCAAAGGTACCTTAGATATTTGTGGAAGGGGGACAGTAGCAGGTTTCCAAGAAGAAAAACTTGCTGATTGTTTAAGAGTTCCTTGCACAACATTAATTTCCTCAGAATTGGAGATACAACTTGCTTCTTTTTCAGCATATCCCCAAGCATCTTTGATATCTGTGGTGAAGTCTTCACCCTGCAGAAATTGTTGTAAAGTTCCTTCCACAAGTTCGTCCAATAGATCAACATGAAAACATTCTTCAGAGCTGAATCGTCATGTATTATAAACATTTAATTTTACCTTCATATTTCCAAATGAGACTTCCATAATACTAGACACTGCATTGAATGCAAGCATTTCTTTGTGGCTGTGAATGGTCTTCCCAAAATGACAGGGATGGAAGTTTTTCTTTTGGTTGGTTCCATATCTAAAACTAGAAATCAGCAGGATAGAAAAATTTATCTACTCCCACCAATACATCTTCAATTATTCCTACTGGCTTTCTTTCAGATCTGTCTGCTAGTTGTAACACCACATGAGTGGGTTTTAATTCTCCCAAACCTAGCTTCTCATATACAGAATATGGAAGTAGGTTGACACTAGCACCCAGATCTAATAAAGCCTTTTCAATGGTGTGTTCCCCAATAATGCAAGGGATTGTGGGGATTCCAGGATCTTGAAGTTTGGGAGGTGTAGCAATGGATAACACCTGACTAATTCTTTCCACAGCAAAGACCTTCTTGGACAACTGTATCCTAGATTGTCTTTTGTGAGTGCACACATCTTTCAGAAATTTTGCATATGTTGGAATTTGTTTGATTACCACAAGCAAAGGTAAATTTATCTTGACTTGCTTGAAAGTCTCCATCATATCATCTATTTTTGTTGTCCCTTTATCAAAAGGAGATACAGATTTCATTGCATGTGGAAATGGTAAATGAGGAACCAATCTTTCATCTACAGCTTTAGAAGTATCTTCAGAAATTTTTTTAATTTTTTGTTTTTCATGTTTTTGGTTTTTCTGAGGTACATCAGCAACCCTATTGCTATCACTATGCTGCTCTTGCTGCATATCTTTATCCTCTTCCTCATTTCTTTCTTCTTCAGTACCCACTTTGTTATCTATCATTTTTCCACTTCTCAAAGTGGTGACAGTTTTTACTTCTTCATGTGAATTAGAAGCTTCTCCAACCAGGAGCTGTCCTTTGGGATTGTTCAAAGGTTGGCTGGGTAACTTTCCTTCCTCTCTTTTTGCCAAGGTATTTGAAAGCTGTCCCAATGTTTCTTCAATCTTCTTTATGCTCTGGCTGTGAAAATTCACAGTTTGAGTTAAAGATCCTAAATTCTGGAGTGAATTTAGGACTTGATCTTCAAAAGAAAGGGACCTGGAAGGGTTTTGAATCAGGCTCGCACGGTTGTTGTGGAATGGGTCTTTGAAAGTTTGGTTTGACATAAAATTCTCCATATGCAGTTTTGAAAGGCATTTGATTCTTTGGTTGTTACTGTTGTTGGGATTGGTAGTTCCCCTGGTTCCACCTCAAATTGGGGTGTGCTCTCCATGGATATTCATTTGACTGCATCTGTCCAAATGATTGAGCAGCATGAGCTTGTTCCACCATTAAATCTGGGAACTGTGATGCAGCAGGACATTGGTCAAGTGAATGAGTGGGGGACTGGCATATCAGACATGCCTCTTCTACTTTTGAAATATTTGGAGTTTTAAGTGAGTCCATTAATCTATCAAACTTTGTGGTTAGATTGTCCATCTTTCTTTCCAACTCATTCACCTCATAGATCTTCCCTTTGGTGGGTTGGTGGTTGTTCAACCTAGCAGGATTTTCAATTTCTCTTGACAGAGATTCCTGCTGAGTGGAGTTTTTACCAATCACTTCAAATAAGTCCCAAACCTCTTCAACTATTTTTTGTAAGTAAGTGCCTCCACAGGAGGCATCCACCATATTTTTGCCTTTTTGATCAATTCCTTGATAGAAGCTTTGAACTAGCTGCCATCTAGGAACTTGATGATGAGGACATTGCCTTAAAAGTTCCTTAAATCTTTCTCATGCTTCATGGAAAGTTTCAGTTGAATTTTGGGAAAATGAAATGATACTTTGTCTCAATTGGCTAGTTTTAGACATTGGGAAATATTTGGCTAAAAATTGACATTGTAAATCATTCCATGAAGTGATACTATTTGGTGCTAACATGGATAACCATGCTCTAGCTTTATCCTTTAATGAAAAAGGAAAGAGCCTAAGCTTGGTTGCTTCTGGACCCAGTCCAGCTATGTTGAATGTGGTGCAAAGAGCGACGAATTCATCCACATGTTTGTATGGGTCTTCCTTACTCAACCCATGGAAGGAAGGGAGCATTTGGATAGTTGAGGATTTGATCTCATAATTTCCTTCCACAGTAGGAAATTGAATGCAAAAGGGCAAATTATAAGCACCAGGTGCAAAGTAATCCCTCAAAAGTCGAGGTTCTTAACCCATAGTAGCAGAATTCTGTGTTGTTTGTTTGGTTAGTAGTAGCCTTTCAACTTCTAAATTCAATGGGAGAATCTCAGGGCTGAGAGTCCTCCTTCCAAACATACAACTCAGAACAAAAACAATCTGATTATTCACAGCAAACCTTCAGAATTTCTTTTTAAGTAGTTTCCCTTCTTCAAAAATTGGATATGAATAACTGCACAGGTATAAACAATAGAATAGTTTAGTAATGATTAACAAAATTAAAAGTGAAAACTTAGGTCTATCTATTTTAGAACAAATTCCCCGGCAACGGCGCCAAAAACTTGTTGGTATCTTCTTAGTGTGCTTGATTTATGTGAGTTTTGAAAAACAGATTTATAGCTGCTAAATTACAGTGGCTCTAGACTATATAAACAAATAAGGAAATATCAGCACAGTTAGAAGAGCATTAGCCTGCAAGATCAGGGCCAATTGTAGCAAGTTTTATAAGTAAGTGAGTGAAAGATCGTCCACAGAGAATTTGTTTAAAATGTAAGATAAACCTCCAGATCTGGCTTCTTATCCTATCTAGAAAGCTGATAAGATGAGAGGTTTGAATTTGTCACGTTTAACAAACTAAAAACAAAGAAAAATTTAAACTAAATGATCCAGATCCGAGTTGGGGGAGTGATTGAAACAAAGATGGAGAAGTAATATCTAAATCTGATTTGGTCTTTGAAATCTAATGAGAATAACTGCACTCAAATAGAGGTGATCAATCTTCATCGGCTACAAGCATGTATGTAAGAGAGATAAATCTAATTCAAGGATTAGCTTACACTTATGGCTATGGCATCACTTTAATGGCCACAAACCATCCAATAGTCTTTAATCCAAATCCTTAGTTTAGAACAAGAAGCATCACTACAAATGCCGTGAGAGATTAGGTTACCAACACTAATTCTCACAGGATTAATGAATCAAGGGAAATTGCATGAAAAACAGTAAATCTAAAGGATTCTAATGCAATAAGGAGATCAGAGGGAACCCTTAACATGAGTCCAATTGAGAAAATACGGTTTACAACCTTTTCAAAATCCTTACAATTACGAAGCGCTTAAAAGCGACTCTCATTTGTAGTCTTGAATACAACTCTCTTTTGAATTACAGAAATGTCTCACAGCTCTCAATTGCAAGTCAAAGTGAAGCTATTACAGGGATTTCAGACAAACTATCTGGTTTTGAAATGGGGGAATAGGAATGAAACTCAAAATCTGGATGTCCAAATTGGGCAAATGGTTCGTCCATTTATAGTTTTCCCCAAGTCCAACTCAGATGTGTTTCAACCAATTAGAGGTGCTCAGAATGTATTGACCAATGGTGGTCGAGCACGAGGATCCAGATCTGTTCTGGCCTATCAGAATTCTTCGATTTGGTTCAAAGCATCAATTTTGTTATGTAATTCAAAAATCTGTTTGAGCTTCTAGAAGTTCCCGCCAAGTAATTTCATCTTTGGGTGTTCACATGGGGTGGAATATGCCTTTGGTTCGTGCTTAGAATCTTCCGAAATGTCCTTGGGTTTTAAAACACATTGGGACGCGTGCAACAGATTACTGAATTTCCCTTGTTAAAGCTGCGAATCTCCAGAATACCTTTTCGCAGAGCTTAAGGGCCTTTTCGCAAAGTGTTGTGGCTTCTGAAGCTCTTTTCGCAATGTTCAATCTTCTTTTCGAATTGTGTTTTCTCCTTTTCGCAAAGTTCAATCTTCTTTTCGAAGAGTTCAGATGCTCTTCGAAAACTAAGCCTGGAGGTTTATTCCTTTTCGCAGAGTTCCAGGTTCTTTACGAAACGTGCAGGTTCTTTGCGAAAAGAACTCTGTATTGCATTTCTCTGTTTGAATTGTTCCCTGCTTCTCTTACAGGTCTTTGCCTCTTCCTTTTAGACTTTTCCACAGCTGATGAGGTTGTTTCTTCACTTCCTTCCTTTGGACTGACATGGATTGTCATCTTTTTGGCACTTTTGAGCTGCTTTTATGGTTAAGCCTATCTTTATTGTTAGCTACAACATAGGCACTTAAAACACTTATTTAGTTCTCTCAAAGGTCTATGAAGACTTAAGTTTAGGGGTGAAAAATGGTATTTTTCAATTGTCAACACACAAGAGTCACCAAAGGGACCTGGGAATGAAACATTTGGAGTTGGGCCTGAGGTCCTAATTTGATTGGCTGATCCCGGACCAGGTATGGACACCTTCTTCTTTTTCTTCGAGTTTTAATGATGTTTGTTTGACTGATTAGATTCTCTTTATTTGGGCAGATCATCTTTGACCCCTACGTTGGTTCTCCCTTCTGGGATCGAGCCGACATGGGTCACTCCCGACTTTTTATTGACCACCATATCATCTTCTTTTATGGTGCCTGGTGTTAGTCATTGACAAATACCATTTTTCACCTCCGAACCTAGCCTTTACTACACCTTGGAGCCATCTAATAATTGTCATTTGAGCAAGTTTTATAGTTGAGAATAAAACTGTAGCTTAGTGCAACTGTTCACACATTGGAGTCCAAGAAGAGAGGATTAAAAGCCAAATCTTAGAGCTGTTTGAAGACCATAACGTACACCATGGTGGTATGTTGGGCATTTACCTTGTGCTTGAAAAGGGATTTAAAATCAAAGAATTATATAATCTATGGATTGCACACACACCAAGCCAAACAGACTCACAGACCTGCAAGTATTCAGGGCTATTGCAACAAGTTTTGAAAGGGTAAGTAAGGGTATGTCCACAAGGAAATGTGGTCTAACTTTTAGCAAATCCCTAGATCCAGAGTGGATCTGGCACTCTATCCTAATCTAAGAAAGAGGCAAGGTTTTGGGGTTTTATCACTTTAACTAAAAACTATAGATTTAAATGCTACTGATCCAGATCTAATTCGACACAGAGGTAAGGGGACATATAGAAAGGGTGAAAAATCAAAGGATGAGAACAACAGCTAGGGGTATTGGTTTCTCACTGAAAATCAAAGGAATCAATGGCAATGCTAAGATCTGATTTGCTACAATCCTCTTTTCTGGCTCCCAGCTTCCCAGGTTACCCTAGCAGAGATGAGGTATAAGAATCTAATCTCAATCAGAGAATTGAAGCAATCCTAAGGCTATGATCTGTCCACTTTAATGGTCACAAACCATCCTAGAGATTGTTCTGCTTCAAAGATCTTGAGTAGAACAAGAAAACCATTGCAGATGCTGTAGATGCCAGGATCTGAGACCCTCATAGGCTAACATCTACAGGAATATCCAACCCAAGGAAAATAAATATGAAAAAGTAAAATATAGATCAAAATCACCTTTAAAATCTACAATTATACTGCAAAATTATAATGCAATTGTGCTCAGATCTGCAATTTGTGCATCTTACAGTTCCTTACAATGCCTTTGAATCTCTCAATTTATAGCTTAAGACCTCACCCTAACTACTAAGAAGAGTTTAGCCACTCATGATTGGCTAAAGAGAGAAGGGAGAAAGGAGGAAGAAGGAAGAATTTTTGGGAAAATGGATCTCGCCCTAAGCTCTGGTTTTATTTAATTTTTGGATTCTTTCTTTTGCATTTTCTCCAAGCTTTTATACTCTCCTCCTTTGTCCTCAAGTCCATTTCAGCCAATTAGAATGCAAGGGAATAATTTTGTTATGCTGATGTGACTGATTTCTTTTCTATAAGCTCTTCTCCCATTAGCTCTCATCTGAGAAGTACATGTGATACCGTTAGGGTTTTTGTGCGGGACCCATTGTGTGCCTAAAATGTCCCCAGGGGTCGCTGACGTGCTTTGGAACATGTGCATAGGTTTCTGGCATGGGCAACTGTTGAAGGCAGAACTGAGAAGTTCCCCAAATCGAGTGTCGAGAGGTTTTGGGATCCTCTCGGTAGGTTCTATTTGGCTTTGCATGCAAATTGACAGGTTTGTAGACCTATCGAGAGGATTGACGACGCTTGTCGATAGGATTGGTGATCATCTCATTCATCTCTTCGATAAGTTTTGGTCGACTCGTCGATTGGTTGTCGCAGATCTTGTCGACAACTTCTTTTCATCCTCTCGAGGAATGCATCCAGCAATTATCGACAGGATTGAGTGCACTGCACGACGAGTTTAGTTGAACCTCTCGACATGTAAATCAATCCTCTCGATATCTTCTCATTTAGGCACTAGATCCTCTCGACAGCATAAGAGAACCCCTCAACAGCTTGATTTCTATGCTTTCTTAACTGGCACGCACTTATAATGTGTTATCTTTCATCTGTCTCACCCTTAGTCACCTCTGGGTGGATTCAATCTTCATCCCTGGGGATTGTACCTGGTCTTAGGTGCACCCAGTCGGGTTCATGGCCTTCAATGAGTTTCTCAGACTTTGTGGATTGTTGGAGTTTGAGCACAGGTTGAGGCTGCAGATTGCTTATCTGTCCTTTTTGTTGGTTGTCTGTGGTAAGGCTACAATTTATTGCTTATCTACAAAACATACTTAAAACACATTATTAAACACCTCAAAGGTCTTTCAAAGGTCAGGTTAGGAGGTGAAAAATAATATTTTTCATTGCTTAACACACCTCCAAACCTAAGCTTTGTTGGTCTTTGAGCAAAGGAGAAAGTGAAAACAATTATTGAAAATGAAAAATGCCACTTTTGTAGGGAACACAGATGCCTTTAGCATATGCATCAAGCCTTTTAAACCCCTAGGTGATCCCTAGTGGAGGAGTGAAGTCTCCTGAGGGTTTACAGTGAAGTTACCCACAAACTTCTCCAATAAGGTCAGTTAATAGTAGTGCAGAACATTAAAGCAAGCAACAAGCAATTATAAAGTTTAATCCACACCTTTGTCCAATCAATTTTTGGAGGATTCTCAACAAAAGATGTAGTAGTTTAAACCAAGGTACTGTTGAGGCTCCTTCATAGGAACTCAGCTCATGTCCAAGTAATTTGTGTGAAAAATAGTACAAAGTTTACCATTAAATTGAGAATCATGTGCTAATTATGCCCCCAACAAACTTGACTTCAAACCCAAATCTCGCTGGGTAGACACTCTTAATAAAAAATAGAAGGGTGTTTCAATTCACACAACCCAAGAGCAGTTACAGCCCTCAAATAGGACTACAAGCATGATCATAGGCATTGCTCTAATTTATGAAATTCCCTAACTCTTTTTACCATAGATTAAACAATTCCTCATCTCCATATGACAGCTCAATTAATTTCAGATCAGTAAGGTCTTTTTATTGGGTTGTAATGTGGCTTATGGGTGAAATTTATAAAAGGGGGAAAAAAAAGGATTCAAATGGAGAAATCAGAAAAGGTAAGGAGGTGGTTCATTACTTCCCCTTCTTAATTTCAGCACAATTCTATCTATTACTTGAATTTTTGGATTTGAAGTGATCAGTTTTTAATCCTATTTTCAATCTTTCAATGATATGACTTCTCTTTCTCATGCCTTTTGTTTTGCTTTTCTGTTTATTTTTTATTTTTATATGTTGGAATGCCACTACTATACATCACACTAGCCTTCAAATGTGCTTTCTTCTTTTTTTTTTTAACCAAACATCAAACCTTGCACCTCTAACCTCACTTCTCCTTCTATTTCCTGGCTTCTCAGATTGAGGGTGAACTGAAACAGGTTGAGAGGTTTTTGGGTTCAAATTTTCTAGTTTTGGTCAAAGAAAATTAGGAATTTTAAAGCTCAAAAGGTGTGTGTCAAGGGCAGTTCAAAGGTGAGGCATTTTAAGCTCAAACTGTCCAAGAGATGGCCTTACTTCATGTCCTCAATGTCATGAGTGCTGTCAAGCTATTTCAACTTGGAATTGCCTAACTTCTAGTGATCAGAGCCAGGTCTAATTAGTCCTTTGAGCAGAAAGAATTGTCAAGACACTCTTGAAGAAAAACTTTTCAGGCCCAAATCTCACTGGGTGTGGTCTTCCATCAGATTTCTGGGGTATAACCTCACAATTTTCTCTCTTTTTCAAGTTCCCTAAGCACTAATTTTTGAAAATTTCTTGACATTTACTTCCTACAAATGTTGAAACTCCAATACTTTTAGTTTAAAAAGTTTTCCATTTCCTCTTATAATGAAAAATTAGGTGGGGATTTTCCTTTCATTTTTCACAGATGTTTGTTCAATTCTGGTTGCACTAACATTTACTATCTTATTGGCAAGGGCACTTTGCCACACCCCCAAATCTATGAGGAGCAGTGTCCTCACTGTTAAGAGAGAAGGATGTAGTGGAGCCTGGTAACAATAGAAGTACATTAAGCAGGCAACCAAAGAAATGCAATACATCAATCGAAGAATTACAAAGTAAAAGAAAATAGAAAATCTATTATATAAAGCAATAAAAGAAAAAATGTGTACAATGACATAATGATAGAAAAAAAATTAAAAACCTAAGAAGAAAAAAAAATCTAGACACAAGGTATCAAAATGGCCCATAGCCTCCTTCGGGATATCCTCAACCTGCTACTCCTGGAAGAGGAATTGCAAGCTAGAGGGGGGGAAAGGTTTTAAGGGGGAGGAGGCTGGGTAGGGGGAGGAGAGAGTGAGGTGGAAGGGGGAGAGGATGCCGGTGGTCCTCGCTTTTGTTGTTTTTTCTTTCTCTTATTCTTTTTCTTCTCCTCCTTTGCCAAAATCCGTTGCACTTCGTTATATTCGTCCCATAAAAATTGTAATGGATCAGGCTCGACTGGTGGTGGCGGTGGTGGCCAGACGGGGTAGAATTTGGTTGGAAGATCTTTGGGTTTGTCGTCGGCCATGGTCGGAGTTATGGAAGGATTAAAGAGGCAGGAGGGAATGGATGTGAAAGAGGTGGATGAGTCTGATATTTAAAATGCATGGGCGGTGGAATATGAATCGGTAAAATAAATCGTTCGCATTCTTCCAAGCTTAATTGCTGGAAAAGAAGGTGGGAATAAATGGTAAGGCGGTTGCTGTATGGGGTGTTGTGCCAATTAATATGGGGAATGGAAACGCGTACTGCATGTTGGGCTATTTTTAGCAATGGTGGTTAAGTCAAGGAAGTATGCGCAATTAATACTCAGACACCGGCTTGGGAACAAGGATGAAAATGAGCTCCGATAGGATTGGGGATACGGTTTCGACAGGTTGGTGCAACCTGTCGAGCAATTAAAAACTATTGAACCTCTTGAGAGGTTCACTCCATCCTGTCGATGGGGTTTGGCTTTAGACAAAATCATGTCGAGAGGTTCTCAGAATTCAGGTACGTTCACAACCTATCGACAGGTTCTCTTTTCAATAGACATCATCTCGAGAGGTTCGTAAAACCTCTCGACCAGTACTCTGAACCAGTCGAACATATAACTCATTATTAGAACTTATCGGCAATCAATTTTTTTTTTTTTTTTTAATCCTGTCGACGATTGCTTCATACCTCTTGACAGGTTCCAGATCTTGTCGAAATGGACACTTAAAGCCTTCAGAACCTGTTGAACTATACGCCACTCCTCTCGACAAGCTATAGTATAGTGTAAACGGCTACAATGATTCCTATTAACTAAGCTAAATATTGACAAGCTCTCAACACGACAGTAGCAACACTAACAACTACAGTAACTATGATACATAGTGTACATGATTGAGAATCAGTCAGGTAAGGGCAGTTCTTGAAAGAAGATGGTCATTGTAGGTTCCACTAGGTTGTCAACAGCATTTTTGAGCCTTTGACCATTTACTTTCAGGATCCTACCATCTTTAGGATCCCTGATTTCAATAGCTCCCGATGGGGATATATGCTCAACTAAGTACGGTCCCTCCTATCTGGATTTCAATTTTCCTGGGAACAACTTTAACCTCGAGTTGAAAAGCCATACCTTTTCGCCAACACAAAACTCTTTTTTCAATAGCTGCTTGTCAAAGAAAGCTTTGGTCTTCTCCTTGTAAATTCGTGCACTGGAATAGGCCTCTAACCTCAACTCGTCTAGCTCAGACAGCTGGAGTTTCTTGCGAATGCTCATAGCAGTTAAGTCAGTGTTCAATGCTTTAATCGCCCAATATGCCTTGTGCTCCAATTCTACAGGTAAGTGACATGCTTTTTCATAAACCAACTTGAATGGAGACATGCTTATTGGGGTCTTATAGGCTGTCCTATAATCCCACAAGGTGTTTGGAAGTCTCATGGACCAATCCCTCCTTTCTGATCTCATAGTCTTCTCCAAGATATGTTTGATTTCCCTGTTGGAGATCTCCACTTGCCCACTGGTTTGTGGGTGATAGGGAGTAGCAACTCTGTGTGTAACAGAGTATCTTTCCAACAGTTTGTCAAATTGTCTATTGCAAAAGTGGGCTCCCCCATCGCTAATGATGGCTCTGGGGGTACCAAATCTGGAGAAGATGTTGTCCCTTCAGAATTTAAGGACAACTTTATGATCATTTGTCCTTGTAGCTATGGCCTCTACCCACTTGGACACATAGTCCACAACTACTAGGATGAAATTATGGCCATCGGAGGGAGGGAAAGCTCCCATAAAATCTATTCCCCAAACATCAAACAGCTCAACAACCAGTATTGGTTGCAAAGGTATTGAGTTTCTTCTTGAGACACTTCCCATTTGCTGACATCTTGAGCATTCTCTACAATGTTGCCAGGCATCCTTGAAAAGAGTGGGCCAATAGAAACCACTTTGCAACACTTTTGCAGTAGTTTTATTGCCACTGAAATGGCCCCCATAGGTTTGTTCATGGCACATGGTTAGGATGTTTGTGAATTCAGTCTTTGGCATACATCTCCTTACTACTTGGTTTGCACAAATCTTAAAGAGGTGAGGATCACCCCACATGTAATGTTTGATCTTTGAGAAAAATAGACTTTTATCATTCATGTTCCAATGTGGGGGTGTCCTCCCCACATCCAAGTAGTTGACTATATTTGCAAACCAAGGGTCACTCATCGCAACAGCAAATAGTTGTTCATCTGGGAAGGAGTCATTGATGGGCAAGTTGTCTTGTGCAATAGCTGGTATCTTGGATAGGTGGTCTGCTACTACGTTCTCAACCCCCTTTTGTCCTTAATTTCTAGATCAAACTCCTGTAAAAGCAAAACCCATCTTATAAGTCTAGCTTTAGCATCTTTGTTAGACAAGAGATATTTTAAGGCCGTGTGGCCAATGAACACAATCAGCTTAGATCCCAGCACATAAGATCTGAATTTCTCCAAAGCAAATACAGTGGCCAACAACTCCTTTTCAGTTGTTGTGTAATTCAGCTAGGCATCAGCCATTGATTTGCTTGCATAAGCCACTACACTTGGTGCTTTGTCTCTTCTTTGTCCCAAGACTGCACCAATGGTAAAGTCTGATGCATCACACATCAGCTCAAATGGCAGGGACAAATCGGGGGCTTGTAGAATGAGTGCAGTGTCGAGCATGCCTTCAGTAGTTCAAATGCAGCCAGGCATTCATCATTGAATTCAAAAGGAACCTCTTGGCATAACAAGTGGCAAAGAGGTTTGGAGATTTTGCTTAAATCTTTGATGAACCTCCGATAGAAACCACCATGTCCCAAAAATGACCTAACTTCCTTGACAGTTTTGGGTGGGAGAAGATGTCCAATTAAGTCGATCTTAGCTTGGTCAACCTCTATCCCTTTGTGGGAAACAACATGTCCTAAGACAGTCCCTTGAGTCACCATGAAGTGACTCTTCTCCCAACTCAAGACTAGGTTGGTTTCTTCACATCTTTGCAACACCAAACTAAGGTGCTGCAAGCACTGGCTAAAATCATCCCCATAAATGGAAAAGTCATCCATAAAAATCTCCAAGAACTGATCAATCATGTTAGAGAAAATAGCATACATACATCTTTGAAATGTGGCAGGTGCATTACATAGTCCGAATGACATCCTTCTATATGTAAAGTTTCCAAAGGGACATGTAAAGGTAGTTTTCTCTTGATCTTGTGGGTATACAGGGATCAACCATCAAGAAAATAGTAAAAAGCTTTGCCTGCCAGCTTGTCTAAGATTTTATCAATTAAGGGCAATGGGAAGTGATCTTTGCTGGTTTTCTCATTAAGCTTCCTGTAATCTATGCACACCCTTCAACCAGTGGTTTGCCTGGTTGGAATCAGCTCTCCTGAGGCTGCTTGAACTACAGTGATCCCAGACTTCTTGGGCACCACCTTGGTGGGTGCCACTCATTTAGAATCCGAGATGGGGTAAATGACTCCAGCATCTAACAACTTGACAATTTCTTTCATGACAACCTCCTGCATGTGTGGGTTCAATTTCCTTTGCATCTCTCTAGAGGGTTTGGAGCCCTCTTCAAGATTAATCTTGTACATGCACATAGCAGGATTTATCCCTCCAAGATCCGCAATAGTCCACCCTATTGCTCTCTTATGCTTCCTTAGCACACAAAGCAACTCTTCCTCTTTCTCAAGAGTGAGGGAGGAAGAAATTATGACTGGCAGTTTCTTATTTGTTGCTAGGAAGGCATACTTTAAAGATTTTGTGAGCTGCTTTAACTCCACATCTGGGGGACTGATGAGGGACGACAATAGGGTTCTTTAGAGGGTGGTGGGAGAGAAAGTAAAGTAGGTCTCCATGGATGTTGCTCTGGTGGTCCCCCTTTATCATTGACAATTTGCACTTGCTCAAACTCGAGCGTGGGGACCATTTCTTCCACTGTTTCCTCCCCAGTTTCTTCAAGATCACCAAATAGATCATTACCCTACAGCAATTTAGGAATTGTTTCTTGAATAAGCTTATCTAGCACATCAATGGAAAAACAGTCTTCATTCTCATGAGGTGCACTATAAGCATTCAACCTGACTTTCATGTTACCAAAAGTCACTTCCATGACCTCTGATCTGCATTGTATGCATGCATTTACAGTGGCCAAAAATGGCCTGCCTAGGATCACAGGGATAGAAGCAGTAAGCTTGCTCAGCTCAATATCAAGCATCAAAAAATCAGTAGGATAAAAAATTTTGTCAACCCCAACCAAGACATCTTCTATGATCCCCATAGGTTTTCTCTCAGATTTATTAGCTAGTTGTAAGACTACATGTGGGGGTGTTAGGATATTTTAAGTACTTGCTGCTAACTTTATTGGAAATGATGATAAGAATGGGGTTAGTGAAAATCAAAGGTGGAATGAAAACTAAAGAGCAACAAGCCTAAAAATACACAGTCCTGCAAGATACAGGGCCTGTTGTAGCAAGTTTTAATAAGTAAGAGTTTGTCCCATAGGGAAAGTTGATCTAAAGCTCCAAGGGAGCTATCTTTAGGCACTACTTCATCCAGGCTACCAGCTCAAGAATCCCTAGGAACTTCAACCTCTAAAGTTCTATGTGTGGGGCTAGGCCTACAATGTGCACTAGCCTAGACACACAGAACCAACAAGAGTTTGAGTACTAGCTTTTAAGTCTAGTTGTTCACTGTTTTAGAAAGACAGCAGTGATCCAGTCACAAGCCTACAATCTCTACAGCCAGATCAAATCTGCCATCTGATGTTGGGTCTATACAAATATAAGGGAGTCTGTCTCTGCACAATCTCTCATAGGGCTACAACCACAAGTGCAGAGAAAAAGAATCTGTCTTAGATCTATGGATTGGCCTCACCCTAGGGCTATAACCTGTCCACTTGAATGGTCACAGACTATCCACAGAGGTTATCCTCCTCACAGAGGTCTAAGACAGAATAAGAAGATTGCTGCCACCACCATATTCACAAGGCTACCAGCTCAAGCTCCCATGGGGATTCAGATTTAGTGTATCCTGTGGTAGGGCATAGGCCTACAATGTGCCCAACCTGGACACACAGGTCACTTGGATCTAAATAAAACCTTAAAAAAAATCCTCTATTGCTTACAATGCAATATAACAATGGAGGATCTCAAGGCAGCAGCCTTGTACAGAACAAATCTCAAAACATCAATCCCATATAAATATAACATCCTATTATAAAACACCATCAAAATTGTTCCAAATAAATATACAAAGGTATAGCCAGCAAATGCTGGACTATGGAGAGAAGGAAAGAGAAAAAGGAGCTGCCTAAACCCTAACCTTAGCCTACTGCAATTTTACGGTTGATTCAAGAAGGAGTACAGAAGTCCCCTAAACCTAAACTAGGCTTAGGCTTATATAGCAGTCATCTCTGTAAGAATTAGGGTTAGGAAAACCCTAATTTATCAATACTATCGTGGCCCATTTCTATTCCTTGGATGCCTCGGGGCATGTGCACAGAGATTAGAGCATTGGAGTGCATGCCCTAGTTGCTGAAAGTTTCCATATGGCCCCTGCAGAAGTGGGGAGAAGTTAAGATCCCGAGCCTCGCTAGGTAGAAAGGATTTCCAGGTCTTGTCGCGTGATAGAATTGGCGTCGCGGGATTGGATTGACTTGAAGCTCTTGCAGTCGTGGGATTGATACTTTGGTCATCACGGGGATGCTCTGGTCGTCGCGGGATTGCTCTTTCCATTTGAATGGCGCGATAACTATGCACGCGGTTTGTTCCTTGGTGAATCCCACGGGGATCCTTGCGAAAAAGTAAGGAGCATGGGCTTCTGTATCATGCCAGTTCCCTGAAGGTCTGTATCCCGCAGCCACTGCACAATAGCTGCGCGTAGGAATGCCTGGAGCTCTCTCTCCTCAGTGAATCGTGCGAAGATTAAAGGCTCCTTTCTTGAGCTGTGTGAGACTGCACGAGACTGCGCGAGAGCTTATGACTGAGCCTCACGAGAACTGCGTGAAGTCTACTTTCTGGGCTCTTCTATCATTCATCTGCGTGAGAACAGTGCGAGCAGTTGGTGTGCTGCCTTCATAAACCCGCGATAGCTACGCGAAGCATTCTTTCTGATTCAATTTGAACCTTGCAACATCTGCACGAGGCTCATTTCTTAGCTTGTTGCTGCTTTGCTGTGCCTATGTTGCAGCCAATTCTTTGTCTGGGTCCAACCTCCTTTCTTCTGAGGAACTTCTGGGCAACAGTAGGCTTCTTGGCATGGTTAGGGCCTTATCTGCTGCTACTGGTTATTACCTATAATATGGGCTTAACACACACTTATTAAATGACTAAGGGTTTAACAGAGATTAAGTTAAGGGGTGAAAAGTGGTACTTTTCAGTTCTTAATAGGGGGCTTCAATTCTCCTAAGCCCATGGAAGCAAATTTACACTAGCTCCCAGATCTAATAAGGCTTTTTCAATGGTATGATCCCCAATGATGCAAGGGATAGTGGGGACTCCAGGGTCTTAGAGTTTTGTTGGGGTTGCAATATTCAGTATCTACTTCACTTTATTTGCTGAAAAGACTTTCTTGGAGAGATGTATCCTTGATTGTCTTTTGTGGGTGCAAAGGTCTTTTAAAAACTTAGCATAGGCAGCAATTTACTTGATTGCATCAAAGACAAATTGATCTTTACTTGTTTAAAGGTTTCCATCATTTCCTCTACTTTGGCATGCCCTTTATCAAAAGGGGAAAGTGCTTGCATTGCCCTAGGATCATCAACTTCCTCTTTATTCAACAGTAGTTGTTCTTGCTGTACATTCTCTGTAGTTACTTCTTCTTTTTCTGAATTTTTCACAGGCTCACATCCTACTTGGTTGTCCATCAGCCTTCCACTTCTCAATGTGGTGACAGATTTGGCTTCCTCATGAGAAGAGGAGACCTCACTTGCTGCATATTGGCTCCTTGGGTTGTCCATGGGTTGGCTAGGTAGCCTCCCTTCCTCTCTCTTGGTCAAAGCATTAGACAGCTGGCCAAGATGGTCTTCTATCTTTTTAATGCTTTGGCTATGAGAGTGTACAGTTTGAAATAAGGACCTTAAATTCTGCAACGAGGCTAGAACTTGTTCCTCAAAAGAAAGTGATCTAGCAGTTGGACGGGGTGCAGTTTGTTATACAAGCTGAGCCATAGGCTGGGCCATGGGCTGTTGGTAATGGGGCCTTGAAAAGTAATTCTGTTGGTAGGGCTGAGCATTTTTATAAGGCATGAATTGTTGTGGCCGTTGTTACTGGTTTGAAAGAGTATCTTGTCTCTACCTCAGATTGGGGTAGTTTCTCCATTGGTAACCAGCAGTAGGTTGTTGCCCAAAAGACTGAGTAGCAGCCACATGTTCCATCAGAAGATCAGGAAATTGGACAGATGAAGGGCATTCCTCAAGGGAGTGAGTGGGGGACTAGCATATATCACATGCCTCCTCTACTGTAGCAGCCATGGGTGACTGCATTGCTCCCATGAGCTTATCAAATTTTTGTGTTAAACAGTCCACTTTCCTCTCCATATCATTTTGTCCACTCACCTCATACATTTTTCCTCTCGTGGTATTATCTCTCACCATTCTAGGTGTTTCACAATCCCTGACTAATGTCTCTCTTTGCATAGAGTTCTCACTAATGATATCAAACAATTCCCAAGCCTCCTCAGCAGTTTTGTTGAGGTAGGTACCACCACAGGAGGCACCTACCATATCTCTGCTTTTAGAGTCAATTCCCTGATAGAAACTTTGAACAAGTTGTCATTCAGGGATTTGATGATGAGGACATTACTTCAGGAGCTCCTTGAATCTCTCCCATTCCTGGTGAAAGTCCTCAGTTGGGGCTTGAGCAAATGAAATAATGCCCTTCCTCAATTGGCTTGTCTTGGACATGGGGAAAAACTTGGCCAAAAATTGACATTGAAGGTCACTCCAGGACTGAATACTGTTGGTTGGGAGCATTGACAACCAAGTTCTGGCTCTATCCTTTAGTGACAAAGGAAAGAGTTTCATCCTGGTTGCTTCCTCCCCCAAACCTGTAATATTGAATGTGGTACACAGTCCTAGAAATTCATCAATATGCTTGTATGGGTCTTCTTTGCTCAGGCCATGGAATGAGGGTAGTATTTGGATAATGGAGGACTTGATCTCATAGTTCCCTTGAACAGCAGGGAATTGAATGTAGAAGGGAGAATTGTAAATCCCTGGTGCATTGAAATCCTTCAAGGTCCTAGGTTGCTCACACGTTGCAGAATTATCAGAATTAAGAAAAGAAGTGTGTAAAGGGTGCTTAGGTCTGAGAAGTCTTTCAACCTCATGATCCAAATGAGCAATCTCAGGATTAAGAGATCTCCTCCCAAGCATACACACCTCAAGGATCAAGAACAACATAGCAACTCACAATGAAAGGAATAGCAATTCAATCACAAGACAGATAACTACACAAATACTAATGTACTAAGCTACAGATCTAGAAATAGAAATAGAGTTAAGAGATGCAAACTTAAGCACTGAATGCTTTTCCAAGTGATACAAAGCTCCTCTTAGCTCCACAGATCCCGATCTGAAACAGAGTTAAACTACAGCAAAAACTAAAGCAGTAATTAATCAAACACTTGTGAAACAATTAAAAATGTTAACCAAAAAAATGAGAAAAACATAGATCTATCAAGTTAGAAACACAGATCCCCAACAGCGGTGCCAAAAACTTGTTGGGCGTTTACCTTATGCTTGAAAAGGGGTTTAAAATCAAATAATTATAGAATCTATGGATTGCACACACACCAACGCAAACAGACTCACAGACCTGCAAGTATTCAGGGCTATTGCAGCAAGTTTTGAAAGGGTAAGTAAGGGTATGTCTATAGGGAAATGTGGTCTAACTTTCAGCAAATCTCCAGATCGAGAGTGGATCTAGCACTCTATCCTAATCTAAGAAAGAAGAGAGGCTTTGGAGTTTTATCACTTTAACTATAGACTACAGAATTAAATGCTACTGATCTAGATCTAATTCGACACAGAGGTAAGGGGAGATATAGAAGGGATGAAAAATCAAAGGATGAGAACAGCAACTAGGGGTATTGGTCTCTCACTAAAAATCAAAGGAATCAATGACAATGCTAAGATCTAATTTGCTACAATCCTCTTTTTTGTCTCCCAGCTTCCCAGGTTACCCTGGCAGAGGTGAGGTATAAGAATCTAATCTCAATTAGAGAATTAAAGCAATCCTAAGGCTATGATTTATCAACTTTAATGGTCACAGACCATCCTAGAGATTGTTCCACTTCAAAGATCTTGAGTAGAACAAGAAAAGCATTGCAGATGCTGTAGATGCCAGGATATGAGACCCTCATAGGCTAACATCTACAGGAATATCCAAACTAGGGAAAACAAATATGAAAAAGAGAAATATAGATCAAAATCACCTTTAAAATCTACAATTATACTGTAAAATTACAACACAATTGTCCTTAGATCTGCAATTTGTGCATCTTACATTCCTTAAAATGCCTTTGAATCTCTCAATTTACAACTTAAGACCACACCCTATCTACTGAGAAGAGTTTAGCCACTCATGATTGGCTAAAGAGAGAAGGGAGAAAGGAGGAAGAAGAAGGAAGAATTTTTGGGAAAATAGATGTCGACCTTAGCTCTGGTTTTCTTCAATTTTTGGATTCTTTCTTCTGCATTTTCTCCAAGCTTTTGTATTCTCCTCCTCTGTCCTTAGATCCGTTTCAGCCAATCAGAATGCAAGGAAATAATTATGTTATGCTGATGCGGCTGATTTCTCTTCTATAAGTTCTTCTCCCATTAGCTCTCATCTGACAAGTACATGTGATACCATTAGGGTTTTCGCGTGTGGCCTATTGTGTGCCTAAAATACCCCCAGGGGTCGCTGATGTGCATTGGAACACATGCATAGGTTTCTGGCATGGACAATTGCTGAAGACAGAACTGAGAAGTTCTCCAAATCGAGTGTCGAGAGGTTTTGAGATCCTCTCGACAGGTTCTATTTAGTTTTGCATGCAAATCAATAGGTTTGTAGACCTATCGAGAGGATTGATGATGCTTATCGATAGGATTGGCGATCATCTCATTCATCTCCTCGACAGGTTCTAGTCAACTCGTTGATTGGTTGTCGCAATCCTGTCGACAGCTTCTTTTCATCCTCTCGAGGAATGAGTCCAGCAGTTATCGACAGGATTGAGTGCACTGCACGATGGGTTCAGTTGAACCTCTCGACATGTCAATCAATCCTCTCGATATCTTCTCATTTAGGCACCAGATCCTCTATGCAGCTTAAGAGAACCCCTCGACAACTTGATTTCTATGCTTTCTTGACTGGCACGCACTTCTAATATCTTATCTTTCATTTGTCTCGCCCTTAGTCACCTTTGGGTGAATTCAATCTTCATCCCTTGGCATTGTACTTGTTCTCAGGTGCACCCAGTTGGGTTCATAGCCTTTAATGAGCTTCTTAGGCTTTGTGGATTGTTGGAGTTTAAGCACAGGTTGAGGCTGCAGATTGCTTATCTGGCCTATGTATTAGCTGTCTGTGCTAAGGCTGTAATTTATTGCTTATCTACAAAACATACTTAAAACACATTATTAAACACCTCAAGGGTCTTCCAAAGGTCAGGTTAGGAGGTGAAAAATGGTATTTTTCACTACTTAACATGGTACTCACCATAGTGATCATTTGGATTGCCTAAGGGGGCCCTAGAAGTCCAACAGATGAAAGGAAGTTTGCCCCAAGTAGCATAGAGGAGCCCCTCACACAGTTCATTTTGCTCAGAAAATCCTCTCGTGTAGATGTTGTGAAGCTCAAGCCTACAGCATTTAAAAGCTCACACAAATCTCACTCAGTGCACTTTAGAAAAGCTTCAAAAAAGCACCTCTCGCAGTCCTAGAGAGGATCAAAACATCAGAAGATTCGCGTCACGCAGATCTCACGCGAACCTCGTCCACTTCAAAGATGAAACCAGCCATGCGAGAAGTGCATGCAATTCTGGCGATCATCTGCACGAAGCTTAAAATCCATCCTCGCGAGTAGCAATTCAGCCTGGTGAGATCCTCGTGACCTGGGCTACCTGGAGCCCTATCTACGTGAGTTGTACTATTCACGACAAGTGGAACATAGGGAGTGCTTTCAGCAGCTAATCCAGCCACACAAGAACCACGTGAGAGGTAAAATAGGGAAATTTCGCCTCGCGAGGCATAGGCTCCCTACTTCTCTATCCAGTTAAGGCACACATCCCGAGGTGCCAAGTTATTTCCCACTTCTCAAGGCAACACTTGGCCACAAATGGGCCACGACAGTAGCTAAAATTAGGACATTTCTCTTCTATTTTTTGATTAGCCAAGGCACACGATATTGTTGGTAGAATTGTATATAAGTTATAGTGTTTAGCATAAATGTATCTAACTTTTTACCTAAATTTTGTGCTTGATTAGGTCAGTTAGGGTTAGGTTTAAGTCATCTTCTTTTCTTTTTCTTCTTACCTTAGCTCAGTAGCAATGTTGGGCTATGTTCTTTGTAGATGCTAGGGTTATTTCTACATTTTAATTGGTTTTATAATATAGAGTGAGCTATTTTGGGATTCTTTGCAAAAGCTGCTCTCTTGAGGGCCATCATTGTAAGTTCTCTTTTAAGTAATGAAATGCCAAGTTTAATGCTTATTTAACCTTTATTCTTTTTGTGTTCTTCACATGAATTTATATGGGTTTTATACACACATGGTTGCTTGAGCTTGTAGCCCTGCAACCATGGTGACCGTAGTAATATGCATGTTCTATCTCTTTCATCTATGATTAGGATAACCTCTAGGATAGCCAGTGGCCAGTCAAGTTGGTAGGGTATAGCCCTAGGACTGGTCTAGATCACAGGGCTGAGATGGATTCTTTTTCTCTGTACTTGAGCTTGTAGCCAAGTGAGAGATTGCTGCAGAGCCAAACTCTCCCTTGTTTTGTATCATCTTCATCAGTGTTTAGATTTGAGTTTTTATAGAGATTGCAGACTCATGAGCTGGGTCATTGCATGCCTTTTATAGCAATGATCAGTTGAGTTTAAAGCCCCATTCAGCCTGAGATTTCTTGTGGTTTCCACTTGAGTTTCCAGGACTGGTTGCTCCTATGAATGCCTGAGCTTGTAGCCTTGCAAAGATAGTGTCTGCAATTATGTTCATATTCTAATTTAATCCATTTATTGGATGAAATTCCTAGGATATGCTGTGACCATTGTAGTTGATAGCATATAACCCTATGATCAGCCCTTACTTCTGGGTTAGGTTAGATTCTTCTACCTAGCAGATGTGCTTGTAGCCATCTGAAGGACTACTGCCGATCCTTTTCTAACACTGAGTTGCATTGACGATTTAACTTTAGTTGTCTATTTCTCATTATTTTTACCTTATTTTCTCACTCCACCATCATCCTTCTTTCCCTCTTTCTTTAGTTTTATTTTCTATTTTTAAAGTAGTGTAGAGAGTGACACCCCCTAAACTCCCTTTCTTAAGGATTGCTAGATCTGTAACTAGATCTAGAGCTCTACTATACAACCCTTGTGGTTCTAGATCAGATTTCCTTGTGGGACAACCCTTTCTTATCAAAACATGCTACAAGAAGCCTTGGATCTTGCAGGATTGTGTGTTTTTAAAATTTGCTATTTTCATCCATTTTACCCCATCTTTGATTTATTTTTAACACCATATTCTTGTCTCACATTTCTTATAAAATAATCAGCAACTCTAAAATAAAACCAACACATTTTGGGCACCATTGTCGGGGATGTTTAATCTAATTACTAGACCTGAGTTTTTATTTTCTGTGTTTATAAAGTCATTTGTTGTAGTATCTGTGTTTGAATAAATGTGATACTGAATTTATTTTAGATTCATGCAAATCTAGAACAACAACAAAAAGTAGAGTTGGAAGCTGCAGCTGGAACTTGTTTGCCTTAGTTTGGACCCCCCTCTCCGTTACATTTTATTTCTTTTCTGTTAAATTCCTTAAATTTAACAGTAGAATTTTAGCAGTAATTTTTGTTTATAATATTTTTTCAGTGTGCTGTAGGGTCTTTCCTTGATTTTGTGTGTATGCTTGGTAGAAGGTCTCTTAGACCTCCAGTAGAACCTTTAAATCCTGAGGTAGAGAGGATCCTTAGACTTAGGAACACCACACAAGCCCCAACTGTTAATATTGAGGCAGCTGTGATGGGTGTTGACAAGTGAAAAATACCATTTTTCACCCCTAAACTTAAGTCTTGATAGACCTTTGAGAGAACTAAATAAGTGTTTTAAGTGCCTATGTTGCAGCTAACAATAAAGACAGGCTTAACCATAAAAGCTGCTCAAAAGTGCCAAAAAGATGACAATCCATGTCAATCCAAAGGAAGGAAGTGAAGAAACAACCTCATCAGCTGTGGAAAAGTCTAAAAGGAAGAGGCAAAGACCTGTAAGAGAAGCAGGGAACAATTCGAACAGAGAAATGCAAGACAGAGTTCTTTTCGCAAAGAACCTGCACTTTTCGTAAAGAACCTGGAACTCTGCGAAAAGGACTAAACCTCCAGGCTTAGTTTTCAAAGAGCATCTGAACTCTTCGAAAAGAAGATTGAACGTTGCGAAAAGGAGAAAACACAATTCGAAGAGAGATTGAACATTGCGAAAAGAGCTTCAGAAGTCACAGAACTTTGCGAAAAGGCCCTTTTGCTCTGCGAAAAGGCATTCTGGAGATTCGCAGCTTTAACAAGGGCAATTCAAGAATGCATTTTAAAACCCAAGGACATTCTGGAAGATTCTGAGCACGAACCAAAGGCATATTCCACCCCATGTGAACACCCAAAGATGAAATTACTTGGCGGGAACTTCTAGAAGCTCAAACAAATTTTTGAATTGCATAACAGAATTGATGCTTCTATCACCTGATTGGCTGAACCAAATCGAAGAATTACGATTGGCGAGCAGATCCTGGATCCTCGTGCTCGACCACCATTGGTCAATACATTCTGAGCACCTCTGATTGGTTGAAACACATCTGAGTTGGACTTGGAGAAAACTATAAATAGACGAACCATTTGCCCAATTTGGGCATCCAGATTTTGAGTTTCATTCCTATTCCCCCATTTCCAAACCAGATAGTTTGTCTGAAATCCTTGTAATAGCTTCACTTTGACTTGCAATTGAGAGTCAGAGACATTTACGTAATTCAAAGAGAGTTGTATTCAAGACTACAAATGAGAGCTTAAGTGCACTGTAATTATAATTCTGATTTGAAAAGGTTCGAACCGTATTTTCTCAATTGGACTCATGTTAAGGGTTCCCTCTGACCTCCTTATTGCATTAGACTCCTTTATATTTATTGTTTTTCATGCAATTTCCCTTGATTCATTAATCCTGTGAGAATTAGTGTTGGTAACCTAATCTCTCACGGCATTTGTAGTGATGCTTCTTGTTCTAAACTAAGGCTTTGGATTAAAGACTGTTGGATGGTTTGTGGCCATTAAAGTGGACAGACCATAGCCATAAGCTTAAACCTATTCCTTAAATTAGATTTATTTCTCTTACATCTGCGCTTGTAGCCAGATGAAGATTGGAACACCTCTGCTGAGCTGCAGTTATTCTCATTAGATTTTAAAGACCAAATCAGATTTAGATATTACTTCTCCATCTTTGTTTCAATCACTCCCACAACTCGGATCTGGATCATTTAGTTTAAAATTTTCTTTATTTTTAGTTTGTTAAACGTGACAAATTCAAACCTCTCATCTTATCAGCTTTCTAGATAGGATAAGAAGCCAGATCTGGTAGCTCAGATCTGGAGGTTTATCTTACATTTTAAACAAATTCTCTGTGGACGATCTTTCACTCACTTACTTTTAAACTTGCTACAATTGGCCCTGATCTTGCAGGCTAATTCTCTTCTAACTGTGTTGATATTTCCTTATTTGTTTATATAGTCTAGAGCCACTGTAATTTAGCAGCTATAAATCTGTTTTTCAAAAGTCACAAAAATCAAGACCACTAAAAAGATACCAACAAGTTTTTGGCGCCGTTGCGGGGGAATTTGTTCTAAAATAGATGAGCGTAAGTTTTTCATTTTAATTTTATCGATTACTAAACTATTCTATTGTTTATACTTGTGCGATTATTCATATTCGGTTTTAAAGAAGGAAATTACCGAAAGGAATTTCAAGGTTTCTTGTACATAATCAGATTTTTTTTTTTGTTACAGTTGTATGTTTAGAGGAGGACTCTCACCGAGATTCTCCCATTGAATTTAGAAGTTGAAAGGCTACTACGAACCAAGCAAACAACACGTAATTCGCTACTATGGGTGAAGAACCTCGACTTTTGAGGGATTACTTTGCACTGGTGCTTATAATTCCCTTTTGCATTCAATTTCCTCTGAAGGAAATTATGAGATCAAGTCATCAACTATCCAAATGCTTCCTTCCTTCCATGGGTTGAGTAAGGAAGACCCATACAAACATGTGGATGAATTCTTGGCTCTTTGCACCACATTCAACATATCCGGTGGGTCCCAAGCAACCAAGCTGAGGCTCTTTCCTTTTTCATTAAAGGATAAAGCTAGAGCATGGTTATCCATGTTAGCAGCAAACAGTATCACTTCTTGGAATGATTTGCAGTGTCAATTCTTAGCCAAATATTTCCCAATGTCTAAAACAAGCCAATTGAGACAAAGTATCATTTCATTCTCCCAAAACTCAACTGAAACTTTCCATGAAGCATGGGAAAGATTCAAGGAACTGTTAAGGCAATGTCCTCATCATCAAATTCCTAGGTGGCAGCTGGTTCAAAGCTTCTATCAAGGAATTGATCAAAAAGGCAAAAATATGGTGGATGCTTCCTGTGGAGGCACTTACTTGCAAAAAATAGTTGAAGAGGTTTGGGACTTATTTGAAGTGATTGGTGAAAACTCCCCTCAGCAGGAATCTTTGTCAAGAGAAATTGAAAATCCTGCTAGGTTGAACAACCGCCAACCCACCAAAGGGAAGATCTATGAGGTGAATGAGTTGGAAAGAAAGATGGACAATCTAACCACAAAGTTTGATAGATTGATGGACTCACTTAAAACTCCAAATATTTCAAGAGTAGAGGAGGCATGTCTGATATGCCAGTCCCCTACTCATTCACTTGACCAATGTCCTGCTGCATCACAGTTCCCAGATTTAATGGTGGAACAAGCTCATGCTGCTCAATCATTTGGACAGATGCAGTCAAATGAATATCCATGGAGAGCACACCCCAATTTGAGGTGGAACCAGGGGAATTACCAATCCCAACAACAGCAACAACCAAAGAATCAAATGCCTTTCAAAACTGCACAGCCGTATCAGCAGAATTTTTATGTCAAACTAAACTTTCAGCAGCCCATTCCACAACAACCTGTGCTTGTAGCCAGATGAAGATTGGATCATCTCTGC
Organism: Chloranthus sessilifolius; assembly: GCA_021018995.1. NCBI lineage: Eukaryota > Viridiplantae > Streptophyta > Magnoliopsida > Chloranthales > Chloranthaceae > Chloranthus > Chloranthus sessilifolius. The sequence continues at coordinate 65,142,733 of CM037595.1, forward strand.
TGAGCTGCAGTTATTCTCATTAGATTTCAAAGACCAAATCAGATTTAGATATTACTTCTCCATCTTTGTTTCAATCACTCCCCCAACTCGGATCTGGATCATTTAGTTTAAATTTTTCTTTGTTTTTAGTTTGTTAAACGTGACAAATTCAAACCTCTCATCTTATCAGCTTTCTAGATAGGATAAGAAGCCAGATCTGGTAGCTCAGATCTGGAGGTTTATCTTACATTTTAAACAAATTCTCTGTGGACGATCTTTCACTCACTTATAAAACTTGCTATAATTGGCCCTGATCTTGCAGGCTAATGCTCTTCTAACTGTGCTGATATTTCCTTATTTGTTTATATAGTCTAGAAAGCCCGTAATTTAGCGACTATAAATGCTTTTTCAAAACTCACATAAATCAAGCACACTAAGAAGATACCAACAAGTTTTTGGCGCCGTTGCCGGGGAATTTGTTCTAAAATAGATAGACCTAAGTTTTCACTTTTAATTTTGTTAATCATTACTAAACTATTCTATTGTTTATACCTGTGCAGTTATTCATATCCAATTTTTGAAGAAGGGAAACTACTTAAAAAGAAATTCTGAAGGTTTCTTTGTGAATAATCAGATTGTTTTTGTTCGAGTTGTATGTTTGGAAGGAGGACTCTACGAGATTCTCCCATTGAATTTAAGTTGAAAGGCTACTACTAACCAAACAAACAACACGATTCTACTATGGGTTAAGAACCTCAACTTTTGAGGGATTACTTTGCACCTGGTGCTTATAATTTGCCCTTTTGCATTCAATTTCCTACTGTGGAAGGAAATTATGAGATCAAATCCTCAACTATCCAAATGCTCCCTTCCTTCCATGGGTTGAGTAAGGAAGACCCATACAAACATGTGGATGAATTGGCTCTTTGCACCACATTCAACATAGGTCTGGTCGAGCAACCAAGCATAGGCTCTTTCCTTTTTCATTAAAGGATAAAGCTAGAGCATGGTTATCCATGTTAGCACCAAATAGTATCACTTCATGGAATGATTTACAATGTCAATTTTTAGCCAAATATTTCCCAATGTCTAAAACTAGCCAATTGAGACAAAGTATCATTTCATTTTCCCAAAATTCAACTGAAACTTTCCATGAAGCATGAGAAAGATTTAAGGAACTTTTAAGGCAATGTCCTCATCATCAAGTTCCTAGATGGCAGCTAGTTCAAAGCTTCTATCAAGGAATTGATCAAAAAGGCAAAAATATGGTGGATGCCTCCTGTGGAGGCACTTACTTACAAAAAATAGTTGAAGAGGTTTGGGACTTATTTGAAGTGATTGGTGAAAACTCCACTCAGCAGGAATCTCTGTCAAGAGAAATTGAAAATCCTCTAGGTTGAACAACCACCAACCCACCAAAGGGAAGATCTATGAGGTGAATGAGTTTGAAAGAAAGATGGACAATCTAACCACAAAGTTTGATAGATTAATGGACTCACTTAAAACTCCAAATATTTCAAAAGTAGAAGAGGCATGTCTGATATGCCAGTCCCCTACTCATTCACTTGACCAATGTCCTGCTGCATCACAGTTCCCAGATTTAATGGTGGAACAAGCTCATGCTACTCAATCATTTGGACAGATGCAGTCAAATGAATATCCATGGAGAGCACACCCCAATTTGAGGTGGAACCAGGGGAACTACCAATCCCAACAACAGTAACAACCAAAGAATCAAATGCCTTTCAAAACTGCACAGCTGTATCAGTAGAATTTTTATGTCAAACCAAACTTTCAGCAGCCCATTCCACAACAACTTGCGTGATGCCTCGATTCAAAAACCCTTCCAGTCCCTTTCTTTTGAAGATCAAGTCCTAAATTCACTCCGAATTTAGGATCTTTAACTCAAAGCGAATTTTCATGACGAGCATAAAGAAGATTGAAGAAACATTGGGACAGCTTTCAAATACCTTGGCAAAAATAGAGGAAGGAAAGTTACCCAGCCAACCTTTGAACAATCCCAAAGGACAGCTCATGGTTGGAGAAGCTTCTAATTCACATGAAGAAGTAAAAATTGTCACCACTTTGAGAAGTGGAAAAATGATAGATAACAAAGTGGGTACTGAAGAAGAAAGAAATGAGGAAGAGGATAAAGATATGCAGCAAGAGCAGCATAGTGATAGCGATTAGGGGTTCTTGATGTACCTCGGAAAAAACCAAAAAATGAAAAGCAGGAAAAGTAAAAAAATTAAAAACACTTCTAAAGTCTGTAGATGAAAGATTAGTTCCTCATTTACCATTTCCTCATGTAATGAAATCAGATCCTTTTGATAAAGGGAACACAAAAATAGATGAGATGATGGAGACTTTCAAGCAAGTCAAGATAAATTTACCTTTGCTTGAAGCAATCAAACAAATTCCAGCATATGCAAAATTTTTGAAAGATGTTTGCACTCACAAAAGACAATCTAGGATACAGTTGTCCGAGAAGGTCTTTCTTGTGGAAAGAATTAACTGTGTTATCCATTGCTACACCTCCTAAACTTCAAGATCGGAATCCCCACAATCCCTTGCATTATTACACACCATTGAAAAGGCTTTATTAGATCCGGTGCTAGTGTCAACCTACTTCCATATTCGTATATGAGAAACTAGGTTTGGGAGAATTAAAACCCACTCATGTGGTGTTACAACTAGCAGATCGAGAAAGAAAGCCGATTAGGGATGATTGAAGATGTATTGGTGGGAGTAGATAAATTCTTCTATCCCCGATTTTCTAGTTTTGGATATGGAACCAACTAAAAGCAAAACTTCCATCCTGTCATTTTGGGAAGACCATTCCACAGCTCACAAATGCTTGCATTCAATGCAGTCAGTATTATGGAAGTCTCATTTGAAAACATGAAGGTAAAATTAAATGTTTATAATGCAGTCATCCTTCAATTCAGCTCAAGAATGTTTTCATGTTGATCTATTGGATGAACTTGTGGAAGGGACTTTACAACAATTTCTGGGTAAAGATTTCACCACAAATGTTAAAGATGCTTGGGGATATGCTGAAAATAAAGCAAGTTGTATCTCAAATTACGAGGAAATAAATGTTGTGCAAGGAACTCTTAATCAATCGACAAGTTTCTCTTCTTGAAACACTTTCTCTCCTCCTTCCACAAACATCTAAGGTACCTTTGTTACCTTCTTTTCTCACCACCGATTTAGAACTAAGCATTTGCGGAAAATTTGAAGTATGTGTTCTTGCGTATTCTTAAATGATTGCCTGCCATTATTTCTTCCTCTCTCACAATGGTGCAAGAGGAAGAGTGTTGATAGTCTTGAAAGAACATAAAAGGGCAATTGGTTGGACTATTCTTTGATTTAGACGAATCAGTCCTTGTTTGCATGCACAAAATCCACTTGGAAGAAGATGCAAAGCCTTCTAGAAATGCAAAGGAGGTAGAACACTCATATGCAAGAAGAGGTCATGAAAGAGGTGGTAAAGATGTTGGATCGGGGTCATTTACCCCATTTCAGATTGACTTGGGTGGCACCTACGGTGGTACCTAAGAAATCTGGAATCCTGTTGTAACCTCAGATTCTGGTGAGCTTATGTCAACCACCGGCAAACAAGCTGGATGGAAAGTCTGTATTGATTACGTAAAATTAAATGCAATAACGAAAGACCATTTCCCCTCCCATTCATTGATCGGATCTTAGATAAGCTAGCGGAAAAGCTTATTCTTTGTTTTCTTGATGGTTACTCTGGTTACAACCAAATTCTGTACCCACAAGATCGTGAAAAGACCACATTCACGTGCCCTTTTGGCACTTTTGCCTATAGGAGAATGCCTTTTGGTCTTTGTAATGCTCCCGCTACCTTCCAAAGATGCATGTATGCAATTTTTTCCGATATGATTGACCAATTTATGGAGATTTTTATGGATGAGTGCCCAAGCTATGGCAGCAGTTTTTCCCGGTGTTTACACCATCTCAAACTCGTCCTACAAAGATGCGAAGAAACCACTCTGGTTTTGAGCTCGGAAAAGAGCCATTTCATGGTCACCCAGGCCATTGTCCGGGCCATGTTGTTTCCACAAGGGCATTGAGGTGGACAAAGCCAAAATTGAGTTAATTGCACATTTACCACCTCCCAAAAGTAAACAAATCGAAGTTTTTAGGACATCTTTGGATTTCTGAAGGTTCATCAAGGACTTGATAAAATAACTAAACCTCTTTGTCATTTGTCGTGCCAAGATGTCCCTTTTGTTTTCAATAATGAATGCATGAAGGCTTTTGAATTCTAAAAAGCTCGATTTCAGCTCCAATATTGCGATCTCATTATTCATTACCTTTTGAACTGATGTGTGATGCATCAAATTATGCTTTGGGAGCTGTCCTTGGACAGAGAAAAGATAAGCTGCCTCATGTTATAGCTTATGCCAGTAGACCAATGATTGATGCACAGCTCAATTACACAACAACTGAGAAGGAGCTGCTGGCAATTGTTTTTACTTTAGAAAAATTCAGGTCATATGTCTTGGGTTCACAAATAGTGGTGTTCACTGACCACTCTGCCTTGAAATACCTTCTGTCTAAGAAGGACAACAAACCAAGATTAATCAGGTGGATTCTCCTATTACAGGAATTTGATCTACAGATTAAAGATAAAAAAGGGGTGGAGAATATGGTGGCTGATCACCTCTCCAATTTTAATCGAGATTGATAGGTTGCCTATCAATGAATCTTTCCCTGATGAGCAACTTTTTGCCATTAGTGAACACACTCCTTGGTTTGCCAATATAGTCAACTTTTTGGCTACTGGAAGAATTCCTCACCGTTGGAATAGAATGGATAAAGATCTTTTCTTCTCAAAAGTTAAACACTTTATCTGGGAGGATCCTTATCTGTTTAAGAGTTGTGCAGATCAAATAATAAGGAAATGTGTCCCTGACCAAGAATTTCATAGAATACTTTCTATGTGTCATGAACAGGCCTGTGGAGGTCATTTTAGTGGGAACAAAACTGCTGCAAAAGTTTTGCAGTGTGGATTTTATTGGCCTACACTTTTCAAGGATGCCCTACAGCATTGTAAATCCTGCCAGAACTGTCAGAAATTAGGCAGCATTTCCAAGAGAAACTCAATGCCTTTTATAGCCTATTTTGGTAGTTGAGTTGTTTGATGTTTGGGGGATAGACTTCATGGGTCCCTTTCCTCCTTCCAATGGGAATAACTTCATTTTAGTAGCTGTGGATTATGTATCCAAATGGATTGAAGCCACAGCTACTAAAACAAATGATCACAAAGTGGTCTTGAAATTTCTTAAGGATCACATTTTTTCCAGGTTTGGTTTTCCCAGAGCCATTATCAGTGATGGGGGAAGCCATTTTTGTAATAGACATTTTGAAACATTGTTGAAGAAATACTCTGTGACTCATAGAGTAGCCACTCCATATCATCCACAAACCAGTGGACAAGTGGAGATTTCCAATAGAGAAATCAAACATATTTTGGAAAAGACTGTGAAGAAGGACAGAAAGGATTGGTCCTTTAAGCTGAATGATGCATTGTGGGCATATAGGACAGCCTATAAAACCCCAATTGGTATGTCCCCATTTAGGTTGGTCTATGGCAAAGCATGCCATTTACCAGTAGAGTTAGAATATAAAGCTTTTTGGGCCATTAAAACATTGAACATGGATCTAACTACTGCTGGTAATCACAGGAAATTGCAACTTGCTGAGTTAGAAGAGCTGCGAATGGATGCATACACCAATTCAAGATTATATAAAGAGAAAGTCAAAACTTTTCATGATAAATATTTATTGAGAAAAGAGTTCACAGCTGGTTCTAAGGTATGGTTATTTAACTCAAAGCTCAAGTTTTTCCCAGGAAAACTGAGATCCAGATGGGATGGGCCATACACTGTCATTCAAGCAGCTTGATCCAAGTAATGGAAGAATCATAAAGGTCAATGGTCAGAGGCTCAAACCATGCATTGAAAATACCCAGGAGCCTATGCTGCCCATCTATCATCACGAATCTCTAAAAATTTGATGGTAGAAAACTGTACATTATGTTTATATATCATAGTTTTTGCTTATTTTCTCTGTTTCTGCTTTTATCTCTTTTCGCATAGTTGAAACATGCTTAAAGTTCAGTCGCAAAGTCATAATTCGCTTTTCACAAAGTCCAAATTACTTTTCGAATAGACTCTGGAGCTGTAATGAACTGCTCGAAAGCAAAGATGTGCTTTTCGAATAGTTAGAGCCGAAGCTAATTTCTTTTCGAAAAGATAGTTCTGAAGTTAATTCCTTTGCGAAATGATGTTTACAAGTCATAACTTGTCGAATGGTATGCGATGCCATTCGCAATTGTAAAAGGTCTCTTTTGGAACTTTTCAAAACTTAAAGGCGCTTTTACGACATTAACTTTGAGTATATTTAAACCCTTTCAAGTGGGTTTCATTTCAAACTCTTCTGCAGAGCGACTTTCACGCTACCCTTCTTCTTTCTTTCCTTGCACGATTTAACAAGTTTACTACCCTTTTTCTTCATTTGTAGATCATTTGCATTTTCGTAGAAGGATTTCAAATTGTAACTGGTCAACCATAAACCCTAGATCTTGGTATTTCTCTACCCATTCTCTCTGGTTATCATTTAGTAAGTTGATCTCAGATCTATTTTGGACATTTTTCTACATCAATCTAGAATGGGAAAGCGAGAAATCATTGGCTAATGTTCTCCAAATCCTCTGCTAAGAAAGTGAGCAAACCGACCCCAAAAGCAAAAGGAAAAGCCAAAACTTCAACTAAACGAAACTTTCAATGGATAAGGCGGATAGGGTGAGAAAGGTAAGAAAATTAGACATGAGGAACCCACCCTATTGCCGCTGAACTGAGCTGAACTTACTCCTCTGCCCATTCATTTGGTCCTACTAAATCCCTTCATTGACGCCGAAACTAATTCCGAGCTAATGGTAGACTAAACTTTTTCGTCAACCAAACCGTAGTGCTTGCCATCCTTACGATACCTTAGAGAGGCTTCACTAAGCAATATCCTTACCCCTTGCGGAGAAAATTTACCCAAGGATGGTGAAGTTATGGTACCAAAACCTAGTCAAGGTCACGGAAAAAGATGTGATGTCACTACCCTTGTAATTTTCATTGATGATTGCGATCTTCGTGACATTTGAAGACATAGGGAACGCTTTAGGGATACCATTTCAATTTGACCCTCTGGTCCTTTGGTCGCTCCGAAACCCTCTTTTAGAGAGATAGCTGCCCATTTAACCCAAGGTATTGTGGGCACTAGGCGTCCATCATGAGAAGAGACCTTGCCCCCAATTTCTATTAATGGATTCCATTTTTAAGGGCAGCTTTTATGTCATCAAGGCACAACCAAGAGGAGAACACCAATTTTAGAGGCCCTCTTTCATTTCTCCAAGGCTTTTCAATGCCCCTATGTTAATTTTGAAGCTATGGTGATGTAAGTACTAAGTGAAGAAAGAGCAGAAGATAGTCAGCCTACCATTTGGCGATTGATCACACTTCCTTAGAGCCAAATTGACATTGATAGTGAGGAGCCATTTGAAGTCATTACCCCTCACAATTTTGGGAAAAAGGCTTGGACTACAAGCCAGTATCTTGAGAAGGATGAGAGAGGTAGGTGAACTGCACATGCCCTGCTCGCACTCGAACCTGCAGCTTGTGAGTGAGCTAGACCCACATCTGCAGATGAGCCTCCACCAAGCCACCCTGCTACATTTGAGCTTACAATTGAGCCCCACGCCATGTTGCGGATCCAAATTTGTCAAGTAACTCGCCTGATCCATTTACTCGCAACCTGGGTGACCAGCTCTTAGCTACCCCTCCTTGAAACATCTCTGCCAAGACTTTGGTGACCATGCTCAAGCACCTACTTTGGAGGAAGTTCCCCTTGCACCCTACTCCCTACTCAAGCCCATGCACTTTCACCTATCCTAGTCATGTCCCATCTCCCTCATTCCATCATTCCAATTGTGGACTCCCCTCTACACCAACCACTCCAACCTTTCTAACACCACCAATTTCACCCTCCAATGCCCGGGCTTTAGAGGAGTTAGCTACATGATTTTATTGCCCCATCCCCTGCACTCCCTGCTCCAAAGCCCCTCATATTCCCTTCCATCCCACACACAAGACCTCCCCTACACTGAACTCAGGCCCTTCACTCTGAGGCCTACTCTTCTCTAATGGGTTCTATTTTTGAAACCATGGAACTAGACCCCACCCCTATACCCGCTCCTCCTCCCTTCACCCACTTTCCAACTCTCTCCTTTACGACCATTGCACCTCCACCTCCACCTCAGTTGTCCCAGTCTACTATGCCCACCTCTCCCACACCACATCCATTACCCAAATCCTTACCTCCAATCCATCCAAGCCCAACTTCAAATCAACACAAACAATCGATCTGTAACCATGGAATTGCTCCATACCTTAGCTTCCACATCCCAAACAACCACCATTACCCTGTACCTAATTTTTTCTTGTGCCACCCAAACGGATCCAGAGGTAATATTGGTTGATCTGCCCACCCCACCACTACTACCCAGCTACCCAAATCAAGCGATTCCATCCCTCCACCACTCCCCATTTTCTCGAAGCACGCCACTCGAGCATGACCACTGTTGTCCCTTTCTAGCCACTTCTCCCCCCCTACCACAGCTGGGCCACCTTTAGTCCCCTACAATTCCATTCCCCTCCCCCGATATGCCACCCTCATCAAAGCCATGGAAAATAACCCTTATATCCGCAGAGATGTTCAAAAGGGGCTAGCTGATTTTCAAGCTTACATCCGCACTTCCCTATGAAAACCAAATCGTGAAGTTAGAGATTTTTATGAAATTTGAAAGAGATAAAATGCGGACTCATGGGTCAAACATTCCAAATGGTGAGGATTGAGCAACACAAGGTGTCCATGTTGCAAGCCCAATGGATCAAGAAAATTGAAGACCACTAGCCTCACCAAACACCTTGGCCTCATCGAAAGATCAAATCAGGAGTATCTTGAGCTACAAAACACCATTCCCGAGAAAGCTCAATCAAGTTCGGACTCAACACCGACTCTAGCTCGATTCTGACGGTGACTCAGTCGAGCCACCTGAACCAGCCTATGATACAGATTGTGACCCCAGTTATTAGCTCACCTTGTACTTTTTATGTTAAGCAGTTGTAATAGAAAATTCTGTTTTGTGTATACTCATGCATTTACTCATCTTCTTGCCATTATTACTTTTGTTGTTTTTCTTTCTTATATTTTTCCTCCTGCTTTTGGACCGTGTGGACCCTATTTCCCTTTGGTTTGGGGTATGGCAGGTATGCCAATAAAATAAGTAAGTTAATGCTTCATGTAGCTTATGATCAAGAAACTTTTGAAAATGAAGTCATTTCACACCTGTTGTTTTGAAAAATGAGGAAGTTAAAACTTTTTAAAATGAATTTCTACTGTAATTCTAAAGACTTTCATGAAGTAAATGTCAGGAAATTTCCAAAAGAAAATTGATGTTTTAGTAAACCTACAATGAAGGAAAACAATAAAGATATACCTCAAGAAGTTGATATAAAACCACACCCAGTGAGGTTTGGGCCTGAAATGTATCCTTTGGAGGTATGCTTTGGCAATCTTTCTGCTTTTAGGGACTATGTGAATCTGCTTACTTACACTAGAAGTTACACATATCCAAATTGAAATATTTTGATAGCACTCATGATATTAAAGACATGATGTAAGGCCTCCTTTTGAACAGTTTGAACCTTACAAAGCCCCACCTTTTAAAAACTACCCTTGATACACACCAGTTGAGCTGTATAAATTGATGAATCCTTTGAAATCTCACCCAATAAACCTCATCAGTTTCATTTAGCCTAACCCTACCCTGAGAAGTCAGAAGACAAAGGGATGAAAGCTGAGGGAAGGGGAATTGAGTAACAATTTAATAGCAAAAGAAGGGTAAAAGTTGAAGGCAATGATGAAACAGCAGAGGGAATATGGCATGCAGTCAGTGCTAATTCGAAAAAGAAAAGAAAAATATTTGAGCAAAACAAAAGAAAGAAGGCATTTTCATTGGAAGTTTGAAAAAGAAAGAGAAAAAGATGGCCACTTTGGCTCTGGAAATTTAAAAGAAGAAGATGAAACTATGCTGAAGAAAAGTGGGTTTGCATATAACTTCCTGACCTTGATTGACTTCTCAAATACGAACACCTTTCCAACCCTTTTTAGAGATTTCACCCATCAGCCAAAATCAAACCCAAGTAAAAGTCCTTATTGATCATTGATGGATTGAGCTATCACATGGAGATAAGAATTTGTGTAGTCTATGGTGAAAGGAGTAGTGAATTTTTAACTAAAAGCAATGCCTATGCTCCTGCTTACAGTCCTATTTGAGGACTGTAATTGCTCTTGAGCTGTGTGAAATAGCATAACCTTCTCATTTGTTTTTTGAGTGAAAATCCTGGTGAGAATTGGGTTTGAAATCAACTGATTAGGGCAACATCGAAGCTGGATTCCTAAATCAAAGGTTAACTGTTCAGAATTTTTCCTAAATAAATGGTGACATAAATCATGAGTAGTAACAAGAATTATGCAGAATTTTAGTTTTAAACGATAGTTTTCTAAAAAACCTTCTTACAAAATAAGCGGCGGTGTGAATAATCAATTGAGGGAAGTGGTACATAATGCTAGCGATGATCTTAACTAACTTATTGAAGAAGTTTGTGGGTACCTTCACTGAAAATCCTCAGGAGACTTCACTCCTCCACTAGGGATCACCTAGGGGTTTAAAAGGCTTGTTGCATAGGCTAAATGCAACTGTGCTCCTTACAAAAGTGGCTCTTTACTTTTTTTTTTTTTTTTTTTTTTATTATTCTTTTCTTTGCTCAGGGACTAGCAAAGCTTAGGTTTGGGGGTGTGTTCACAAGTGAAAAATACCATTTTTCACCCCTAAACTTAAGTCTTGATAAACCTTTGAGAGAACTAAATAAGTGTTTTAAGTGCCTATGTTGCAGCTAACAATAAAGACAGGCTTAACCATAAAAGCAGCTCAAAAGTGCCAAAAAGATGACAATCCATGTCAATCCAAAGGAAGGAAGTGAAGAAACAACCTCATCAGCTGTAGAAAAGTCTAAAAGGAAGAGGCAAAGACTTGTAAGAGAAGCAGGGAACAATTCGAACAGAGAAATGCAATACAGAGTTCTTTTCACAAAGAACCTGCACTTTTCGTAAAGAACCTGGAACTCTGCGAAAAGGACTAAACCTCCAGGCTTAGTTTTCGAAGAACATCTGAACTCTTTGAAAAGAAGATTGAACGTTGCGAAAAGGAGAAAACACAATTCGAAGAGAGATTGAACATTGCGAAAAGAGCTTCAGAAGTCACAGAACTTTGCGAAAAGGCCCTTTAGCTCTGCGAAAAGGTATTCTGGAGATTCGCAGCTTTAATAAGGGCAATTCAGTAATCTGTTGCACGCATCCCAATGCATTTTAAAATCGAAGGACATTTCGGAAGATTCTGAGCACGAACCAAAGGCATATTCCACCCCATGTGAACACCCAAAGATGAAATTACTTGGCGGGAACTTCTAGAAGCTCAAACAGATTTTTGAATTACATAATAGAATTGATGCTTCTATCACCTGATTGGTTGAACCAAATCGAAGAATTCTGATTGGCCAGAATAGATCTAGATCCTCGTGCTCAACCACCATTGGTCAATACATTTTGAGCACCTCTGATTGGTTGAAACACATCTGAGTTGGACTTGGGGAAAACTATAAATAGACGAACCATTTGCCCAATTTGGGCATCCAGATTTTGAGTTTCATTCCTATTCCCCCATTTCCAAACTAGATAGTTTGTCTGAAATCCCTATAATAGCTTCACTTTGACTTGCAATTGAGAGCTGTGAGACATTTCTGTAATTCAAAAGAGAGTTGTATTCAAGACTACAAATCGAGAAGTTAAGTTAGCTCTGTAATTGTAACGGTGGATTTGAAAAGGTTGCTGTAAACCGTATTTTCTCAATTGGACTCATGTTAAGGGTTCCCTCTGATCTCCTTATTGCATTAGACTCCTTTAGATTTATTGTTTTTCATGCAATTTCCCTTGATTCATTAATCTTGTGAGAATTAGTGTTGGTAACCTAATCTCTCACGGCATTTGTAGTGATGCTTCTTGTTCTAAACTAAGGCTTTGGATTAAAGACTGTTGAATGGTTTGTGGCCATTAAAGTGGACAGACCATAGCCATAAGCTTAAACCTAATCCTTAAATTAGATTTATTTCTCTTACATCTGTGCTTGTAGCCAGATGAAGATTGAACACCTCTCGAAATGCAGTTATTCTCATTAGATTTCAAAGACCAAATCAGATTTAGATATTACTTCTCCATCTTTGTTTCAATCACTCCCCCAGCTCGGATCTGGATCATTTAGTTTAAAATTTTCTTTGTTTTTAGTTTGTTAAACGTGACAAATTCAAACCTCTCATCTTATCAGCTTTCTAGATAGGATAAGAAGCCAGATCTGGTAGCTCAGATCTGGAGGTTTATCTTACATTTTAAACAAATTCTCTGTGGACGATCTTTCACTCACTTACTTTTAAAACTTGCTACAATTGGCCCTGATCTTGCAGGCTAATTCTCTTCTAACTGTGCTGATATTTCCTTATTTGTTTATATAGTCTAGAGCCACTGTAATTTAGCAGCTATAAATCTGTTTTTCAAAACTCACATAAATCAAGCACACTAAGAAGATACCAACAATGGGTGAGCAACAAAGAACACTGAAGGAATACAATACACCAGGGGTGTATTCACCCCACTTCTACATTCAATTTCCAGCCGTAGAAGGCAATCATGAGATCAAATCATCAACCATCCAAATGCTGTCATCATTCCATGGGCTAAGTAAAGAAGACCCATATAAGTACATAGATGAGTTCCTTGTTTTATGCACCACATTTAATATTGCTAGCTTGGGAGAAGAGGTCACCAAACTAAGGCTTTTTCCTTTCTCATTAAAGGATAAAGCTAGAACTTGGCTCTCCATGCTCCCAGCAGGCAACATACAATCCTGGAATGATCTCCAATGTCAGTTTTTGGCTAAATTTTTCTCTATGTCTAAAACCAACAAGATTTTGGCAAAAACTTGTTGGTTTTATTTTAGAGTTGCTGATTATTTTATAAGAAATGTGAGACAAGACTATGGTGTCAAAAATAATACAAAGATAGGGTAAAATGGATGAAAACAGTAATCTAAAAACACACAGTCCTGCAACATTCAGGGCCTATTGTAGCAAGTTTTGATAAGAAAGGGTTGTCCCATAGGGAAATTTGATCTAGAACCACAAGGGTTGTATAGTAGACCTCCAAATCTAGCTACAGATCTGGCAATCCTAAAGAAAGGGAGTTTAAAATGTCACTCTCTACACTACTTTAAAAACAAAAAATAAAACTAAAGAAAGAGGGAAAGAAGGATGATGGTGGCTAAGGGTATATCAGCAATACAACTCAGTGTTAGAACAAGATCTGCAACAGACCTTCAGATGGCTACAAGCACATATGCTAGGTAAAAGAATCTAACCTAACCCAGAGGTAAGGACTGATCATAGGGTTATATGCTACCCACTATAATGGTCACATCATATCCTAGGTATTTTATCTAATCAATGGATTAAATCAGAATATGAGCACCATTGCAGACACTATGTTTGCAAGGCTACAAGCTTATGTATTCATAGGAGCAAACAATCTTGGAAACACAAGTGGAAACCATAAGAAATCCCAGGCTGAATGGGGCTTTAAACTCAACTGATCATTGCTACAAAAGGCCTGCAATGACCCAGCTCACGAGTCTACAATCTCTACAAAAACTCAAATCTAAACACTGATGAAGATGATACAAAACAAGGGAGAGTTTGGCTCTGCAGCAATCTCTCACTTGGCTACAAGCTCAAGTACAGAGAAAAAGATTCCATCTCAGCCCTGTGATCTAGACTAGTCCTAGGGCTATACCCTACCCACTTGAATGGCCACAGGCTATCCCAGAGGTTATCCTAATCATAGATGAAGGAGATAGAACATGAATATTACTGCTGTCACCATGGTTGCAGGGCTACAAGCTCAAGCAATCATGTGTGCATAAAACCCATATAAATTCATGTGAAGAACAGAGAAAGATTAAAGATTAAATGAGCATTAAACTTGGCATTTTATTGCTTAAAAGAGAACTTACAATGATGGCCCTCAAGATAGCAGCCTTGGCAAAGAATCCCAAAATAGCTCACTTTATATTACAAAACCAATTACAATGCAGAAATAACCCTAGCCTCTACAAGGAACTTAGCCTAGCATTGCTGCTGAGTTAAGGCAAGAAGAAAAAGAAAAGAAGATGGCCTAACCCTAATCCTAACTGACCTAAGCAAGCACCAAATTTACGTAAAAAGTTAGATACATTTATGCTAAATACTACAACTTATATACAATTCCACCAAAAATATCTTGTGCCTTGGCCAATCAGAAAATAAAAGAGAAATGCCCTAATTTTAGCTACTGTCGTGGCCCATTTGTGACCAAGTGTTGCCTCAGGAAGTGGGAAACAACTTGTCACCTCGAGATGTGTGCCCTAATTGCTGTGAAATCCCAAGAATACCCCTATGTATGGACTGAGAAGTAGGGAGCCCATGCCTCGCGAAGCTAAATTTTCCTATTTTGCCTTTTGCATGGTTCTCACATGGCTGGATTAGCTGTTGAAAGCACTCACTAGGTTCTACTTGCTATGAATAGTATAGCTCGCGCAGATGGGGCTCTAGGTAGTCCAAGTCGCGAGGATCTCACCAGGCTAAATTGCAGCTCACGAGGATGGATTTCAAGCTTTGCGCAGATGATCGCTAGGATGACATGCACTTCTCGTGTGGTTGGTTCTGTCTTTGATGCACACGAGGTTTGCGCGAGATCTGCGCGATCCAAATCTCTAAAGTTTTGATCCTCACGAGGACTACTGAGGTGCTTTTTTGAAGCTTTGCTATAGTGCACTGAGCGAGATCTGTGCAAGCTTTTAAATGTTGCAGCCTTGAGCTTCGCGACATCTACACGAGAGGATTTTCTTAACATAATGAACTGCACAAGGGGCTCCTCTGTGCTTGTCTACTGTTGTGCAGAGCCTGCTGCACTAGTCTCCTCTACTTGGGGCAAACTTCCTTTCATCCGTTGGACTTCTAGGGCTCACTTAGACAATTCAAATGATCACTATGTTGTGTACCTCCATGGTATACTTTATGGTCATCAAACAGCTCCAAGATTTGACTTTTAATCCTCTCTTCTTGGCCTCTAAAGTGTGGATTGTTGCACTAAGCTGTAGTTTTATTCTAAACTATTAAACATGCTCTAAAAACAATTATTAGATGGCTCCAAGATGTGTAAAGGATAGGTTCGGAGGTGAAAATGGCATTTTTTAGTGACTAACACCTGGGTCAGTGCATATTACCTAGGGGAAAGAGTGGTACATCAGTATCGAGATCATTTTGTCGTGCCGTGGGGCCTTCCCAAAGATGTCATGTCTCTCATGGGTACTGTTGAGGAGCTTTCTCGGCTAGACTCCTCCATCACGGGGTCTCGATTGATGATCTTCTTATTCATGGGGGATACCAGATGTAGTACGAGTCCTTGCTCTATAGGTCCCTTCTTCCGCACTTCGTACCTAGTGCCAACTTTTTTGCCTAGGCAGTCCACAATCTCAGGTAACTCCCTTCTTTCTTTACGAAAGTTTCTGGTGGTTTTGATTTGATTTTTCTTTGGCTACTGAACCCTTGCTTGCTTCTTTCCACAGTTTGACGGGGGAGATGAATTTGATGATGATGAAGTAGCAGCAGGTCCTGACGAGGCTCTTGGTGCTGGACCTTTTGACCCTTCTGGTGCGGGGGCTTCTGGTAGTTTGACCTTAGGGACTCAAGGGACTTTCAGACGCCTTGATGATGCTTTCCTCTCGAGTTTGTGTGCTGATGTAAATGAGCGAGCCCGTCTGTCTGCTAAACCGATCCGGGTCCCTCCTCCTGAGTTGGTTCCTGGTGTAAGTTTTCCCTTCTATTTGTTTTTACTTTTGTATTATGGCTCTTATAGTTGAACTCTCTTTCTCCTTCTCCCTTGCAGGATTACAAGTCGGCTGTCAATCAAGCAGATTACTATCACCATATTGCCGGCCTTCGGGAGGTGGAAATGGTAAGAGTTACCCTGACTGGTTTTGCTCATTGCCTTGCTACCCTCACCTTTTGACTGACCTTGTCTGATATTTTTTAGCATGACTTGCAGTGTGCTCGTGAAAATGAGTCGCGCTCACTGCTTAGTTGATTGTCTCAGGCGTGGTCCCGAGTGGGGGACGTGTGGACCAACCAGAGCACCTCTTGTCGGCGTAAGAAGAGCGCCAAAGGCATCGACAAGGAATAACCTTTTTTATTTTTTAATGAACATTGAGACTTTTGGGATATTTTGGAAAATTTATTGGATTAATATGAGACCGTACTTTGGATGGTTTTTATTTCAAGAGTGAACATTAGTGCTTTCTTTTCCATTGCTTGCTCTATCCTTTTCTTGCTGTAGTATACTTGATTGTTTGCAGGGTGGGCTTAGGTTTTTTTTTTTAAATGGAATTTGGGCTATGTACTCGATTAATAATGGTAGAACCTTGTACTTTCATGTGGATGATTCCTGAAAGGAAAATCATATAATAGTTAGATGATAGTTTTTTATATCCTAGCATATGATCTGGGGTGTTTTTGAAAATAATCAAAAAATGCAGGTGGGCTGGCTAGGGGACCAGTAAAATAATCCCCTCAAATTCCCTCCTCCTTTTGTCTTTTGGGGTCATTCCTAGCCTGGCGTGTGTAATACACATGCTAGGAAAATCTGGGGGAGGAATGGCCTAGCGTGTATATTACACACGCTAGGTATGCCTAGAGCAAAAAGTGGCTTAGCGTGTGTAATATACACGCTAAGCAAAACCTCGGAAATTTTTCTCTAGTGTGTGTATTACACACGCTAAGTGCTTTTAGATGGGGTGGGGGCTTTTTAAACCCGAGAATGCACTCATTTTTCTTTCTTTTGAGTTGGACTTCGTGTCTTTCGGTGCTATTTTTTTATTTTGCTTTCCCAAGGGTGGGTCGATCGTCCTACATTGAATTGTATTTCTAAAACATATTTGTATGACCATGGACCCACTTTTCGACCACACCCCACATAGGGGGTCCGAGACCTCTATACTTCCCTCTTTAGGTATGGGGGCCAATTTTCTTCAAAAATGGCTTGCATGTTTGAACAAGAGCGAGCTTACAGGTTTGGATCAGCTTGGATTGGCCCATATCTCGTCTTTCCTTGGAGTTCCTCCGCTTTGGGATTTCATTTTTGCAGTGGCCTCATCTTGGGAAGTTGACACCTATGTCTTCCGTTTTGGGAACCATGAATTAACTCCTACTCTCGAGGAGCTCTCAAACCTATCGGGTTTGAAGCTACACAGGGGCCTCACCAGAGTACTGTCGAAATCGGGTTATGCTAAGGCCGTTAAGATCACCTTGGGCTTGAAGAAAGCTGATTATGAGAAAAGCCTCGTTGGCGGGCCCACCAGGTGTTCGATGAAATTCCTAAGAGAACATTTTGGGGATGAAAGCCTGCGAAAATTATCGATAAAAAATTCTCATAATGTGAAGGCCTTTGCCCTTTGTCTTATCTCCAGGGTTCTTTTCTACACCGGGGGAGAGAGCTCCCTTGTGCTTTGCGATGTTCTAGCAGAACTCAAGGGAGGCTACTCTGTGATACATATAGTGCTAGTAGAGCTTTATTGTTGTCTTGATGCCTTTGCTCTAGGCAAGATGAAGGGCCTCTGAGGATGTCCCGTCTTGCTCCAAATTTGGCCTGGGGAGCATCTTGCAATCTTGTGACCCAAGCCTTGCTTTTAGGTCGTTCGCAGTGAGGCGACTTTTTGCTTCTTTGGTCGATGTCACAAGTTGCCACTGGGGAATATACAAGAGCTGAAGCTTTGGCTGGCTGAGGCCGAATTGGTGTGAAGGCTTCCTTGGTTAGACAGGGCTTTTCCAGTAGTTCGATCTAGGGACTACGAGGGCATCGCTCTTCATGGTTTGACCGAAAACACCTATTACTTTCGATTTCAGGTGTTGCATCAGTTTGGTTGCTCTCAGCAAGTGCCCTATGTGATGAAACTGCCTCTATGTGACTTGATTTTCTCTCAGGGCTGGAAAGGGTAGCTGATCTCTGAGAAACGGTCAGTCAATGCATATGTCTGATCCAGAGTAGGGGAAACTGATTTTGACCTCTCCTAAGTATGAGGCTTGGCTTTTTGCTTGTCATTTGGACCAAGCAGAGTGTAGTGACGTAGGGGAACCTTGGCTGAAGAAGGAGTCGATGCTTTGACCCGAATTGAGCTGTTGATGGACATGAAGCGAGTCCTGCATGAGTGTTTAGAGAAACAACAAGTTAGAGCAAAGGTGGTAGAAGCAAGAGCCAGTGTAGTTGAATGCAAGGTCATTCGTCTGGAAGGAGCCCTGAGTGATGCTCTTGGTGTTACTGATGCTTCCCGAAAGTGGTATAAGAGCCTGCACAGCCGTTGGAAGACAGATCGGGATGTTCGGGGGGACGCCTTATGCGCTGAGATTGATGCTTTGAAGCACGAGTTTCATCGTTGACCTAGGCCTACACATACTTTTTTGCATAGATCAGATTACCACACGAAGGGGTGTAAGAACCCCTGTCAGATATTTTTTGGGTATATATATTTTCTTTATGTTTTTATTATTTTTGCTTTTTGTAAAAATAAGGGTACGCAAGGCATCACACAAGTTATTTTTTGAGATGTGGTGTGAGCATAGTGTAGATATGTAAATGGAAAAGGGGAATCTATTATCTTGCACAAAATTTATCTTTTCTCTATTTTGTAAAGGGGGAAAATGGGTACTATGCTGATCATTCCTTTGGGGATGTGTGGTGCACATAGTGCCGGCCCGAAAATGGGAAAGGGCAATCTATTATCTTTTTCAAATGTGGTCTTTCCGGTCATCAAACCAATCATCCTGGAGTGGGGTGTGCATGGTGCTGGCCCGAAAATGGGAATGGGAAATCTATTATCTTTTGTAAATGTGGTCTTTCCAGTCATCAAACCAATCATCCTGGAGTGGGGTGTGCATGGTGTTGGCCCGAAAATGGGAAAGGGAAATCTATTATCTTTTGCAAATGTGGTCTTTCCGGTCATCAAACCAATCATCCCGGAGTAAGGTGTGCATAGTGCTGGCCCAAAATGGGAAAGGGAAATCTATTATCGTTTTTAAGATTTTTCTTTGGTGCCTTAAGCATGAGGGGAATTAACGGGTCCCAATTTGAGCATAGTCGAAACCTTCCATGGTCGTACCTGGGTGAGGTTCAGCATCTTTATCACGGTCGAAACGTCCATCACCTTGGATCGAGTTAACCCTTTTTATCCTAACCTCGGGTCATGCGTTTGATGGTGCGACCGAGATGATATACCTGATCAAAACCTGATTTGAGCAAACATGAGCGGCCTAGGAGGATCAGATGGATCAGGTTGTAATCGAAGGAGTAACTAATGACTTCTTTTTTTTTTCTCTTTTAGAACCTTTTTGCTCACAGTGCCTAAGACAGGTTTTCACTGTGCCCTTTGTTTCTCTCTTTTTTACTCGTAACGCCCTTTCAGGTTTTTGCTACGTCCATGGGTATGCATTTTTACCCCAAGTGCCTTTTCAGGTTTTCACCTAGTCGCACAAGCTTGCTCTTTTTACCCATAGCGCCCTTTCAGATTTTCACTACATCCATTTTACTTTGAGCATATATATACATTTTTTCCGTCTTCTTTTTTGGGGAGGGGTTTATGAAAGAAAGGCCAATGGCTCAATGGGTGTAGCAAAGGGTATGATCATTTAGGGAGACTTTTTGGCTACTTGGCTTTGAAATGATGGCCTCTTTTTTAAAGTATCCTTAAGCAGTCATGTATCTATTTTTATTAGTAATTACCTTACTGTGGAAGATTTAGGAATAGAATCATCAGACGTATCTAATGTTGATTGGCTCAGAAAAGTGATCTCTGTCCATGGTGGTGAGGCGGATGGCATATCTTGGGATTACCTCTCGGATGATGTAAGGTCCTTTCCAGTTGGGCTTCAATTTTCCTCTCAAGTCAACGTGGAAGAAGGGAAGATTTTCTTCAGTACAGTATCTCCCACCTTCAAATCTCGACTGCGAACACGTTTAATTGAAGTGCGTGTGATTCGCCCTTGATAAACTTGGGTGTGGCACAAAGCTAGGAGCCTTTTCTCATCCAGCAGGTTTAGCTACACAAAGCAAGACCTCTCTTTTTCAACCTCGGGTAGGCTTGATTCGATCAGGATACAAAGTGAAGGTACCTCAACCTCAACTGGCAGAACTGCCTCAGTTTCATACACATGGGAGAATGGTGTTGCCCCTATAGCGGTACAGATCGACATTCGATAGGCCCATAGTGTAAAAGGTAGCATCTCGCTCCAATCTCGGTAGGTGACAACCATTTCCTAAAGGATTTTGATGAGTGTCTTATTGGCAGCTTCGACCGTGCCATTAGTTTATGGCCTATACGATGACGAGCGATGATGTTTTATTTTATACTACTCGCAGAAGGCTCTTATGCGCTTGTTCGTGAAGTTGGTGCCATTATCCGTGATGATGTCCTTAGGTATGCCGAATCAACAAACAATGTTGTTCTTGATGAATTTCTCGACATGATTGGCCGTGATGTTCATATATGATGTTGCCTCTATCCATTTGGTGAAGTATTCAATGGCGACAAGGATGAACTGATGCCCATTAGATGCTTTTGGGTTGACTTTTCCAATGACGTCGAGGCCCCATGTAGCAAATGAATAAGGAGTGGTCATGCTGTGTAGATCAATGGTAGGAGCATGTATTAGACTGGAGTCTTCTTGGCATTTGTAGCACTTCTGCACGTGCTTGCAATAGTCAGTTTCCATGGTAGTCCAGAAGTATCCTTGTTGTAGGATCTTCCTAGCGAGCATTTGCCTATTGACATGGGCCCCACATACTTCCACGGGCCCCGCAAACTTCCTCATGGATCTCTTTCATGATGTTGGCGGCGTCGCCCTCAGTCAAGCATCTAAGCAGGATATTATTATATGATCACTTATAGAGGCACTCGCCACAAATGATGTAATTAGGCGCTAAACTTTGGATAGTTCGCTTGTCCGTCTTGGAAGTGCCCTCAAGGAATGCTCGAGTTTCAAGGAAATTCTTGATATCTAAGAACCATGGAGGCTCATCATCTACCTTTTTGGATCCCTCAATCTGTAGGCAAAAAGTCAGCCCATTCATTTGTTCAATCATGATTGGCTTCATTTCAATGCCATAAAGAATTTCGGCCATCGATGCAAACATTTTTAGTGCATTGACACAGCGATTTCTTTCTCGTGGGACATAGGAGAAAGTAACATCATTGAAGCAGGCTATCAGATCTTTGAGGTGCTCATGGTATGGGATCAACTTCTCATTTTTTTCATCCAATCTCCATTTGTTTGGCATATGATTAACTGTGAGTTGCCAAACACCCTGAGATGAGTTATGTTTAGGTCTAGGGCTGCCTGTAGGCCTGCTGCACATGCCTCATATTCGGCCATATTGTTTATGTATGGAAAGTTGAGCTCGATGGAGACTAGTACGTATCTGTGCGACCATGGATCCTCTCGAACCTGTCACGGCGATGCGCTCGCCTTTAATAAAATGTAGAGTCGCCACTCGGAGCTTTTGGTGACCAGGGAAACCTTCAAATCGATATTTTGAGCACCGAAGTGCTAAATATGACTCTGATTTACCGGTCTTTGCCAAATGCTCTAGGGTATTGAGTGAAGCTAGGGAATAGATTTTGGCTAAAAGAAGATGATCTCATGGTTGAGATGGAGTGGAATAGGTGATCTAAGCTTGCTGGAATTCTAGAAAATAAATGGCATTTTCTCTCACTAGGACTTTCTGTCTCTTAAGCTCTCTAATCAACCAAAATTTTCAACCCCTTGGGAAGAGGGGGGCCTCTCTATTTATAGAGAAGAGGATGGGTTAGGGGCTTACTTAAGAGCTAAGTGGTTTAGCAATTAGGTAATCCCCCATCTAAGGTTTTCTAGGTTTTCAAGGTCTTAGGGTTTTGGGAAACAGGTTTCAATGGCAGATGATGGGGTGAGACCATGGGTGACTTAAGGGTTGCCAATAAGCTCAAAAGGGGGTGCAACCAATCTCAAGACACCCACCTCAACCAAGGGGATGGTCAAAGGGTCAACCTAGATGAAGGAAATTCGAGCAACTGATGACAGTTACTGTAGCTAAGCTGGGCGTATATATTATATATGCCCAGTTTAGAAACAGTGAATTTCACCAAAAACAGGGGAGCTTTGGGAAGATGAAGCCCGTGGTGGGTCCCACCTATACTGGGCATATATATTATATACGCTTGGCCAAATTTCCCCATAAATAGGCAGGCATATATAATATATACGCCTAACTAATCTGGGGCAAAAATGGCTGGGCGTATGTAATATCCACGCCTGAGTAAAAGGCCTATGATTTTATGTGAAACTTCAATCGGTCATAACTTTTGAACCGTAGCTCCAAATTGGGTGATCATTGGCTTGTTGGAGAGCTGGAGAAGCCCTCTTTCCAATGGCATATGGCTCATCCTTGGTAGTGGTCTGTATAAAATTCTATAGATCTCCTCCCATCAACTACCCAGAAAGGTTTAAGTTAGGTATGGGAAGGGAATCTGGGGTTTTAGGGGTGATCTCTAAGGGTTGGGAAATGGTTCTACAGGGTTCAGGATAATTCCTAAAGGTCTGGGTGGATTCCTAAGGGTTCAGGGGTGCCATCGGAAGCACAGGGGTACATCTCTCCCAAAGTACAGATTGATCGGGCCTTGGGCCGAATTTGGGTGTCTATAGATGCCCCTCTTTGGTATTCGATCACTAATGATCGGATGCCAAAGACAAGAGACATTCGAAGAGGTCCAAGGCACGTTTGATGGGTCGGCCTGGTTCAACTTAATTCTCAAACATCCATGGTGATTGTGAGTGTACGTAAGCCCTCTAATTTCGGGATATAGTTCGTACCTCAAGGCTAACAGTCCCCAAGCGCATTGTGACATTACTGGCCATAACTACGATGATCACAAAAAGTGTAAGACCGCTAGCCGGGATATCGTTCACTTCCAGAGGAAAATTCTAGATTTGTGATGTTGAGTTTTAATCTGAACCAGACAGCTCCATGAAACGGGATGATCGATCTATGCTTCAGAATTAATGTGAAGCATGCAAAGCGAAGGCCTAAACAATGTGTCCAATCCTTTGGGGTATTGACAGCTCCATTGGATTGGGCACGGGTGCCCTTACCTAGGTAAGGCTCAGAGTCTTTGGGCGAACCCGTCAACCTCGAGGTTACTTTAGCATGATTTACCCGAGTGGAGCGAATATTGATGTCGCAACACTTCTTGGAAATGCATGCCCATTTTCTGAATAAAAATTTTTTGCGTCATTTTCTGAATTTTCTTTTGTTTCGAGGCCTCTAAGCAAATCTCAAGGACCTCTGACAACTTTATTCTTGCACAACTCTTTAAGTGGATCAAATGTCAATTGATACACTTTAAGAGTGTGTGCGCTCGGCCGGGGAAAGTTACACCTCGGGGATGTGTACCTTCTGGTGGCGAGGTGCTCCTGATTCACATGAATCGGGAGTGCCTTAACTTAAGAGAAAGCTAAAGATCGGGCTAGGACTGATTATCCCTTGAAAGAGATGGCCAATTCTAGCCTCCATCCCTAATGAAATCACATCTTACTAACTATGCACAGACAGACACCCATCAGGGGCGATAAGCAGCAAAATAGGTGCGAATGGAAGCCTCGACCCTAAGGTACAATGTACGAGGACAAATGACCATCCTGCGGATACCCAGATGCAAGTGCGTACATTCAACAGGGACACCATGCCTATACAGGTTTTAAGCCTGTGTAAAAGGAAATAAAAGGGAATGAGCCCTTCGGTCAGTATGTTTGCACATAGTTTGGTTGGTGGTAATTTCATTTTTGACGGGTCAGTTTCAACTGACAATAGACTTTTCGAATAGTCTGAAGTCGGGGGCACTCTTCGTCAACATAGATTCGAAGGGGGATGACCAGAGCGAATGCTTGGAAGGTGGGGTCAACCTACTCAGGATTCTTACTAAGTAGCAACAGGTTGTTATTTCCTCTCTTTTTTTTTCTCTCTTTTTTTTCTTTTTTTTTGTCAGATTGAGACTCTGGGCATGCTCAAACTGCCTTTATTTTTGCACGTATCCTTAGGCGAATTAACTTGCCATGTTGATATACCTTAGGGATGTGTGCATTCTGGTGATGAGCTCTTGGTTTGCCCATCGGATCAGGCCTTGGCCTCTACTGGGGGAGATCTGGGGCTAAGTGTATACTCCCAGGAGTGGCCAGTGATGAATGAAATTTATTTGCCTGCCGGATCAGGTATAAAGTGTCCCTGCATGAAACGGGGTTTGAGAACTTTCGGGTGGACCCGATCATTCCGAATTGATTTAACACAGTTCTCGGAGTGGTGCAAATGGTCATTGCAGCGCTCTTTTGAGAACTAGTGTCACATATTTTTCTTTCTTCTTCTTTTTATTTTTCTTCTTCTTCTTTTTTTTTAATTTTGTGGGCGCATGAGGTGGGCGTCTACATATCTAGATCCGTTTATTGTAGCACGGTCCCTTTGGGCCAATCGAAGTGAACTCGAAGGGTCATTTGGAGATGCGTGCACCCTCACCTGATGATATATGGGCTTCTGAGGGGGGTCCGGGCCGTGGTCCAACATTCAAGGGGTCCGTCGGGCCTCAAAATCGAAAAAGGAGGCCGGGCAGTTTATAAATTGCCTTTTTTGGTCAAGCGTATATAATATATACGCCTAACCAAAATCCGGTGAAAAATGGTCGGGCGTATATATTATATACGCCCGCCTAAAATCTGGCAGTTACGAAACTGCCCGAGCCCGAGCACAAAAGGGGGCCCCCTTTTCAAATTCTATCTTCCTCCCTCCTTTCTTCTTGAGTCCGGGACAACCCCTTAGGGTTTTTTCATTTGATTTGGCTTGAGTTCTATTGCCGAGGGTCACGGTTGTGGATCAAAGGTGCTCGTTCTCCGTCGATCTTTGTTTTTCTCTTCCATTGAAGGTAACTATTATCCTTCCTTTTTCTTTTGGATTGCCTCTCTTCTTCTTTTTTTTTTTTTTTTAATTTCTATATATGGTGAAATGCTTTGTGATGCCTATATTTCTTTTTGTCTCTTTTTATTTTAGTTGTTGTTTTTTTTTTGGTTTGAAATATTTGATTCCTTAGGCCTATTTCCCATTTATTATTCATTTATTTTGTTTTTGTGGGGTTGTTTTCTCTTCTTTTTTTTTTTGTTTTTGATGGATTAGTGCATTTTATTGGATGGATTGGTGCCTCTCCCCTCTTTTTTGGATTAGCGCATACATATATTAGTATCCGTATTTATGTATATATTTTTTGTTTTTGTTTGGTGGATTAGTATACGCATACCCACAAATTTTTTTTGCTTGTTAATGGGTTAGTACATTTATATACACACACACACACATTTTTTTTTTGGATTATTACGTATGCATTTTTTGTTAATGGGTTAGTGTACACAGTTTTTTTTTGGATTAGTACGCATACACACATTTTTTTTGGATTAGTACACACACATACACATTTTTTTTTGGGATTAGTACTCATACACGCATTTTATTTTGACGGGTTAGTATGCATACACACATTTTTTTTTATTTGGGATTAGTACTCATGCACACACATTTTTTTTTTTTTTTAGCATGCACAGACACATTTTTTTTTGGATTAGTTGTTGTTGTTTTTTATGTTTTTGTTGTGTTTTTTGTTTTTGATGAGATTCTTTTTTGTTCTTTGGATTAGTGCATACATATATATTTTGTTTTTGCACTCCTCTCATATGCCGATGTGCCTCATACTTTCAGGATGTCTGGCAAAGAAGGGTATGATCAGCAAGAAGGGCCAGAGATGGCCTACGGTCCCCGTGGGGAACAGTTCATTGTGTCTCAGCGCTCCTCCCAGCCTTGGTACGAAATGCAAGGTGAGGCCGCCCATACCGGCCTCCTCTACTGCCAGCACACCCATATGTCCAACTTCGGG
This sequence comes from Chloranthus sessilifolius, assembly GCA_021018995.1. Lineage (NCBI taxonomy): Eukaryota > Viridiplantae > Streptophyta > Magnoliopsida > Chloranthales > Chloranthaceae > Chloranthus > Chloranthus sessilifolius. The sequence continues at coordinate 65,168,984 of CM037595.1, forward strand.
ATCGTTGGTCAGGTAAACAGATGAGCCCCCCTCCCCTTTTTCGCTTTCGCTTTTGTTTTCCTTTAATGTCTTCATTATACCGGCTTGCCCTCATCTGATTGATGCCCTCCATTTGCAGCCCCTGTCGCACATTATGTTCCGAGGCGGTTGGTTTGACCTCCAGCGCCTCGTGCTCTACCTTCCCCCAGTGGTGAAGGACCTGCTCACTGCTGCCGGTTTCAGGGATTTCATTTCGTGCCCTGCCGTGAGGGCCGATACGGCCTATTTAAAGGCACTGATAGAGCGTTTTCACCCCGAGACCATGACATTTCTCATGGCCATGGCAAAGATGGCCTTTACACCTGCGGACTGGTCTATGATCACCGGGGTCCGTATTGGAGGGGTGCCCTTGGTACCTACCCGCACACTGGGTAAGGAGGAGGTGATTCAACTGATAGGGGCTTACCCGACCTCTGGGAATATTCGGGGTTCTGAGGTCAAGCTATCCTGGCTGGTTGATCAGTTTGGGCCTAATGAGTTAGTGGACCAGGGTCAGCCTGACATGGATATTTATATCGAGCCTGCGCGCGCACTTATGCTGGCCCGCATCTCCTTGCTGTTCCTCCTGGGCAAGACTCTCCTCTCCAACACCAGTGGAGGGTGAGTCTCGTTGTCCTACCATGATGGTGAATCGGGAGACCGTGCATCGATTCGATTAGGGCGCGGCTATGTCATGTACTCATGTCCAGCCTAAAGCGAGCCGTTCTTGGGGAGTCTAGCTCCATTGTGGGTTTCTGGCCTGCAATTGAGGTATTTTAACCTTTGGTTTTAGTCTGTCCAATTTTCTTTTATAGCATACCTGTCTTTATCTGCTTGCTTTCTCAGATCTGGGGGTATCTTCACTTCCAACCGGGTCGCCCTCGCTTGATCACGAAATTGCTACGTTTCTCATGAATAAGCGCACGCACGTGGGTTCGCCGACGACGTAGGTATGAAGCATTTAGAGTTAGGATCTGCTGCTCTCGATTCAATTGCTGATCCCAGAGCAGGTAAAACAATTCCCTTTTTATAAATTTGATAGCTCAGCTCTTGTGTGCTAGGGGTTCTGACCAAATGTGTGTATCCCCTCCCTATTTTCTCTTCTTTTGCAGGTCATCCTCGACCCTTACATAGGATCTCCCTTCTGGAACTTGGCCTCAGTGGGTCCTTCTCACTTTTTACTAGACCGTCGCATCATCTTCCTCTACGGGTCCTGGACTAGGGCCTACTATTTAGGGGAGAGAGTGCTTCATCAATGTCGCCCTCTCTTTGTCGTGCCCCAAGCTCCTCCCGCCGATGTGTTGGCTCCGAAAGGTTCCATTAATGAGCTTACTGCTCAATTTCTTCACCATGGGGTTCCTATCGATGACCTTCTCCTGCCCGGGGGGTATCAGTCATGGTACGATTCCCTGCCCTATCATTTCTTGCTGCCCCGCTTCGTGCCTATTACTAACATTTTAGCTTTTGGCGGGCCGCGATCTCAGGTAATGCCCCTTTTCTCTTTTTATTCAGCAACTTCCTTATTGTTACTTTGATTGGCCTACCACCTTTAATGATAAAATGTTTCTCTCTACAGTTTGAGCAGGGCGACGACTCAGATGAGGGGGATGAGCCGGCTGCTCCTTATGATGCTACAGGTGTTGGACCCTCCGATCCTTCCGGGGCTGGTGCTTCGAGCGTGGCTTCAGGTGCTGGACCCTCTAATCCTTCTGGTGCTGGTGCTTCTGGCAATTCGCCTACCGTGGTCTAGGGGACCTTCAAATGCCTGGATGATGCCTTTTTGTCACGCGTGTGTGCCGACGTGGCCAAGAAAGCACGAATCTCTGCTGAAGCTATCCAGGTCCCACCTCCTGAGCTGATTCCTGGGGTAATCTCTATCTTGTTGCTCTGTTCTCTTTCCCTTTGAATTATGCTGATGGCCTGTGTGACTAACACCTCCTTTTTCTTACTGGCCAGGATTATGAGTTGGCAATGAGTCAAGCCGAATATTACCGTAACCTTGTTGGGCTTAGGGAGACCGAAGTGGTGAGTGAATTCTGACCCAACCTAGTTATTTTCCTTATTTACTTTCCGCCTGTTTCTCTTCCTGATGGCTTTTGGTGTGTTCCTACAGCGTGCTCGTGAAAAGGAGTCGCGTTCTCTTCTCAGCCGTATTTCTCAGGCGTGGACTCGGGTGGGGGAGACTCATACCTTTCAAAGTACGAGCCGACGCCGGAAGAAGTTGAAGGGGGCTGCCCAGGACTAGTTTATTTTCTGCAAATTTGACATAATGAAATAGTTTAGACTTGGCTTTATTGGCGGATATGTAATAATTTTAAAACAACAACAAAATTTTCTTTTGGATGGTTTATAATTTTTATGCTTTTATGAATGTTTCATTTCTATGCTTTGGTGGTTTTCTTTCCTTTGGTCTGAAACAAACTGGCACCCATCCAATGATGGGGGTGGTCCCGCAGGTGATTCTATGTATATTACCTATGGATAGTGCGTCATCCGAGGCCTCCCTCCCCCATGGGGGTGTGAGCATGCCCGCTTGTGGGCTTCCCCGAGATGAAAAAGTGGGCCAAACAAAATAAGTTCCTCCTTGGGGAACAAAAAAAAATGAACCACTGGGAGAGGGGGCCTTGCTAGCCCCGGCCTTGAAATGGGCGTATATATTATATACACCCGACAAATGTTCAGCAATAATGGCCGAGCGTATATAATATATACGCCTGGCAAATCTATGGCTAAAATGGCTGGGCGTATATATTATATATGCCTAGCAAAATGTTTCAGATTTTTGCCTTGGCGTATATAATATAATTGCCTCTTCCTCTATCTTAGATTGGCCCTTTTGCCCTTCCTTTTTTCTTTTCCTTTCCTCTCTTTTTTCTAGTGGGTCTATCGCCATACATTGACTGATTTTACCAAGAACATCTTTGTATGTCCATGGACCCGCCTTTGAAAATGGGCCTAAGTTCTCATACGGGGGTCGGGGCTAGTATACTTCCCTGTTTGGGAGCGGGGCCCAGTTTTTTACAAAAATGGCATGATAGCTTGGCTGAGAGTGAGCTTGTTGTTCTGAATTGCCTCGGGTTGTCCCGCCTTTCCTCTCTCCTTGCTATCCCTCTGTTGCCCAACCTGCTGCAGGTGGCTTTGGCGTCGTGGGACCATAGAGCCCATTTCTTTAGATTTGGGTCTAGAGAGTTGATCCCAACCTTGGAAGAGATGGCCTCTATTACTGGTTTGAAGATGCATCGAGGCCTTGCAAAAGTAGTGCCTAAACCGGGGTATGCAAAGGCAGTCCACGCGGTCCTCGGCTTAAAAATGGGTGGATATGAGAAATGTTTCATCGGAGGGCCCACCAAGTGTTCGGTGAAATTCCAGAGAGAACTTTTCGGCGACTCGAGCCTTCGAAAGTTGCCTATTCGAGATCCCTTCAATGTAAATGCCTTTGCCCTTTATTTGCTGTCAGAAGTTCTCTTCTTCACTGGGGGTGAGAGCTTTTCCCTTGGACTATGTGATGTCTTGACCGAATTGGAGGGAGGTCGCTCATTGGTACACCTGGTCCTGGTGAAGACGTATCGAGGATTGGATGTTGCGGCCTCGGGCCGGGTTGGGATTCTCAGTGGGAGCCCGTTCCTTGTTCAGATATGGTTAGGAGAGCATTTGGCTATCATGGGGCCTGTGCCGATATTCTGCTTGATAAGAGGGGATGTGGCTCGGGGCTTTCTGATCCGGTGCCCGAAATTGCCTCATGGGAGCGCCGAGGAGCTGAGTACGTGGCTATCAGATGCGGAACTGATTTGGCAGCTTCCTTGGTTGGACGGTACCTTCCTGATTGTCCACTCTCGAGATTGTGAGGGTATCACCCTATTGGGGTTGACCAGTAGCACATATTATTTCCCATCTCGAGTGCTTCGTCAGTTTGGGTATATTCAACACGTGCCATGCTCTGTGCGGCCACCATTGTGCTCTCTGATATTTTCTCGGGGTTCTCTTAGTGATCTCGACCGCATAGCCACCCTCTGGGAGACCCGCCAATCAGCGCACATGTGCAGCTTAGTTCAAGGGGGCGTTGCCTCTCCTGATTACGAGGTTTGGCGGGTATCTGAGGAATTACTTGCTCCTAGCCCAGTTTCGGTAGACGTGATAGAGACGGGGACTTGGCCATGCAAGGAAGCGATGCTTTAGACCAGGATTGAGTTTCTTTCTGTAGAGAGGCTGGCTTTGACCGAGGCTTTGGAGAAAGAGAGGGGCAGAGCGGATATGGTAGAAGTGAGAGTTGCCGCAGTCGAGAGTGAGGCTCTTCGGTTGACTAGGCTTTTGACTGAGTCTCACAGCGCAGCTGAAGGTTCACTGAGATGGTAGAGGAGTCTTCATGGTAGGTGGATGTCTGATCGAAATGCCCGCGAGGACTCTCTGCTTGTAGAGATTAGCGCTTTGAAGCGTGCTCCCTGCCCTTGACCTGTTCATCCACATATCATAGATCATATACCCGGAGGGGAGGAATGCCCCCTAACAGAGATCTCTTTTTTGGTTATCTTTTTTTGTTGTTTTTGTTATATATATCTTTTTTGGTTTTTTTTTGTACAGAGGGCAGAAAAGTTGAAAGTGTGTCATATCGTTATCTTTTTGGGACGTGACACTCCACCTGTAAATTGTAAGAAATGGAATGAAATCTATACATATATATATATATATATATATATATATTTTTATCATTTTTGTTTTTTTTTGTTTTGACTTCTTCTTTCGCACGCCCCGCAACGTAAGGCTTTTCATGAAAAAGGAAAATCTATCATCATTTTTTTTTGAAATTTTCTCCCCCACAGTGTGGGGCTTTTATGGGAAAGAAAAATCTATTCTCTTTTTAAAATTTTCTTCCTCCACAGTGTGAGGGCTTTTTATGGAAAAGGGAAATCTATCATCTTTTTTGAAATTTTCTTCCCCACAGGGTGAGGCTTTTTATGGAAAAGGGAATTCTATTATCTTTTTCGAAATTTTCTTCCCAGTGGGTGGGGCTTTTTATGGGAAAGGGAAATCTATTTTCTTTTTTGAAATTTTCTTTCTCCACAGTGTGGGGGTTTTTTATGGAAAAGGGAAATCTATTTTCTTTTTTTGAAATTTTCTTCCCCAGTGGGTGGGGCTTTTATGGGAAAGGGAAATCTATTATCTTTTTTGAAATTTTCTTCCCTAGTGGGTGGGGCTTTTTATGGGAAAGGAAAATCTATTTTCTTTTTTGAAATTTTCTTCCTCCACAGTGTGGGGGTTTTTTATGGAAAAGGGAAATCTATTTTCTTTTTTTGAAATTTTCTTCCTCCACAGTGTGGGGGTTTTTTATGGAAAAGGAAAATCTATTTTCTTTTTTTGAAATTTTCTTCCCTAGTGGGTGGGGCTTTTTATGGGAAAGGGAAATCTATTATCTTTTTTGAAATTTTTTTCCCGAGTCTTTTGTGATGTCAGAAATTACGAGGCCAAACCAGTGTGTCCTATTTTGAGCATGGTCGAACCTTGTTTATGAGGTACAAGTTTTTTCTTTAAACACGGGGAGGCCAGCCTCCCTGGGATTGGTTTAGTCTTCTGTCTTTCCCTTTGGTCATGCTTTAGATGCCGCTGTTGAGACGACATACTTGATCGGGATCCGATCCAATCCTAACATGAGTGGCCCAGCAAAGGGGAGAAGAGGCTTAAGGGGTCCAAACTGAGAAAGGCGGGTAAGAACAGGTCTTCTCCTGATCTCTCTTTTCTTGACATTTTTACTCATAGAGCCCAAGACGGGTTTTCGCCATGCCCGTCATCCCTATTTTTACCCGTAGCGCCCTTTCGGGTTTTCACTACGTCCATGGGTTCGCTCTCTTACCCCAGGTGCCCTTTCAGGTTTTCACCTGATCCGCGTGAGTTTGCTATTTTTACCCGTGGTGCCCTTGCGGGATTTCATCACGTCCATCTTTCTTTGAACTCAAATTAATTTTTTTCTTTTTTCTTCTTTTTTTTTTTTAGAACCAGAAGGCCACAACATGGACGTCGATTCCGTCATAGCCGGCTGAATGAAGTTCTGTGTGGTTTGTTAACTTAGCTTGTTCTGATGCAGCAGATGCTATGACCGCTTGTGGACCTAAAAGCGGGCTTTCCTCTGGGTTGTAATGTGGTCGGGGTTCAAACGGGTTGGGTTTTTCTGGGGATTTGGATCTAAGTTTTGAGTGAATTCTAGATTCGGGAACTCCTCTTTCTTTCCAAAGGCTTTTTATGCCCCAGTCATTTCTTTTTTCTTGGTCCCCCTCTTTCTCTTTTTGTTTTTTTGAGTGGTTTTGCTTTTTTTTTTCTTCTTTTTTATATTGGTTTGGATTTTTCCTCTTTTCTCTTTTCTCTTTTTTCTTGGAATTTTGGGTGGGGTATATGAAAGAAATGGTTATTGGCCCGAAGTGTTTAGCAAAAAGGGTGAAGGTTTTCAGGGAATATTTCTTTTGGGCTACTTGACTTTGAAATGATGGCCTCTTTTATGGGGCCCTTAAGTGGTCACGCATCTACTTTTATCAAAACTTACCTTGTCCCAAGACCTGAGTAGAACTTACGGAGGTATCCAGCGTTGATGGGCTCAGGAAAGTGGTCTCCGTCCATGGTGGCGAGGCGAACGGCGTATCCTGGTAGAACCTCTCGGATGACTTAGGGTCCTTCCCAATTCGGCTTAAACTTCCCTCTCGGATCGGCGTGGAGAGACGGAAAAATTTTCTTCAGTACAGTGTCTCCTACCTTCAGATCTCGGCCGCAGACGCGCTTATTGTAAGCACGTGTAATTCTCCTCTGATAGACCTGAGTGTGGCACAAGGCTAGGAGTCTTTTCTCGTCAATCAAGTCTAGCTGCTTAAAGCGGGCTCTTTCCCTCTCAGCTTCAGGTAGATGGGATTCCAAAAGGATACGGAGCGATGGTACTTCGACCTCAATGGGTAGCACGGCCTCGGTTCCATACACAAGGGAGAATGGTGTTGCCCCTGTTGCGGTACGGATAGACATTCTATAAGCCCAAAGTGCGAAGGGTAACTGCTCACTCCAATCTCTGTAAGTAACCACCATCTTCTCCAGGATGCGGATCAGAGTTTTGTTGGCTGCCTCCACAGCTCCATTCGTCTGAGGCCTATACGGGGATGACCGATGATGTTTGATCTGAAACTTCTCACACAAGGCCCGAATGCGCCTATAGGTGAAATTGGTGCCATTATCAGTGATGATATCTTTGGGTACGCCGAATCTGTAAAGGATGTTGTTCTTGATGAATTTCTTGACATGACTGGCCTTAATGCTCGTATAGGAGGTTGCCTCTACCCATTTCGAAAAGTATTCCACAGCGACGAGGATGAACTGATGCCCATTGGAAGCTTTAGGATTGATCTTGCCGATGAAATCAAGACCACAGGTGGCGAACGGCCAAGGAGTGGCCATGCTGTGCAAGTCAATGGCCGGAGCATGTATTAGACTAGAGTGTTCTTGACATTTGTAGCATTTCTGTACGTGCTTGCAGCAATAGGTCTCCAAAGTGGTCCAAAAGTATCCCTGCCTTAGAATTTTCTTCACAAGCATGTGTCCACTGACGTGTGCCCCGCAAACTCCTTCATGGATCTCCTTCATTATCTCACCCGCTTCTTTCTGGGTTAGGCATCGGAGCATAATATTGTCGTGAGACCTTCTATACAGGAGATCGCCGCAGACAACATAGTTCGTTGCCAATCGCTGGATGGTGCGTTTGTCTACCTTTGACGTTCCTTCCGGGACAGTTCAGGTCTTGAGGAAATTCTTGATGTCTGAGAACCAGGGTGGCTCATCATCTAACTCTGTAGGTCCCTCGATTAGATGACAGAAAGCCGGCTCGCTCCTCTGCTCTATCATGATCGGCTTCATCACAACTCCGTATGGAATCTCAACCATAGAGGTGAGGGTAGCCAGGGCATCAGCAAACCGATTCCTTGTTCGTGGTACATAGGAGAAGGTGACCTCCTCAAAGAAGGTTATTAGATCCTCAAGATATTCATGGTATGGGATCAGTTTCTCATCCTTGGTCTTCCAATCTCCGTTGGTCTGGCATATAATTAACTGTGAATCTCCAAAGACCCTAAGGTGAGTTATATTTAGATCAAGAGCCGCCTATAAACCAGCTGTACAGGCCTCATACTCGGCCATATTATTGGTGCATGGCAAGTTCAATTTGATTGAGATGGGTATATGCGATCCTTTGGGTGAGATAAGAATGGCGCCAACTCCTTGGCCCTCAACATGCGATGCTCCAACAAAGTGCATTACCCAGGACTCCTTTGTTTCCTCAGTATCCTTGTCAGTCATGAACAGAATGTCCTCATCGGGGATTTCGGTCCTTAGAGGCTCATAGTCCGGCAGAGGGTTCTCAGCAAGATGATCAGCGAGTGCCTGTCCCTTGATTGACTTTTGGGTGACATAAGTAATGTCAAATTCGGATAGGAGTAGTTGCCATCATGCAGTTCGGCCAGTGAGTGCAGGTTTCTCAAATAGGTACTTTAGCGGATCCATCCGTGCTAGAAGTAGGACGGCTTGGGATAACAGGTAGTGTCGAAGTCTTTGAGTAGCCTAAACGAGCGACAAGCATGCTTTCTCTAGATGAGAATAGCGCGTCTCGTAATCAGTGAATTTCTTGCTTAGATAATAGATGGCCTGCTCTCTTCTTCCTGTCTCATCATGCTGCCCTAACACACAGCCCATGGAAAACTCTGTCGTGGACAGGTACATTATCAGGGGTCTATCAGGTACGGGTGGTACAAATACTGGAGGTTTCAGGAGGTAACCTTTAATCTTGTTGAATGCAGCCTGGCAGTCATCATTCCATTCAATTGGTGAGTCCTTTCTCAGTAGTTTGAAGATGGGTGCGCATATCGAAGTTAAATGTGCGATGAATTGGCTGATGTACTGGATTCTGCCTAAGAAGCCTCTGACTTCCTTCTCTGTAGACGGTGGCGGCATTTCAGTGATGGCCTTGATCTTGGTCGGATCGACCTCGATCCCTCTCCTGCTAATAATAAAGCCCAATAACTTTCCTGACATAGCACCGAAGGCGCACTTCTGGGGGTTCAACCGCAACCTATACTTTCTCAACCTCTCGAATAGCTTCTGAAGGTTTATCAAGTGGTCTTCCGTTTCTGGTGATTTGGCAATCATGTCGTCGACGTACACTTTGATCACTCGGTGCATCATGTCGCGGAACAGGGTCGTCATTGCTCTTTGATAGGTTGCCCCAGCATTCTTCAGCCCGAATGGCATTACTTTATAGCAGAAGGAACCCCAGGGGGTAATGAACACCGTCTTCTCGCGATCAACCTCTGCCATCTTTATCTGATTGTATCCTGAGAATCCATCCATAAATGAGAGCATTCCATGCTTTGCGGTGTTATAGACCAAGATGTCGATGTGGGGTAATGGAAAGTCGTCCTTAGGGCTCGCCCTGTTGAGGTTTCGAAAATCAATGCACATTCGAACCTTTCCATCCTTCTTTGGTACGGGGATGATATTGGCTAGCCATTGGGGGTACTTGGATACCATGAGAAACCCTGCATCATACTGCTTAATGACCTCGTCCTTCACCTTCAACATCCATTCAAGTCAGAGGCATCTCAGCTTTTGTTTAACCGGCTTAACATCGGGGTAGAGTGGCAACTCATGCTCAACCAAAACTGTATCCAAACCAGGCATGTCTTCATATGACCATGCGAAGACGTCTTGGTATGACCGAAGGAAGTCTATCATACCTTCCCTCTCCACAGGGGACAACGATGTTTCGATTTTAGTGATTCTAGGGGCCTCTATGGTGCCCAAATTGACATCCTCTGTCTCTTCGACGATCGCGGTAGGGCCATGCTCAAAATCAGAAAATTGTTTGAGGAGCTCATTGGGGAGCTCATCGGTTTGACCTTCCTCATCCAGACTCATGACTCCTACCTCTTCTTATATTATTACAAGAAAGGGGTCGGCTTCACGTGGGACGGGTATCATGACATCAACTTCAATTTTATTGGGAATTTTAAAGGACAATATTTTTAGAATTGGTATTTTTGCTATTTTTATGGTCTTTTGCATTTTTTCGGAGGTCAGCCCCTGGCGAGGTGGATCTCTATATATACAAGGTAGAGTGGTCCAGAGGCTAACCTCCCTTTTTACAGGTTGTTTTTTTTTTAGAGAGTCGGTGTCATTTTCATGGCATTTGGCGGCTCCCAGGAGTTGGGGCAAGGATTCCCAGTTACTTACCTGCGGGTTTGGCCTTTACCTCTTTGATTGGGAGCGGCATTGGTAGGCTCTTGCATTTCCTCCCTCAACATATTTACAGAGGGATCCTCTAGGACCCAGTCCTCTATGGTTAAGAGGGGCCTAGAGTGGCTGGTGCTGGAGTGATGGGTGGATCGGGGAACTTCTTCCTCAAATAAGGAAAGGGCGGCTAAGTCCATTTCGAAATTTGGGGGGATGATGTAGGGATTGGTGGGGTGGACGGAAGCAGGCTTATGTGGGGTGACCCTTGTCTCCCCATTCAGATCAATTTTTACTACCCCAGTGCTCACAAAGGTTTCACGGATGTGGGGGCGAGCGTGAGGTTCCTCTTCCAAGATGATTCCTTTGGCCTTGGCGACTACTATGGCTCTCATCTTTTCCTTGGCCTCTCTGACTTCCTCTTCTCTGGGCCTGTAGCCTAAGCCAAATTTAGTTTGTTGCCCCTTGGCCTTGACGGGGTCTCTTCTTCCTTGGAGGCGCGGGCCCAGCCCTTTCCCTTTTTTATGGCCCCATCTATGGAGCATGAAGACAGTTGCGTCCATTCCTCCTCCGATTTTATCCGGGGTCTTTTCAGTTGGTCCGAGGGTAACATTTGAGAAGTCATACTCAAATCGGTGGAGATCGGCGTCCTCTGCCGTGTGCGGTATGTTCAGCACCTTCAGATTCTCAATGTGCAGGGTGCTTCTTTCCCGGTCTTCTTTGCTTTCACCCAAGATGATGACAATTTTTCCTTCTGAGATGAATCGGAGCTTTTGGTGTAGGGTGGATGGTATTGCCTCGAGCTTATGTATCCATGGCCGGCCCAACAGCAGATTGAAAGTAGACTTGATGTCCATCACTTGAAAGGGAGTGGTGAAGGTTTGCGGCGCGAGGATCGGGTCGAGGTCTACTTCTCCTATGATGTCTCTTCTAGTGTTGTCGAATCCCCGAGCACTTGATATGGATGGCCGGAAGGTGTCGGGGTTCGCCCCAATTTTGATTGCCGTCCTCAGAGGGCATATGTTCAGCGTCGACCTGTTGTCGATCAGGACCAATGGCACCACCAGGTTCCCTACCTCAACTGTTATATTCAGGGGTTTAGAATGGTCATTCCCCTCGATTGGTAGGTCTGCATCGGTGAAAGAGATGGTGTTTGGGGCCCACACCTGCCCTATTATTTCCCCTACTTCATCTGAAGTTACGTGGGTGGAGACATGCGCATCCTTGAGCGCTCCCATTAGGGCTTGAAAGTGGAGTGGAGACATGATTAACAAATCCCACACAGTAATATGTGCGGGTGTTCTCTTGAGCTGCGTCTCTAGTATGTGCTCTCTGGCCATTTTTTCAAAGGGATTCCCCGTGGCCTGTTCTTTCTTCTTCTCTCTTCCTCTAACGGCCCCTGATGCTTTCGGTTGAGCAGAAATCTAGCCCAATCGGGTAACGAATTCAACAGCCTCTTCTTGGTTGCACCCGGAATTCATGTCCGTCTGTTCATAGCTCAAAGGTACTTGATGCGGGTCATAAGCAGGTTTTGGGATGACAAAAGGAGTGCATGAAAATTCTGAGGGGGATTGGGCTAGACATACTGGTTTCTCGGGTCCAACCAGGTTAATTCTAATGGGGGTGGAATGGTAGTGGGGGGAATTGGCGGGGTTGAATTTGTGGGTGCAAGGGAGGCTTGTACAGGTATTGCCTGGGCTTGGTAAGACCAGTGGTGATTGGGAGCAGGTGATAAGGGGATTGGGTGAGGGGTCGCTTGTTTGGGTGGCGGTGGAGTTGGGTTGGGGCCAAAATAACGAAGGGATGGCGGGAGTGTGACTAAGATGGAGGGATGGGGAGACGTCTGAGGTGTGGTGGGCGCGGGGTGATAGGGATATGAAGGATTTGTATATGGAGAGGTATGATGGGATGGTGATGGGTTTGTGGATGAAGTGGGGTAAATTGGGGATGATGGAGTTATGCATGGAGCGCGATGATTTGGATATGACGGGCTTGTGTAGGGGGTGGCATGGTGAGGTGATGATGGGTTTGTGGGTGAAACGGGGTAGATTGGGGATGATGGAGTTATGCATGGAGCAGAGTGATTTGGGGACGGTGGGATGGTATATTGGGTGGTGGGATTTGAAGGTGTGTATGGAATGGGGTAACTGGGGGATGGCGGAGTAGTGTATTGGGTGGAGAGATTTGAGGGTGTGTATGGGGTAGGATAATACGGGGATGGCGGAGTTGCGTATGGTACGGGATGATTTGGGTGTGATGGAGGGGTGTATGGGGTAAATTGGGCGTGGGGTGGATATGCGTATGATTGTGGGTCGTGCTGCTTGGATTTGATAGGCGGGAGCAGGGGTGGAAAAATACTACCCTAAATCTAAGGGCTCCTCTTGGTATGCCGGTGTGGGGAAATAATCAGCTAGATACAACGGCTCAATCACCCCAACAAATAGTTCATCTTCGTTCGACCTGGGGAGCGAAAACTCCTCCTGATTACTGATATAATCTGAAGGGTCAAACTCTTCTTCTTCCTCCTCTATCCAATGTATGTTAGGCCTGGGGCCTCCTGGGTGCGGTGGTAGAGGGGCTTGATGGATATTCTGGTTCTGCTCTTGAGGAAGTGGCAGGGGAATGATTTTTCCCGCCTCTATCAGATCTTGGACCACGTGCTTTAACGGGAAGCACCGATCTGTAGGGTGAGCCGGTCCCTGGTGGAAATTACAATACAGATTCAGATCATAGTTCCTTGGTATTGGGTGGGGTGGCGGGCGAGGTTGGAGTAAATTGACCAGGCCTTTCTGTATCAATACTGGCAATAAGACACTCAAGGATTGCCCAACGGTGTGAGCACTCGTTCAAATCGTGCTTTCATCTGTTCCTGGGTAAGTGGGGCTCTTGGTCCGTTGCTTGGCCTTGGTACTTGCTCAAAACGGGCCGGGGTGGTTGTGTAACTTGGAGCTGTATCGAGGGGGCATTGGTATTGGCCTAGGGGTAAACAATGTTCTGTACCTCTGTCCCTGGTCTTCTTTCAATTCTTGGTTCGGCCATTTTTTGAACCTCAGTGGCCCCGTTGGCCACATTCCTTCCTAACCTGCCCTCTCTAATGGCGTCTTCGCAACGATTGACATTTCAGACCAGATTAGTAAAACTAGACAGCTGCTGATATACTAAAAAATCTACGATGACTGGGAGGGCTCCCTTGGTTATCAATTCAATCTGCTCATCATCAGAAATCCGATGAGTTACCTGAGCGGCTAATGCCCTCCACCTTCCTAAGTAAGTACTGAATGTTTCATCGTGTCTTTGCTTTAAACGGGCCAAATCTGACTTCCTTGGCTCTATGTCCATGTTATAGACATACTGCTCTTGAAATAAGCGTGTCAGATCTTTCCAATTTTTTATCATGGACAGTTCCAGGGATGTGAACCATCTTAGTGTCGGGCCCGTTAAACTCTTCTGGAACACTTTGATGAGGAGTCATTCATCTCTGCCATACTGGCACATATCCCCATAATAAGATTTTAAGTGGGCGATGGGGTTGCCAGTGTAGTTATACTTATCAAATGATGGCATCTTGAATTTTTGTGGTAGGGGGACATTAGAGAACAGACATAAGTCTGAAAAGTCTGTTGAGTGTAGTTCCATTCCTCCCATCTTCATCAGTTGCTTCTGTATTCTGTCTATTTGCTCTTTCAACTGTTATGGTTCTTTTAAGGCTGTAGCGGGGACTGCTTCCCCCTGATTTTGTTTGACCCTAGGTGTGATGATGGTGGGCCCGGGAGGGTTGAAGCTTGCAACTCGTCCACTATTGCAGATTTCATCCTCCTCATATTGTTGGTCATGGTATTGGTGAGGGGCGAGTTCTGCTATTTGGACTTGGGGGGTGAGGGGTTGGATGACCTGGTGGGGCCATATGGTTTGTAGGGGATGAAAAGGGATAAATGGGTGAGCGATTTGTGGGTAAGTGATGTGTTGAGTTGGGTGCACATTCTGGGGGTGATGGGGGTGTGGTTGAGGTGGCGGGATGTTGTGGGCTTGAGGAATAGGATAGATTGGATTTCCTGTTGGAGGTGAGATGGGGGCGTAAGGGGTATAGGTGAATGAAGGGTACTGGTGGGGGGGTATGGGGTTAGTGAATGGGCCTTGATGAGCGTGGGTGGATGGGCCTTGGGTTTGATGGTTTTGGAAGGCTTGGTTGATGGGCCTTGGGCTTGGGTGTGGGGGTTAGTATGACTTTGGGCCACTGGGCCTTGTTGGGTTTGGGCTAATGGGACATGAGGGGGATGGGTTTGGGTCCATGGGCCCTGGGCTTGGGCTTGATAGGTTTGGGTCCAAAGGCCCTGGGGGGCTTGGACTTGGGCCTCGGTCTGATGGGTTTGGGCTTGGGCCCATGGGTTTTGAGTGTTTCGGGTCTGGGCCTGAGCCTGATGGGCTTGGGCTTGGAGTTTATGGGCTTGGGCTTGGGCCTGGGTTTGATAAGCTTGGGCTTGGGCCCATGGCTATAGAAGTGTTTGGGCTTGGGCCCATGGATTTGTATGGGTTTGGGTCTGGAATTGAGGTGGGGGATTTTGGGAGGTATGGACGATGGGTGGTTGGGCATGGTTAAGAGGGAATGGGTATGGAGGTTTTGGAGACTTGGATGTGGGGTTTGAGATGTAGGGTTCCGAGAAGCAGCCCATAGGGCGTACATCGTTCTCATGTCCTCCATCGAGGGCATGGATTCAGGTGTGAGATTGGGGGGTGATGGCTCACTTAAGGATGGAGGGGGTTGGGAGAAATTGGGCATGACCCGGGTAAATGGGGGGGCATGTTGGGATGTGGATGGGCTAGGTGGTGGGAAGGGTATGTGAGATGAGGTGGATGGGATGTAGGATGTTGGGGGCATGGATGATGAGAGGGATGGAACGTAGGAAGTAGGCGGGGGATGGGACTCCCTATGGGGTCTTTGGAAATATGGGGATGCAGTAAGGGTGTTTGGATGGGAGATGGGGATGTATGGGTCGGTTGGGAAATGAGGGTTTTCAGTAGGGGATGGAAAGGGAGTATGTTGGGAAAATGTGAGGGAGGGGGATGGGGTGGATGTGAACACGGGTGCCCCAAATGGGCCTGTGATATCGAACTTGGTTTGGGTGAAGGTGCCGGAGGTCGGGTCTTCTCCTATATGGGAATGGGATGGGGATGACGGTGGGGATGTATCGGCTCTTGACATGATTCGCTGACGAGTGTTGTATCGATGTCTCAGATAAGGGCCGAATACCCTCCTGGATCTCCTTCTACGGGCAAGGTTTGAGGTTGCCGTAGTGACGGTCACACCAATATATATTTTTTTGCTTGATTTTCTTTTTCTTGTTTTTTTTTTTGGATAAAAAATTGATTTTTGAAGATGATTTTTTTTGTTTTTTTCTGTTTGTTGTTTTTTTTTTTGAGGACGATTTTTTTTTTTTTTTAGATGGAGACTAACTCCCCTCTACCTAGATGATTGATGACCTGGTGCCCAGGGTCAATTCCCGTCTTGGGTGACATATGCACTTTTAGTAGGTCCCACGGCGGGATCCGACACACTTCGAAAGAAGCTAAAGGGAACCCTTTCGTTCTATTGAAGGCAAGGGAATCCATGCAAATGACCCGATTCCCCAGAGCAAATCAATAAGAAGTCGCCTTCTTTTGACTGGGCGGGGGAATGTTGGGTGTTAGAGGATGTGGGAGGCTACTGCGGGCACTAATACCGCTAATCGAGGACTTGGGGTGATGGATTGGGCCTTAGGTCGGCTTGCTGTGGCCCAGTATATACTGGCGTATATATTATGAACGCCCGACCAAAAAATATACAGATTTGGCTGGGCGTATATATTATATACGCCTAGCTTAAATCTGGGGATTTTGGCTGGGCGTATATATTATATACGCCTATGTAATTCTGGGACTTTTTTACTGGGCGTATATATTATATACGCCTGGCAAAAGGTTCTGTTAGTTATATTTTGACAGTGGACAGCAAGCCTGAAAATAGGTCTTTGAACTGGTTTCCTGGGAGGGATGCTCCCGGGGTTTGCTGAGTATGTTATCGGGTCCCTCCTTTCCGTTTCCTAGGGATACACGGCTGAATTTTGGGTTTTCTGCGCTCTCACCAATGCGGGTTTTACGGCTTGATCGGAATTGGCAACCAAACTGATATACCTCCGGCGCAAGCGCCTTCTCAGGTACTGGAAGGGGTGGTTCTTTTCAGGATCATCACCACTAGGGCTGCCACCTTACTGGGAACCGGGTAACTTGTATCTGTGCCTAAACCCCCCAAAAATGCAAAAATAAATTTAATTATGTCCCCACACTGTTGGTTCACTTTTAATTACAGATTTTTAAAGGGGAGTGAAATTAAGTCCAAAAATTAGGTCGGGGATGACGAGCCCGTGCCGCCTCAAGGGGCCGGCGTTCAATGGTGAGATATGATGACTGAAATGAAAAGCGCACGTATGCCCGCCAAACGGCTAAGGCTAGTAAATGACTGAAATTTAAATGATGTAAAACTAAATGCGAGCGGGCCCACCAAATGGCTAAGGTGTCTTAAATGACAAGAATCGGAAGAACAGGAATTTAAAGGCGCACGTAGGCCCGCCAATTGGCTAAGGCACTTAAAGGACTAAATCGTAGGGGTGAGTACGTTAGTAAAAACAACAAAAATATAGAAAACAAATAGCAGAAAATAAGAAAAAAAACAGCAATGGTTAGTAAAAAAGAAAGGCCAACAAGAGGAGAAGCGCTAGGGTGATATCCCCAGCAGAGTCGCCATCTGTGCGACCATGGATCCTCTCGAACCTGTCGCGGCGATGCGCTCGCCTTTAATAAAATGTAGAGTCGCCACCCGGAGCTTTTGGTGACCCGGGAAACCTTCAAATCGATATTTTGAGCACCGAAGTGCTAAATATGACTCTAATTTACCGGTCTTTGCCAAAGGCTCTAGGGTAGGGGCTTCGGCTATCGATCGGGAAGGGTTTAGGCACCCGATCAACCCGCATGTAGCAGTTTCTATCTATGGCCAAAAAGAAAAATAAAAAGGCGGAGTTTTCCCTTGCCCGAGGCAATACGGTCCTATCAAGATTTGAGCCAAATCGAAATTTCGGCGGTGTAACAGCTTGAATCCTTGGACGGAGGAGACACCAAGAAGTTGGAGGAAGAGAGGGGTGAGCCGGAGCTCACGGGCCCTTGTTGCACCGTGGAAGACCGTCTCCTTAGCATGTTTCCAATGGCTCCAATGGTATTGAAATGGACTCTAATGAAAATATTTGATAAATAGGGAGTATAGAGAGAAGCTAGGGAATAGATTTTGGCTAAAAGATGGTGATCTCATGGTTGAGATGGAGTGGAATAGGTGATCTAGGCTTGCTGGAATTTTGGAAAATAAATGGCATTTTCTCTCACTAGGACTTTCTCTCTCTTAAGCTCTCTAATCAACCAAAATTTTCAACCCCTTGGGAAGAGGGGGGCCTCTCTATTTATAGAGAAGAGGATGGGTTAGGGGCTTACTTAAGAGCTAAGTGGTTTAGCAATTAGGTAATCCCCCATCTAAGGTTTTCTAGGTTTTCAAGGTCCTAGGGTTTTGGGAAACTGGTTTCAATGGCGGATGATGGGGTGAGACCATGGGTGACTTAAGGGTTGCCAATAAGCTCAAAAGGGGATGCAACCAATCTCAAGACACCCACCTCAACCAAGGGGATGGTCAAAGGGTCAACCTCGATGAAGGAAATTCGAGCAACTGATGATAGTTACTGTAGCTAAGCTGGGCGTATATATTATATACACCCAGTTTAGGAACAGTGAATTTCACCAAAAATAGGGGAGCCTTGGGAAGATGAAGCCCGTGGTGGGTCCCACCTATACTGGGCATATATATTATATACGCCTAGCCACATTTCCCCTAAAATAGGCAGGTGTATATAATATATACGCCTGACTAATCTGGGGCGAAAATGGCTGGGCGTATGTAATATCCACGCCTGAGTAAAAGTCCTATGATTTTATGTGAAACTTCAATCGGCCATAACTTTTGAACCGTAGCTCGAAATTCGGTGATCTTTGGCTTGTTGGAAAGATGGAGAAGCCCTCTTTCTAATGGTATAGGCTCAGTCTTTGTAGTGGTCTGTGTGAAATTATGTAGCTCTCCTCCCATCAACTGCCCAGAAAGGTTTAAGTTAGGTATGGGAAGGGAATCTTGGGTTTTAGGGGTGATCTCTAAGGGTTGGGAAATGGTTCTAAAGGGTTCAGGATAATTCCTAAAGGTCTGGGTGGATTCCTAAGGATTCAGGGGTGCCATCAGAAGCACAGGGGTACATCTCTCCCGAAGTATAGATTGATCGGGCCTTGGGTCGAATTTGGGTGTCTACAGTATCCTTTCGGCAAAATTAGGATGGCGCCGACCCCTTGACCTTCAGCATTTGTCGCTCCATCGAAGTGCATTACCCTGGACTCCTCTATCTCTTTTGTGTCATCCTCTATCATAAACAAGATGTCTTCATCTGGGAATTCAGTTTTCAAAGGCTCATAGTTAGGTAAGAGGTTCTCGGCAAGATGATCAGTGAGTGCTTGTCCCTTGATCAACTTCTGAATCATATATGTGATGTCAAATTCAGATAATAGAAGCTGTCAGCATGCGGTCTGCTCAGTGAGAGTTGGCTTTTCAAACAAGTACTTCAATGGATCCATCCGTTCCAGAAGGAGAATGGCCTGAGATAACAAGTACTGATGGAGTCTCAATGTAGCCCATGCGAGAGCCAGGCATGCTTTCTCCAGATGAGAATAGCGTGTCTCGTAATCAGTAAATTTCTTATTGAGATAGTAGATGGCCTTCTCTCTTCTTCCTGTTTCATCATGCTACCCTTGGACACATCCCATCAAAACTTTCATTGTAGAGAGGTACCTTAAGAATGGTCTCCCTGGTACTGGCAGTACCAACACAGGCAGGTTGAGGAGGTAGGCCTTGATCTTATCAAATGCCAATTAGCAATCCTCATTCTATTCAACGGGCGAGTCTTTTCTTAGTAGTTTGAAGATTGGCATGCAGATAAGAGTGAGCTGTGTAATGAGCTGTGTAATGAACTACTGTATTCTGCCCAAGAAGCCTCTGACCTCTTTCTCGATAGATGGCGGTGGCATTTTGACGATGGCTTTTACCTTGATTGGGTCAACCTTGATGCCTCTTCTGCTAATAATGAAGCCCAATAGTTTTCTTGACATAGCATCAAATAAGCATTCTGAGGGTTCAGATGCAACATGTATTTTCTCAGTCTTTCAAACAACTTTTGGAGATTTATCAAATGATCACCTCTCTTTGGTGACTTAGCGATCATGTCATCGACGTACACCTCAATTTATCGGTGCATCATGTCATGAAAGAGTGCAGTCATAGCTCCCTGATATGTTGCCCTAGCATTCTTCAACCCGAATGGCATGAATCGGTAGCAAAAAGTTTCCCACGGAGTGATGAATGTTATCGTCTCTCTGTCTGCTTCTGCCATCTTGATTTGATTGTATACGAAGAATTCATCCATAAACAAGAGTATTCCCTTCCTTGCAGTGTTATCGACCAAGATGTCGATGTGAGGTAATGGGAACTCATCCTTTGGGCTTACCTTATTTAGATTTCTAAAGTCAATGCACTTGCAGACCTTTCCATCCTTCTTTGGTACATGGATGATGTTGGCTAACCACTGTGGATATTTGATGACCATAAGGACCCTGCATCATACTGCTTGACAACTTCATCTTTTACTTTCAGCATCCATTTTGTCCGGAGGTGCCTTAATTTCTGCTTGACAGGCTTGACATAGGGATATAGCGGCAACTCATGCTCGACCAAATCGGTATCTAGACCAAGCATATCCTCATATGACTATGCGAAGACGTCTTGGTATGATTGAAGGAAATCAATCATGCTTTTTCTTTCCTCTGAAGATAGCGACATTCCGATTTTGGTGACTCTAGGAATCTCCTTGATCCCTAGATTGACTTCCTTAGTTTCTTCGACGATTGGGGTAGGGCCATGCTCAAAGTCGACGTACCATTTAAGGAGTTCATTGGGAAGCTCCTTAGTAGGGATTTCCTGGTCCTGACTTGTGACTTCTACCTCTTCTTGTATTTCTACAGGAAAGGGGTTGACTTCATGTAGGACGGGTTTCTTAATCAAGGAATCTCTTTTCTTGATTTTATTGGGAATTTTGAAAGACAATATTTTTGGATTTTAAATTTTTTCTATTTTTTTAGCATTTTTATTTTCTTCGAAAATTGGCCCCTGGCAGCTTGGGTCTTTGTACATACATGGTATCACCTGCCAAGGGCTAATCTTACTTTTTATAGGTTGTTATTTTTTTGGGAAGTTGGTGTAGTACTTATGCCCTCGCGATGCTTCCAGGGTTAGGGGCATTGATGCCCAATTTCTTACTTGTGATGCCGCCCCTTTACCTGTTCGGATGGAGGAGGCTGATTGAGATGGCTTTTGGGAGTCAGCCACCATCATGTTTATTCTGGGCCCGTAGGGTGCCTGTCCTTGAACAATAGCATCGTTCGGTGGTGGTTTATTACAAGGGGACTGTGTAGGTATGGGAAACACTTCCTCAAAAAGGGATAGGGAGGCCATGTCTACTTTAAAATTAGGAGGGATGATTTGGGGATTGGTAGGGCGGATCAGGGTTGTCAGTTTCTGTGGGGTTAACTGTGTTGCCCCATTTAATCGATCTTTATAACTCCTGCACTTACAAAGGTGTCCCGAATGTGAGGTCTAGGGCGAGGTTCATCCTCTAAGTCTATTCCCTGGGTTTTTGCAGAGGTAATGGTTCGGGGTTTCTCCTTGGCCTCTTGGACCTCTTTCTCGGTAGGCCTATAGCCTAGGCCGAATATGACCTGCTGTCCGCCTTTGGCTCAGACTGGATCCTTCTATCCTTGCAACTACGATCCCAACCCCTTACCTTTCTGATAACCCCATTTTTGGAGCATGGCCACGACTGCGACCATTCAACCACCAGTCTTCATAGTAATCCTTTCAAGAGGCTCCGGGATCACTGCCGACACATCATACTCAAAGTTATGAAGATCTGTGTGTTTGATCATGTGTGGTACATCCAACACTTTGGGTTTCTCAATGTTGTGGGTAACTTTCTCTCTTTCATCCTGCCCCTCGCCCGTAATGGTGACGATTTTCTATTCTGACACAAATCAAAGTTTTTGGTGCAAAGTTGACGATATTGCCCTGACCTCATGTAGCCATGGGCGCCTTAAAAGTAGATTAAATGTGGATTGGATGTCCATTACCTAGAATGGTATGGAAAAGGTTAATGGCCCAATTATGAGCTCAAGATCGACTTCCCCAATTAGTTCTCTTCTCGTATTATCAAATCCTCTGGTGTTTGTCCTTGCTAGCCTTAACATGGAAGTCCACCCCTATTTTGGTAGCAGTTCTCAAGGGGCAAACATTTAAGGCAGATCCATTGTCAATCAATACCAAAGGAATCACCAAATTTTTGATTTCTACAGTGATGTTAAGGGCTTTGGAATGACCATTTCCTTCTTCTGGCAGGTCGGCATCTGAAAAAGAAATGGGATTGGGAGCCCATACTTGCTCAATTATTTGTCCCACTTCGTTCGGGCTTACTTGGATAGACACATGTGCATTTTTTAATGCCCCCCATTAATATTTGAAAATGAAGAGGGGATGTCATCAACATATCCCATACTGTGATATGGGCCAGCATTCTCTTCAGTTGAATTTCCAATATGTGTTCTCGGCTCATTTTCTCGAACCGGTTCACCACGGTAGCTTCCTTCTTCCCTTCCGGTTGGACTAGTGCTGGTGTTTCTGGTTGTTTGGAGATTTTTCCTGACCTAGTGATGAAATCTACTGCCCCTTCTTCATTGCCGCCGACATTGATATCTATTTGTTCGTAACTGAGGGGAACTTGATGGGGATTATAGGTTAGCCTCAAATTTTGAAATGGGGTCGACAGGGGCCCCAAAGGTGCTTAAATCGGTGGATTAGGGTGGGTGGATAGCACTTGGTTAACCTCTGTGGGATAAGTCAGGGGAGTTGCGAAAGTGAGGCATGTGGGGTTAGTGGGGATCATGAATGGTTGTACTGGGGGTGGTGCGATGGGGGTAGGCCATTGATAGTTGATCGGTGCTGGAGAGGGGTATAGGGAAAAATTAGCCATCTAGTAACTAGTGGAGGCTGCTGTTGTGTATGGTTGATACCCGTTGTTTTGTACATAATTGATGGGAGCTGGTGATAGAAAATATACCCTTAAATCTAAGGGTTCTGTTGGTGGAGCAGGATTAGGGAAGTAATGAGCCAGATTCAAGGGCCCAATCACTCTGATGCTTCTATCCTCTCTAACTCTTTGCCTTGGTGTTACAACTCTTCTTGGGTGCGGATGTAATCTGACGGGTCAAACTCTTCGCCATCCTCCTCTATCATGCCCACGGTCTGCCTTGGGCCTACTCCACACGACGGATATGGTGGTAATGGTACTTGGTGTATGTTGGCATGCTGGTTAGCCTGGGGAAGTGCTGGAGGGATAATCTTGTCAGTCTCTATTAAGTCTTATATTGCATGCTTTAAAGGGAAGCGACGATCAATTGGGTGGCCTGGTCCTTGATGGAAATTACAATGGGTACTTGGGTCGTAATTCCTTGGAATAGGATTTGGCAGAGGTCATGGTTGGAGTGCAATAACCAAACCCTTCTTAATTTGCAAGGGCAATAGGATGTTCAAAAACTGCCTAATGGTGGGAAGACTCGATCGAAACAGGCCCTTCTCTGTTCTGGGGTCATTTGGGCCCCTTACCCATTTCTGATTCTTTACATCGGCTTGCTTCTACCTCGAGTTGGTTGTGTTGTCTTAAATTAGAATGGGGTTATGTTGGTATTAGGTCACGTATTTATGACCATCTATACATCTCCCCCAGTTCTTCTATCGTTCCTTTGCTTAGTTAACCTTCGAACCCCCACTAGCCCCATCGGACACATTCTTGCTTAAACGCCCTTCTCTGATCGTGTCTTCACAGTGGTTGACATTTCTTATCAAATCAGCAAAGCTGGACTATTGTTGGTATACTAGGAAATCTGAGATGATTGGCAGGGTGTTTTTTTAGATCATCTCAATTTACTCATCATCAGAGATCCTGTTTCTTACTTGAGCTACCAATGCCCTCTACCGCCAAAGATAATCACTGAATGCTTCAATGAGCTTCTACTTTAGCCAAGCTAGGTCTGATTTTTTGGGTTCAATGTCAATGTTGTAGACATATTGCTATTGGAATAGGTGGGTATGATCCTTCCAAGTTATAATCATGGACGGTTCTAACGAAGTGAACCACCTTAAAGTTGGGCCCGTAAGGCTCTTCTGGAGGACCTTTATGAGCAAATGCTCATCCCCTTCGTATTGGCACATGTCCTCACAGTAGAACTTGAGACGTGTAATGGGGTTACTCGTGCCATTATATTTGTCAAAGATTAACACTTTGAATTTTGGGGGAAGGGGACCTCAGAAAACAGGCATAGATCGAAAAAGTTCATGGCATGGATTTCAGTTCCACCCATCTTCATTAATTGTTTATGGATCTTGTCCAGTTGTTCCTTCAACAGCTCTGATTCTTTGGACGATGGGGACGTCCTCTCAGCAGGCGGTCTTCATACACTCTAGGCTGCCGGTGGGTTGGTGACCATGTGCGGTGGGGGGTTGAAGCTGGTGAATGCCCCTGCATACGCCCCGCTGTTCTTGATCTCATCTTCCTCATACTGAGGGTCTATGTATGGTGGAGGGAGGGTGAGATTATCCTATGTCGGGGGAATGGGTACTTGGTGAGACCACTGAATATGGGGCAATCCTTGGGGATGAATTTGAGAGGTATGCTAGTGAGGGTGGCTATATTGAACATGGTATAAGGGTTGTGGATGAGTGATTCTTAGGCTATGTTGGGGGACTGGTTGATGTCTGTGGGTGCATCGTCTCGGCTAGAATGGGGAACCTGTTCAGTGTATGTGGGATATTGGGGGAATGAGGGGGATGGTAGAATGGCGCTCTCGGGTGCGGGCCTTGATGGGCTTGCGGGATGGGCCCCTGGTGGGCTTGGATTTGGGCTATTAGTCGTTGATGGGATTAGGCCATTGGACTTTGGTGGGGCCATTAGACCTTTGTGGGTTTGGTTCAATGGGCCATGGTGGGCTCGGGCCATTGGGCCTTGGTGGGCTTGGGCCATTGGGCCTTGGTGGGATTGGGGTATGGGGACTTGGCGATTTTGGGGTATGAAAACCTGAGGCCCGCTCAAATGCCCCCATGGTTGAAGAGGGTCTTGGGTGGTATGGATAATAGGGGTTGGTTAGAGCTTTGGAGAAAAGGGGCATGGATATTTGGGAGTGTATGAGATGGGTTTGTAGGGGGTGGATGAGGGAGGCTACTTTGAGTAGCCTTCCAGCTGGTATAGGCCCTGACTATCTAATCCATTATGGTCATTGGATTGGATGAGTAGGAGGGTGTAAAGGGTGCATCCGATGGGGAGAGGGTGTGGGGAAAATTTGGTATGACCCGAGTAGATGGGAGAGGAAAGTTGGGGATGGTTGGTGGGGAGGGAAACTGATCATGACCTGGGTAAAATTGGGCATGACTTGGGTAGATGGGGGGACATGGGGTGGATCATGGGTATATGAGGGGTAATTGGGTGTATTTGGAGGAGGTTGGGATAAATGGGTCATTGCTTGGGTAAATGAGGGGTAACGAAGTGCAAAATAAGGGAGAAATATAGTGAAACTAGATGTGGAAGGGGAATGGGATAAATTTTGGGTGGTGGTGGCAAAAGGATGAGGTTGATTTTGAGTGATGATGGAGGGTGGAAAATTAGAGTTGTTGGGATTTGAGGAAAAATGGGGTGTGTGTAAGGTGGCCGTGGATGGATTCTTGGTGGATGAAAAGATGGACAAATTTTAGGCGGGTGCGGAAGGAAATATGGGTGCACCGAAGGGCCCGATGACGGTAAACGGGGCTTGGGTGAGCGGGATGGAGGTGAACATCTCATCATAATGAGAATGGGTTTGGGAGCATGGTGGGATGAATCAGGATCGACGTAAGCCGGATCAACCACCCATGACATGGCATGGCGACGAGTGGGGTACGGGTGCCTCGGGTGGGGCTGGTAAAATTTTCTTCTCCTTCCTCTTTGGGGATGACGGAGGGTAAGGCGATGTCGTTGTGTTGACACCACGAGTTCTTTTTTTTAGTTTTTTTTATATTTGTTCTTGATTTTGTTGTTTTGTTTTTTGGATAAAGCAAATGAGCCTGATGAGTTTTGGGGCCTTCGAATTCCCGTTTCCGATGGTTTTTACGCCCCAAATATTTCCCACGGTGAGACCTTGACACACTTCAAATTAATCAAAGGGGAAACCCTTGATCTATGTGAAGGCACGGGAATCCATTCGACAACCTGATCCCTGGAAAAAGTTAATAAGAGGGTGACCTCTTTTAACTGGCAAGGGCGTATTGGGTGCCGATGGGTGTGGGATTTATCGAAGACACTGAACTGTTGATTGGCAGACTTGGGGGAAGTGAGAAAGGCCTCAAATTCGGCTGCCCAACCCAGAATAGGCTTGGCATGTGTAGTATATATGCTAGGCCATGTTCTGGAGATTCTTGCTTGGCATGTGTATTACACACTGTAGACACCCCCATTTTGCCTTCTCGAAATATATTTTTTGTTCGATCAACCTTTGACCCTTTTAATCCTGATATGGGAACCATGCACTGAAACAATAGTACATGGCTGAACACGGGCTGAAACAATAGCTCTATGGCTCAAATCCCGACATGGGGAGACTATATACTGAAATAATAGATTTAGTCGGGATGCAGACTGAAACAATAGTCTTGCATTTCAGTCTAGAGACAACCCCGAATTAAGCGCCTGAATTCCCACGTGTAATTCAATTGTGCGCCAGACCACAAACGTGCAATCAGGCCTCCTTTAAAACCAAACTTCCTTTCTCAAACTTGTTCGAGACTCGATCACGCGCTTAAAACCAGACGCGCGATCATATTGAGCACCACAAAAATAGCGCACAATTGGCCTATGCCCGACCTAGTCTCATTACCCTTAACCCTTAAGTTCCCTTGATTAAGCGCTTATGACTAAACGCTTAATCAGAATACGCACCTGACATTACGCGCGCAATTAGCCCTAATTTAGTTAGGACTGGGAAACTCGCTGAGAAAGTCAGCCGATCGCTCATTGAGTCGATGACTGACTCAAAATGATTAAGTGCTAGGAAACTGACGCATAACCCAATTAAACGCCGAAAATAGGGAGCGTAATTGAAGAAAAACCTATAAAAGATTTTTTTCCTAATTCGCCTAAGAGGCTGGCAATTTTTTGAGAGAGAACGGAATTTTTTTGGGATTCCAAAACCAGAGAACTCCGAGGATAAACCCATAGAGCAACCTAGTCATGATTTCGAGATTAAAGCTTCGAATCTTTGAGATTTCTCTCCGCAGCCCCGACCCTAGGTAAGGATTTAATCTTTTAATTCACAACCATAGCTTCTAATCTCTAGATTTAGGAATTCTATTATTTTTTTATTTTCAGACTGTAGCACCCCTTTTCGGACCGAAATTCTATATATCTGGTTCTAGTTCTCTATTTCTAGAACCAGTCCTTAATCTATCAGTCCGATATATCGATTCTAGACTTTAATTCAGTTCTAAAAATCTCGATCTAATGTCCTATCATTAATTTTTGGTTCTAATCCTTCGATTCAGAGCCAATCTTTAATCATACGACTTGATTTCCTGATTTCAGACCTGAATTAAGTCCTAACAATTTAATTTTAATTCTAAATTATTTATTTTAACATCTCTAAAAGATCCTAAATATAGTTTTAGTCCCTATGATTCTAGTTTACAATTTAATTCATAATTATTACTCTAAAATCAACTCCGAAAAGCCCAAAATACTATTTTACAATCTAAAATTCAATTTATCCTTAATCTCAGCTATCCGATTTGCCACCGGGAGCTTACGAAGGGTACTCGGGAATGAGGCCAATCCTCCTTAGCATAGTGGGCCCAAACCCTTTTTTTTTAGGAATTTCAGAATTAATTAATTGTTTTAGTTTTATATTTCTAGTAGTTCATTTTATTTCAGCATGCTAATTAATAAAGTATCTTAAATCTTAGTATGACTGATTAATCTCTTTAAATTTGAATTTATTTGATTAATTCCTTGCTTCAATTATAATTTAATGGGATTAATTTCGTTGCTTCAATTAGATTTTTTCAGCATAGTCAATTTATTACTTTAATTAGATATTTTTACAAAATTAATTTATTTATTTTAATCAGATTTGGTAAAAATTAGCCTATTCGTCTTAATTAGATTTTTTTAGTATTAATTCCTTTGCTTAAATTAGAGTTTCGATAAAATTAGTCTTTTATTTCAATCAGAATTCTAACAGGACTGTTATAATTGCCACAATTAGAATTTCAATAGAATTATTATACCTTATTTAATCAGAATTCTAGTACACCTGATATGCCTGAACAAATTGAAGTCTCTCAAGAACTATTATACACGCACTCCTTGTACCAATAGGAGGCTGAAACTAATTGGACTTCTAGTAGTATCGGGAAACTAATATTAATTAGACTTCTAATAGAATTGGGAAATCAACATTAACTGGACTCTTAACCGGATTTGAATAAACCTATACAACTAAATTCATAACAGAATTAGGGAAGTCTAAACTGACCAGAATTATAACTATAAAAGGGAATAAAAAGGATATTAAACTATCTAACCCAAAGATACAAAATACTGCTGACGTTCGCAAGCAGACGATTCAGTGTAGAAGAAACCCATACCCGCTCTTAAGCGTGATCATTGACATGTTGCAGCGTCGATAAATATCTGCAGCTGACGATCGCAATAAATTAGGAATCCTCCTAGAAAACCCTTGTTATTATTTATTTTTTTACTTTAATTATTCCAAACGCTGCATCACTAGAATCCACCAAGACAGAATTTGAAGCCACTGATTCAACGGGAACCGAGAGGAACCCAGAAAAAATGCGCACCAACAAACTGGCGATTGCGATGGGACTCTTTAGCAAACTCTGTTTCTAGATAATTAGTTTTTAGCACATTTTCCTATTTTTTCCTCCTTTCCATCGTATCGTTTAGATTCTCTTATATATATATATATATATGAGTCTTTGCCAAAGACTCGAAATATCTGGTATACAAAGAGTGAGTTTAGGAGACCTGCCATTGTGGGGATATCATGACAACCCCATGTATGGAGAAGAACCATTCCATAATTTTAGCCCATGGCAACCTGAAATTAATATGATCGGTGAGCAAGAGAACCCCATCTTTACCCCATACACTGGAAGCAATCATAATGGGAGAGATGGTGGCATCGGACAAAACCTTACCGCTCAATAAATCGTAGAACTCAGTATCCAAAGAATACAAAGGGGAGATGACGACTCTGAAGAATTGCTTCGAGGGTTAGCCGCCGCATACAAAACCATTTGGTCACGACAATTTTCAGAAGAACAAGAGAGACAAGAGAGGCCACCGCCCACCACGAGTACGATGTCAGCCCGCGCCACCTCACTGAGACAACCTGCCCACACATTATTCAATGATGACCCTCTGGATAAGGTTTGCTCAGAGGTTGCTCCGAAAGATAGCACCGTTAAAATTGAAGATCTCTCTAAAATGCTTGATGAGTACATGGCCAAAAGAGAGCGCCCCGGTCACTCGTTCGGATTCGACAAATTCTGCCAAGACGTCGAGTTTAATTTACCAATAGGATTCAAGCCACCTAAATTCACTAAACACAACGGCACCGAAAATCTGAATCACCACTTGGCCCTCTTTTGCAATGATTCCCGACCGATACATGCAAACAAGGACTTCTCATTCACTACTTCCAATGCTTATTAGAAGGAGAAGCTTTAGATTGGTTTGCGAGACTCCCGCTTTATAAGATAGAAACCTTCAACCAATTAGTTGGTCAATTTCTAGACCAATACAAACGTTTGATCCAAGAGACAGTTAGTCTCAGCGATCAAATGGCAGCCTAGCAAGGACCTAATGAAGAATTCACTAACTTCGTCGCCAGATAGAGAAAACTTGCTGCTAGAACCAGCACTTCAATGAGAGAGGACTCGATTGATATTATTATCGACAACACTAGGGAACCGTTAAAGAGCAGACTCGTCAGAAGTGATTGCCCCAACTTCGCTGCACTTCACTCTTGGGCATCCCGACTAGCGCGGCACATTAAAGGCGGATATTTCGCGTTATCCATAGTCATGTCAAAAATAGGCTCTTCTAGCGAATAGAAATCGAAAAATAATAAGAAAGCCTTAGGGGCTGAGCAAGTTAACACCGTTGTCAACCAAGGGCAAAACTCTAATAACAGAAACTTCCAACCATGAAATTTCGGGCATAACCAAAATCAATAATGGTATACCAATCAAAATCAAGGTGCTAGTCAGCAGAGATACGTGAACCAAAACCAAGGCCATAATCAAAGTCAAGGCCAATATCAAAATAAAAAATAATACCCTAACACTTATCAGAACCAAAACATGACACGGAGTCAACTGGCCCAGGCACCGAATTATAATACGTACCCCCACCACAAAACTTCAATCCAGCCAGAGGCCCTTACCAACCAAGGCGGGAACACTATCCCCCTTTATCGGACACAATTCCCAACATCTTTTGTCTCCTTAACACTCAGAATCTCCTAGGATTCCCACAAGAGAAACCTCACCCATAGCCTGCGAACCTAGACTATAGCAAATATTGTGCCTTCCATCAGTACATAGGACACGATTTAAAGGAGTGTTAGGTCCTTAGAGATGTGATTTATGATATGAATGACCAAAATCAAATTGATTGGGAAGTACTTAGAAATCCCAACCCTAATACTAACCAACCTCAACAAAATTTAGGAATCATAAACAACCCTATGCCCAACAATAACCAAGCAACACCGGCCCAGGTCACTACCGTGGATCTCCCCGGTCAACCTTCCTTCCATCCTTCTACTTTAAGCACTCCCTCTGCCACTTCTGCTGCACCAGCAAGAGTTCCTTCACCCCTACATCCCTCGGCCCTGATCACTCGAATCGCCCCACCGAGCCCACCTCCATACCTAAAATTCGCCCAAATACGAGTTCATTCTTTTAGGGCCATGAGACCATTCCTACATTGTCACCTACTAGAGCCTTCAACCCTTCCAAATCCTGAACCAACATCCCTACCACTCATAGCTTACGACGGCTCACATCATTTCGTGAAAGGAACTATTAAGCTACAGGTTTGCATTAGACCCGTAACGAAAGACGTTGCCTTTCATGTTTTCGTTTTGGCTACTACATACAATCTTATCTTAGGAAGAAAATGGCTAGAGTCTATGAAGGTCGTCGCATCCACATACCATCAATGCGTCAAATTCTCATACGAGGATTCCATCATCCATATATACGCTAATGCAACCCTTCAAAAGATAGGCAACGATTACGCAGCAAGCATCCCAAGGGCCCATGATTTGGTATTAAACACAGGCCACATTCAAAAGACCCAAATCCCTAGAGAGGCAACCATTGCAGAAGTCTATCCCCCTGCCCATCCTAGTTCTTCCCCAATGCGTCAACAAAAATTAGTGAGGATAGAGGTCGGTCAAGACCTCACCCAACTTTATGACATCAACCTCACCACGATGAAAGGGTGGGATCTCATGTACCAACTTGGATATGTCCCTCACACCAGACTCGGTAAGAACAAACAAGGTCGCATCGGACCTGTCATCCCAACAAAAATATGCAAACACAGGGTTAGGTTATCAATCGAACGACCCACAAGCCGACTTATTCTCCACCTCACCAAAATGGTCTCTATATGACCACTTCACCTATGGGACCACTGAGAAAGCTAACATGCCGAAGCGTAAGGAAGTATCCTTCATTATGTCCCAAGAAATAGAAATTGAACGAATGGCCAAAGCATTAAACTATTTGATGAGTCTCAACGACGATATTGATAAGCTGCTCGAAGGGGTCAAGCCGTTGTTTGATGATAAGGAATTTACTGATGAGAGGAGGGAAAAACCTTCAGAAACCAAACCACAATTAAAAGTTTGGGAGTCTACCGATGACGAAGACTTTCATATAGCTGCCCTATAAGATGACGAAGAGCACTTACACTCAACGTGGGAAGAGGATGACACCCCGCAAGAGAATCTTAACCCGTATAGCATCTGCCTCGGCCTTGGCCTTAGAGGGTGGGAATGCCCGTGGGATTCCCCTTGCATCGTTCACCCTTCCAGCCCCGCTGTAGGGCATGCACCAGAATATTAGAACACTTCGCCTAGTGGGCCCGATGGTCTGCAATAGAGGAATCAAACCATTCCAACCTCGTGACGACATACACCGGCAATGACCTACCAACTCGGCTACTGGCACAAGGAGCAGAGAATCCCCATGGCTATCCATTTGATCCCAAAGGAAACACTTAACCCACTTTTATAGAGTTTGAAGAGGAACTCAAACTAGACACTTCTACATCCCCGAATTCACCATAGCTCCAAGTACTTTAGAAATCTCTCGAAGAGGAATGGCAACCTACCCCGAGTGATGACGAAGACTACTAGATAGATCTTCCTACACTCGAGTTAGCCGAGCGAGTTAATTTAGGACTTCAAGCATTATCAGATGAAGAAGATGAGTTCGATACCATCTTCGATTCTAATTTAGAAGGATGGGAATGCCCTTGGGAATCTCCCTACATTCTTCATCATTATCAACCTCGCTGCCGAGCATGCGCGCTCATCCTGACATATTATGAAGATCAAGGAAAAGAACATGCTGCACCTGAGGGTCCTTTAGGGGATTCTCCTCAACGGAAAGAACAATATTATCATGATCCAGAGGTTCAAAGCTCAATTGACTACGATCTTCAGAGTTTCTTTGATGAAGAGGCCATTAACGTGATAGAGGATATCCGAACGCCAGTACCATTATCACCCGCATTACTCATTCAAAAGGTCTCATTAGCTGAGGACTCCAAAAAAAATGCCAAATTTACAACAAGTCTACATTTCTCGAAGGATCGTCCGAACGGCTCCAGCAGCCGTCTCGCTCCCTCAACTAGAGGAAGCAATTCCCCTGGTGCCCCTTGAGGCAACCGACCCTGTACCATATTTAATATTTAAAATAAAAAATATATAAAAAATAAAAAACTCTAAAAATTTGGAAATACAAAATCTAAAAAAATTAGAAAACCTTAGAAAGAAACGGAACCCTTCATCCCTAACCAGATTTGTGGCGAACAGGGAGACTCTTCTCCTAAGGTTTCTATCTCGTTCCCTGCACGAGGATGTAAAGCATTCCGGCTAAACAACAAACCATTGATCATACAAAACAAGATACTTCATGACTTTGAGAGAAAAATCAGTAGTCTTGACCTTCACCTTACCAAAGATCTCTCTGTTATAAATTGTGCTGATGTAGGGTAACCTTTCACAAATTCGAACCCCCAGTGTAGTAACTTTGTAGTACACGAGCTTACCGAGGATGAAGAAAGGGCACCAATTGTCGAGGATGCACTGGACTTCCAATGGGTTATCAAGCATTCAGATGAGCAAACCCAAGCTACCACAGAACCCACCGAAGAGCTTAACTTTGGCACTAAAGAGAAACCTAAGAAGCTGTTGATTAGTGCAATGCTCAATCCCAAGGAACACCAACAAATTACACAAGTCTTGTAAGAACACCTTGACTCTTTTGCATGGTCCTATGAGGACATGCCCGGTTTAGACCCAAGTTTAGTAGAACATCGTCTTGTCTTAAAACCTGATACAAAGCTTGTTAAGCAAAAACTTCGTAGGACGCACCCACAAGTTGCCCTCCAAGTCAAAGAAGAAGTCGACAAGTTACACAAATCCAAATTTATCCGAGTCATCCTCTATACCAAGTGGGTCGCCAACATAGTACCTGTCGCCAAGAAGGACGGTAGAGTATGAGTATGCATCGACTTCCGATATCTCAACCAGGCATGCATAAAAAACAACTTCCCACTCCCACACATTTACACTCTAGTCGATAACACCGCTGGACATGAGATGCTATCCTTTATGGATGGCTTCTCTGGATATAATCAGATCAAATTAGCAGAGTCCGACCAAGAAAAGACTTTCTTCACCACACCATGGGGACCATACTATTACGTCATCATGCCTTTTGGGCTCAAGAATCTAGGAGCCACGTATCAACATGTCATGATGGCTATCTTTCACGACATGATGCATAAGTGTGTAGATGACATATTAGTGAAGTCCTAAACGCGAATAAGACATATTGAAGCGCTCCGACTAGTCTTATAAAGAGCTAAGTATCAGCTCAAACTGAACCCAAAGAAATGTGTTTTCGGAGTCACCTCAGGAAAATTACTTGGTTTTATAGTTAGTAAGCGAGGGATCAAAGTTGACCCTGTGAAAGTCAGAGCCATCCTTGAGATGCCGCCTCCCAGTAATATCAAAGAATTACAAGGCCTGATAGGAAGATTATAATTCATCAAGAGATTTATCATCAAGCATTCAGACAGATGCGATCCTTTCTACAGACTACTTAAAGGAGGATCTAAATACAAATGGGACGACCAGTGTCAACAAGCCTTTGCCAATATCAAGAAATACCTCCTTAACCCGTCTATACTATCTCTACCTGTCCTCAGAAAACCCCTGATTTTGTACCTCTCAGTGAACAACAAAGCAATGGGAGTAATTCTGGGACAATACGAAGAAGACGACAAGAGAGAAAAGGCTATCTACTACCTCACTAGGACAATGGTCGAGTACGAATGAAAATATAATCCGATGGAGAAGACTTGCCTGACATTGGTGTGAATCTCAACCAAATTACGACACTACTTTGGAGCACATAAAATACTAGTATTAGCCCGAGTAGACCCTCTAAAGTATGTATTCGAAAAGCCTACAAACATCAGGAAAGATCGCTCGCTGACACATGCTATTGCAAGAATTTGACATCACTTATGTCACGCAGAAATCGATCAAGGAGAAGCCATCGCTGATTATCTCGTAGACCTCCCCCTCCCAAATGATGAACCTATACACGCGGATTTTCCCAATGAAGTCCTATTCACGATTCATAATGAAGAGCTCGATAAGACCTCATGGACCCTCTATTTTGACGACGCTCTAAACCACAAAGGAAAGGGCATCAGGATAGTCCTCCTAAGCTCGAAAGGGGTTGTCATACCCAAAGCTTTTCAGCTAGATTTCCCTGCCACTAATAATGTCACAGAATATGAAGCTTTTATAGCTAGACTACGAGCGACATTTCAATTAGAAGTTAAACAGTTAAAAACCATCGGTGATTCGAAACTAATAATTTTACAAGTCATAGGATAATGGAAAACTAAGGAAAGGAGACTAATGGCAATCTAGAAACTGCTCAATATTTAGTAAAGAAGTTTGGAAGAATCTCTTTTACGCACATCCCTAGATTAGAAAATGAGCTCACAGATTCCTTAGCCTCGCTCATCTAAATACCTATTGGACAAATATCAAGACCTTCTTCATTGAAAAGCTGACAGTACCAGCCTATGAGGTAGCATGAACCATCAAAAGAAAGTTACCCATCCTCCCCACAAGTACAGGACTAAAAGAAGCAATCACTCTGAAAGAGCACGTCAAGGCAGAAACCGAAGTCGCTATGTTCAGATTTGAAAAATCACTAACCGACGATGGAAAGCCATGGTACTTCGATATCTGGAATTTCTTAAAATATCAACATGCCCCTCCGTATGCTATGAAAATTGAATAAAAGACTATAAGAACCGATGCGCCCGATTCTGCATACTCGGCGAAACATTATAAAAAGAAGCCTTCACCAAAGGAGTACTACTACAATGTGTCACAATCGTCGAAGGACAATACATCATCCAAGAAGCGCACGCCAGTGCCTGCAGTGCCCACTCCAGTAGACAGAGACTCGCCGATCAAGTTGCACGAGAAGGTTACTTCTAGTCAACAATGATCAGAGATCGTCACCTCTACGTCCAATCCTGCAAGCAATGCCTAGAACATGCCTCACTCATTAAAGCTTCATCAGTTGCATTGAACACTATGACCTTGCCATGGCCGTTTTAGATGTGGGTCTTCGATGTCGTTGGACCTTTCACTGACACGATTGAGAACACTCACAAGCATGCATTTATCCTTACGATAACTAAATACTACACCAAATGGGCAGAAGTTGAATTCTATGTTAGAATCACCACTTCAATACTCATGAGGTTTATCATTCAGAATATCATCACCCAATTTAGAGTTCCCAGGATGTTTGTCACTGATAATGGACCACAATTCATCGCAGAGAAGATGAGAAAGTTATGCAAGAAATACGGCATCGATCTACGCCACTCATCACCGTTCTACTCTCAAGACAATGGACAGGTAGAAGCTACGAACAAAATGCTAATTCGAATCTTAAAATGCATAGTAGAAATAAGCAATAGAGCCCACTGGCCTAAATGACTACCAGAAGTGCTCTGGGCCTATAAGACCTCTATTCGCAAGGCCACTGGCCAAACTCCCTACCTCCTTACCTACAGGATGGAGGAAGTCCTACCATATGAGATACAAGAACCATCCTTATGGATTCAACTCGATGATGAGATATCCTTAGACAAGAGGAGAATTGTCCTACTCACGCAACTAGAGCAGCTCGATGAAACACGTCTAAGGGCAGCTGATTATGCTCAGGTATATCAGAGGAGAGTGGCCAGGGCTTACATTAAGAAAGTCCTTGAATGAACCTTTAATATTAGAGAATTAGTCTTGAAGAAA
This sequence comes from Chloranthus sessilifolius, assembly GCA_021018995.1. Taxonomy (NCBI): domain Eukaryota; kingdom Viridiplantae; phylum Streptophyta; class Magnoliopsida; order Chloranthales; family Chloranthaceae; genus Chloranthus; species Chloranthus sessilifolius. The sequence continues at coordinate 65,205,152 of CM037595.1, forward strand.
ATTATGCCTTCCAAGCACGCTCATCCGAAAGAAAAACTGAAACCAAACTAGGAAGGCCCATATGTCATAACAGTTGCATACCCTGGAAATGCCTATAAACTGGCAAACCAATATGGGGAAGAACTCCCTGTAGTTGGAACGCCATGTACCTTAGAAAATACTACCCCTAGCCCTGTGATCGTCACATCTCGTGGTTAAATACTTATACTAACCACCCTCAGAGTCGTCATGACTCTTTCATTGGTCGTACACCTTTAATTCTCATAATATCCTTAAGATCTCTGATCTATTGCCCACCTTTTCTCACTCGGGCAATTTGATCAAAGGACTAGTGACTTATTTAACGCCTTTCAAAAGCATAAGTAACACCTGTTGGAGAATTTTAGTGTGCTGATTATTATGAATTAAAAGAAAGAAAATAAAATCAAAGTAAAACAGAGGATGGATTCAGCACATCTAAAATATCCTAAACCTGTAAGACACAGGATCCTTTGTAGCAAGTTTTAATAAGTAAGTGTTTATCCCATAGGGAGTAATGATCTAAACCTAGAAGGTGTATAGTAGGCCTCCAGATCTCGCTATAGATCTAGTAATTCTAAGAAGAAAGAGAGCTTTTCGGGTATCACTAGATCTAATTTATAAAACTAAATCTAAAAGATTGAGGAAGGTGGATGGTAAAATAAAATATAAAATAGGGACAAATAGACAGCTAAGGCCTAGTTTTTATTGCAAAATAGATCAAGAGCTGGGGATTTGCAGCAATCCTTCATTAGGCTACAAGCACAAATGCAAGGTATAAGAATTTGATTTAGGCCGGTGGTTTGGATTGATCTTAAGGCTATGATCTGTCCACTTAAATGGTCATAGATCATCCAATAGATTTCCTCCATTTCGATGGCTTCAATCAAAACAAGATAATCACTTATATCTTTGTGGATGTAAGGCCACATGAAGGATTGCACCATAGACATCTATAGTGATTATCTTATTGTTAGCCATCAATGGAGAAATCTATTGATAATCTGTGACCATTTTATCAATTATATTTTATTTTACCATCCACCTTCCTCAATCTTTTAGATTTAGTTTTATATTTTAGTTTTATAAATTAGATCTAGTGACACCCGAAAAGCTCTCTTTCTTTTTAGAATTGCCAGATCTGTAGCCAGATCTGGAGGTCTACTATACACCTTCTAGGATTAGATCACTATCTAGATAGTAGATCTAAGTTTTTTATTCTTATAGATCTGATTTTTTTTAGTTTTTATTACTGATTAGCTTTTAAAATTTTATATTGCATTCCAACTGTTTTATTTAAGGTTTGCTATAGTATTTGTACAGAAAACTTGTTTTACTGCAGCAGAATTTTAGATTTTTCTGAGTTTTTATTTTATGCCTTCTAGATGTTTGAATAACTGTTGTTCTAGCCTTTTGCATTTTTGCATAAATGAGGCTACAGTTTGAGTTTTTTTTTGTATTTTTGTCAATATACATGAATAAGGTACTGCTGCAGTTGTTGAATTTTTACAAATCTGGAGCAGCTGCCAAACGAGGAGCAAATGGATTGCAGCAGGAGCAGATCTGCTTGAGTTTGCATCCCCTTCTCCTTTGCATTCATTTTCTATTTTTAAATTCTTTTGACTAGCAGTTTTGCTATGTTTACTGTCATTCTAATTAAAATAAAAATAAAAATTTCTTATTATTTTCCAGCAATAGTAAATAAGGGCTCTTGTTGAGCTCGGGCGGATCCAAAACAAATAAAAATAATAGAAAATTATACAAACATAAAAATATCTTCAGATGGGCTATTTTTCTTTGTTTTTATTCATTTTTCCCATCTAGACCTGCTGAGATCATGCTTTTTCATTTTGAGGAATCATGTAAGATAATAAGCAATGGATCATATGCTATTTTAAATATTCAATGGAGCCATTGATTTTATTTTCCTTCGAGATTTCTTCACCATTAAATGAATCTCAGCTGTATGAATCCTGTTTTTAATGTGTGCTCCCAAGCTTCATTATTCAGAAATTCTTTTTGATTCATACACATCATCAACGCAGGGGTCAGTCTTATGAATCTTGCTTTTCACTATATGTTATTCGTGCTAATCAATTTTATAATCACTTAGATTCATAAATATCTGATTGGCTCAGGCTTTTGGAGTTTTCTTTGGGCTTAGGGATTTATGATTTGGTCTTCAGATTTTAGGAATTTTAGTTTAAATTCTATTTTTAGATTGTTGATTTCTCTTTCTTAGGATAATGTGTCCTAGTTTTACTAATTTTTTGCATTTTTCTGTGATTATAGTTAGTTTCTAACTTTGTTTTCCTATTTTTCATCTACAACTCTATTTTTGAATCAATATTTTTCAGTTTTTGTAGCTTTGTATTCAGTTCCTTTGTTTTTACTATTTTTCTGTTATTAGCATTAGTTCCCTTTCATTTGCATAGCAGTTCTAGCTTTATTTTACTAATTTTTTGGTTTTATCAGTAATTTCCTGCATTTGTATAGCATCTTTTCCATTTTCCTGCTCATATATTCTATTTTGTTTTCTTTATTTTCTGCTGCACATAGCTGCAATTTTTTTGCTTAGTTTTTCCTTCTTCTTTTACCCTGTTGCCCCTAGTTTCTCATTCTGTAGAACATTGAGGACAATGTTTATCTTAGGTTTCGGGGTATGGCAAGTGTGCCAATGAAATGAGTTAATGCTAGTGCAGCTATGTTGAAAAAGTTTTTGAAAATAAAGTGACTTCCCACCTGATTTTTGGAAAAAGAGGAAATTAAAAACTTTTTGAAACTTAAATGAGCTATAGTTTAAACATTTTTCATGAAGCAAATGTCAAGAATTTTCAAAAATTGATGTTTAGTAAACCTGAAATGAGAGAAAATTGTAAGGATATCCCCCAGAAATTTGATGGAAGACCATACCCAGTGAGATTTGGGCCTGAATTTTTTTTTTTTCTTGAAGAGTGTCTTGGCAATTTTTTCCGCTCTAAGGACCAATGGGATCTAGTTTTGCTAACTAGAAGTTAGGCAAATCCAAGTTGAAACAGTTTGACAGCATTCATGACATTAAGGACATGAAGTAAGGCCATCCCTTGGACAGTTTGAGCCTAAAATTTTCCCACCTTTGAACTGCCCTTGATACACACCATTTGAGCCTTTAAAATCCAAGCTTTTCATTGATAAAAATTAGAAAATTTGAGCTCAAAACCCCTTGACCTATTTCAGTTCACTCTCGATCTGAGAAATCAGCAAAAAGGAGTGAGGCTAGAGGAGCAAGGTTTAAAATTTGGTTGAAAGAGAAGGAAGCACATTTGGTGGTATTGTGGCATTCCAACCCATAAAAAGAAAAAATGGAGAAAAATACAAAAAGAAAATCACACAAAAAGAAAAGGAAAAATAGAAAATCAAGGAAAAAGAATGAGAAAGATAAGTCATTTCATTGAAACATTGAAATGAGGATTAGAAACTCATCATTTCAAATATGAAAGTTCAAGAAGTAAATGAAGATGTGCTGAAATGAAGAAGGTTGAGTTGCAAATCACCTCCTTTCCTCTATTGATTTCTCAATTTGAATCCTTTTTACCCCTTTTATTCGTTTACTGATCTGAAATGGATTGAGCTGTCATGTGGAGACAAGGATTTGTTTGATCTATGGTGAAGAGAACTAGAAAATTTCATAAATTAAAGCAATGCCTATGCTCATGCTTGCAATCCTATTTGAAGGCTGCAATTGTTCTTAATATGTGTGAAATGATGCACCCTTCTACTTTTGTTGTGAGTGAACAACCCTGGTGAGACTTGGGTCTGAAATCTAATTTGTTTGGGGCATTATCAAAACAGAATTCTTAAATTAAAGGTGAGCTCTGCATTAATTTTCAAGCGCAATGCCTTGACATGAACTGATTGATGATGAAGGAATTATAGCAGAATTTCAGGTTTTAAACTGATGATTTTTCTGCTGAAGATCCTCTAGAATTGAATGCACATGGTGTGGAATTTATTTAATTTTTCTTAAACACTGTTTTAGCATACTACATTAGTATTAACTAATTTTATTGGAAAAAGTTTGGGGGTACCTTCACTGAAAACCCTCAGGATACTCCACTCCTCCACTAGGGATCACCTAGGGGTTTAAAAGGCTTGGTGCATGCGCTAAATGCACTCGTGTTCCCTACAAAAGTGGCATTTAATTTCATAGGTTAGTTGTTTTATAATTCACTTTGCTCGAGGACTAGCAAAGGTTAGGTTTGGGGGTGTGTTAAGCACTGATTTTTGCCACTTTCTACACCCTTAAACTTGGCTTTTGCTAGGACCTAAAGTGTTTGATAATTGTTCTTAGTGTTGTTTTGCAGCAAGGAGATAATTTTGTCCTTAGTACAGTTTTCCATTAAAAAATGCCAATAAGGAGAGTTTTTGAATCAACCCATAGCTGAGTATGAGAGATGAATGGAATGGCTTCTAGGCACATTGGAGGTGTTTTAAGGGTCACATACAGCAGTTGCATCTTGCAGATTGGTGCTGAAACAGAAGAACACTTGATTTGTTTAGAAGCTGGGTTCGGGACCTGTTAAAAGGAAGTGCACTTGGCTTCAACTTCAGCAACACCTCTTTAGTGGATTGCTGAATCTTTTTCACCCATGCAACAGCAGTGCAGCCATATAGTTCAGCCCTCCATATTGCACCTTATCGAGCAGTTGCATATATATATATATATATATATATATATATATATATATATATATATATATATATATATATACATATATATCGGATGCACACTCCAGCAATTACTCGAACAGCAAAAGAGAACACAGCCTGCACTCAAGCCATCTTGTTAATAGCATCAATTCCTGATGAGCTCAAAACAGGACAACTGTGTGCACATTAGACAACAGCAGCACCTCTCAAGTGGAAGATATAGAGCAATATGAACCTACCAAGAGTCGCAAGGGATACAGAAGTAAACCTCTTGAATGGAAGAGGACACTCAAGCAGTGCTTCATCTTGTCGAATGGTTTATTGAAGCATAAATGATCCTATCGACCAGTGGAAGAAGGAACTGCCAAGCTGAGCTTCAGCAACCACCCTAAGAACCTGTCGAAGTGGTGCAATTGTTTATCCTCTCAAGTTCACTGCATGAAGCTGAAATGCAACCTGTTAAAATCTAGGTTGTTAGGGCTGTGTACCTATCGAGCAGTTCGGAATCTCAACATGTCAACAGGTATAGCTTTAATCCCATTAATTCCCTCGACCAGCAATTGCAGCTCCCAAGTATTAATCCTGTCAACTAGTAGAAGTGTGAACCTATCAAGGAGATCCCAGAATCCAAACCCACTACTTGTCGACACCTTAGCAGCTACAGAACCTGCCGAAAGGATAGAAGTGCAGCCTTTCCATCCTCACGACCAGCATTCGCACCTCCATGCAACAACCTATCGAAATGCATGTTGAAGAGCCCCAACACAATCCTCCCGAAATGCATGTAGAACCTGTCTACAACTTGCATGTAAAGTTTCAGCTGCAAAGCAGACCATAGAGCCTATTGACCATTTAAATATCTCAACCTGTCGAGATGCCCAAGCTGCAGCCTTCCTCTAACCTCTCGATGTGCATTCTAGATCCAACTATCTTGACCAGCAGAACCCCAAGTTGCAGCTCATCTTCAACCTCACGACATGCACCCTGCATCTTGCCAATATCTCGAGCAACAATGCAGCTGCCATCCTCTCGATTTCAAAGGATTCAATCTTATCGACCAGCATGTTAGCACTTCAATTCCCCATCTTAAACCTGTCGAGCAGATCAGCAATGAAGCAGTCATCCTATTGAAATGCCGAAATAAACCTATCGTTTGGTTTATGCAAGTTGCACCTTCAAACCTGTCGAGATGATCACTCCAGCAGCCACTCAAACCTCTCGAAGAGTAGCATGCAACCTGTCGAGCAGGTCTCTTTGCACTTCAAACTTCAATCCTATCGAGCAGTGCTCTGGGGCAGCAATTAACATATCGAATGGTGTGGAATAACAACAGCAAACAACCTATCAAGCACTTCATGTATTAATCTTGTCGATTGGTTCAAGGCTGGAGCTGCAACCTGTCGAATGATTCTTTTTACAAAATGTTGAACCTGTCGAATGGTTCATTACAGCTGCCTTCAACCTATCGAATACTTCAAAAAAAAAAAAAATAGCAGCTTGAACCTATTAAGAGGGGCTTGAATACTTCCAGCCATCCTATTAAGAAGACCCTCCAGCCTATGGTATTACCAGCCAAGACACACCTGCAATCCATGCTACCTCTCGGAAAATTGCTAGACCCTCTCGGAAATGGGTGCAAACTTAATATTCCAGCTATAGAGCTCAAACAACCCAAATTCTTGCAACTTCTCTAAGCTCGAAATCCACCAAGTGCCATCAGCTGCATGGGAGCTATTTGTGGTACAAACCACAGCAAATTAATGATATGCAATAAACTGCTGCAGCTGCAAATTTTGATTAAACTATTGAAGCCATTTTTTGCAGCTCACAAGTCTGCAACTTTAATTTGCAAGGACCGTTTTGACAGCAACTTGGTTCCAATTAACTCTCAACAATTGTAAAGGCCGCAACAGCAAAAAATCAATGGCCGACAAGGGCAAAGTTGGAACTCCAAGGCATGGAAGAGGGCTGCACATGGGCAATTTATTTGCAGAAATTGGTGAATGGTGCAGCTGGGTATTTTTGGTAAGCAAGGGCAGATTTGGGAATACCAAAGAGGTATGCACATGGGTAAGAGAGCTGCAGAAATTAATGAAGGTTTCAGCATAAAATATATTTGGCTAAACAAGGGCAATTTTGGGAACTTCAATACACAGGAAATTTTACACATGGGCTTGAACTAATTTTTGGTGGGGAACAAATTAGCTTTAGCTGGGCATAAACAAAATCAGATCCCTATCTCTTCTTTGATTGGTTGAAACTCTTAAATAGGGATTACGCTGAAACTGAAATCCTCTCTTCTGATTTTTTGCAACTCAAAGCACATGGATCACTGCATACCTATAAATACCCATCTATTTTGCTGTTTTTCTTCAGCAAGGAAAGTAGGAACAAAGGAATAGCCTAAGTTCTCCTTAACTCATTTTGGTTTAGTTTTAGGTTTTATTTTCCCCTTTTCTCTTCCCCCTTCTCCCTCTAATCTAGCCAGTTGGATTAGATCTAGGTAGCAGCTCAGATCTGTTTTGTAATTGTAAATTTGGCATGAAGAAATGTGGATCAATGCACAGACTACAGATCTGGGAACAATGTTATTGTAAGTTGTTTTTTATTAAAGCAATAAATTGCTAATTTTAAAGCTTAATTAAATCTAAAGATCTTGTGGTCCCATTAAATTCTTGATTAGATTTTTGCACTCGGCACAAGCCCAGGCCCTTTTTCACTAGATCTCTTGATGGCCATCTTATTTCCCTGGGTTTGATATGCCTGTGGGTGCCTGTGCCTGTGGCCTTGCATCCACAGCATCTGTAGTGATTATCTTGTTCTGATTGAAGCCATCGAAATGGAGAAAATCTCTTGGATGATCTGTGACCATTTAAGTGGACAGATCATAGCCTTAAGATCAATCCAAACCACCGGTCTAAATCAGATTCTTATACCTTACATTTGTGCTTGTAGCCAAATGAAGGATTGCTGCAAATCCCCAGCTCTTGATTTGTGTTGCAATAAAAACTAGGCCCTAGCTGTCTATTTCTCCCAATTTTATATTTTATTTTACCATCCATCTTCCTCAATCTTTTAGATTTAGTTTTATATTTCAGTTTTATAAATAAGATCTAGTGACACCCAAAAAGCTCTCTTTCTTAGAATTTCCAGATCTGTAGCCAGATCTGGAGGTCTACTATACACCTTCTTGTTGGGGAATTTTATGTGCTGAGTATTATGAATTAAAAGAAATAAAATCAAATCAAAGTAAAATAGAGGATGGATTCAACTCATCTAAAATATCCTAGACCTGCAAGATACAGGGTCCTTTCTAGCAAGTTTTAATAAGTAAGAGTTTGTCCCATAGGGAGTAGTGATCTAAACCTAGAAGGTGTATAGTAGACCTCCTGATCTAGCTACAGATCTGGCATTCTAAGAAGAAAGAGAGTTTTTCAGGTGTCACTAGATCTAATTTATAAAATTGAAATATAAAAATAAATCTAAAAGATTAAGGAAGATGCATGGTAAAATAAAATATATAATGGGGAGAAATAAACAGCTAGTGCCTAGTTTTTATTGCAAAATAGATCAAGAGTTGGGGATTTGCAGCAATCCTTCATTTGGCTACAAGCACAAATGCAACGTATAAGATTCTGATTTAGATCGGTGGTTTAGATTGATCTTAAGGCTATGATCTGTCCACTTAAATGGTCACATATCATCCAATAGATTTCCTCCATTCCGATGGCTTCAATCAGAACAGGATAATCACTATAGATGTTGTGAATGTAAGTCCACTGGCACAGGCACCCACAGGCGTATCAAACCCAGGGAAATCAAATGGTCATCAAGAGATCTACCGGAAAAGGGTCTGGGCTTGTACCAAGTGCAAAAATCCGATCGAGAATCTAATGGGACCACAAGATCTTTAGATTTAATTAAGCTTTAAAATCAATAATTTATTGCTTTAATAAAAAATAACTTATAATAACATTGTTCCTAAATCAATAGTCTGCGCATCGATCAACATTTCTTCATGCCAAAATTATAATTACAAACCAGATCTGAGCTGCTACCTAGATCTAATCCAACAAGATGGATTAGAGAGAGAAGGGGGAAGAAAAAAGGAAAAAATAAAACCTAAAACTAAACCTAAATGAGCTAAGGAGAACTCAGGCTATTCCTTTGTTCCTACTTTCCTTGTAGAAGAAAAACAGCAAAGTAGATGGGTATTTATAGGTATGCAGTGATCCATGTGCTTTGAATTGCAGCCAATCAGAAGAGAGGATTTTCGTTTAAGCTTAATCCATGTTTAAGAGTTTCAACCAATCAGAGAAGAGATAGGGATCTTGTTTTGTTTGTGCCCAGTTGAAGCTAATTTGTTCCCCACCAAAAATTAGTTCACACCCATGTGCAAAATTTCCTGTGTATTGGAGTTCTCAAAATTGCCCTTGTTTAGCCAAATATATTTTCTGCTGAAACCTTCACTAATTCCTGCAGCTCTCTTACCATGTGCTGACCTCTTTGGTATTCTCAAATCTGTCCTTGCTTACCAAAAATACCCTGCTGCACCATTCACCAATTTGTGCAAATAAATTGCCCATGTGCAGCCCTCTTCCATGCCTTGGAGTTCCAGCTTTGCCCTTGTTTAGCCAAATATATTTTCTACTGAAACCTTCACTAATTCCTGTGACTCTCTTACCCATGTGCAGACCTCTTTGGTATTCCCAAATCTGCCCTTGCTTACCAAAAATACCCAGTTGCACCATTCACCAATTTCTGCAAATAAATTGCCCATGTGCAGCCCGCTTCCATGCCTTGGAGTTCCAGCTTTGCCTCTACCGGCCATTAAATTTTTGCTGCTGCAGCCTTTACAATTATTGAGAGTTAATTGGAACCAAGTTGCTGTCAAAATAATCCTTGCAAATTAAAGTTGCAGACTTGTGAGCTGCTGAAAATGGCTTCAGCAGTTTAATCAAAATTTGCAGCTGTAGCAGTTTATTGCATATCATTAATTTGTTGTGGTTTGTACCACAAATAGCACCCAAGCAGCTGATGGCACTTGGTGGATTCCGAGCTTAGAGAAGTTGCAGGAATTTGGGTTGTTTGAGCTCTATAGCTGGAATATTATGTTTGCACCCATTTCCGAGAGGGTTTAGCAATTTTCCGAGAGGTAGCATGGATTGCAACTGTGTCTTGGTTGGTAAAACCACAGGCTGGAGGGTCTTCTTAATAGGATGGCTGGAAGTATTCAAGCCCCTCTTAATAGGTTCAAGCTGTTGTTTTTTTTCTTTTTAAGTATTCGATAGGTTGAAGGCAGCTATAATGAACCATTCGACAGGTTCAACATTTTGGAAAAAGAATCATTCAACAGGTTGTAGCTCCAGCTTTGAACCAATCGAAAGGTTTAACACATGAAGTGCTCGATAGGTTGCTTGCTGTTGTTATTCCACACCATTCGATAGGTTGATTGCTGCCCCAGAGCACTGCTCGATAGGATTGAAGTTTGAAGTGCAAAGAGACCTGCTCGACAGGTTGCATGCTGCTCTTCGAGAGGTTTGAATGGCTGCTGGAATGATCATCTCGACAGGTTTGAAGGTGCAACTTGCATAAACCAATCGACAAGTTTATTTCAGCATTTCGATAGGATGACTACTTCATTGTTGATCTGCTCGACAGGTTTATTTCAGCATTTCGATGGGATGACTACTTCATTGCTGATCTGCTCGACAGGTTTATTTCAGCATTTCGATAGGATGACTACTTCATTGCTGATCTGCTCGACAGGTTTAAGATGGGGACTTGAAGTGCTCACATGCTGGTTGATAGGATTGAATCCTTTTAAGTCGAGAGGATGGCAGATGCATTGCTGCTCGAGATGTTGGCTGGATGCAGGGTGCATGCCGTGAGGTTGAAGATGAGCTGCAGATTGGGGTTCTGCTGGTCAAGATGGTTGGATAGAATCTTGAATGCACATCGAGAGGTTAGAGGAAGGTTGTAGCTTGGGCATCTCGACAAGTTGAGATACTTAAGTGGTCAATAGGCTCTATGGTCTGGTTTGCAGTTGAAACTTTGCATGCAAGTTGTAGACAGGTTCTACATGCATTTCGGGAGGATTGTGCTAGGGCTCTTTAACATGCATTTCGACAGGTTGCTGCATGGAGGTGCGAATACTGGTCATGAGGATGGAAAGGCTGCACTTCTATTCTTTTGACAGATACTGTAGCTACTAAGGGGTCGACAAGTAGTGGGTTGGAATGCTGGGATCTCCTCGATAGGTTCACACTTCTACTAGTCGACAGGATTAATACTTGGGAGCTGCAATGCTGGTCGATGGAATTAATAGGATTAAAGCTGTACCTGTCGACATGTTGAGATTCCAAACTGCTCCATAGGTACACAGCCCCAACAGCCTAGCATTCGATAGGTTGCATTTCAGCTTCATGCAGTGAACTTGAGAGGATAAACAATTGCACCACTTCGACAGGTTCTGAGGGAGGTTGCTGAAGCTGAACTCGGTAGTTCCTTCTTTCACTGGTCGACAGGATCATTTATGCTTCAATAAACCATTCAACAAGATGAAGGTCTTGCTGTATTGAATCATTCGAGAGGTGTAGGAGCTACAAATAGCTGCCATCAGATCTGAAGTTAAAGTGTAGGACAAGTTGGCTGCACGCATGAGTGCAGAGTGGGTTCAGTAAACCACTAAAAATGTGCTGCTGAAGCTTGGGGTGCAGAACTTTGATAGGTTCATGTCCTCTTCCATTCATTGCAGCACTGCTCGAGTGTTTGCTTCAGCTGGGGATGTTTGTTGCTTTCATGGTGCAACTTGGCAGGTAAGCTGCTGCATTTTATACGCCATTCAAGAATTTTACTTCAGTATCCTTTGCGGCTCTTAGTAGGTTTAGATTGCTCTATATCTTCCACTCGAGAGGTGCTCCTGTTGTCTAATGTGCACACAGCTGTCCTGTTTTGAGTTCATCAGGAATGTAGGCTGCTGCATTTGGAGCTTTTTAACAAGATGGCTTGAGTGCAGGCTGAGTTCTCTTCTGCTATCCGAGTAATTGCTGGAGTGTGCATTTGATATATATGTATATATATATATATATGCAACTGCTCGATAAGGTGTAACATGGAGGGCTGAACTATATGGCTGCACTGTTGCTACATGGGTGCAAGGTGGATTCAACAATCCACTAAAGAGGTGCTGCTGAAGTTGAAGGCAGGCGCACTTCCTTTTAATAGGTGCCGAACCCAGCTTCTAAACAAATCAAGTGTGCTTCTGTTTCAACACCAATCCGCAAGATGCACCTGCTGTATGTGACCCTTAAAACACCTCCAATGTGCCTAGAAGCCATTCCATTCATCTCTCATACTCAGCTATGTTGATTCAAAAACACTCCTTATTGGAACTTTTTAATGGAAAACTGTACTAAGGACAAAATTATCTCCTTGCTGCAAAACAACACTAAGAACAGTTATTAAACACTTTAGGTCCTAGCAAAAGCCAGGTTTAAGGGTGTAGAAAGTAGCAAAAATCAGTGCTTCACAACACCCAATCCTCACTTCCCTCCCCCCGCCATTGGAGGAGACATTAGAGCAAAAAAAATGAAGATATTAGGTTCAATCAAAACGCATTATTCTTGCATTAGCAGGATGCTTTCAAAAAAATATATGCGTTTACATGTCAAAAAAAAAGATCGAGTGAGAGCATTACGACGAATGATCAAGTCAATGAGCTCAGGGAAGCATAAGCAGGCCATGAGGACATCTCTGATGATATCACTAGAAGTGTATAAGCAAGCTGCGAGGGCACCCCTGATATCCCCATACTACTAGATGTCGTCGTAAGGTGGAGGGAGGAGGGTAAACTCCTGCTAACTATAGAATATGAGATTTTGATGGTGCCGAAATATGATGAAGAGCTCAATCATGGCATCTCGCGCCCCTCTGAGAAAAACACCGTCACCTATCCCTTTTGGAAAGTATTAGATACAAACTACTCCTTGCATCACTGAGCCTTACCCCCCTCTTGTATTTTTATTTTTTTGGACGATAAATCAGAGGCCTTGCATGATATTTCTAGAAATGAAACCGAAAACTGATGAATGACAACTGGCGCAATCACTTACCATACATACTATACTTCTCCCTAATAACCACGGGATAGGACGACCACCACCCTAGGATAGACCTCGTACACAACTGACCTAATTATAAAGATTACCACCCCGATTCTGTGACTGTACCGATCAACCCTTTTCTTCAACCCTAACTCACCAAATTCCCATGACTACTTACGGACCCAAAGTGCTTATCTCGAAACTCGGAAGAGCTCCATTGTACCTTGACACTGGGGCATTTATTTTATTAGAAGAAGAATCATGTCAAAAGCGCAGGCTTGTCTACAAAGAAGATAAGAAATGACAAAGTTATCCTCCAAAAAGTGCTATCAAAGAAACCACACTGCCGATCCTACCATGCTCCTACACTGGGGCATTTTTATTTTATTATTTTGTTATTATTTTCGTTTTAGCTATTTGTTTTTCCTGTTGCATTATTTTCATTTCAAATAAAAGAAGAAAAAAAAAAAGAGAAAGAGCACATATCCATCTTTGTTACCAGACTTCGGTCTGAGATACTCACCCTCCTTGACAATCAGCAAGGGGGCAAACAAAACTACTGATAGCATTACTCTCACATGTGCAGATATGCATGCAGCCTTCAACCATCAATAGACCAGCTCAGGAAGCATTCGAATCCCAATGAAGGTTGACAGCGCTAAAGAAACTAGAAGCAAAAGTAGACGCAAGAGGTAAATAAAAGGAAGAGGAGCCAATCAGGTACATCTAAATAAAAAAAAATCTATATATATATATATATATATATATATATATATATATGTCAAAAAATTTCCATTTCTTTTTACACCCATCACTGGGGGCACCCCCTATATATACAACAATACACACACTATAGATACAGAAAAAAACCACACACGCACACCTAATCCCTACGCTGCCGCTAGGACGATCGAGCACTGCTGTCGTCAGTATCATCAGCTCGGAGGTCTGTGGACTAGTCCTCTGAAAATACGATCTCGGCACCAGAAGTCGACGGAACCTCTAAGTGACAAGGCCCTGCTACAGATCCTCCGTCACTCGTCTGGCTAATAGGCTGCCTTGATTGAGAATGATGACGATACCTCGCTAGAACCTCACAAACCACTGCATCCTCACAAGCATCACCCCCAGCACGATCATGCAACGTGCGATGAGACTGTCCAGCTGAGGAATTCATAGCCCTCAAACCTGATCCACCAAGCTGATGAGCTAGCCTATATATCCCCTGCTCACTCCGCAACAGACGATACTGTAGCTGATCTAGGGATGCCTGCATCTCTGCCTACATTGTCCAACGAGCCACTCTAATGCCTTAGTATGAGTCATCAGAGTGGCTATCATCTCTGCAAATAAGTTAGCCTGACTCCGCGTCTCCCCAAGGACTCGTCTCGCCTCAGGAGTGACGCGGGCTTGCGCCACCTCTAGCTAACGATCCTGCATAACCACATCAAGTCAAGCAAAAACTAATATATAGATGAACAAAATAAGAATCTTTGAAAAAGGAAAAAAACCATACCAGATTCTACTTCTCCATCAGGAGTCGCTCAACTGTCTCAGCGGTCACTTGATCAACAGGAGGCACTGTAAACGTAGGCGGCTGTAACACAAAAACAGACAAATAAATAAAAAATACTATAATGATAAATAAACTATAAATACAATAACTAAAACATACCTGAGTAGGGATAGGAATAAATTCCTGAGGGGGAGCCTCGGGAGCAAAATCCAGAACAGCCTGCATAAAGAACCAAATAATCCAACACAAGATATGTCAGAATAAGATAAAGATGGAATAACTGAAACAGAATTATCCCACATCAAAAGAAACTTTACCTGACTCTTCAGACATAGAGAGGCAGCAATCGCCTCCCTCATTTGAAGATCCTCGGTAACCTGACACTGAAATACCACATGATATTACTAAACTACTCAAAAAGCAAAACAACAACACTCAACAAACTAACGCAATGATGCAAACAACATAACAAATTAAACGGAACTTATCCAATGATCTAGCTCAGCCCGAAGCTGAGTCATCGCTGGATCTCGACTAGAGGAAGTAACCAAAGATGGATCAAATGCCGGAACAGGACCTCCTGCGGCCAGCTCGGCTCTCTATAAATAACCATAAGCACATTAGTTGGTAAGATCATAATGCTAATAATTAAACAGAATCGTACTAATGAAGACGCTTACCAATTGGCCAATCTCAGATAGTAGACTAGTCGCTATCTCCCGATCAGCTAGCTACTGACTGCAATAGACATCTAGCAGTGTCGCCTGACGAGCGACCTCACCCTCCCTCTCAGACTGTTCAAAACAAAATAAAATGAGACACCACAACCACACCAGAACAATAAAAAAACTAAGTCCACATAATAATAATAAAAAATTACAAATTAACTCACCAGGAGCCGTCGAGCCTCCACTAACCAAATCCCCAACTCATCCTCTACTCCCTTGGCCTGAGCGACTGAGGAGGCTAAAGACTGTAGCATCTCCTCATCCGGACGAGGAGCACACCCCATCCGCTCCATCGCCCTGTGGAGAGCGTCTAATGCCCCCCGCACTCTTGATGACATGACCCTGCTCCAATGCAACCAATATCTCCCTCAAGGCCGACTCTGACTTCGACCCTCCTGTGCGACCATGGATCCTTGCAAACCCGTCGGGGCAATGTGCTCGCTAAGAATGAAATGTAGAGTCACCACCCGGAGCTTTTGGTGACCCGGGAAACCTTCAAATCGATATTTTGAGCACCGAAGTGCTAAATATGACTCTGATTTACCGGTCTTTGCAAAAGGCTGTAGGGTAGGGGCTTCAATTATCGATCGAGAAGGGTTTAGGCACCCGATCAACCTGCACGTAGCGGTCTCTATCTATGGCCAAAAATAAAAATAAAAGGGCAGAGTTTCCGCTTGTCGGAAGGCAATGCGGTCTTATCAAGCTTTGAGCCAAACCAAAATTTCGGCGGCGTAACGGCTTGAATCCTTGGACGGAGGAGACACCAAGAAGGCAGAGGAAGAGAGGGGTGAGCCAGAGCTCACGAGCCCTTGTTGCACCGTGGAAGTCCTTCATTTTGGCATGCTTTCGATGGCTTAAATGGTATGGAAATGGGTTCTAATGCTAGGATTCAATAAAATAGGAAGTGTAGGGTGAGGCCAAAGGCTAGACTTTAGCTAAAGGGAGTGATCTAATGGTGGAAATGGATTAAAAAAGAGGAACTAAGCTTGCTGGAATTCTGAAAAATAAATAGCATTTTCTCTCACTAGGGTTCTCTCTTAAGAGCTCTCTAATCTTTCACCAAAAAATTCAACCCTTTGGGAAGAGGGGGGCCTCTCTATTTATAGAGAAGAGGTGGGTTAGGGGCTTACTTAAGAGCTAATTGGTTTAGCAATTAGGTAATCCCCCATCTAAGGTTTTCTAGGTTTTCAAGGTCCTAGGGTTTGGGAAAACTGATTTTAATGGCGGATGATGGGGTGAGACCATGGGTGACTTAAAGGGTTGCCAATAAGCTCAAAGGGGGTGCAACCAACCTCAAGACACCCACCTTAACCAAGGGGATGGTCAAAGGGTTAAACCAGATGGAGGAAATTCAAGCATTTCATGACAGATATTGTAGCTAAGCTAGGCGTATATATTACATACACCCAGCTTATGCACAATAAAAATCAAGAAAACCAGGGGGAAACTGAGAAGATGGGTGCCCGTGGTGGTTCCCACCTATGTTGGGCGTATATATTATATACGCCCGACCAAATTTGGCCCAAAAATGCTAGGCGTATATAATATATACGCCTGACCAATCTGGGGCCAAATTGGCTGGGCGTATGTAATACATACGCCTGAGCAAAAGTTATCATTTTATGTGAAACTTCAATCGACCATAACGTTTGAACCACAACTCCAAATCAGGTGATCTTTGGCTTGTTGGGAAGCTGAAGAAGTCCTCTTTCCAATGGTATGTGGGTCATCCTCAGAAGTGGTCATTATAAAGATTTGTAGCTCTCCTCCCATCAAATGCTCAGAAGGGTTTAAATTGAGTTTGGGAAGGGATCCTAGGGTTTATGGGTGATTTCTAAGGGTTGGGGGAATGGTTCTAATGGGTTTTAGGTGATTCCTAAAGGTTTGGATAGATTTCCAAGGGTTCAGGGGTGCCATCGGAAGCACCGGGGTACATCTCTCCCGAAGTACAGATTGATCGGGCCTTGGGCCAAATTTGGGTGTTTACAGATGCCCCTCTTTGGTATTCGATCACTAATGATCAGATGCCAAAGACAAGAGACATCCGAGGAGGTCCAAGGCATGTTTGATGGGTCCGCCTAGTTCAACTCAATTCTCAAACATTCATGGTGATGGTGAGTGTACGTAAGCCCTCTCATTTCGAGATATCGTCCGTACCTCAAAGCTAACAGTCCCCAAGCGCATTGCGACATTACTGGGCGCAACTACGATGATCACAGAAAGTGTAAGCCCACTAGCTGAGATATCGTCCACTTCCTGAGGGAAATTATAGATTGGTGATGTTGAGTATTAATCTGAACCAGACAATTCCATGAAACGGGATGATCAATCTATGCCTCAGAGTTGATGCGAAGCACACAAAGCGAAGGCCTAAACAATGTGTCCAATCCTATGGGGTATTGACAGCTCCATTGGATTGGCCACGGGTGCCCTTACCTAGGTAAGGTTCAAAGTTTCTGGGCGAACCCATCAACCTCGAGGTTGCTTTAGCATGATTTACCCGAGTGGAGCGAATATTGATGTCGCAATACTTCTTGGGGATGCATGCCCAATTTCAGAGTAACTTTTTGTGTTTTTTTTTAAATTTTCTTTTGTTTCGAGGCCTCTAAGCGAAGCTCAAGGACCTCTGGCAATTTTTTCTTGCACAACTCTTTAAGCGGATCAAATGTCAGCTGATATGCTTTAGGAATGCGTGCGCGCTGTCGGGGATGGGTACACCTTGGGGATGTGCTCGTTCTGGTGGCGAGGTGCTCCTGATTCACATGAGCCAGAATGCCTTAACTCGAGACAAAGCTAAAAAGGATCGGGCTAGAACCAAACATCCATCAAAAGAGATGTCAACTCTAGCCTTTGTCCCTAATGAAATCACATCTTACTAACTATGCACAGACAGACACCCATCAGGGGCGATAAGCAGCAAATGGGCACGAACAGAAGCCTCGACCCTAAGGTACAATTTACAAGGACAAACGACCATCCTACGGATACCCATACGCAAGTACGTACATTCAACAGGGACACCGTGCCTATACAGGTTTTAAGTCTTTGTAAAAGGAAATAAAAGGGAATGAGCCCTTCGGTCTGTATGTTTGCACATAGTTTGGTTGGTGGTAATTTCATTTTTGATGGGTCAGTTTCAACTGACAATAGACTTTTCGAATGGTCTGAAGTCGGGTGCACCCTTGGTCAATCATGGATCAGAGGGTGCATGGTCAGAACCAAAACATGGAAGGTGGGGTCAACCTACTCAGGATTTTATCTACTTAACAAACAGGTTGTCATTCCGAACCTTCTCCTTCTTTTTCTTTCTTTTTCTTCTCTCTTTTTTTTTTGCACATGTTAGTTCGAGATTTTGAGCATGCTCAAACTATTTTTAGTTTTGCATGTATCCTTAGGCAGGTCAACTTGTCATGTTGATATACCTTAAGGACGTGTGCGTTTCGGTGATAGGTCCTAGGTTTGCCTGCCGGATCAAGTCTCGACTTCTGCTGGGGAGGATCTTGGGCTAGGTGTATGTTCCTAGGAGTGACCGGTGATGGATGAAGTTCATTTGCCTGCCGGATTAGGTATTGGGTGTCCCTGTATAAAACGGAGTTCGAGAACTTTCTGGTGAACCCGATCATTTCAAATTGATTTAAAACGGTTCTCGGCATGGCGTAAATGGTCATTGCGATGCTCTTTTGAGAACTAGTGTCATTTCTCAGCCTTTTTCCTTTTTCTCTTTTTTCTTGGATCTTATGATTTTATGGAGCACTTAGCGGATGCTTACAGATCTAGATCCGTTTATTGTGGCACGGTCCCTTTGGGTCAGTCGAAGAGAGCTCGAAGGGCCGTTTGGGGATGCATGCACCATCGCTTGATGGTACGTGGGCTTCTAAGAGGGACCCGGTTTTTGACTGAGTCTCGCAATGCAGCTGACGGTTCGCGGAGGTGGTAGAAGAGTCTTCATGGTAGGTGGTTGACTGATCAAAATGTTCGTGAGGTGCCTTGAAGCATGGTTCCTACCCCTGACCTATTCCTGCACATACCATAGATCATATACACGGAGGGGGGCTGATGCCCCATAACAGAGATCTCTTTTTGGGTTATTTTCCTTTTTTTGTTGTTTTATACTTATACAGTAGAAAGTGTGTCATGTTGTTATCTTTTTGGGATGTGACACTTCATACGTGATGCTTGTAAGAAAAGAAATAAAATCTGCTATATATACATATATACATTTTTTTTTGTATTCAAATTTTCTTCCATATGTCTCGCAACGTAAGGTTTTTCTTAGGGAAAAGGAAAATCTATTATCTTCTTTTTTTGGTTTTTTTCCCACACAGGGTGAGGCTTTTTATGGGAAAGGGAAATCCATTGGCTTTTTGTTTTTGAAATCTTCTCCCTCACAGTGTGAGTCTTTTTATGGAAAAGGAAAATCTATTATCTTTTTTGAAATTTTCTCCCCCATAGTGTAGGGCTTTTTATGGAAAAGGAAAATCTATTATCTTTTTTGAAATTTTTCTCCTCCACAGTGTGGTGCTTTTTATGGAAAAGAAAAATCTATTATCTTTTCTGAAATTTTCTCCCTTTGGATCTTTTTGCGATGTCGGTAATTACGAGGCCAAACAGGTGGGTCCCCCCCTTTTTTTTTTGAGCATGGTCGAACCCTGTTCATGAGGTACAGGTTTTTCCTTTAAACATGGGAAGGCCAGCTTCCCTGGGATTGGTCTAGTCTCCTGTCTTTCCCTTTGGTCATGCATCAGACGCCACGGTAGAGACGACATACTTGATCGGGATCCGATCCAATTTTAACATGAGTGGCCCATCAAAGGGGAGAAAAGGGGCTCAAGGGGTTCAACTGAAATGGGCGGGCCAGAACAGGTCTTCTCCTAATCTCTCTCTTTTTGATATTTTTGGTCATAGCACCCAAGACGGGTTTTTCATCCCTGTTTTTATCTGTAGCGCCCTTTTGGGTTTTCACTACGTCCATGGGTTCGCTCTCTTACCCCAGGTGCCCTTTACGGTTTTCACCTGGTCCGCGTGAGTTCGTTGTTTTTACCCATGGCGCCCTTGCGGGTTTTCACCACGTCCATCTTGCTTTTAACTCAAATTAATTTTCTTTCTATTTTTTTCTTTTCAAGAACCAGAAGGCCACGACATGGACGCCGATTCCATCATAGCCGGCTGAATGAAGTTCTGTGTGGTTTGTTAACTCAGCTTGCTCATATGTGATAGATTCTATGACCGCTTGTGGACCTTAAGGAGGGCTTTCTTCTGGGTTGTAATGTGGCCGGGGTTCAAACGGGTTGGTTTTTTCTAGGAATTTGGATCTAAGTTTTGAGTGAATTCCATATTCGGTGACTCCTCTTTCTTTTTCAAAGGCTTTTTATGGTACATGCCCCAGTCATTTCTTTTTTTTTTTATCCCCCTCTTTTTTGGGGGTTTTACTTTCTTCTTCTTCTTTCTTTTTTCTTCTTTTTGGTTTGGATTTTTCCTCTTTTCTCTTTTCTCTTTTTCTGGAATTTTGGGAGGGTTATATGAAAGAAATGGTTGTTGGCCCAACGTGTGTAGCAAAAAGAGTGAAGGTTTTCAGGAAATATTTCTTTTGGGCTACTTGTCTTTGAAATGATGGCCTCTTCTATGGGGTCCTTAAGCGGTCACGCATCTACTTTTATCAAAACTTACCTTGTCTCAAGACCTATGAGTAGAACCTGCGAAGGTATCTAGCGTTGATGGGCTCAGGAAAGTGGTCTCCGTCCATGGTGGCGAGGCGAACGGCGTATCCTGGCAAAACCTCTCGAACGACGTAGGGTCCTTCCCAATTCTACTTAAACTTCCCTCTCGGATCGGCGTGGAGAGACAAAAAAAATTTCTTCAGCACAGTGTCTCCTACCTTCAGGTCTCGACTGCGGACACACTTATTGTAAGCACGTACAATTCTTCTCTGATAGATCTGGGTGTTGCACAAGGCTAGGAGTCTCTTCTCGTCGATTAAATCCAACTGCTCAAAATGGGCTCTTTCCTTCTCAGCCTCGGGTAGATGGGATTCCAAAAGGATACGGAGTGACGGTACTTCGCCTCAACGGGTAGCACGGCCTCGGTTCCATACACAAGGGAGAATGGCGTTGCCCCTGTAGCGGTACGGATAGACGTTCTATAGGCCCAAAGTGCGAAGGGTAACTGCTCACTCCAATCTCTATAAGTGACTACCATCTTCTCTAGGATGCAGATCAGAGTTTTGTTAGCTGCTTCCACAGCTTCATTCGTCTGCGGCCTGTATGGGGATGATTGATGATGCTTGATCTGGAATTGCTCACACAAGGCCCGGATGCGCCTATTAGAGAAATTAGTGCCATTATCAGTGATGATAGCTTTGGGTACTTTAAGTCGGCACATAATATTATTCTTGAGAAACTTCTCAACGTGACTGGTTGTGATTTTGGCATATGATGTCGCTTCTACCCACTTGGTGAAGTATTCAATGGCGACGAGGATGAACCGATGTCCGTTCGAAGCTTTCGAATTAATCATTCCGACAACGTCAAGGCCCCAAGTAGCAAATGGTTAAGGTGTGGTCATGCAGTGAAGATCAATGGCAGGAGCGTGTATCAGACTAGAGTGTTCCTGACACTTGTAGCATTTTTGAACATTTTTGCAACAATCCGATTTCATGGTAGTCCAAAAGTACCCCTGTCGTAGGAT
This sequence comes from Chloranthus sessilifolius, assembly GCA_021018995.1. Taxonomy (NCBI): domain Eukaryota; kingdom Viridiplantae; phylum Streptophyta; class Magnoliopsida; order Chloranthales; family Chloranthaceae; genus Chloranthus; species Chloranthus sessilifolius. Next base: position 65,226,892 of record CM037595.1, read on the forward strand.
TTTCTTAGCGAGCATGTGACCGCTGACGTGGGCTCCGCATACTCTCTCATGGATTTCCTTCATAATATTGACCGCTTCACTTTCAGTAAGGCACCCGAGTAAGATGTTATTGTATGATTGCTTATAGAGGCATTCCCCGTAAATGACGTAACCTACTGCTAAACGTTGAATGGTTTATCGGTCTGTCTTGGACGTACCCTCCGGGAAAGTTAGGGTCTCGAGGAAATTCTTGATGTCTGAGAACCAAGGTGGCTCATCGTCAGGCTTCGTAGGTTCCTCAATCTGGAGGCAGAAGGCCGGCTCATTCCTCTGCTCGATCATGATCGGCTTCATCTCAACACCATAGGGAATTTTGATCATTGAGGCCAAAGTTGTTAATGCATAGGCAAAGTGATTCCTTATTTGGGGGACGTATGAGAACGTCACATCTTGGAAGCAAGCTATCAGATCCTTGAGGTGTTCATGATAAAGGATCAGTTTCTCATCTTTCGTCTTCCAGTCACCATTCGTCTAACATATGATTAACTGTGAGTTGCCAAAATCTCGAAGGTGGGTTACATTCTGATCGAGAGCTGCCTACATACCAGCGGCGCAAGCTTCGTACTCAGCCATATTGTTAGTGTAGGAGAAGTTGAGCTTGATCGAGATAGGTACATGCGATCCTCTTGGCGAAATTAGGATGGCGCCAACTCCTTGGCCTTCGACATGCAATGCCCCGTCAAAGTGCATTACCCATGATTCCTCTACTTCCTCTGTATCATCTTCCGTCATGAATAGGATGTCTTCATCGGGGAATTCAGTCCTTAGAGGCTCATAATCAGGTAGCGGATTGTCGACAAGATGATCAGCACGCGCCTACCCCTTGATCAATTTCTGAGTGACATACGTGATATCAAATTCAGATAATAAAAGTTGCTACCATGCGGTTCGTCCAGTGAGAGTAGGTTTCTCGAATAGGTACCTCAGGGGGTCCATCCGCGCTAGAAGTAGGACGGCTTGGGATAACAGGTAGTGTCGAAGTCTTTGAGTAGCCCACACGAGCGCTAGGCATCCTTTCTTCAGATGAGAGTACCGCGTCTCATAATCAGTGAACTTCTTGCCCAGGTAGTAGATGGCCTGCTCTCTTCTTCCTGTCTCATCGTGCTGCCCTAACACACAGCCCATGGAAAACTCTGTCATGGATAGGTACATTATCAGGGGTCTACCAGGTACAGGTGGTACCAAAACTGGATGATTTAGGAGGTAACCCTGATCTTGTCAAATGCAGCTTGGCAGTCATCATTCCACTCAACTGGTGAATCCTTTCTCAGTAGTTTAAAGATTGGTGCGCATATCGGAGTTAATTATGCGATGAACCGACTGATGTACTGAATTCGGCCTAAAAAACCTCTGACCTCTTTCTCTATAGACGATGGTGGCATTTCAGTGATGGCCTTGATCTTGGTCGGGTTGACCTCGATGCCTCTCCTACTGACGATGAAACCCAATAGCTTTCCTGACATAGCGCCGAATGCGCACTTCTGGGGATTCAACTGCAACTTGTACTTTCTCAACCTTTCGAACAGCATCTGAAGGTTTACCAAGTGGTCATCCCTTTCTGGTGATTTGACGATCATATCATCGACATACACTTCGATCTCTCAGTGCATCATGTCATGGAATAGGGCCGTCATTGCTCTCTGGTAGGTTGCCCCAACATTCTTGAGCCCGAATGGCATTTCCTTATAGCAGAAGGTTCCCCAGGGAGTGATGAACACAGTCTTTTCTCGGTCGACCTCTGCCATCTTAATCTGATTGTAGCCTGAGAATCCATCCATAAATGAGAGCATTCCATGCTTAACGGTGTTATCGACCAAGATATCAATGTGGGGTAATGGAAAGTCGTCCTTAGGGCTCACCTTATTGAGATTTCAGAAATCAATGCACATTCGAACCTTTCCATCCTTCTTCGGTACGGGGACGATATTGGCCAGCCACTGGGGGTACTTGGATACCATGAGGAAACCTGCGTCGTATTGCTTAATGACCTCGTCCTTGACTTTCAACATCCATTCAGGTCAGAGATGTCTCAGCTTCTGTTTAACCGGCTTGCAATCAGGGTAGAGTGGCAGCTCATGCTCAACCAGATCGGTATCCAAACCAGGCATGTCTTCATACGACCATGCGAAGACGTCCTGGTATGACCGAAGGAAGTCTATCATACCTTTCCTCTCCGCAGGGGATAGCGATGTTCCAATTTTGGTGATTCTAAGGGCCTCTCTAGTGCCCAAATTAACATCCTCCGTCTCTTCGACGATCGGGGTAGGGCCACGCTCAAAATTGGCAAATTGTTTGAGGAGCTCATTGGGGAGCTCATCGGTTTGACCTTCCTCGTCCAGACTCGTGACTCCTACCTCTTCTTGTATTTCTACAGGAAAGGGGTCGACTTCACGTGGGACGGGTATCACGACATCAATTTTAATATTATTGGGAATTTTAAGGGACAATATTTTATAAATTGGTATTTTTTCTATTTTTATGGCTTTTTGCATTTTTTTGGAGGTCAGCTCCTAGCGAGGTGGATCTCTATATATATAGGGCAGAGTGGTCTAGAGGCTAACCTCACTTTTTACAGGTTGTTTTTTTTTAGAGAGTCGATGTCGTTTTCACGGTATTTGGCGGCTCCCAGGAGTTAGGGCAAGGATGCCCAGTTACTCACCTACGAGGCTTGGCCTTTACCTCTTTGGTTGGCGGCATCGTAGGGCTCTTGGCCTCCTCCCTCAGCATATTTACAGAGGGATCCTCTGGGACCCTGTCCTCCATGGTTAGGATGGGCCCAGAGTGGCTGGTGCTGGAGTGATGGATGGACCAGGGGACTTCTTCCCCAAATATGGAAAGGGCGGCTAAGTCCATCTCGAAGTTTGGGGGAATGATGTAGGGATTGGTGGGGTGGATTAGAGTAGGCTTATGTGGGGTTACCCTCGTCTCCCCATTCAGATCAATTTTTACTACCTGGCCACAAATGGTTTCACGGATGTGGTGGGTGGGAGGCTCTTCTTCCAAGATGATTCCCGTGGCCTGGCGATCGCTACTCTTATCTTCTCTTTGGCCTCTCTGACTTCTTCATCGGGCCTGTAGCCTAGGCCAAATTTGGTTTGCTGCCCCTTGGCCTTGACGGGGTCTCTTCTTCCTTGAAGGTGCGGGCCCAACCCCTTTCCTTTCTGGTGGCCCCATTTGTGGAGCATGAACACAGCTGCATTCATTCCTCCTCCAGCTTTGTCAGGAGTTTTCTCAGTTGGCCCAAGTGTAACGGCCGAGAAGTCATACTCGAATCGATGGAGATCGGTGTCATCTACTGTGTGAGGTATGTTTAGCACTTTTGGATTTTCAATATGCAGAGTGCTTCTTTCCCTGTCTTCTCTGCTCTCACCCAAGATGGTGACGATCTTTCCCTCTGAAATAAATCAGAGCTTTTGGTGTAGAGTCAATGGTATTGCTCCGAGCTTATGTATCCATAGCTGATCCAACAGCAGATTGAACGTAGACTTAATGTCCATCACCTGAAAGGGGGTGGTGAAGGTTTGCAGCCCGAGGATCAGGTCGAGGTCTACTTCTCCTATGATTTCTCTTCTGGTGTTGTTGAATCCCCTGGCACTTGATATGGATGGCCGGAAGGTCTCGGGGTTCGCACTAATTTTGATTGCCATCCTTAGAGGGCACATGTTCAGCACCGACCCGTTGTCTATTAAGACCAACGGCACCACTAGGTTTCCTACTTCCACTGTTATATTCAGGGGCTTAGAGTGGTCATTCCCCTTGATCGGTAGGTCTACATCAGAGAATGAGATGGCATTTGGGGCCAACACTTGCCCTATTATTTCTCCTACTTCATCTAGAGTTACGTGGGTGGAGACATGTGCGTCCTTGAGTGCTCCCATTAAGGCTTGGAAATGGAGTGGGGACGTGATTAACAAATCCCACACAGTAATATGTGCGGGTGTTCTCTTGAGCTGTGTCTCCAGTATGTGTTCTCTAGCCATTTTTTCAAAGGGATTCCCTGCGGCCTGTTCTTTCTTCTTCTCTTCTCCTCTGATGGCCCCTGATGCTTCTGACTGTGTAGAAATCCTGCCTGACCTGGTAACAAATTCAACAGCCTCCTCTTGGTTGCAATCAGCATTCATGTCCGTTTGTTCATAGCTTAACGGCAACTGATGCGCGTCATAGGCAAGTTTCGGGATGAGGAAAGGAGTGCATGGTGATTCTGGGGAGGATTGGGTTAGATACGCCAGTTTCTCGAGTCCAACCAGGTTGACTCCAATAGGGGGCGGAATGGTAGTGACGGGGATTAGCGAGGTTGGATTTGTGGGTGTGGAGGGGGCTTGTACAGGTATTACCTGGGCTTGGTAAGACCAATGGTGATTGAGAGCGGGTGATAAGGGGATTGGGTGAGGGGTTGCTTGCTTGGGTGGCGGTGGAGTTGGATTGGGGCCAAAATAACGAAAGGGATGGCGGGAGTGTGACTGGGATGGAGGGATGGGGAGACGTCTGTGGTGTCGGTGGAGCGGGTGATAGGGATATGAAGGGTTTGTATAGGGGGTGGCATGGTGGGGTGATGATGGGTTTGTGGATGAAATGGGGTAGATTGGGGATGATGGAGCGGGGTGATTTGGGGATGGCGGAGTAGTGTATTGGGTGGAGATATTTGGGGGTGTGTATGGGGTAGGATAATATGGGGATGGCAGAGTTATGTATGGTATGGGGTGATTCGGGTATGACGGGGAGGTGTATGGGGTAAATTGGGCGTGGGATGGATATGTGTATGACTGCAGTGGGGCTGTGCCCATTTGTATTTGATAGGTGGGAGCGGGAGTAGAAAAATATTGCCCTAAATCTAAGGGCTCCTCTTGGTATGCCAGGACGGAGAAATAATCAGCCAAATACAACGGCTCGATAACCCCAACGAATGGTTCTCCTTCATTCATCCTGGGGAATGAAAACTCCTCCTAATTACTGATATAATCTGAGGGATCAAGCTCTTTTTCCTCCTCCTCTATCCAATGGACGTTAGGCCCGGGGCCTCCGGGGTGCGGTGGCAGAGGAGCTTGATGGATGTTCTGGTTCTACCCTTGAGGAAGCGGCGGGAGAATATTTTTTTTTGCCTCTATTAAATCTTGGATCGCGTGCTTCAGGGGGAAGCATCAATCCGTAGGGTGACCCAGTCCCTGGTGGAAATTGTAATGCAGATTCGGGTCATAGTTTCTTGGGATGGGATGGGGTGGTGGGCGAGGCTGGAGCAGATTGACTAGACCTTTCTGTAGCAATATTGGCACTAAGACACTTAAGGATTGCCCTAATGGCGTGAACACTCGTTCAAATCATGCTTTCATCTGCTCCTGGGTAAACGGGGCTCTTGGTCCGTTGTTTAGCCTTGGTGCTTACTCGAAACGGGCTGGGGGTGGTTGTGTGACCTGGAGCTGTATCGGGGGGCATTGGTAGTGGACTGGGGGTAAACAATGTTCTGTACCTCTGTCCCTGGTCTTCTTTCAATTCTTGGTTCGACAGCTTTTCGAACCCCGGTGGCTCCGCTGGCCATGTTTCTCCCTAGCTTGCCTTCTCTAATGGCATCTTTGCAACGGTTGGCATTTCTGACCAAATCAGCAAAACTAGACTGCTGCTGATATACTAAAAAATCTGTGATGACCAGGAGGGCTCCCTTGGTTATCAATTCAATCTGTTCATCATCGGGAATCCGGTGAGTTACCTGAGCTACCAATGCCCTCCACCTTCCCAAGTAAGCACTGAAAGCTTCATCATGTCTTTGCTTTAAACGGGTCAAATCTGACTTCCTTGGCTCTATGTCCATGTTATAGACATATTGTTCTTGAAATAAGCGTGTCAGATCTTTCCAATTTTTTATCATGGACGGTTCCAGGGATGTGAACCACCTTAGAGCTGGGCCCGTTAGACTCTTTTGGAACACTTTGATGAGGAGTCGTTCATCTCCGCCATATTGGCACATATCCCCACAATAAGATTTTAAGTGGGCGATGGGGTTGCCAGTGCCATTATACTTATCAAATGATGGCTTCTTGAATTTCTGTGGCAGGGGGACATCAGAGAACATACATAAGTCTGAAAAGTCTGTTGAATGCAGTTCTACTCCTCCCATCTTCATCACCTGCTCAGATATCATCTATTTGTTCTTTCAACTGCTCGGTTCTTTGAGGTCGAGGGACCTTCCCTGATTTTGTTCGACCCTAGGTGTGATGATGGTGGGCCCAGGAGGGTTGAAGCTGGCAACTCCTCCACTGTTGCAGATCTCATCCTCCTCGTACTGTTGGTCATGGTATTGTTGAGGGGCGAGTTCTACTATTTGAACTTGGGGGATGAGGGGTTGGATGACCTGGTGGGGCCATATGGTTTGTAGGGGATGAGGAGGGATAAATGGATGAGCGGTTTATGGATAAATGATGTGCTGAGCTAGGTGCACATTCTGGGGGTGATGGGGGTGTGGTTGATGTGGCGGGATGTTGTGGGTTTGAGGAACGGGATGGATTGGATTTTCTGTTGGAGGCGGGATGGGGCCGTAAGGAATATAGGAGAATGAAGGGTACTTGTGGGGGGGTATGGGGTTAGTGAATGGGCTTTGATGAGCGTGGGTGGATGGGCCTTGGGTCTGAGAGATTTGGGCTTGATGGTTTTGGAAGGCTTGGGTTGATGGGCCTTGGGCCTGGGTGTGGGGGTTAGTATGACTTTGGGCCAATGGGCTTTGTTGGGTTTGGTCTAATGGGCCATGAGGGGAGTGGGTTTGGGTCCATGGGCCCTGGGCTTGGCCTTGATAGGTTTGGGTCCAAGGGCCCTGGGGGTTTTGGGTTTAGGCCTGGGTCTGATGGGCTGGGCTTGGACCCATGGGTTTTGAGGGTTTTGGGCCTGGGGCCTGGGTATGGATTTGAGCTTGGGCCCATGGGTTTTGAGGATTTTGGGCCTGGAATTGAGGTGGGGGATTTTGGGAGGTATGGATGATGGGTGGTTGGGCATGGTTAGGAGGGAATGGTGTATGGAGGTTTCAAAGATTTGGATGCGGGGTTTGAGATGTAGGGTTCTGAGAAGCAACCCATAGGGCGTACATCGTTCTCATGTCCTCCATTGAGGGCATGGATTCAAGTGTGAGATTGGGGGGTGATGGCTCACTTAAGGATGGAGGGGGTTGGGACAAATTGGGTATGACCCGGGTATGGGGGGTATGGATGATTGTGCTTGGGGGGTATGGATGTATGGCTATGGAAGATGGTGGGTTATTGGTCATATCCTAGAAAAAGTTGGGCATGACCTAGGTAAATGGGGAGGTATGTTGGGATGTGGATGGGCCATGTGGTGGGAATGGTATGTTAGATGAGGTGGATGGGATGTGGGATGTAGGGGGCATGGATGATGAGATGTGGGAAGTAAGCGGGGAATGGGGCACCCTATGGGGTATTTGGGAGTATGGGGGTGCGGTAAGGGTGTATGGATGGGAGATGGGGATGAATGGATCGGTTGGGAAATGAAGGGTTTCAGTAGGGGATGAAAAGGGGATATGTTGGGAGAACGTGAGGGAGGGGGGCGGGGTAGATGTTAACACGGGTGCCCCAAAGGGACCAGTGATATCGAATCGGGTTTGGGCGAAGGTGTTGGAGATCGAGTCTTCTCCTACATGGGAATGGGATGGGGATGACGTTGGGGATGTATCGACTCTTGACATGATCCGCTGGCGAGTGTTGTATTGATGTCTCGGATAAGGGTCGTATACCTTCCTGGTTCTCCTCCCACGGGCCGGGTTTGAGGTTGCCATAGTGACGGTTACACCAAAATATATATTTTTTGATTGATTTTCTCTCTCTCTCTCTTTTTTGTTTTGTTGATTTTTATTTTTTCTTGTTTTTTTTGGTTTTGTTTTTTTTTGGAAGATGATTTTTTCTTTCTTTCGGATGGAAATTAACTCCCCTCTACCTAGATGAATGATGACCTGGTGCCCAGGGTCAATTCCCGTCTCGGGTGGTATATGCACCTTTAGTAGGTCCCACGGCGGGATCCGACACACTTCGAAAGAAGCGAAAGGGAACCCTTTCTTTCTATTGAAGGCGAGGGAATTCACGCAAACGACCCGATCCCCCGGAGCAAATCAATGAGAAGTTGCCTTCTTTTGACTGGGCGGGGGCATATTGGGTGTTACAGAATGCGGGAGGCTACTGCGGGCACTAATACCGCTAATCGGGGAATTGCGGTGGTGGATTAGGCCTCAGATCGGGTTGCTGTGACCCAGTATACACTGGGCGTATGCTTTATACACGCCTAACCAAAAAAGGGCAGATTTGGTCAAGGGCGTTACTCGCTGAGTAAATCTAAGGGATTTTCTATTTGGGCGTATATATATATCACGCTAGCACAACCGTCTGATTTTATCGATGAAGTTTGACGGTGACAACTGACAGCTCGAATGTGGGTCTTTATTTTGGCTTCTGGGAGGGATGCTCCGGGGGACTCGCCTGTGTGTTATCCCGCGAGGTCCCTCCTTTCTGTTTCCTAGGGATACATGGCTGAATTTGGGATGTCTACGCTCTCACCAATGCGAGTTTTACGGCTTGATTGGAATTGGCAACCCAACCGATATACCTCCGGCGCAAGCGCCTTCTCAGGTACTGGAAGGGGTGGTTCTTTTCAGGATCATCACCACTAGGGCTGCCGCCTTACTGGGAACCGGGTAAAATATATCTATGCCTACACCCCCTGGAAACTACCCAAAAATGCAAAAATAATTTTGATGATGTCCCCACACTGTTGGCTCACTTTTAATTACAGATTTTTAAAGGGGAGTGAAATTAAGTCCAAAATCGGGTCGGGGATGACAAGCCCGTGCCGCCTCAACGGGCTGGCGTTCAATGGTGAGATATGATGACTGAAATGAAAAGCGCACGTAGGCCCGTCAAATGGCTAAGGCTCATAAATGACTGAAATTTAAATGACGTAAAAGTAAATGCGAGCGGGCCCGCCAAATGGCTATGGTGGCTTAAATGACAAGAATCGAGAAAACAGGAATTTAAAGGTGCACGTAGGCCCGCCAATCGGCTAAGGCACTTAAAGGACTGAATCGTAGGGGTGAGTATGTTAGTAAAAACAATAAAAATATAGAAAAAACAGCAGAAAATAAGAAAAAAAAAACAATGGTTAGTAACAAAAAAGAAAGGCCAACAAGAGGGGAAGCACTAGGGTGATATCCCTAGCAGAGTCGCCATTTGTGCGACCATGGATCCTTGCGAACCCGTCGCGGCGATGCACTCTCTAAGAATGAAATGTAGAGTCGCCACCCGGAGCTTTTGGTGACCCGGGAAACCTTCAAATCGATATTTTAAGCACCGAAGTGCTAAATATGACTCTGATTTACCGGTCTTTGCCAAAGGCTCTAGGGTAGGGGCTTCGGTTATCGATCGGGAAGGGTTTAGGCACCTGATCAACCCGCACGTAGCGGTCTCTATCTATGGCCAAAAATAAAAATAAAAGGGCGGAGTTTCCCCTTATCCGAAGGCAATGCGGTCCTATCAAGCTTTGAGCCAAACCGAAATTTCGGCGGCATAACGGCTTGAATCCTTGGACGGAGGAGACACCAAGAAGGCAGAGGAAGAGAGGGGTGAGCCGGAGCTCACGGGCCCTTGTTGCACCATGGAAGTCCTTCGCTTTGGCGTGCTTCCGATGGCTTAAATGGTATGGAAATAGGTCCTAATGCTAGGATTCAATAAAATAGGAACTGTAGGGTGAGGCCAAAGGCTAGACTTTAGCTAAAGGGAGTGATCTAATGGTGGAAATGGATTGAAAAAGAGGACTAAGCTTGCTGGAATTCTGGAAAATAAATGACATTTTCTCTCACTAGGGTTCTCTCTTAAGAGCTCTCTAATCTTTCACCAAAAAATTCAACCCTTTGGGAAGAGGGGGGACCTCTCAATTTATAGAGAAGAGGTGGGTTAGGGGCTTACTTAAGAGCTAATTGGTTTAGCAATTAGGTAATGCCCCATCTAAGGTTTTCTAGGTTTTCAAGGTCCTAGGGATTGGGGAAACTGATTTTAATGGCAGATGATGGGGTGGGACCATGGGTGACTTAAAGGGTTACCAATAAGCTCAAAGGGGGTGCAACCAACCTCAAGACACCCACCTTAACCAAGTGGATGGTCAAAGGGTCAAACCAGATGGAGGAAATTCAAGCATTTCATGACAGATACTGTAGCTAAGCTGGGCATATATATTACATACGCCTAGCTTATGCACAATAAAAATCAAGAAAACCAGGGGGAAACTGAGAAGATGGGTGCCCGTGGTGGGTCCCACCTATGCTGGGCATATATATTATATACGCCCGGCCAAATTTAGCCCAAAAATGTCAGGCGTATATAATATATAAGCCTGACCAATCTGGGGCCAAATTGGCTGGGCGTATGTAATACATACGCCTGAGCAAACGTTGTCATTTTATGTGTTTTTAGGAGACAACACCAAATTGCCTGTGATAATCTCTTCTTCCCTCACTCTTGAGCAGGAAAAAGAACTACTTTGTATACTAAAAAGGCATAAGAAGGCAATAGGATGGACCATTACAGACCTTGGGGGAAGCAACCCTGCTGTGTACATGCATAAAATTCATCTCGAGGAAGTATCCAAACCTTCCAGAGAGATGCAGAGAAAACTCAACCCACACATGCAGGAGGCTATGATGAAGGAGGTAGTCAAACTCCTAGATGTTGGGATAATTTACCCCATCTCGGATTCGCAATGGGTAGCACCTACCCAGGTAGTACCCAAGAATTCTGGCATTACAGTTGTTGAAGTAGATTCAGGTGAGCTGATTCCAACCAGACAGACCACTGGTTGGAAGGTATGCATAGATTACCGAAAACTCAATGAAAAAACCAGCAAGGATCACTTCCCATTGCCCTTCATAGACCAAATTTTGGACAAGCTAGCAGGCAAGGCCTATTACTATTTTCTTGATGGATATTCAGGGTACAATCAGATCCCTGTATACCCCCGGGACCAAGAAAAAATCACATTCACTTGCCCATTTGGAACCTTGCATACAGAAGGATGCCATTTGGGTTGTGTAATGCACCTGCCACGTTCCAAAGATGCATGTATGCTATCTTCTCTGACATGATTGATAAGTTTTTAGAGATTTTTATGGATGATTTCTCTATTTATGGAGATGATTTTAGCCAATGCCTACACCATCTCAGCTTTGTGCTGCAAAGGTGTGAGGAGACCAACCTAGTTCTGAGTTGGGAAAAGATTCACTTCATGGTGACTCAAGGCACTGTTCTAGGACATGTTGTCTCTCATAGAGGAATCGAGGTTAATCAAGCTAAGATCAATTTAATTGCTCATTTGCTCCCCCCCCCCCAAAAAAAACTGTCAAACAAGTTAGATCATTTCTGGGCCATGCTGGGTTTTATAGGAGGTTCATCAAGGACTTCAGCAAAATCTCCAAACCCCTTTGTCACCTGCTGTGCCAAGATGTTCCTTTTGACTTTTATGAGGAATGCCGAGTTGCTTTTGAACTGTTAAAGATCTGTCTGACCACAGCTCCCATCATGCAATCCCCTGATTTCTCGCTACCATTTGAACTGATGTGTGATGCATCAGACTTTGCCATTAGGGGAGTGTTAGGTCAAAGAAAAGACAAGGCACCTTCTGTGGTAGCATATGCCAGTAAATCAATGGTTGATGCTCAATTGAATTGTACTACAACTGAGAAAGAGCTATTAGCTACTATCTTTGCCTTAGAAAAATTCAGGTCTTATGTGCTGGGATAAAAAAATATTGTGTTCACTGACCACTTAACTCTGAAATACCTCTTGTCCAAAAAGGAAGCTAAAGCAAGACTAATAAGATGGATTCTTCTCTTGCAAGAATTCAATTTAGAGATTAAAGATAAAAAAGGAGTTGAGAACATGGTGGTTGACCATTTGTCCTAGATCCCAACAGCTGAATAGAAAGCTTGCCCATTAATGACTCCTTCCCAGATGAGCAGCTTTTTACTGTTCAGCTAAGTATGCCCTGGTTTGCCAATATTGTCAATTACCTTGCTGTGGGTAGGATCCCTCCACATTGAAACAAGGATGATAAAAATCTGTTCTTAGCACAGATTCTATATTACATGTGGGAGGATCCTTACCTCTTTAAGCATTGTGAAGATCAAGTGATCAAACATTGTGTACCTGAAACTGAGTTTCAAAGCATCCTAACCATGTGCCATGAACAGGCTTGTGGGGGCCACTTCAGTAGTAACAAGACTGCGGCCAAGGTTCTTCAGAGTGGTTTCTATTGCCCTACCCTATTCAATGATGCCCGGCAGCACTGTAAAGCTTGTCATCGATGCCAGCAAATGGGCAGTATTACAAGGAGAAACTCTATGCCCCTACAACCTATACTTGTTGTCGAACTATTCGATATTTGGGGAATCGACTTTATGGGACCTTTTCCCCCTTCTTCTGGATACAATTTCATCCTTATAGTTGTGGACTACGTGTCCAAATGGGTAGAGTCCATAGCTACAAGGACAAATGATCACAAGGTCGTCATTCAATTCCTGAAAGACAACATCTTCTCAAGATTTGGCATTCCTAAAGCTATTATTAGTCATGGGGGAAGCCACTTCTGTAATAAACCTTTTGATAAACTGATGGAAAGATACTCCGTTACCCATAGAGTAGCCACTCCCTACCACCCACAAACCAGTGGGCAAGTAGAGATTTCCAATATGGAAATCAAACATATTCTTGAGAAGACTGTGAGAACTGACAGAAGTTATTGGTCCACCAAATTGATGGATGCCTTATGGGCTTGTAGAACAGCCTATAAAACCCCCATAGGCATGTCCCCATTCAGACTAGTATATGGCAAAGCATGTCACTTGCCTGTTGAATTGCAACACAGAGCATATTGGGCCATTAAAGTAGTAAATTCTGACTTACTCTTAGCTGGAATTCATAGGAAACTCCAGTTATCCGAGCTGGATGAATTACAACTATAAGCTTATGCAAATGCCCGGAGTTACAAGAAGAGGACCAAAGCCTTCCATGGCAGACATTTGCTACAAAAAGAGTTCAAGCCAAATGACCAGGTATGGATGTTCAACTCGAGAATGAAATTCTTTCCAGGAAAGCTGCAGTCCAGATGGGATGGACCTGTCACAGTGGTACACGTTTCTCTATCTGGAGCTGTCTAAGTCATGCATCCTACAGATGGCAGAATCCTTAAGGTCAATGGTCAGAGGCTAAAACTTTGCGTCAACAACATCTGTGAGCCTAACGAGACCATTGATCTTCAGGATCCTCCAGGTTAATACCTGACTTTGATTTGTATCATATGTATTATATTTGATTTATACCTTCATTCTTTCCCACGATATTCTTTCTGCAATGAAATGCCCATGTCATGATCCAGCTTCATTTCAATAAACTAACTGGTAGCACAACAAATGAGTTGTTGGGTGCTTAGGCTAAAGCCATGCACACACAGGCCATGTTATCAAGCTCATAGGACCTCTTGATAGGTCATTTGTACCTTTCACTAGGCTTGCTGCTAACTACGATAGGATTGGTGACGATTTCGATAGGTGCTGAAACTTCTCGATAGGTGAGAACAACCTTACGATAGGTTCTGGACTCTTACCAGAAACCTATCGACAAGATTTACAAATGTACTACCCAACCTATCGAAAAGTTGTTTTCCCCCCTCGGCATCCTAACGAAGTGAATGTTTTATCTACCTTGCTTTCGATAGGACCCCAACCTATCGAAAGCGGCTGTCCCAGCCTATCGAATGTAATGTTTATTCTTTTCGATAGGAAGGGTTGAACCTATCAAAAGCATTCAACTGCCAGCCCCATACTTGTGTGACTTCGATAGGAAGCCTTAACCTGTCGACATTTTACACTCATCCTATTGAAATCGCCCCCACTCCTTCCATGCTTGTTGTGCACCTGTGCCGCGCGGGAATTATACCCCACGTGTCCCATGTACAACTGCGCACAGCACGGGCCTTAAACTCTGCACCCCCCCTGGGTTTCTTCCCCACGCCGTAACTCCCCGCGCTAAATATAGGATGCCAGTTAATGCACGATTTTGTTCCCCATGCTGATTGGTCAAATTAACCATTCATTCCTTTTCATCGACGACATCGATATTCAATGCACCGCTTCATATTCCCTCATACATCCACCTTAAATAGATGCAGATGACTTGACTTTGTCCCATTCCTCTCCTTCTACCCTCTGCACTCCTCATAACTATGGCAGATGACAACCCCACATTCACTCCTGCTCAACTCTACCTCTTCTGGCTGGAGCCACTACCGCCCAAGGAACCAGACCAGTTGCAATTCCTCTGGGATGAATATGAGGAGGTACAGTGGATCCTCGCCAAGGAGGAAAAGAAAAAAAATAAGAGGGAGAAGAAGAGGCTGAAGACCGAGCCACCGGCTTCTCCGCCACCATCCTCCTCCGCCACCCGTCGCCCTTCCCCCTGATCTTGCTCTTTTTCCTTTTCTTCCTCCCCTCTTGGCTTCCAGTTCCTCTTCCACCTAATGCAGGCTATGGATATCCCTGAGCTAGGGGGGCCCCTTTTTCGATTGCCAAGGATATTTTGTCCACCTGCATACTTTTCGCATCCTTGTGCTTGACCATTATACTGACTGTATTAAATGCTCTATTTATGCTCTGTTTAGTCTCTTTTTAATATAATGCTTTTTCCTTTTTTCTGGTTGTCTACTTGTTTTGTTTTTGTCCCTGGATAACCGCATGACTACACCCACTATAGTGTAAAACAGTGAGGACACTGTTTGGTTTAGGTTTGGGGGTATGGCATGTATGCCAATAAATTAGTTAATTTTAGTGCATCTAGGCTAAAAAGGAGTGTTTGGAATTAATTAGAGTAAATTCTCACTTGAATTTTTTGTAAAAGGAGGAAATTAAAAAACTGTTTGAAACTTAAATAAGTTATAGTCCAACAGACTTCATGAGGCAAATGTCAACAATTTATGAAAAATAATTTTGATGTGTAGTAAACCTGAAATGAGAGAAGATTGTGAAGATACACCCCTGAAAATTTTGATGGAAGGCCATACCCAGTGAGATTTGGGCCTGAAAAATTTTCTTTGAAGAGTGTCTTGGCAATTTTTTCTTCTCTAAGGACTGATGGGATCTAATTTTAATCACTAGAAGTTAGACAATTCCAAGTTGAAATAGCTTGACATCATTCATGACATTGAAGACATGAAGTAAGGCCATCCCTTAGACAGTTTGAGCCTAAAATGCCCCACCTTTGAACTGCCCTTGATACACACCAGTTGTGATTTTAAAATCACAGTTTTTCTTTGATGGAAACCAGAAATTTTGAACCCAAAACCTTTTTGACCTATTTTAGTTCACCCTCAACCTTAGAAATCAAAAAATAAGAGGAGAAGTGAGGTTAGAGGTGCAAGGTTCGATTTCTAGCAAAAAGAAGAAGAAAGTATACCTGAAGGCTAGTGTGATGTATAGTTGTGGCATTCCGATCCATTTAAAAAATAATAATAATAAAAATAAAAAATAAATCAAAATAGAGCAAAAGGATGAGAAAGCGAAGTCACTTCATTTGAAAATCTACAAGAAGATAAGAAGTTGATCACTTCAAGTCTGAAATTCCACAAAGAAATTGAAGAGGTGCTGAAATGAAGAAGGTTGAGCTGTAGACCATCTCCTTACCTTTACTGATTTCTCAATTTGAATCCCTTTTACCCTTTCATTCTTTTACAAACCTCATCCCTAAGCCACATTACAACCAAATAAAAAGACCTTACTGATCTGAAATGAATTGAGCTGTCATGTGGAGATAAAGATTTGTTTAATCTATGGTGTGAAGAGCTAGAAAAATTTTAGGAATTAGAGCAATGGCTATGCTCATGCTTACAGTCCTATTTGAGTGTTGTAACTACTCTTGAGCTGTGTGTAATTCTACACCCTTCAACTTTGTTGTGAGTGAACAGCCCTGGTGAGACTTGGGTCTGAAATCCAATTTGGTGGGGGTAGTATCAAAACAGAGTTCTCAAGTGAAAGGTGAGCCATGCATTAATTTTTAGGAGCAATACCTTGACATGAGCTGAGTGATGGTGAAGGATTGCAACAGACTTTCAAGTTTGGAACTGACTTTTTCTGTGGAAATTCCTCTAATGAATTGAAAAGACATGGTGTGAATTTATTCTATGTATTGAAACTCTTTTTAGCAGGATACACTACCATTAACTAACCTTATTGGAGAAGTTTGTTGGTACCTTCACTGAAAACCCTCAGGAGACTTCACTCCTCCACTAGGGATCACCTAGGGGTTTAAAAGGCTTGGTGCATATGCTAAATGCATCCGTGCTCCCTACGAAAGTGACATTTTTAACTCTTTTTTATTCTCCTTTCCTCAGGGACTAGAAAAGCTTAAGTTTGGGGGTGTGTTAAGTGGTGAAAAATGCCACTTTTCACCCTTTAACCTGACCATTGATAGACCTATGAGCACACTAATAAGCCTCTATCGAGTGCATTTCGTAGACAATAATAAAAGATGACATTAATGCAGAAAACTACTCAAGAATGCCTAAGAAGGGGCCATCTCTCAGCACAGGACAAACACAGCAACAACACACCAGAGGGTAGCACATCACTGGACCCCTGGAGTGCGTGGCTACAGCAGGGCAAGGCGAAGGAAGTGAAAATAGGCTGAAAACATCTTATCGAGTGGTCACCTGAAGACTTCGATAGGAGCTGAAAGCAAAGAAAGAAGGAATTCGTGCAGTTGAGAAGGTTTCTATAGGATCTGAAGGTAGAAGAAGGATGGATTCGTGTGAATTGAGGAGTTTGATAGGATCCAAGAACCTATCGAGCAACTAAGAGAAAGGAAGAAGCCATCTTATCGAAAACATGCCTGAGGGGTAAAGGGAACCTATCGAATGGTTTCCTCAACCTATCGAATGTTTTCCTGAACCTGTCGAGATGAAGACGCTGGAACAGAACCTATCAAAGGGTGCTTGATCCTTTCGATAAGAGTGAGAGCAACTCTATCAAAATGATGGCATGCAGAGCGAAACCTATCGAAATGGTGCTCCAACCTGTCGAAAAGCTTCCCCAACCTATCGAATGCTCCAGGCCAAGGGCTGAGAATGCTGAAACTCTAGGAGAAGGCTCATCCTATCGGAAACTATCGATGAGATCTGAGAACCTAGCGAAAGGACCAAAAAGCTCTATTTGAACCTGTCGAAAGCTTCCTGAACCTGTCGAAATCCTGTGTAAAACTTCTCAGAAATTCAGTTGTGCACACGCTGTGACTTGGTGACTTGCTGCATGCAACTCGAAGCACTTGGTGATCGGCACGATGATTCTAGAAGATGTCCTAGGAAATCCTAACTGACTCACATGCTTTAACAGAACCCTAACAAACTCTGAGGACCTTCTAGAAGGGATTTTTGGCGGGAAAAATAGAGGAGAAAGCTATATATAGAGACCCCCAATTACAATAGGGGGGAGATCGAGATCTGAGCCAAATTCTAGAGATTAGACCTTGCAAAGAAATTCTATTTTCCCTCCTTTAGCCCAACAATGGTTGGCTAATTCCCTTGGAGTAGCGAGGAGAGAGGTTAGATCTGTAATTGGGTAAGGTTACGAGTGCTATTGTAGGTTCTCAGCTGCACAGACTACAGATCTGAGAGTATTTCCATTGTAGAGTGATTTTGATTACAATATAAATATTATTTTTAATGCTTTAATTAGATCTAAAGTTCCTTTGGTTTCATTTGGTGATCGATCGGGTTTGTGTAGAGGAGTCTGTAGATTAGCTCACCCACTTAACTGGTAGGCCTCTTGGATACCATCCGATCTCCCTGGATCTGATACTCCTGCAATTCCCTGAGTCTGTGACCTTGGAATTGCAGCATCTGTAGTGGTTTTAATTATTCTAATTTATACTTTAGCTTTAGAGTAGATCCCTAAGATGGTCTGTGACTATTAAAGTGGACATATCATAACCTTAAGATTAGTCCAAGCTCAGGCTCCAATTGGATTCGTCTGCTGCAAATCCATGGATCAGATAAAGTCTATAGGATGATCTGTGACCATTAAAGTGGACAGATCATAGCCTTAAGACTAGGTGGATCCTACGATTTGGAGTGGAGCTTTCTACCTTGCAGCTGTGCTTATAGCCAGTTGAAGGATTGTGTGCTCTGAACCTCTGTAGCATGATTAATTGAATCTGATTTCAATGAAGACCAATTTCCAAGCTACTCTTCTCCATTTTCTACTTTTTACTCTCTTCCCCTGCAAGATCTAAGTTCCTAAACTTAATCCAAGTTATTCTGTGTTTAATTTTAGCCTAGCTTAAGTGACAATCCATTTTAAACCTCTCCCCTATCTTTTAGCTAACTTAGCATTAGTTAGGGTGCCAGATCTCATATAGATCTGAAGATTTATCATATTTTTAAACCAACCTCCCTGTGGACATTCCCTTACTCACAATCTTTTTAAAACTTGCTACAACGGACCCTCACCATCTCATTTGAGGGAAGGCAAACATCCCAATACCCTCTCGCACCTCTTCTTCCGTGAGCTTGTAATCTAATCCAAACCTGACTTTCTGGCCACCCTTAGTTGCGACGGGCTCTCTTCTGCCTTATAGTTTAGGCCCAAGTCCTCTTCCTTTTTTATTGCCCCTCCTTTGGAGCATGGCCACTGCCGCTACCATTCCACCTCTGGTTCTTAGAATGATGCCCTCGATGCGCTCTGGGAGTTCCATTGATACCTCATACTTGAAAATGTGGAGGTCGACATCCTCAGCTATGTGTGACACATCTAGTACTCTTGGTTTCTTTATGTTGTTGGTGGCT
This sequence comes from Chloranthus sessilifolius, assembly GCA_021018995.1. Classification (NCBI taxonomy): domain Eukaryota; kingdom Viridiplantae; phylum Streptophyta; class Magnoliopsida; order Chloranthales; family Chloranthaceae; genus Chloranthus; species Chloranthus sessilifolius. The sequence continues at coordinate 65,245,792 of CM037595.1, forward strand.
TTTTCCTTTTCACTATGCCCCTCACTGATGATAGTGATAATCTTATGCCCGGATGTAAACTTAAGCTTTTGGTGCAGTGTCGACGGTATTGCTCCAACCTCATGCAACCAGGGGCATCCCAATAATAGATTAAACAAAGATTTAATATCCATCACTTGAAACAACATGGAGAAGGTCATTGGCCCAATTATTAACTCAAGGTCAACTTCTCTAATTATCTCTCTCCTCGTATTGTCAAAACCTCGGGCATTGGTTCTTGTGGGTCTCAGCATGCATGGATCTACCCCAATCTTGGTGGCGATTCTTAGTGGGCATATATTTAACAAAGACCCATTATCGATTAGAACCAAAGGGATTATCATATTTCTGAACTCAATTATTATATTTAAGGATTTTGAGTGACTACCTCCTTCATCCTATAAATTGGCATCTGAAAATGAAATGGCATTTGGAGCCATAACCAGACCAATTATTTGCCCGACTTCATCTGGGCTAACCTGAAGTGATACATATGTATTTTTTAATGTTTCATTAAAGCTTTAAAATAGAGTGGGGATGTCATTAACAAATCCCATACGGTGATGTGAGTTGGCATCCTTCTCAATTGAGTATCCAGTATATGTTCTCAACTTATTTTTTCAAACGGATTAACAACACTATCTTTCTTCCCCTCTGGTTGGGCTTGTGCTGCTGCTGGTGCTTCTGGCTGCTTCAAATCTTCCTAGATCGGGTAACAAAGTCCACTACCCCTTCTCTATTGTTGTCAATGTTGATATCTGTTTGTTCATAACTCAGCGGGACCTATTGAGGATTGTAGGTTGGTCTCAAAATCTGAAATGATATAGCTGCCGGTAGCGAATGCACTTGCACTGCAAACTCCGGGGGGGCTGGGTAACACTTTCTTCACTTCGGTGATAAATGGTTGGGTGGAAAAATTAGGCCAGATGGGGGTGGTGAAGCTTGTGGGTGGTTGTACCGGGGTAAAGGGGTAGGAGTAGGCCATTGGTAGCTGATGGGTGCTGACAGGGGATTGAGGGTATGATGGGCTATCGGGTAATTGATCGATGTGGCAAAATATGATTGATATGTACTTATGTGCACATAATTGATTGGTGTGGGTGATGGAAAATAAGCCCTAAGATCCAAGGGTTTAACTCGTGGTGCTGGGTTGGGTAAATAATTCGACAAATTCAGGAGTTCAATCACCCCAATATTTCTTTCTTCACAATTTCTTGGCAATGGTGCCACATAGCTCTCCCGATCACTGATGTAATCTGACGGATCAAATTCAAACTCCTCCTCACATTCTTCTATCATCTTGATGGTGAGTCTAGGACCTGCTCCTCCGGTAGGATGTGGGGATAATGGTGCATGATGAATATTCGCGTGTTAGTTACTTGAGAAGGTGCAGTTGAAATGATTTTCTTAGCATCAATTAAATCTTGGATCGCGTGCTTCAATGGAAAGCAGTGATCAGTCGGGTGACCTGAACCCTGATGAAAATTATAGTGAGTATTAGGGTCATAATTCTTTGGGATTGGGTGAGGAGGAGGTTGCAATTGATGAGCAGTAACTAATCCCTTTTCTATTAGCAATGGTAAAAGTATACTTAGTGATTGCCCTAAGGGTGTAAACACTTGGTCGTAGTGGGCTCTCCTCTACTTGGGAGTCTTCTGCATTCCTTGTCCATTCCCTGCTCTCTGTATCTGCTCAGTTCTAACTGGTGCTGGCTGGGTGGCTTGAAATTAGAACGGGGTTATATTATTATTGGGCCTGGTGTTTGCAATGTTCTGGACATCACCCCTGTTCTCTTCTCGTTCCACTGTTTTGAAAACCTTCTAACCCCACTGGCTCCACTTGGTACATTCTTGCTCAGGCGACCTTCCCTGATAGCATCTTCACAATGATTAGCATTCCTTACTAGATCAGCAAAGCTGAACTGCTGCTGGTACACTAAAAAGTTTGAGATCACTGGCAGAGTATTTTTGGAAATCATTTCTATTTGTTCATCATCAGGTATCTTGTTTCTAACCTAAGATGTCAGTGCTCTCCAACACCCTAAATAATCCCTAAAAGTTTTATTCGAGTTCTACTTCAAACGGGCCAAATCTGACTTACGCGTTTCAATGTCTATATTATAGACATATTGTTCCTGAAACAAGTGCGTCAAGTCCTTCCAAGTTTTCATCATAGATAATTCCAAAGAAGTAAACCATCTCAAGGCTGGACCGGTCAAACTATTCTGAGAGAACCTTTATCAATAGTCTCTCATCCCCTCCATACTGGCACTTGTCCCCACAATAAGACTTGAGGTGTGCTATGGAATTGCTGGTGCCGTTGTACTTGTCAAAAGCTAGCATTTTAAATTTTGGATGCAAGGGGACCTCAGCAAACAAACATAAATTTGAAATGTTTGTAGCATGAGTTTTAGCACCACCCATCTTTAACAACTGCTTTTGGATTTTGTCTAACTGCTCTGATTCCTTAGACATGGGGGCCACTTTCTCAGCAGTTGGTTGGGCTTCACTCTAGGTTACTATGGGGTGGGGAATTATAGGAGGGTTAAGGCTGGTCAATGCCCCAACATAGGCTCCACTATTTCTAATCTCTTCCTCTTCATATTGTTGGTCTACATAAGGTGCAGTAGGGCAGGGTTCTCTTACTGGTGTTGTATGGACTAGATGGGAATGGCATGAACGGAGGTTGGGTGAGTCCATTGGGGATGAGGGAAGGTTGTTGGGTGATGGGATGAGTGGAAAACAGATTTTGGGGTGGGACCTGATGAGGCCATTGGGAATGGGGAAAGGTTTGAAACTGACTTTGGGATGTTAGGATATGGGTGAATTGGGGTTGATCTAAGGCATGGGTTTGAGCTGGGTACGAGGGCTGTGAATGGGTGAAATTTTGGAGGAATTGTGAAGGGTATGGGTGTGAAGCTCCAATGTTATGATGGGCTTAGGTTTGAGCTATGAAGCCTTGGGAGGGTTGGGCTATGAAGGTTTGGCCTATGGGTCCTTGGGAAGCTTGGGCCACAAATCCTTGGTCATGATAGGTGTGGCCCAGGGGGCCTTGGTGGGTTTGGGTCATAGGCCATTGATGGGTTTGAGCCATTGGCCGTTGGTGGGTATGGACCATGGACCCTTGATGGGACTGGGCCATGGGCCATTGGTGGGTCTAGCCCATTGGGCCTTGGTGGGTCTAGACTATTGGGCCCTTGATGGGTCTCGGCCATGGGCCCTTAATGGGTCTCGACCATATGTCCTTGGTGGGTCTGGCCCATTGGGCCTTAATGAATCTGGGCCATAGGCCCTTGATGGATCTTACCCATTGGGCCTTGTTGGGTCTAGCCCATTAGACCTTGATCGGTCTGGCCCATTGGGTCGTGATGGGTATGGGCCATGGGCCCTTGATGGGTATGGGTCATGGGGTTTTGGGCCATGGAGCCTTGGGGTATGTGGGTAATGGGGGTTTGGGTCATTGGGCCTTGGGACATGTGGGAAATGGGAGTTTGGGCCATTGGGCCTTGGGGCATGTGGGAAATGGGGGTTTGGGCCATTGGGCCTTGAGACATGTGGGAAATGTGGGTTTGGATAGTATGGATGATGGGGGGTTGATGGGGGTCATGGGGGAATGAGGCATAGAGGTTTGATAGGGTATGGGATGGATCCATAGATGTGTGGTGTGGATGAGAGGAGATGTGTTGGGAGGCCTTCCACTTGTTGTAAATTTGGAACATCTCCGTCATGGCCTTGGAAGGGGGATCGGATAGAGATGGGTTATTTGATGGTTGGAGGGGTATGGATGAAGTGTGTGAAGAGGAAAAATTAGGCATGGCTTGGGTGAGGGGTGGGATATGAGCTGAGTTGGAGGAATGACATGGGGCTTTGGTGGATGGATTAGGCATATATGGGGAAGATGTATGGGGCATAGAGGTGGAGAATGAGAGAGGAAAATTGGCCATGGCATCGAAAAAGATAGGCATGACTTGGGTAAATGGAGGGATGTGTGGGGGATTGGATGTGGTATGGATGGATGTGGGTAGATCGGGTTGGGCGGATGAAAAATAGGGTATGTTGATTAAGGTAGAGGATGAGGCTAGGTTTTGAACGACTGGGGAAAGAAGGTGAGATGGATGGAGATGGCCATGGATGAAGGCTTGGATTGGAAAAATGATGAGAAATATGGGTTTTGGGTATTTTGGAAAGTGGTGAAAGGGAAAATAGGGGCACCTAACGGGTCGGTTATGGTGAGGGTTGATTGGGTGAGGGCGGCAGAAGTAAAAGCTTCTTCGGTATGGGAATGGATTGGAGAATGTAGCGGGGATGAGTCAGGATCGACATAAGCCGGGTCCACAGCCCACGACATAGCTCGATATCGAGTTAGGTACGGGTGCCTCGGATGGGGCCTGTAAAGCTTCCTCCTTCCCCTATGAGATGACGGAGGGTACAATAATGTCATTGTGCCGGCACGAATCAAGACTCTATTTTTGAGTTTTTTATTTTTAATTTTTTTGAATTTTTATAAGTGAAAAGAAATGAGGATTCCGGGGCCTTTTGAATTCCCTTCTCGGGTGGCTATCGTACCCTAAATAGGTCCCGTGGCAAAGGTTCTGAAGCTCTTCGAAAGAATTAAAGGGAAACCCCTTGATCCATTGAAGGCAAGGAAACTGATGCAAACAACTTGAACCCTCGAAATGAGTCAAAAAGAAGTCACCTTCTTTTGATCGGCGAGGACGTATTGGGTGTCAAAAGTTACAGGGCCTAAATAGAGGCACTAAAGGCACTGATCGAGGAGTCCAGAGTGTGAAATAGGCAACAGATTCAGACTGATGCTGTGTAGAACCAACCTGGCGCAACTATTAGTTGCGCCAGTGTTCTTTTGGTTTTCCAAATTTCTTGACAGCAGCAACTTCAGCCCGAAATGGGTCTCCAAATTGGTTTTTTGTGGAAGCTAGGCTTTTGGGGACTAACTGTTCATATGATTCGCCTCTTTTCTCACCGATCCTAAGGGTTTAGAGGCCAATTTGTGTTCACTATCGCTCTCTTTTTTCTCGGGTTTTAAGCTTGGTAATGAGAAGGTTTCCCACCCTATATACCTTAAGTGCAAATACTTTTCTCAGGTACTAGGTGGGTTGAGACTTTTTGGATCATCACCACTAGAGGCTGTCGCCATACTAAAACCCGGGAGTTTGTATGTGTGCTTAAATATGCTAACCCTTGAAAATCTACCCCGCAAAAATCAATTTAAATCTCCTTTATTTCTTCAATTTTATTTTTCACTTTTAAGGGGATTTTCTTAAGTTCAAAGACCGGGGGTGATGATCCCGTGCTGCCTCTACGGGCCGGTGTTCACTAGCGGAATATGATTGTGAAATTAAAAGCGCAAGTAGGCCCGCCAAATGGCTTAGGCACTTGAAATGATAGAAACATAAAGAAATTAAATTATAATATACAAGTAGACCCGCCGATCGGCTAAGGTGCTTAAAATGACGAAAACGTACAGAAATTGAATGACGGAGCGCAAGTAAGCCTGCCAAATGGCTAAAGCTCATAAATGACGTAAAAGTAGAGGTAAATAAAATGATGTAATCAGAGGAGTGAGTAAAAAAAAAAATTAATAAATAGCAATAAAAGGGTTAGTAAAAAAAATAAAGATGGCAAATTCAAGGGAAAGCTCTACTAGCTACTCCCCAAATGAGTTGCCATCTGTGCAATCGTGGGATTTTTGGCGATCCCGTCACGACGATGCGCTCTCTATAAATATTTAGAGTCGCCACCCGGAGCTTTTGGTGTCCCGGGAAACCTAAATTAATTTTATAAGAACTGAAGTACCACAAATATGACTCTGATTCCGGTCTACGCCAATGGCTCTTGGGTAGGGACTTCGGTTATTAATCGAAAAGGTGTTAGACACCCGATCAACCCGCTCGTAAGCGGTCTCTACTATGGCCGGGTCTATGTGTGGCTGGTTTATAATATATATATATATATATATATATATAAAGAAACAAAAATTAGCGGGATTTCTCCTTGCCGGAAGGCACACCGATCCTATTGAGCCCTTCCCGCTTGTCGAAATTTGGGTAGTGTAATGGCTTAATTCTAAGATAGAGGAAAAGCAAAGAAGCTAGAGAAATAGAGGGGAGAGCCGGAGCTCTTGGGCCCTTGTAGCACCGATGTGGATTCTTGCGCGAGAGCGTCTTTGATGAGCTTTCGAAAGCAAACGGGTAGCGGGATGAGTCTAATCTCTAAGGCTAGGGAGCTAAGAGGTAGGAGAAGAAGGCTAGGGGCTAGATCTAGCTAAATCTCAAGGATTGATGGTGGAAAATGAGTTCTAAAGGATGAACTAGGGCGTTGGAACTTTAGTGGACAATGCTAAAAAGGGATGAGTGGAATAGCTAAAGCCTTTTCTCTCTTTTAACATTTTTTCAAGCCATTTGCAAGGGGGGGATCCTCTCTATTTATAGAAAAAGAGAGGGTTAGGGGGTACTTAAAAGCTAATTAGGGTTAGAAATTAGGTAATGGGCAATCTAAGGTTTTTAGGGTTTTCTAGAGCTTGGAAAAGAGGGATTTGGGTTTAATGGTAGATGATAGGGTGGTGACTTGAATGGCAAAAGGGTCCTAAAGAAACACACCCCTGAGTTTGGGATGGCCCACAAGTCAAACCCCCAATGTCAATTTTAGCCATTTTTTGAAGGAAAACCAGGCCCAAACTGCTAGAAGTTGACCCGTAGGAGCTCAGCCCGATTTTGCAATTTTCTGCATAAATCCGCAATCTTCATTTCGCCATAACTTTTTATGTATAACTCTAATTGAGGAGATTTTTGGCTTGTTGGAAAGCTGGGGAAGTCATATTTCCAATGGTATATAACTCAGCTTAATAAGAGATTTGTATAAATTTTAGAACTGCTCTCTTTAACCACTGCTCAAGAGGGTTCTAAACTGACTCTATGGGTTTAATTTCCTACACAAATGCATGATCTTTATTTCGCCCTAACTTTTTATGTACAACTCCAAATTAGGTGATTCTTAGCATGTTAGAAAGATGAGAAGCTCTACTTTTCAATGATATATACTTTAGATTGGGTAACTATTACAAAAACTTTGGCACTCCTCTTTCTAACCATTGTTTAGGGGGGTTCGAATCAGGCCTGAAAAGGATTTTAATAGGTCTAGGAAGGCTATGGTATATTCCTGAGGGTTTGGAATGATTCTTAAGGGTTTTAGGATGATTCCTAAGGGTTTGAAAAATGCTTTCAAAAGCTCGGGGGTGTGCCTCTCTCGAAATGTATCTCGATTAGGCCTTGGGCCAAATTTGGGTGTCTACACATGTATTGATTAAAACTAGCAAGTGTCTAAAATTATTTTTGATTTTTAGAGTTTTTCTTTTGTTTTGAAAATTTCTAAAAATCTAAAAATATTTGAAGTTTGTAAGTAACTTCACTGAAAACCTTCAAGAGACTATAACTCCTCCACTAGGGATCATCTAGGAGTTAAAAGGCTTGTTGCATCTATTAAATGCAATCGTGCTCCCTACGAAAGTGGCATTTTAAATTTATAGTTTAGATTAGTATTTCTTTCCTTGTTTGCTAGAGACTAGCAAAGCATAAGTTTTGGGGGTGTGATCAGTCATAGAATAAATTATTTTTTCACCCTTAACTTAGTGATGCTAGACCCTAGTTTGCTACTATCGAGATACTGATATACAGATATTAAGAATAAATAGCAAAAGAAAGCCAAAGTGTTAATCTTCATCAAAATGAACTCATAAAGCAATAAGAATGATGATTGAATGTAAAAGACGATGCGACGCATGATTAAAGCCAGAAATCGTACCTTGCGATTGAATGAAGGCAAAGAGAAACAAGAAATCATAATTTATGATTTTTCAAATGATACTTCAGGCAAAGTGCAATACCAAAGAGAAATGTGATTGTTTGTACTAGATAATCATACCGAGAGTTATGAGCTGAAAAGAGAAAATCATGATTTACGATTTTACAGAGTAAAGACTCTTATTGTTGATGATCACGGGAGAGCTACACTGCCATGCATGGAATTAGAAGGTTATTCAAATTAGAAGTTAATTTGGCAATCCACGGATCTGAGAAGATTGAGAAGCAAGACTCCTAAAGAACTCTGCTGTGGAAAAGAAGGAACAATCCTTGCACGTATCAACTATTCAAAGCAAGGAAGAACTAGAATTAGAAGTAGAGTTATATTAGGAAACGTGTATTCTTAATAAATTTTTTTATTAGGATTAGAATAATGTAAATCGACTCCTTATGATCTATAAATAAAAGAGCTCAGCATAGGAGAAGAGTTATCGAAGGAACTATCAGCATCAAGTGATGACTGAGGTTGGGTTTTCTTCCGATCAACTTTAGTTTAGTTTAGTTTAGATATCAAAGGTTTCTCGAGAGCAATTGACGACTATAATTGGGAGCTGGACGATTAGAGTAGAGTATCTATAGTTTTTCAGAAGCAATTGACGCCTGTGACTAAGGGTTGAAAGATCTTTTTATTGTTTTCTAGTTTAGATTTATTTTTTTACACTTTTACTATTTTGTAAATGTCTAAAAGTTTTTTATTTGAATTGATGACTCAGATTAAGAATTTGCATATTAGTGTAATGATTTTTACTTTTCCATCTTCAATTTTCTTGAGTTTGATTAACACCCAAATTTTAAGAAGATTATTGATTAGATTAAATCTATGTTAAGGAATTTTAGTATTTGATTGACACCCAAATTCTAGAAGGCTACAATACGGTGTAACAGGACTTTAATTTTATAAATATCCAAGCACTAAAGGATTGTGATTGACGACCATAATTTTGAAGGATCATTTAGATTTATTTTCTGTAATTAGTTTAAATAAATCATTCTTTTATTCATATATCTCTCGTAATTTAGAATCTTAAAAGACAAATATAAGTTTTTAGAAAAAAGAGAATATATAAGATAATCACTTCCTTGTGGGAACGATCTTAAACTAGTGTTGTAATTTCTATTGTGTGCTTGCAATAGATTAAAACTTTAGTACGAATTTAGAGCACATCATTTACTCAATGTGATTCTCTCTCGGGCATTAGGCCTTAGGCCATGTAAGAATTTCTTAGCTTTCATCACTTCATTAGCCACATGATAGGGAAGCAAACCTTGCAAGTCTCATAAACTCGATTCTGTACTCACGTACGGACATCCTAACTTGCTCCAACGTGATAAACTAAACTTTCCACTTATCCTTCACCGCATCGGGGAAATACTATTCGTTGAACTCTTCAACAAATTCCGCCCAAGTCCATGGTGTAACTAGTGTCCTTTGAGCCCAAGCTCTTTCAACGGACTTCCACCATGGATCGGCTTCACCTTCCAACTGAAAGGAGGCCCAACTAACTTTCTCTTCTTCAGTGCAACTCTTACGCTGAAGAATTTTCACGATTTGGTTCAACCATTTTTTCTCTTCAAGTGGATCAGCTTGACCATAAAAGCTAGGAGGTCTCATACTGCTAAACTCTGAAAATCCTAACTATTGACGTCATTCTGTAAGTAACGTCATCTATTGAGCCAAAGTATTGACCACAGACTCAAGTAACTACCTATCATTTCGACTCTCACTTCCTCCTTCTAGAGGATTGTTTTTACCTAGAGGTGTTCTATTTGCACCAGTGGCAATGTCTTCACCACTGAAAGCTCGAGTACGAAAGGTTCGGGGGTGACCTCTTAGGGCCATCTAAATCTGCTATAATGAAATAAAAGTTTCAATTAACAGACGTCCCTATGTTCTAATAGAATTCTACACCTCGTAGACTATGAGTTCTGGCAGATCAAACACTATAGCCTAAGTCTATGTCCTATCAAAAATCTAAAGCCATGATCTCGAATACCAACTGTGACAGCCCGGATTTTCTATTCCAAAAATCCGTGCCGTCAGATCGTAGATCCAGATCCAAAATACAAAATACTTGGTAAATCCACAAAGCAGATAATTACTTAATAAGCAATTTCATTATGGTAAAAGAAATCTTCATTTCTAAACATAATAGACAAATAAAAGACAATAAACCACCGATGATGGCCAACCATCACCTAAACAGTGGTGTACAAGATGAATTTACAATATTACATTATTCCAAAGTTCTATAAACAAAATGGTTGGACGTACCAAGCCTAAGTCTCAAAGTCTAAGCTACTCAAGGTCCTCTGAGGAAAGTACTCCTCTAGTAGGAGCTCAGTCACTTCCTCAGGGACGTATTCCGGATCACTCTCAAGTTTCGGATCCTTCTCTGCATCTACACCTATGACGAATAGTCGGGTGAGCTAATAGTCTAAGCTCAGTAGAGGTCAATCAAACAATTCACATCTTATCATTTCAATGCACAGAATTAATGATTGAGTTCAAAACAGTATCAAAATAGTTATTGAGTAATGGTATTCAAAACGGGATTTTGATGACATATTCACATGCATTTTCTTATAAAAAGGGGGATGTAAGGACAAAGCTCAAATAGAGCTCACACAGTTCATGATTCATATGTAGTTTCTTAGCTAAATGCTTAACTTAAACCATTACTCAACTAATTCTCCCAAGCATATATAGCATTGGGTGCAAAAGTTTTACCGATGCGACCCCCCTAACCATCTTCGTTCATTGAATACTATTAAGACCTGAAAAGTACCACTTTTCACCCCTTAACCTCTGTTAGACCCTTAGTCATTTAATAAATATGTTTTAAGCCCATTTTGTAGGTAATAATCAGCAGCTACAGATAAGGCCCTAACCCTGCTAAGAAGCCTACTTTTGCTCTAGAAGTTCCTCAGAAGAAAGGAAGTTAAATCCAGACAAAACTTGGTTGCAGCATAGGCAAAGCATAGTAGCAACAAGTCTAGAAATGAGCCTCGCGCAGATGTCGCAAGGTTCAATTGATTCAGAGAGAAATGCTTCACGCAGTTGTCGCGAGTTTCTCAAGGCAGCACACCAACTGCTCGCGTTGTTCTCGCGCAGATTAATGACAGAAGGGCTCAAAAAGCATACTTCATGCAGTTCTCACGAGGCTCAGTTGTAAGCGCTTGCACAGTCTCGCATAGCTCAAGAGAGGAGCATTTAATCCTCGGGCGATTCACTGAGGAGAGAGAGCTCCAGGCACTCCTGCGCGCAGCTGTCACGCAGTGGTCGTGAGATGCAGATCTTCAGGGGACTGCTCGCGCAATCCAGAGGATGATGCAATTTCTTCTTCACGAGGATCCCCACGAGATTCACCAAGGAATGAACTACGCGTGCGATTCCCGCGCCACTCAAATGGAAAGCACAATCTCGCGATGACCAGAGCATTCCCGCGATGACCAAACTATCTATCCCGCGACTGCAAGAGCTTCAAGTCAATTCAATCCTCCTGTACGACAACTCTATCATGTGACAAGACCTGGAATCACTTGCTACCTAGCGAGGCTCGGGATCTTAACTTTCCCCCACTTCTGCAAGGGTAGTCTGGGAACTTTTAGCAACTAGGGCACGCACTTTAATGCTCTAATCTCTGTGCACACGCCCCAAGGCATCCAAGGAATAGAAATGGGCCACGTTTGCATCATTAAAATTAGGGTTTTCCTAACCCTAATGCTCCCACAGCCGACTACTATATAAGCCTAAGCCTAGTTTAGGTTTGACAGGAGGTGACGACTGAATTCCTCCATTATTCTTGAATCGGCTGTAGAGTTCCAGTAGGCTAAGGTTAGAGTTTAGGTAGCATCTTTTTCCTTTTTCTTCTCTCCATAGCCTAGCACTTGCTAGCTATGCCTTTGTATGTCTATTTGGAACAATTTTAATAAAGTTTTATAATAAGATGTTATACATGTATGAGATTGATGTTTGAGGGTTGTTCTGTACAAGGCTACTACCTTGAGATCCTTTATTGCTAAGTTGTATTGTAAGCAATGGAAGATTACTTTTAAGGATTTACTCAGATCCAAGTGACCTGTGTGTCCAAGCTAGTGAACATATACAGGCCTATGCCCCACCACAGGATCCACTAAATCTGAATCCCCATGGGAGCCTGAGCTGGTAGCCTTGTGAACATGGTGGTGACAGTAATCTACTTGTTCTGTCTCAGACCTCTGTGAGGAGGATAGCCTCTGTGGATAGTTTGTGGCCATTTGAGTGCACAGGTTATAGTCCTATGGTGAGGCCAATCCACAGATCTAAGACAGATTCTTCTTCTCTGCACTTGTGCTTATAGCCCTGTGAGAAATTGTGCAGAGACAGACTCCCCTGTATTTGTATAGACCCACCATCAGATGGCAGATCTGATCTGGCTGTAGAGATTGTAGGCTTGTGACTAGATCACTGCTGTCTCTCTAAAGCAGTGAACAACTAGATCTAAAGCTAGTACTCGAACTCTTGCTGGTCCTGTGTGTCTAGGCTAGTGCACATATGCAGGCCTATGCCCCACACAGAACTTTAGAGGTTGAGGTTCCTATAGATTCTTGAGCTGGTAGCCTGGATGAAGTAGTGCCTACAATGATAAACATGTTCTGACCCATCTATGGACTGTGGTTCCCCTATTGGATAGTCTGTGACCATTTGAGTGGACAGGTTATAGCCATAAGGGATTGGATCATGGCATAAGGGTGAGTTGGATCCTTTCTCCTCTTTGGTGATAATGTAGCCATTGGACAAGAATTCTATAGCAGCATATCTGAGCCTGAGTTATAAAATCCATCAGATCTGTACCTAATAGCTTACTTCTCACCCTTTTTTTATTTATTTTCTCACACTCCATCATTCTTCTCAACCATTTTTGTAGTTTAGGCATTAGGTTACCATAGGATTTAAATAATAGTGACCTTAAATCCCCTTCCATTTAGGATTGCCAGATCTGTAGTCAGATCTTAAGGGCCTACTAAAGATGGCTCCCTTGGAGCTTTAGACCATTTTTCCTGTGGGACAAACTCTTACTTATTAAAACTTGCTACAACAGGCCCTGTATCTTGCAAGTCTGTGTATTTTTAGACTTGCTGCTTTGTATTTTTCAATCCACCTTTGATTTGTTTTCACTAACACATTCTTATCACTGTTTTCAATAAAGTTAGCAGCAAGCATTTAAAATACAATAACAAGTTTTTGGCGCCATTGTCGAGGATTTTGATCTATTAGTAGACCCTAGATTTTTGTATTTTTTTTATTCTTTGGTAGCTGTGCTTGTGAATAACTGATACTGCTGATTTACATTTGGATTTTCCTTGCAGATCTGGACAGTAGCAGAGAAGGAAAGTTGAACTTCACTAGGAGTCTAGCTACCTCTATTTGCATTTCTCTAACCCTCAAAACTCAGTCTATTTTCCTTGCAAATTCCATAGTAGTTGATTAGGATAGTCGTAATTTTGTTTAGATAATTCTTTGAGTTAATTGTAATGTGTCTGCAAGTAGTCTTCCCTGCTGTTGGTGTGTATGCATGTTAGGAAGGAGATCCCTTAGTCGCACATTAGAGCCTCCTAACCCTGAGATAGAAAAGGCCAGAAGACCAGGAAGGCCCAGACACACCATAGTTGAGCCTCTTACTGAAACCGAGACAGCAGTCATGGGTGAAGAGCAACCCAGAACATTAAAGGAGTTGAATGCTCCTGATGATTATAATTCCCCATTCAGCATTCAATTCCCAGATGTTCAGGGAAACTATGAGATTAAAACCTCAATCATCCAAATACTTCCCTCTTTCCATGGGCTCAGCAAGGAAGACCCCTACAAGCACATTGACCAATTCTTAGCCCTACGCACAACATTTTCCATTACTGGTTTGGGACCAGAAGCCACTAGATTAAGGCTCTTTCCTTTCTCCCTAAAGGACAGAGCCAGCACCTGGTTAGCTACTCTCCCAAACAAAAACATTAGTTCTTGAAAAGACCTCCAAACCAAATTTTTGACCAAATTCGTCCCAGAGACAAAAACCATCCAGTTGAGGAAAGCAATACTTGCTTTTGCCCAATCCCCAACTGAAGATTTTAATCAAGCATGGGACAGATTCAAGGAGATGCTTAAACAATGTTCCCACCACAAGATCCACGGTAGGCGGCTTGTCGGAGCTTCCATAATGGGATTGATGAGAAAAGCAGAGACATGGTAGATGCCTCTTGTGGTGGAACTTACATGCACAAAACAGCTGATGAGGCATGGGAGTTGTTCGAGGTCATCAGTGAAAATGCTTTCCAAAAGATGTCCTTATCAAGAACTGTTCATGAGCCTTCTTCTAAAATGGGACTAGTTGAAATTTCCAAGGGAATGATATATGAAGTAACTGGGAATAATGACCTGAAAATGCAGATGGCCAATTTTTCTGATAAGTTTAATAAACTATTAACTATGGTGCAACCTAGATGGGCTGCACAGGTGATGGAGGCATGTCTGATATGCCAATCTCCACAACACACAGTGGAAGAGTGCCCATCTGCAGGGCAACATCCTGAGTATGTGATGGAACAAGCTGCTGCTGCCCAAGCATTTGGCCAGCAACAATCTGTTGGCTACAACAAGCAGCCATTTGGATACCAGCACCAAAATGTTGGTTACCAGTGGAGGGATCACCCAAATTTGAGGTGGAGATAAGATAATTACATGCAGCCACAACAGATTTTGGCCTTACCTCAAAGGCCACAGCAGCAATTTAACCAGGGATATGTCCCAAGGTCAAATGCTACCCAATGAAAATCGATTAGTAGTTCCCCACACCTCATTGAATCGCTTCTTTTGAGGATCAGGTTTTGACCTCATTGCAAAACCTTGGAACCTTGACTCAGACTGTGAATTCTCATAGTCAAAGCATAAAGAAAATGGAAGAGAAGCTAGGCCAAATATCCAATGCCTTGGCCAAAAGAAAGGAGGGCAGGTTGCCAAGCCAGCCAATGGCCAACCCTACGGGCCAATATTTGATTGGAGAAGGTTTCTCAAGTTTTGAGAGAGCTAATGCCATTACAACCCTAAAGTCTGGCAGGCTGGTGGACAACCAGGTTGGAAAGGAACAAGGAGAGGTCATTTCCAAAGAATTCTCGAATGAATGTGAAAAAGAATATGTTAGAGCGCAGAGCCAAGAGTTGCTTGCTACCCTGCAACAAGAAAAAAATAATGAGGCTGTAGTTGAGCCTCAGCAGGAAATAAAAGATAAAAAAGGAAAAAAATAAAAGTTTAATCATAGGCTTGCAGCTGAGGAACCAGCAGTACCTCAGTTGTCATTTCCTCAAGCTTTGAGTGGCCCTACCCCTTTTGATAAGGGGAATGCATAGATAGAACAAATGATGGAGACCTTTAAGCAGGTAAATATCAATTTGCCCCTGCTTGATGCAATTAGACAGGTCTCAGCCTATGCCAAATTTCTGAAAGATCTTTGTATCCAAAAAAGAAAACCTAGAGGCCATCTATCCAGAAAGGTCTTTGCAACTGATACAGTTAATTCTGTATTAAATATAACAATACCAGAGAAGTTGCAAGACCCAGGGATACCCACTATTCCCTGCATAATTGGAGACCACACAATTGAAAGGGCCCTTCTAGACCTTGGAGCCAGTGTAAACCTGCTGCCATACAATGTATATCAGCAGCTAGGTTTGGGGGAGCTAATACCCACCCCCATTGTGTTGTTAATGGCTGATAGGTCTTAAAGGAGACCGATGGGAGTGGTTGAGGATGCCTTAGTAGGGGTGGACAAGTTCTTTTACCCTGCAGACTTCCTAGTTTTGGACATGGGCTGCAACAAGAGTACAACCCCTATACCTGTTATTTTGGGCAGGCCATTCTTGGCCACTGCCAATGCATGCATTCAATGCAGGTAAGGGATTATGGAGGTAACTTTCGAACACATGAAGGTTGAACTGAATGTGTACAACAGTGTAAAGTACCCTCAGCTGGACAATGAGGAAAGCTTTGCAGTGGATGTACTAGAGGAAGTTGTTGAAGAAGAATTGCCCACTCTGCTGGATTGGGGCAACATTGTCAAAAGTTTAGTTGAAGTTTGAGACATGATAGAGGAAGAAAGCCCAGCTGTTATGACAGAAGACATGACCACATTAAAGTCTTATGTGGGCTTAGTGTAGCATTCCATTTGGAAACCTACATTGCTGCCTCTTCCTCAAACCAACAAAGCACCAATCTTGCCATCCACCCAACAAGCCCCTGATCTGGATCTCAAGAAGCTTCCAGAAACATTGAAATATGCCTTCCTTGAGAAAGGTGAAAAACTTCCTGTAATTATCTCCTCCTCTCTTACCAATGAGTAAGAGGAAGAATTACTAACAGTCTTGAGGAAGCACAAAAAGGCAATTGGTTGGACCATTGTGGATCTCGGAGGATAGTTGCATCAATATGTATGCACAGGATTCATTTATAGGAGGGCTCGGTACCCTCCAGGGAAATGCAGAGGAAATTGAATCCTCACATGGAGGAAGTGGTCCTCAAAGAGATTATTAAATTGCTAGATGTTTGGGTAATTTACCCCATTTCTGATTCTGAATGGGTGGCACCTATCCAAGTGGTGCCCAAGAAATCTGGCATAACAGTTATTACAACTAAGTCCAGAGAGCTGAGACCAGCCAGGGAGATCACTGGCTGGAGGGTTTGCATAGATTATCGGAAGCTCAACTCTAAAACCAGAAAAGACCACTTCCCTCTCCCCTATATAGATCAAATTCTGGATAAGTTGGCTGGAAAAACTTTTTATTGCTTTCTTGATGGGTACTCAGGGTACAACCAGATCCCTGTGAACCCTCACGACCAAGAGAAAATTACATTTACTTGCCCTTTTGGCACCTTTGCTTACCAAAGGATGCCTTTTGGGATGTGTAATGCACCAGCCACCTTTCAGAGGTGTATGTATGCCATATTCTCTGATATGATTGACAAGTTCTTGGAAATCTTTATGGATGATTTCTTTATATATGAGGATAGTTTTGGCCAATGTCTGCAATACCTCCACCTGGTCTTGCAAAGATGTGAGGAGACCAATCTGGTCTTAAGTTGGGAAAAGAGCCACTTCATGGTAACACAAGGTATTGTGTTGGGCCATGTAGTCTCTAAAGAAGGGATTCAAGTAGATAAGGCCAAAGTGGACCTCATTATAAATTTGCCCCCGCCAAGAACAGCCAAATAAATCAGATCTTTCCTTGGACATGCAGGATTCTACAGGAGGTTCATTAAAAACTTCAGCAAAATTGCTAAACCATTGTGCCACCTGCTCTGCTAGGATGTGTCCTTTGATTTTTCTGTTGAATGTCTTGAGGGTTTTGAAACTTTTAAGATATGCCTCACCTCTGCCCCTGTACTACAAACACCTGACTATGCACTACCCTTTGAGCTAATGTGTGATGCATCCGACTTGGCAATAGGTGCTGTTTTGGGCCAAAGAAAAGATAAGCTGTCAGTGGTCATTGCCTATGTCAGCAAATCACTTGCTAAAGCTCAGCTGAATTACATCACAACTGAGAAAGAGCTTCTGGCATTGGTTTTTGCTGTTGACAAATTTAGACCTTACCTACTTGGGTCTAAAATTGTAATCTTCACAGACCACTCAGCATTGAAATACCTATTGTCCAAGAAAGATACTAAGCCCAGGCTGATTAGATGGATACTCCTGTTGCAGGAGTTTGACATTGAAATCAAAGACAAAAAGGGTGTGGAAAATGTGGTGGCTGACCACTTGTCTAGAATTGTATTGGAAAAATGTGTTGATGACCCTGCAAATGATGTTTTCTCGGATGAGTAATTATTTGCCATCCAATCCTTGGTTCCGTGATAAGCACACATTGTAAATTATTTAGTTATAAGCAAGATTCCTACCCATTGGATCAAAATGGACAAAGACCTGTTCTTCTCACAGGTCAAATTCTTTTTTTGGGAGGAACCTTGCTTATACAAATATTGTGCAGACCAAATCATCAGAAAATGTGTTCTAGAAAGTGTTGTCCCCAGTATTCTGGCCATGTGCCATGAAAATGCCTGTGGGGGCCCCTTTAGTGGAAGAAAAATAGCTGACAAGATCTTGCAGTGTGGGTTCTATTAGCCTTCTTTATTCAGAGATGTCAATACATACTACAAGACATATGAGAGATGTCAGAAATTAGGAGGGTTGTCCAAAAGAAACTCAATGCCTTTGCAGCCCATCCTTGTTGTGGAACTGTTTCATGTTTGGGGTATTAACTTTATGGGCCCCTTTCCTCCTTCAAATAGTTATTATTTCATCTTAGTGATAGTGGATTATATTTCAAAATGGGTAGAAGCTATTTCCACAAGAACCAATGATAATCAAGTAGTCTAAAAATTTGTAAAGCAGAATATCTTCTCAAGATTTGGCACCCCTAAAGCCATTATCAGTGATGGGGGTAGCCATTTCTGTAACAGAAATTTTGAGAGCTTGCTCAAGAAATATTCTGTCACCCATAGGATTACTACTCCCTACCACCCGCAAACCAGTGGGCAAGTTGAAATTTCTAATAGGGAGATCAAGCACATCCTTGAGAAGACAGTGAGGACTGACAGAAAGGACTGGGCTGAAAAGCTAAATGATGCATTATGGGCTTATAGGACTGCTTATAAGACTCCCATTGGGATGTCCCCATTCAGACTGGTTTATGGCAAGGCTTTCCATCTCCCAGTAGAGTTAGAACACAGGGCCTATTGGGCCATAAAAAAGTTAAATCTAGACCTAACTTCTGCTAGTCATCACAGGTCGTTGCAGCTGTCAGAACTAGATGAGCTGAGGATGGATGCATATGCCAATGCCTGGATATACAAGGAAAGGTCCAAGGCTTTCTTTGACAAGGGTTTGTTAAGAAAGAGCTTCATGGCTGGTGATAAGGTTTGGTTGTTTAACTCCAAACTTAAAATTTTTCCTGGCAAACTGAAATCCAGATGGGAAGGCCCCTATATTGTCATGAATGTTTCCCCATCTGGTGCTGTGGAAATCAAGGATCCCAAGTCTAGGAAAACCTTGAAGGTGAATGGTGAGAGGCTTAAGCCTTGTTTAGAAAAACTTGCTGAACCTATGGACACCATTCACTTTTAAGGGGACCCTTCATTAAATTGATCCACAGGTGTGTCAATATTGTATTATATGTACTTTGGTTTTGTTAGGTTTGTATTGCCCTCTTTTGTTCAAATTTTTTAGGAAATTTTAGTGGGCTCACTTGAGTCTGAATCTGTCTGGTCTGATTTCTTTTTATTCTTGGTTTGAATAATTACTTCTCTTGAATTGGTAGTTTTTTATTGAATGCACGATGTTTGGATAATGATTTTTGCTGCCTATGCTTGAATGTTTGATGCTATAAGTGGGAGGTCATTTTAAAGTGTCTGGGGGTGCCCCTGGTGGTGAGTTATACCTAGAAACCAGCTACAGCACAAATGGAAATAGCAGAATGAAGAGCGCATGCTCTCTGTTTAAAGCTTTGCTGTCGCGGGGTCCAAAATGAGGCCTGGGAGCCTCTCGTGCAATCCCAATGCTAAAAATAGACCTACATTTATTCTGCGCTTTCTTTCCCCATAATAAGTTGTGTGACTTATCATTCCCCAAAAGAATCACAATTTATTGCTAAACTTGGAAGAAGACAAACTTTAATATGCCGATTCATTTTCCACCGTCCAAGTATTTTAAATACGCAGTTAGTTCATCTTCATATCATACTTTCTCCTCTAACCTTAGCAGTCCTGCCCTACTCATAACCATGGCGGATAAAAAACCCACAGAGCTGCCAAACAAATTCTACCCGATGTGGTTGGACCCGCCACCACCTAAAGAACCAGACTCACTACAATTCCTCTGGGATGAATATGAGGAGGTGCAGAGGATCCTGGCCAAGGAGGAGAAGAAAGAGAGCAAGACAAAGAAGAAGAAGCAGAAGACCGAACCACCCCCATCCTCCTCAAACCCTCCACCACCTACTCCCCCTTGATCCCTGTTCTTTTCCCCCCCTCTCCACATGCACTAGGTTGAGGATATCCCTAAGCCTGGGGGAAGAACTATTTTATTTTTGCAGAATGTTTTGGTGCTCTGAGTCTAGTCTGTTCTTAGAATTTTACCTTTTTGTAAATCTTTTTGTAATATTTTTATATTATAATGAATTTTTCTTTTTGTTCTATACTGTTCAGTTTACTATCTTTGCGTATTTCTGTGTCTGCTCTTATGTATTTTTGTTTGTCTTCTTGAGTGTTTACTTGTTGTGTGCTTTATTTCCTACTATTTCTGTTCTCCTATCTCTGTATTGAATCTACTGCACATCTACTCTTAACTTTGAACCAGTGAGGACACTGCTCCTCATGGTTTGGGGGTGTGGCAGGGTAAGTCTGCCAATAGAATAGTTAACTTTAGTGCAGTAGTGGTGGTGTAATTGGGATGAATAAAGTCAATTTCCACCTAACTTGTTGCAATGAGGAAATTTGTGAAAAATTAAAATATTTTTGCAGACATTTCGAAACTGAAAATTTTAAAATCTTGGCACCACCATGAAGCTAACATCAAAAATTTTAAATTAGTACCTAGTAAACCTAAGAGGAGAGAAAAAGGTAAAAATACACTCCATGAGTTAAAAAGAAGACTATATCTAGTGAGATTTGGGCCCATCAATCTCTGTTGAAGAGTGTTTTTGGTATTTTTTCTGCTCTGAGGTTTGATTGACTCAACACTTTTTACTAGAAGTTAGGCACCTCCAAATCAAAACTAGTTGACAACAACACATGACATGAAGGAAATGATTCAAGGCCTTCATTTGGACAGTTTGAGCCTAAAAGTACCAAGCCATTGAAACTGTCATTTTGCATAAACATTTTGAGTCTTCAAATCAATTTTTCTTCAAGATACACCAGAGTACCTGCACCTCAACCTGTAGACATGATTCAACCTTAGCCTCACTCTGAGAATTCAGAAGGTAAAGGAGAAGGAGATGAAAGTGGGCAAGCTGAGTGCAACATGTGGTGAATGGAAAAGAGAAGCAATATATGAATATAAGTGTAGCAGTGGTTCAGTTGTGGCATTTCATTAAAATTTAAAAATTTAAAAAAAAAAATTAAAAATTAAAAATTAAAATTAAAAAAAGAGAAAAGAGAAGTCAAGAGAATACCTTCATCTGAAAATTGGACAAAAGAAGAGAAGCTGGCCACTTTGAATCTGAAAAATATCAAGGAAGATGAAGTATGATGAATGAAATGAAGGTAGTGAAGTCATGAGTCACTCCTTACCTTGCTGATTTCTCAATTTTGATTTTCTTTTTACCCCTTCATTCTTTATATCCCTCACCCATCAGCCACATTACAACCCATTCAAAAGACCTTGAAGATCCAAAGTGAAATGAGCTGTCAGGTGGAGATGAGGGAGTGCCTAATCTATGGTGAAAAGTCATGAGGATGTCAGAAATTAGAAGCTTTACCTACACTCATGCTTGCAGGCCCATTTAGGGTCTGTAACTGCTCTTGAGCTGCTTTAAATGTGGACAACCCTAGATATTCATTGTTGAGAGATAGCCCTGGTGAGAATTGGGTTTGACTTGTAACTTCATTGGAGTTGTCTCCAACCTGATTTTCGAATCTAAGGCAAGCTTGGTTCTTTTATGTACACATTGAATTTCTAATGTAAGATGATTAGTGGAAATGCAAACACATGCTAAAATTTTTTGAGTTTTAAATGGCCTGCATTACTGCTGCAATTTCCTCTGAATCCTTATGAGATGTGGATTGATGCTTTATTCATTGAAATTTGTTTTATCATTGACTGCACCACTGTTAACTATTTTAATAGTGAAGTTTGTGGGTATCTTCACTGAAAACCCTCAGGATACTTCACTCCTCCACTAGGGATCACCTAGGGGTTTAAAAGGCTTGGTACATATATTAAATGTACCGTGTGATCCCTACGAAAGTGGCATTTAATTAAGGTGTAGATGTTTAGTTAAAGCTTTGCTAAGGGACTAGCAAAGATTAGGTTTGGGGGTGTGTTAAGACCTGAAGAGTACCACTTTTCATCCCTTAACTTAACCTCTGTTAGACCCTTAGTCATTTAATAAATCTGTGTTAAGACCATTTTGTAGGCAATAAGCAGCTGCTGCAGATAAGGCCCTAACCCTGCTAAGAAGCCTACTTTTGCCCCAGAAGTTCCTCAGAAGAAAGGAAGTTGAATCCAGAGAGAACTTGGCTGCAGCGTAGGTAAAGCACAATAGCAACAAGTCAAGAAATGAGCCTCACGCAGATGTCGCAAGGTTCAATTGATTCAAAGAAAAATGCTTCGCGCAATTGTCGTAGGTTTCTAAAGGCAACACACCAACCACTCGCGTTGTTCTCGCACAGATTAATGACAAAAGGGCTCAAAAAGCAGACTTCGCACAGTTCTCGCGAGGCTCAGTTGTAAGCGCTCGTGCAGTCTCGCGCATCTCAAGAGAGGAGCAGTTAATCCTCACGCGATTCACTGAGGAGAGAGCTCGAGCACTACGCCGCGTACATCAGCGCGATGGCCCAGGATGTAGATCTTCAGGCAACTACTCGCGCAATCCAGAGGCCGATGCACATTGCTTCTTCGCAGGGATCCCCACGAGATTCACCAAGGAATGAACTGCGCGCGCAATTCCCGCGCCACTCAAATGGAAAGCACAATCCCGCGATGACCAAACTATCTATCTCGCGACTGCAAGAGCTTCAAGTCAATTTAATCCTGCGACGACAACTCTATCACACGACAAGACCTGGAAACCCTTACTACCTAGCGAGGCTCGAGATCTTAACTTCCCCCCCCCCACTTCTGCAGGAGCAGTCTAGGAACTTCTAGCAACTAGGGTGCGCACTCCAATGCTCCAATCTCTGTGCACACACCCCAAGGTATCCAAGGAATAGAAATGGGCCACATTTGCATCATTAAAATTAGAGTTTTCCTAACCCTATTGCTCCCACAGCCGACTGCTATATATGCAAAAGGGAGGTGAGGACTGAATTCCTCCTATCTTCTTGAATCGGCTGTAGAGTTCCAATAGGCTAAGGTTAAGGTTTAGGCAGCATCTTTTTTCTTTTTCTTCTCTCCATAGCACAGCACTTGCTGGCTAAGCCTTTGTATGTCTATTTAGAACAGTTTTAATGGAGTTTTATAATAGGATGTTATACATGTATGGGATTGATGCTTGAGGGTTGTTTTGTACAAGGCTGCTGCCTTGAGATCCTCCATTGCTAAGTTGTATTGTAAGCAATGGAGGATTACTTTTAAGGATTTACTCAGATCCAAGTGACCTATGTGTCCAGGCTAGTGCACATATGCAGGCTTATGCCCCACCACAGGATCCACTAAATCTGAATTCCCATGGGAGCTTGAGCTGGTAGCCTTGTGAGCATGGTGGTGGCAGTAATCTACTTGTTCTGTCTCAGACCCCTGTGAGGAGGATATCCTCCGTGGATAGTCTGTGGCCATTTAAGTGGACAGGTTATATCCCTAGGGTGGAGCCAATCCATAGATCTAAGACAGATTCTTCTTCTCTGCACCTGTGCTTGTAGCCCTGTGAGAGATTGTGCAGAGACAGACTCCCATGTATTTGTATAGACCCACCATCAGATGGCAGATCTGATCTGGCTATAGAGATTGTAGGCTTGTGACTAGATCACTGCTGTCTCTCGAAAGCAATGAATAGCTAGACCTAAAGCTAGTACTCAAACTCTTACTGGTCCTGTGTGTCCAGGCTAGTATACATATGCAGGCCTATGCCCCACACACAGAACTTTAGAGGTTGAGGTTCCTATGGATTCTTGAGCTGGTAGCCTGGATGAAGTAGTGCCTACAATGATAAACATGTTTTGACCCATCTATGGATTGTGGTTCCCCTATTGGATAGTCTGTGACCATTTGAGTGGACAGGTTATAGCCATAAGGGATTGGATCATGGCACAGGGGTGAGTTGGATCCTTTCTCCTCTTTGGTGATAATGTAGCCATTGGACAGGACTTCTATAGCAGCAGATCTGAGTCTGAGTTATAAAACCCATCAGATGTGTACCTAATAGCTTACTTCTCACCCCTTTTATATTTATTTTCTCACACTCCATCATTCTTTTCAACCATTTCTATAGTTTAGACATTAGGTTACCATAGGATTTAAACAATAGTGACCTTAAATCCCTTTCCATTTAGGATTGGCAGATCTATAGTCAGATCTGGAGGGCCTACTAAAGATAGCTCCCTTGGAGCTTTAGACCATTTTCCCAGTGGGACAAACTCTTATTTATTAAAACTTGCTACAACAAGCCCTGTATCTTGCAGGTCTGTGTACTTTTAGACTTGCTGCTTTATATTTTTCAATCCACCTTAGATTTTTTTTCACTAACACATTCTTATGACTGTTTTAAATAAAGTTGGATTTTAAATGCTTGCTGCTAACTTTATTGAAAACAGTGATAAGAATGTGTTAGTGACAACAAATCAAAGGTGGATTGAAAAATATAAAGTAGCAAGTCTAAAAATACACGGACACAGATACATTTGTTGAGCAAGTTTTAATAAGTGAGTTTGTCCCACAGAAAAAATGGTCTAAAAGCTCCAAGGGAACCATCTTTAGTGAGGCCCTCCAGATCTTACTACAAACCGGCAATCCTAAATGGAAGGAGGATTTAAGGTCACTATTATTTAAACTTTGGGTAACTAATGCCTAAACTTCTGAAAATGGTTGAGAAGAATGATGGAGTGAGAAAATAAATATAAAAGGTGAGAAGTAAGCTGTAGGTCAGATCTAATGGTTTTATAACTGGAATCTGATCAGATAGAAGTCTCGCCAATGGCTAGATTATCACCAAAGAGGAGAGAGGACCCAACTCACCCCTGTGCCATGATCCAATCCCTTATGGCTATAACCTGTCCACTCAAATGGTCACAGACTATCCAATAGGAACCACATCCGTGATGGGTCGTGAATATGTTTATCATTGTAGGCACTACATTTCAAGCTTCAACCCCAAGAATCACAGGAACCTCAACCTCTAAAGTTCTGCTTAGGCATAGGCTTCATATGTGCACTACTCGACACGACAGAAGAGTTTGAGTACTAGCTTTAGGTCTAGATGGTGGGTCTATACAAATATAAATCTTCCAAGCATAAGTGCGGAGAAGAAGAATCTATCTTAGATCTGATTGGCCTCATCCTACATAACAACTTAAATGGCATGTATCCTCTTACCACCATGTTCTCCTCAAGCATCAATCCCATACATGTATAACATCCTATTATAAAACTCCATTAAAGCTATTTCAAATAGACATACAAAGGCATAGCCAGCAAGTGCTAGGCTATGGAGAGAAGAAAAAGGAAAAAGATGCTGCCTAAACCCTAACCTTAGCCTAATGGAACTCTACAGCCGATTCAAGATGATAGGAGGAATTCAGTCCTCACCTCCCTTTTGCATATATAACAGCCGACTGTGGGAGCATTAGGGTTAGGAAAACCCTAATTTTAACGATGCAAATGTGGCCCATTTCTATTCCTTAGATGCCTCAAGGCGTGTGCACGGAGATTGGAGCATTAGAGTGCACGCCCTAGTTGCTGGAAGTTAAGATCTCGAGCCTCGCTAGGTAGCAAGGTTTCCAGGTCTTGTCTTGTGATAGAGTTGTCGTCGCGAGGTTGAATTGACTTGAAGCTCTTGCAGTCGCGAGATTGATAGTTTGGTTATCGAGGGATTGTGCTTTTCGTTTGAGTGGTGCGAGAATTACGCGTGCAGTTCTTTCCTTGGTGAATCACACGGGGATCCCCGTGAAGAAGCAATGTGCATCGGCCTCTGGATTGTGTGAGCAGTTGCCTGAAGATCTGCATCCCGCGGCCATTGCGTGACAACCGCGCGCAAAAGTCCTTGGAGCTCTCTCTCCTCAGCGAATCGTGAGAGGATTAACTGCTCCTCTCTTGAGCTGCGCGAGCGCTTACAATTAAGCCTCGCAAGAACTATGCAAAGTCTACTTTTTGAGCCCTTCTGTTATTAATCTACGCGAGAACAGTGCGAGCAGTTGGTGTGCTATCTTCAGAAACCCGTGACAACTGCATGAAGCATTTTTCTCTGAATCAATTGAACCTTGCGACATCTGCGCGAGGCTCATTTCTTAACTTGTTGCTGCTGTGCTTTGCCTATGCTACAGCCAAGTTCTGTCTAGATTCAACTTCTTTTCTTCTGAGGAACTTCTGAGGCAAAAGTAGGCTTCTTAGCAGGGTTAGGGCCTTATCTGCAGCTGCTGCTTATTGCCTACAAAATGGTCTTAACACAGATTTATTAAATGGCTAAGGGTCTAACAGAGGTTAAGTTAAGGGGTGAAAAGTGGTACTTTTCAGGTCTTAACAAACACTTATCGGTTGTCCGTGGCAGACCCGAAATCAAGTGGAACATATCGGTTCAAAGATGTACTGATATCTCATCGTACCGGTCAAGGAGCTGGGGGATTCATTCTAATGAACCTTAATTCAATGTACAAATGTAATATATAAGTCAAAATAGTGTAGTGTATTTAATTTATAACAAATTTCAGAGTTTGGAGTTCGGATTTTAGAATTTGAATATCAAATAGTTTAGATGCTTTTTCAAGTAGTTCGGAAATGTTCAGATTCGGGGTTCAAACATCATGTTCAAAAGCAAAACTGGACTTAAATTTCAAAGAATATGGATACAATGCAAATACAACTAAATTGTCTAATTCCAATCATCTTATCATGCCATCCATGCAAATCAAGTCAAAAATGCAAGTGGTGTTGAGTTTTCCCCTACCTCAGTCACGTGACACGTAAATGTCACAAAGATCCTAACTGTTGATTCCGTCCCTCAATTTATATCCTATGACATTCAAAAACTACCCATCAATGATCAAGGAATCACAAACATCGGAGTTTTGAAAGATTCTTTAAAGAAAAATCCTGAATAGTTAAAACTGAGGAAGTCGAGCGCATGATTTCCAAGTCACGCGAGCGACTTCATCCGGCACATACCAGGTTGCTGATCAGTCACAAAATTTACCATTTTATCACCCTTAACTTAGTGATGCTAGGACTTAGTTTGCTACTAACAAGTTAACGATGTACAGATATTAAGGAAAAATAGTAAAAGAGAGACAAAGTGTTAATATTCATTAAAATAAACTTGAAAAGCAGTAAAAAGATGATTGAGCAAAGAGAAGATGATTCACCATTGCTAAAAGTTAAGAAATCATACTTTATGATTGTGCACTAAAGCTGAAGATAGAAAGAAAGTGAAAACTAAGAAATCGTAATTTACGATTCTTCAAAAGACGATTCTTCAGAAAGCGACAAAGGAATAAAAAGCGATAAAAGAAAAGCAATCGTTCATTATAGGAAATCGTCCAGTAAGAAAGCTGTGTGAAAATGAGAAATCATGATTTACAATTCTCTAAAAAAAGAAGAATAATCATAATTTACGATTGTCTAAAGTTTTCTCGCTGCAACATCTGTTGCTGCTGCTGATCACGTTAGTGAAGATTATTACCACCAGGCACTGAATTAGAAGATCTCTGGAATTAGAAGTTTGGTGAATCACTGATCTGAGAAGATTGATGAAGATAAGCTCCTAAGAGATCTCGATTGCTGAAATAAAGGAGAAAAATCCAAAAGCACATCTACAGTTAAAAGCAAGGAAGAATAAAATTAGGAATTGGAGTCATATTAGGAATTTTTTAGTAGTTTCTTTTATTAGAATTAGAAGTCTTTGTAAACCGACTTCTTATGATCTATGAATAAGAGAGCCCAGTGTAGGAATAAGGGATCGAATAATTTCAGCATCAATTGATAACTGAGGTTGGATTTTCTTTTGATCAGTAGTGTAAAATAGTTGGAGTAGATTAGATATCAGTGGTTTCTCAAGAGCAATTGACGACTTCTATTGGGTGCTGAAGATTAGTGTAGATATCCTAGTTTCTCAGAAGTAATTGACGATTACAGCTGAGGGGTGAAAGATATATTTACTTTGTTTTCTAGTTTAGATTTTATTTGCTTTATTTACTGTTTTGTAAACATCTTTAAGTTTTAATTTGAATTGACGACTCAGGTTGAAATTTGCAAATTAGTGTAACGATTTTTACTTTTCCATCTTCAATTTTTTTGAATTTGATTGACGCCCAAATTTTAGGAAATTGTTGATTAGATTAAATCTGTGTTAAAGAATTTTAGTTTTTAATTGACGCCCAAATTCTAGAAGATTGTAATACGGTGTAATGGTACTGTTTATTTTTATAAATATCTGATGGCTAAAGAATAGGATTGATGATCTCAATCTGAAGGAGGATTAGGATTTATTTTATGGACTTTAGATTAAGAAACCATTCTTTTATTCATATTTCTCAAGTAGTTTAGAATCTTAAAGATAAATATAAACTTTAAAATAGAAATATGTATAAGATAGCAGTTCTTCGTGGGAACGATCCTATACTAGCTCTATAATTTTCATTGTGCGCTTGCAATAGATTAAGACTTAAATAGACATACATAGTAAGTCGATCAAGTTTTTGGCGCCACTGCCAGGGAGGTGATTTATCTTTTTATTTGTATTTCCATTTTAAAAACTAATAGTCATCTTTCTCATTTTATTTTTCTTTGATCGTTTCTTAAACTTTGGCAGGTTTATTCAAAGTAGCGAATCAGAATTCAACACTTCTGCCAGTCACAGAAACTAGAGGCTCAGATTTGTTACTCACACTGCCTTCTAAAATAAAAATTAAATTAAAAAAAATATATTAAAAAAAAAGAAATTTGGTAGGAAATTGTGATCTTTTCCTAATTGGAGTAGTTTTGGGCGCGTGTCGGTATTTTGGCTGTAACTTTGGCTACGGGTGTCGAGATCGCGCAAATGAGCCCAATTCGAAAAGATCTTTGCGACGCGCACATCGTGGCTACCTGTGACAGAATTTTTCTTGAGCCCAAAATCCACTGATTACCCTTCCAAATCCTCTTTTTTAGTTATTTCTTTCTTTTTTTGGTAATATTTCCTTTAATGTTTAAGATGTGATTCTGAACCCGATTTGGGCCAGAGTTTTTATAGAATACTTCTTTTATTACATATTTTTATTTTAGCATGTTTATTAGAATTTGCTATTTTTAGCAAAATTCCAATAATAAAGATTTGTTATTGAAAAATAAAAAAATAATAAACAAATAAGTAAAATTTAATTATTATTATATTCTTTTTGGTTTATGCACCACACTCGTTCTAAATTTATAAATATTTTGAGTGTTTAATTGCCTTGTTGCTCCACTATACCTGAAGATGATAGACTGGGAATGGGCATATGCATTCCAGGGGAGTGAATACAGTAACACGTATAACTCGTAGCGGAGTAACCATCCTTGTTTTAGTTATGGCTCCACTAGTGACCAACAAAAAGGACCATCTATTATTGAGCCAAACTATCCTCCTGCACAGAATTTCCAACAGACCTACCTGCCACCCATGAGGCTATATCAGCCTTATGAGCAGCAGAAATTTAGTCCTCCGAGCAGCAGATTTGATGACACGGTTGTTCAAATCCTTAGGGATTTACAGTAGTAGTGGCATCAGCATTCCAAGGATTTATCCTAGCTAGCTCAATTCTCTCAAGTTTTACATTCGCGCACACAATCCATTACGAAGCTGAAAGCCCATGTTGAGCACCTAGCTACGCAATTGGTGGAACGAGAGAGCAACCAGTTACAGTCACAACCTGTGAGTAACCCGAGAGGACAAGTTTTTGTGGGAGATATATCGATTCCCCAAGAATAGATCCAAGCTGTTCAACCTTTAAGAAGTGGTGAGACTGTTGATAACAAGGTGGAGATGCCTACGTTAGTAGTCCTCCTCGAGACCAAGGATAGTGAACTTGAAATTAAAGTAGATGTTTCCCCACCAGAGAAATTAAAAATAATAGAAATAGAAAATAGACCCCAAAAAAATAATAAAGATAGTGTGCCCAATATTGTGACTGAAGTCCCATATATACCAAGATTAACTTTTTCAAACACTTTTGGCGTACCATCAATTTTTTACAAAAACCCAAAAAAATTAGAGGAGAGCACATATTTTGTTCATATCGCCCCTCTTAATTCTTAAATGAGGATATGGAACCCTGAAGTTTTTATTTCCAGCCGAAGAAGAACCAGTGATCACTATATCACTAGCAGACCTTGAGTATGTCTGATATACCCACGGGCACCATCGAGCTACCAACTCATCCATAGCAAAAATCCTGTAAAATATGTACACTAACTTTTTTATTTTGCTTTAGTTAGAAATTTTTTCCCAACAAGTATGTTACGATCTAAATCGTGGTGAAACACGATCGATCGTAAGATACTTCCTATTGTACAATATTATATTCTCGAGTGATCGTATGGATTTACTACATTTTGAACCTCATCGGTATAAAAATTTTGAAATTAAAAATTTTACTATGTCCCCTATTTTGCACAATGAGGACATTGTTCGATTTAAGTTTGGGGGGGGGGATACACAACTTCTATGTATAATAGTTAGTTTATTAGTTTGTTTAATTTGATTTGAATTTGGCATAAAAAATAAAAATAAAAATTTAGTTATTAGTAGAATAAGTTAATCATTATATGTGAATTTATGATAAGAAAAAAATTAGGAATCTATAAAACTTTACAATCCATCATAGCAAAAGTTCAACAATCAAATTAAAATAGTTGCAATTCATGCATAGCACTTTTTAACACTATATCAAATGAATGTTTGAAACTATATGATTAATTTAAACTGCAAAATTTAGATCATAGTTTCAAACTTATAAAATTAGTGAGATCTTGAGCGAATATATCCTCTTTATATTATGAGAGAGACTATTTTATTCAAGCTTAAAAATTTTCTTGAACTTTTACTAAGAAATCTCATATTGCTGAACTTAGAATCAAGATACTCTGTGATTATGATGATTTATTTCTTTAGAACTATTTATTAAATATATCAAAACAAGAAGAGTTCCATACTAGCAAATCATGAAAATTATCAAAGCCCATCTTTTGTTTAAACCAGAACTAAGACAGCCAAAATCCCAAGAAAAATTTATCCTTTGAACCCATATTAGAAGCTTAAAAACTGAATTTCTTTGTACCAATATTTTATAAACCTTTAATCATATGTACTACCCAAAGCTTTCTATCTTTAACCCTAATAATTTCGAAGAGTTTAGAATGTAAAAAAAGAAGGGAAGAAAAGGGAGTGAAAGAAGTATGAGCAATAACAGATAAATGATCTATTGAAAAAGGTACAATTGAGAAGAAATACAATCGTATAAAAAATATGGAAAAGAAAAGGAAAATCGTAAAAGACAATTTCATTAAAAGAGAATAGAAAAGCTTCTAACTGAAGAAAAAAAAATGGAATTTATACAAGAAAGAAAACAGAAAGAAAAATGAGAAGTTATCCAACTTTTAAGATACTTACTAAAATAGAAAAGAAGGAAAGAAGATAGAAAAGGAATAACTAAATTCTCATAAACTTTTGAACCCTTTCTACCTTTCTTTGAAACCTTTTAACCCAAAACTCCATACAAGCTAGAGAAAAGACCTTTATGATTTATGATTTGCAAAAAGTATAAGTCTAGTAGAGATGTATGAAATAGATACTATAAATAAATAAAAAAGTTATATGATCAGAATTGATTATCTATTCCATGAGATTTACCTTTTTAGTTAATTGTCCTTTGAAAATTATCATACATATCATAATGAGAGAACCAAAAATTTTTAATATTTTTTTTTTTAGAGTATGCCAATAGTAAGAGTTTGGATGAAAATGTTTTCTAAATCTGCAGTTTAGAAAGATCAATGATGAATAAACTTTTCACTGATGAGCACACACTCCACGCTGTATAGAATTGAAATTGTTGAGTTCTTATCAAGGATAATTACCGTGATGGAGGGTAAATGTGAAGAATTTGAAATTTTTGAAAATCATAACAAACATATGATGATTAATTTAATTAGTAGTGTAGATTTCTGAAGAAAAAAATATTTTGAAAAATCCAACAATATTTGAAATTTGTAGGTAACTTCACTGAAAACCTTCAAGAGACTACAACTCCACTACGGATAACCTAAGAGTTTAAAGGCTTGTTGCATCTGTTAAATGCAATCGTGCTCCCTACGAAAGTGACATTTAATATTTTATGTTTTTTTGTTTGCTAGGGACTAGCAAAGCTTAAGTTTAGGGGTGTGATTAGTCATAGAATTTACCATTTTATCACCTTTAACTTAGTGATGTTAGGACTTAGTTTGCTACTAACAAGTTAACGATATACAGATATTAAAGAAAAATAGTAAAAGAAAGAAAAAGTGTTAATACTCATCAAAATGGACTCGAAAAGCAGTAAAAAGACGATTGAGCAAAGCGAAGATGATTCACCGCTGCTGAAAGTTAAGAAATCGTACTTTACAATTATGCGCTAAAGGTAAAGATGGAAAGAAAGTAGAAACTAAGAAATCATAATTTACGATTCTTTAAAAGACGATTCTTCAGAAAGCGATAAAGGAGTAAAAAGCGATAAAAGAAAAGCAATCGTTCATTATAGGAAATCGTCCAGTAAGATAGCTGTGTGAAAATGAGAAATCATGATTTACGATTCTCTAAAAAAAGAAGAATAATCATAATTTACGATTGTCTAAAGTTTTCCCGCTGCTACATCTGTTGCTGCTGCTGATCACATCAGTGAAGATTATTACTACCAGGCACTAAATTAGAAGATATCTGGAATTAAAAATTTGGTGAATCACGGATCTGAAAAGATTGATGAAGATAAGCTCGTAGGAGAACTCGGTTGTTGAATGTAGACACCCAAATTTGGCCCAAGGCCTAATCGAAACACATTTTTAAGAAGAGGTGTGTCCTTGACCTTTTGATGGCATTTATGGAATCCTTAGGAACCCTTTCGAAACCTTAGAAACACTTCCAAACCATTAGGAATCACCCTAGATTCCTTAGAAACCTTCCCGAACCCTTAGAAACCCATCCCGACCCTTAGAACCCGTTTTGAACCTAAACCTAGTTTTCTCGAGCCATGGATGAAGAGTGGTACATCGGGACTAGCTGCAACCTTCTACTATGATCGAATCTTATACCATTGAAAAGCAGAAGTCCTCAGCTTTTCATGAAAACTCGAGGGGTAGGATGGTAATTTCGTGAAAAGCCCCTTAGGGATTTGGCGCAACTAATAGTTGCGCTAGTTATAGGTAAGCTTGGCACAACTATTAGTTGCGCCAAGTCATCTCTCCCCAGAAATGGTCTAGCGCAACTAATAGTTGTACCTGTATTAAGGTGGACCCCTCCTCAGGGAGCCAACTTTTAGGCACTGTGCATGCACTGTTTTACTGTGTATATGCCATATGCAACTAATAGTTGTGCCAGACATATGAACAGTGACCTCTAGTTTTTGCCTAAAAAATTGAGATTGGGGTTTGACTTGTTGACCATCTTGACCTTTTGGGTGTGTTTTGCTAGTTCTGTTTCACCCTTGTACACCCTATTTGCAACCCTTAAGTGATTTGAAACACTAACATATCCTGCACCATTAAAACCACCTTCACACCTTTCCAAGCTCTCAAAACCCTAGGAAACCTTATATTGTAGGTTACCTAATTCCTAATCTTGTTTAGCCTCTAAGTAGCCTCCTAACCCACCCTTTTCCTATAAATAGAACCCCCCTCCCCTTGGATTAAAGGTTAAGAAGATTACCTAAGAGAGAAAGAGCTTAAAGAGAGAAGATCTTTCTCCCTTTGGTGCACCATTGCTCATACAAATTTCATAATTGATAAACCTCCTTCCAAGCCTTACCTTTCATAAAAAACCTCTAGGTTAGGTGTGTACTATCCATTTGCCTTCCCTCTCTACCTCTTAGCTAGCAAGCCTTAGAGGTTAGAACCCCTTTTTCCACCAATAAGTCTTCAAAAGCTCATCAAAGCAAGCCAACACAAGGCTCCTCAATGGTGCAACAAGGGCTCGAGAGTTCCGGCTCTCCCCTCTATTCCTCTACCTTCTCGGTCATTCCTCCACCCTCCCATTTGTGCCGTTACATCGCCGAATTTTTGATAGGAACGGAAGGACACAAATAGGATTTTAAGCCCCTTTAGGCAAGAGGAAGCCTTTTTGCTTTCTTTTATATTGTTTTTGTTTTTATTTTGGCCATAAGCAGAGACCGCATTAAGCGGGTTGATTGGGTGCCTAACACCTTCCCAATCGATAATCGAAGCCCCTACCCAAGAACCTTTGGTGTGGACCGGATTCAGAGTCATATTTGTAGCACTTCGATACTTATAAAAATGATCGAGGTTTCTCAAGATACCAAAAGTTCTGGGTGGTGACTCTATATTTTTGTTAGCGAGCGCATCGGTGCGACTGGATAGTCAAAAATCCCACGATTGCACAAATGGCAACTCTGCTGGGGACTAGCTTGTAAAGCTTCCCCTTTAACTTAGCCTCTTTATTTTTTATTTTACTAACCTTTTATTGTTGTTTTTTATTTTATGTTTACTCACCCCTTGTTATTGTATTTTTGATGTTTGCTGCTAACTTTATTGAAAACAGTGATAAGAATGTGTTAGTGAAAATAAATCACAGGTGGATTGAAAAATACAAAGCAGCAAGTCTAAAATACACAGACCTGTAAGATACAGGGCTTGTTGTAGCAAGTTTTAATAAGTAAGAGTTTGTCCCACAGGGAAAATGGTCCAAAGCTCCAAGGGAGCCATCTTTAGTAGGCCCTCCAGATCTGACTACAGATCTGGCAATCCTAAATGGAAGGGGTTTTAAGGTCACTATTGTTTAAATCATATGGTAACCTAATGCCTGAACTACAGAAATGGTTGAGAAGAATGATGGAGTGTGAGAAAATAAATATAAAAAGGGTGAGAAGTAAGCTATTAGGTACAGATCTGATGGATTTTATAACTCAGACTCAGATCTGCTGCTATAGAAGTCCTGTCCAATGGCTACATTATAACCAAAGAGGAGAAAGGATCCAACTCACCCCTGTGCCATGATCCAATCCCTTATAGCTATAACCTGTCCACTCAAATGATCACAGACTATCCAATAGGGGAACCACAATCCATAGGTGGGTCAGAACATGTTTATCATTGTAGGCACTACTTCATCCAGGCTACCAGCTCAAGAATTCATAGGAACCTCAACCTCTAAAGTTCTGTGTGTGGGGCATAAGCCTGCAATGTGTACTGGCCTGGACACACAGGACCAGCAAGAGTTTGAGTACTAGCCTTAGGTCTAGCTGTTCACTGCTTTAGAAAGACAGCAGTGATCCAGTCACAAGCCTACAATCCCTACAGCCAGATCAGATCTGCCATCTGATGGTGGATCTAGACAAATACAGGGGAGTCTGTCTCTACACAATCTCTCAGAGGGCTACAAGCACAAGTGCAGAGAAGAAGAATCTGTCTTAGATCTGTGGAGTGGCCTCACCCTAGGGCTATAACTTGTCCACTTAAATGGCCCCAGACTATCCACAAAGGCTATCCTCCTCACAGAGGTCTGAGACAGAACAAGTAGATTACTGCCACCACCATGTTCACAAGGCTACCAGCTCAGGCTCCCATGGGGATTCAGATTTAGTGGATCCTGTGGTGGGGTATAGGTCTGCATATGTGCCTAGCCTGGATACACAGGTCACTTGGATCTAAATAAATCCTTAAAAATAATCCTCCATTGCTTATAATACAACTTAGCAATGGAGGATCTCAAGGCAGCAGCCTTGTACAGAAAAAGCCTCAAACATCAATCCCATACATGTATAAGTTTCTATTATAAAACTTCATTAAAACTATTCCAATTAGACATACAAAGGCATAGCCAGCAAGTGCTGGGCTATGGAGAGAAGAAAAAGGGAAAAAGATGATGCCTAAACCCTAACCTTAGCCTACTGGAACTCTACAGTCGAATCAAGAAGACTATCCCTCCCAAACCTAAACTAGGCTTAGGCTTATATAGCAGTCAGCTGTGGGAGCATTAGGGTTAGGAAAACCCTAATTTTAATGATGCAAACGTGGCCCATTTCTGTTCCTTGGATGCCTTGAGGCGTGTGCACAGAGATTGGAGCATTTGAGTGCATGCCCTAGTTGCTAAAAGTTTCCAGACTGCCCCTACAGAAGTGGGGGAAAGTTAAGATCCTGAGCCTCGCTAGGTAGCAAGGGTTTCCAGGTCTTGTCGCGTGATAGAGTCATCGTCGCGGGAATGAATTGACTTGAAGCTCTTGTAGTCGCGAGATAGATAGTTTGGTCATCGTGGGAATGCTCTGGTCATCGCGAGATTGTGCTTTCTATTTAAGTGGAGTGGGAATTGCGGGCGCAGTTCATTCCTTAGTGAATCTCGCGGGGATCCCTTTGAGAAGCAATGTGCATCAGCCTTTGTATTGCGCGAGCAGTTCCCTAAAGATCTGCATCCCGCGGCTGCACAACAGCTACCCGTGGAAGTGCCTGGAGCTCTCTCTCCTCAGCGGATCGCACGAGGATTAAATGCTCCTCTCTTGAGCTGCGCGAGACTTCATGAGTGCTTATAATTGAGCGTCGCGAGAACTGCATGAAGTATGCTTTTAGAGCCCTTTTGTCATTAATCTATGCGAGAATAGCGCAAGCAGTTGTTGTGCTGCCTTAGGAAACCCGCAACAACTGCGCGAAGCATTTCTCTCTGAATCAATTGAACCTTGTGACATCTGTGTGAGACTCATTTCTTAACTTGTTGCTGCTATGCTTTGCCTATGCTGCAGCCAAGTTCTAT
The DNA here is from genome assembly GCA_021018995.1 of Chloranthus sessilifolius. Taxonomy (NCBI): domain Eukaryota; kingdom Viridiplantae; phylum Streptophyta; class Magnoliopsida; order Chloranthales; family Chloranthaceae; genus Chloranthus; species Chloranthus sessilifolius. The sequence continues at coordinate 65,282,537 of CM037595.1, forward strand.
ATGGATTCAACTTCCTTTCTTCTGCGGAACTTTTGGGGTAAAAGTAGGCTTCTTAGCAGGGTTAGGGCCTTATCTGCAGCTGCTATTTATTGCCTACAAAATTGTCTTAACACAGATTTATTAAATGACTAAGGGTCTAACAGAGATTAAGTTAAGGGGTGAAACGTGGTACTTTTCAGGTCTTAACACCCCTCTGATTACGTCATTTTACTTACCCCTATTTTCACGTCATTTACGAGCCTTAGCCGATTGACGAGCCTACTTGCACATTTCTTTTACTTTCTTTATTTATCCGTCATTTTAGTGCCTTAGCCGATCGGCGGGCCTACTTGCATTTTGTCATTAACTTTTTTTTACTTTTCTGTCATTTAAAGTGCCTTAGTCGATTGGCGGCCTACTTGTGCAATCATATCCTAACAGTGGACGTCGGCCCGTAGTGGCGGCACGGGATCATCACCCCCGATCTTTGAACTAAAGAAAACTTCTATTAAAAAAAAGGGCTTTGAAAAAAATTAAAATTGAACCAAGATAGGAAACTTAATCAATTTGTTTTTACGGGACAGATTTTTAAAGGGTTGGGTTTAGGCACACATACAATCACTCAAGTCTTAGAATGACGGCAGCCCCTAGTGGTGATGATCCAGAAAAGTCCCAGCCCACCTAGTATCTGAGAAGGCGCTTGCGCTAGAGGTATATCGGGTGGGTAACCTATTCCTACAAGCTTAAAACCCATTGGAGAGCATGCTAGCGAGTTATACCAGACTCAAACCCCTAGGTCCGGTGACGAGAAAACGATTCACTAAAAATTCAATCAGTTCTCGAAGGCCCAGCTTCCACAAAAAAGCCAAAAAGAGACTCAATTCGAGCTGAAGTAGCCGCTGTCAAGAGTTCTGGAAACCTACTTTTGCTTGGCGCAAGTATTAGTTGCGCCAATGTAAAAATCCCCAAAAATACACTGGCGCAACTAATAGTTGTGCCAGCCTTATTTAGGGAATTTTTACTCTGGCGCATGTATTAGTTGCGCCAGTATTATTCTGAGCAATCCAGCCTGATTATGTGGCCTTTTTCACATCCCGAGTCTCTCGATTAGTGTCTTAGTGCTTCTGTTTAGGCCCCGCTAACTCCAACACCCAATACGCCCCCGCCAGTCAAAAGAAGGTAACTTCTTTTTAAGTAATTTCGGGGGATCGAGTCGTTTGCCTCAGTTTCTGTGCCTTCAATAGATTAAAGGTCTTCCTTTGGTTCTTCCAAAGTGCTTCAAAATCGTCGCCGCGAGTCTTAAATTAGGGTACGAAAGTCACCCGAGAAGGGAACTCCAAGGCCTCGAAACCTTAGTTTTCACTTATAAAAATTCAAAAAAAAAAAAGGTTAAAAATAAAAAAACCTAAAAAATATAGTCTTTGTGGTGCCGTCACAACGGCATCACCCTACCCTCCATCATCCCATAGGGGAAGGAGAAACGTTTTCGGGCCTTATCCAAGGCACCCATACCCAACCCGATACTGAGACATGTCGTGGGTAGTGGACCCGACTTATGCCGATCCCGATAAATCCCCGCCACATTCTCCAACCCATTCCCATTCGGGAGAAATTTTAACCACCATTTCCCTCACCCAATCACCCTTTGCCATTTTCGGCCCCTTGGCGCCCCCATTTTTCCATCCACCACTTCCCAAGTTATCCAACATCCACCCCCCAATTCCCCATCTTTTGCCCAAACCATTCCCATTTTCCTCCTTCATCCATGCCAAACCCATCCCACTTTCCACCCACATCCATGCCAAATCCAACACATTTCCCATCCACATCCATGCCCCATTTTTCATCTTCCCCATATAGGCTCAATCCACCCTCATTCACCTATGTCACCTCCACCTTATCCAACTCCCCACAAATCCTCCCACCTACCCAGGTCATTCTCGATTTTATCGGGACCATGCCTAATTTACCCACCACATCTGCATCAATCACCCCTTAAACACACCATCTCCATCCGACCCTCCTTCCATGACCATAATGGAGGAGATGTTCCAAGCCTAATCCATGTGGAAGGCTTCCCAAAATGCCTCCTCTCCTCCACACCCTATATCCATGAACCCATCCTATACCCTAGCCAATCTCCATGCCTCACTCCCCCATGACCCCCATCATCCACACCATCCAAACCCCTATTTCCCACATGCACCAAGGCCCATTGGCCCAAGCCCCCATTTCTCACATGACCCAAGGCCCATTGGCCCAAATCCCCACTTTCCACATGCCCCAAGGCCCATTGGCCCAAAACCCAACTATCCACACATACGAAGGGCCCGTGGCCCAAACCTATCAAAGCCCAATGGGTCAGACCCACCAAGGGCCCATGGCCCATACCCATCAAGGCCCAATGGGTTAAATTCACTAAGGGCCCATGGCCTAGACCCATTAAGGCCTAATGGGCTAGCCCCACCAAGGGCCCATGGCCCAGACCCATCAAGGCTCAATGGGTCAAACCCATCAAGGCCTAATGAGTCAGACCCACCAAGGGCCTGTGGCCCAGACCTATAATGACCAAGGCTTCATGGCCCAAACCCAAGCCTAAAACCTTGGAACCCCACACCAATACCCCCAAAATTTCACCCACCCCCAACCTTTACACCCGGGTCAAACCTAAATCATACCCCAAACACAATTTTCCCATGGTCCCACACCCTAAGGCCATCTCCAAACCTTCCCCCATGCTCAATGGCCTCAGTAGGCCCTGCTCTAAAATCTAACTTCCACTCATCCCATCACCCAACAAACTTTCCCTCATCCCCAATGGGCTCACCCAACTCCTACTCATGTCATTCCCACTCACTCCATGCAACACCAGCATGAGAGTCCCACCCTCACTGGGCACTATGTTGACCAGCAGTATGAGGAGGATGATATTAGGAACAATGGAGCCTATACTGAGGCACTAACCAGCCTTAAACCTATCTTAATCATTTCTCCCCTGGTAGCACAAAGTGAAATCCAACCAATTGTCGAGAAAGCGGCCACCATATCCAAGGAGTCAGAGCAGCTAAAAGAACAGTTGGACAAGATACAAAAGCAGTTTATGAAAATGGGTGGTGCTGAAATCCACGCCACAGACTTCACAGATTTATGCTTATTCGCTGAGGTCCCCTTGCCTCCCAAATTTAAAATGCTAGCTTTTGACAAATACAACGGCACCGACAATCCTATCGCACACCTCAAGTCCTACTGTGGAGACATGTGCCAATATAGAGGGGACGAAAGACTATTGATAAAGGTCTTCCAAAAGAGTTTGACTGGTCCGGCCTTGAGGTGGTTAACATCTTTGGAGCCAGCTATGATGAAAACATGGAAGGACTTAACACACTTATTCCAGGAATAATATGTCTATAATATTGACATCGAACCGCGTAAGTCTGACTTGGCCTGATTAAAGTAGAACCTGAATGAGACCTTCAGCGACTACTTGGGGCGGTAGAGAGCACTAGCAGCTTAGGTTAGAAATAGGACACCTGATAATGAGCAAATCGAAATGATTTTCAAGAATACTCTACCAGTAATCTCAGACTTTTTGGTGTACCAGTAGTAGTCTGGTTTTACTGATCTGGTAAGGAACGCCAACCGCTATGAAGATGCCATCTGGGAGGGGCGCCTGAACAAAAATATACCAAGTGGAGCCAATGGGGTTATAAGGTTTTCGGAGCAAATGAATGATAAGAGAACCGGGGCCGATGTCTAAAACATTGCCAATTCCAGGCCCAACAATAATATAGCCCCATTCCAATTCCAAGCAGCCCTGCCAGCACCGGTCAAAACTGAGCAGATACAGAGAGCAGGGAACAGTCAAGGAATGCACATGACTCCGGAGTAGAGAAGAGCCCGCTATGACCAAGTGTTTACACCCCTGGGGTAATCACTAAGTGTTCTTTTGCCTTTATTAATATAAAATGGATTAGTTACTATTAGTCAATCGCAACCTCCTCCCCACCCGATCCCCAAGAATTATGGACCCGAATACCCAATGTAACTTTCATCAAGGCCCGGGTCACCCGACCGATCGCTGCTTCCCATTGAAGCACGCAATCCAAGATTTAATCGATGCTTAAAAAATTATTCCACCAGCACCTTCGCAAGTGAACCAGCATGCAAATATCTACCAGGTGCCATTACCCCCACATCCTACCAGAGGAACCGGTCCCAGACCCACCATCAAGATGGTAGAGGAATATGAGGAATTTGAGTTTGACCCGTCCGATTACATCAGTGATCGAGAGAGCTATGTGGCGCCATTGCCGAGAAGTGTTGAAGAAAGGAATATTGGGATGATTGAACCCCAAAATTTGTCAGATTATTTCCCCGACCCGACTCCACAAATTGAACCCTTGGATCTTAGGGCTTACTTCCCATTCCCCACACCCGTCAATTATGTGCACATAAATGCATATAAACCATACACCACCACCCCCGTCAATTACCCAGTGGCCCATCATATCACCAATCCCCCGCCAGCACCCATCAGCTACCAACGGCCTATCTCTAGCCCTAATCCCCCGCCGGCACCCATCAGCTACCAATGGCCTACCCCTACTACTTTTCTCCCTGTGCCACCACTTATAAGCTTCACCACCCCCGTCTGGCCTAATTTTGCCACCCAACCAGCTATCACCAAGGTAAATCAAGTGTTACCCACACCTCTAGAGCCTGCAGTACAAGAGCATCTGATACTAGTAGCCATGCCATTTCAGATTTCAGAACCAACCTACAATCCTCATCAGGTCCCGCTAAGTTCTGAGCAAACAAATGTCAACGCTGGCAGCAACAGAGAAGGGGCAGTGGACTTTGTCACGAGATTCGAGAAGATCTCAAAGCAGCCAAAAGCACCAGCAGCAGCACAAGCCTAACCGGAGGGAAAGAAAGATAGCACCGTGAATCCCTTTGAGAAAATGAGTCGATAACATATACTAGAGACTCAGCTGAGAAGAATGCCTGCCCTTATTACTGTATGGGATCTGTTGATGACGTCCCCGCTCCATTTCCAAACTTTAATAGGGGTGTTAAAAAATGTGCATGTCTCACTTCAAGTTAGCTTGGATGAAGTCGGGCAAATAATTGGTCAAGTGATGGCTCCAAATGCCATTTCATTTTCTGATGCCAATTTACCTGAGGAATGGGATAGTCACTCAAAATCTTTAAATATAACCATTGAGTCCAAAAATATGATTATTCCCCTAGTTTTGATTGATAATGGGTCTACGTTGAACATATGCCCGCTAAGAACTGCCACCAAGATTGGGGTAGATCCTTGCATGCTGAGACCCACGAGAACCAGTGCCCGAGGTTTTGACAATACCAGGAGAGAGATAATGGGAGAAGTTGATCTTGAGCTATTAATTAGGCCAATGACATTCTCCATATTATTTCAAGTAATGGACATCAAATCCTCATTTAATCTGCTACTGGGGCGCCCGTGGCTACAGGAGGTTGGAGCGATACCATCCATATTATATCGAAAACTCAAATTTGCATCGGGGCATAAGATCATCACAATCATCGATGAGAGGCACATCAAGAAAGAGAAGGCCACCAACAGCGTTGAAAAGCCCAATGTGCTGGATGTGCCGCACACCTGTGAGGACGTCGACCTCCACAATTTCGAATACGAGGTGTCGACGATACTCTTAGAGCCCATCGAGAGCATCATTCTAAGAATTAGAGGGGGAATGATAGCGGCAGTGGCTATGCTCCAAAAGTGGGGCTATCAGAAAGGAAGGGGGCTTAGGCCCAGATTACAAGGCAGAAGGGAGCCCATCACAGCCAAAGGGGGGCAGAATGTCAGATTTGGGCTTGGTTATAAGCCCACGGAAGAAGAAGTAAGAGAGGCTAAGGAGAAAACCCATGCCACGGCAGCTGCAAAAGCCAGGGGGATACACTTGGAAGAGGAGAAGCCTCATTCCAGACCACACATTAGGGAATCCTTTGTAAGTGTTAGGGTTGTGAAGATTGATCGGAATGGGGAAACCTGATTAACCCCACACAAGCCCACAGCTCCAGTTCACCCCACCAATCCCAACATTACCCTTCCTAGCCTGAAGATAGATTTGGCCACGTTGTTCCTTTTCGAAGAACGACGGCCAGTACCTGAACAAACTCCCCCTGTGGTAAATCACCATAAAACAGTGTTGATGTTTGAGGACATCATCTCAGACAAAATAGAGATCAACATGATGGAAGCTAACTCCAATGAGCCATATCAGTCAGCCCCCTCTATCCAATCAGGTAAAGGAGCGGCACCTCAGGTACTCAATTGGGTATCTTTGCCCCAAACCCTAGAAGCGGGGAGTGGCCTAACATTTGGCACTCATTTCCTAAAAAAAATAACCTATAAAAAGTGAGATAAGCCCTTGGCAGGCAATACCTTGTATATACACAAACTCGTGCTGCCAAGGGTCCGTCTTCGAAGAAAATAAAAATTCCAAAAACATTGAAAAAGTCCAAAGTTTAAAAATATTGTCATTTAAAATTCCAGATAAATTCTCACAAAAAGATGCCTTAATTAACATACCTATCCCACGTAAAATCGACCCCTTTCCTATAAAAATACAAGGAGAGGTAGGTGTTACGAGTCTGGATGTGGATATCACTTTAGAGGAGCTCCCTAATGAGCTCCTTGACCGGTTTGCCAAATTTGACAATGGCCCTACCCCCATTGTCGAAGAAACGAAGGATGTTAATCTAGGGATTGAGGAGATTCCCCGCATTACCAAAGTCGAAACGTCGCTATCTCCTGAAGAAAGAAAAAGCATCTTTAATTTCCTTCAATCATACCAAGACACTTTTGCCTAGTCATACGAGGACATGCCTGATCTGGACACCGATTTGGTTGAGCATGAGTTGCCTCTCTACCCTGATATGAAGCAGATTAAGCAGAAGTTGAGACGTCTCCGACCCAACTGGATGTTGAAAGTCAAAGACGAGGTCATCAAGCAATATGACGCAGGGTTTCTCATGGTATCTAAGTACCCGCAGTGGCAAGCCAATATTATGCCTGTGCCGAAAAAGGATGGAAAGGTCCGTATGTGCATATACTTTAGAAACTTTAATAGGGTGAGCCCGAAAGATGATTTCCCATTGCCACATATCGACATCTTCGTTGATAACACTGCTACACACAGTATGCTTTCTTTCATGGATGAATTCTCCGGATATAATCAGATCAAAATGGCAGAGGTGGATCGAGAAAAGACAGCTTTCATCACTCCTTGGGGCACCTTCTTCTATCGGGTCATGCCATTTGGGTTGAAGAACGCCGGCGCTACATATCAGAGAGCAATGACTATGTTATTCCATGACATGATGCACCGAGAAATTAAGGTGTACATTGACGACATGATCGCCAAGTCACAGGAGCGAAGTGACCATCTGGTAAACCTTCAAAAGCTGTTTGAAAGATTGAGAAAGTACAGGTTACGACTAAATCCACAGAAGTGAGCATTTGGCACCATGTTAAGGAAACTGTTGGGATTCATCATCAGCAGGAGAGGGATCGAGGTTGACCCAGTCAAAGTTAAAGCTATCACTAAAATGCCACCACCATCTACTGAGAAAGAAATTAGAGGGTTCTTAAGCAGAATATAATATATCAGTCGGTCCATTACACAGCTAACTCCAATCTGCACGCCGATCTTCAAGCTACTAGGGAAGAACTCTCCCGTTGAATGGAAGGATGATTGTCAGGCAGTGTTTAATAAAATCAAAAGCTACCTCCTTAACCCACCTGTGTTGGTACCACCTGAGCCAGGGAGACCACTCTTAATGTATCTCTCCATGACGGAAGTTTTGATGGGATGTGTCTTAGGATAGCATGACGAGACGGGAAGAAGAGAACAGGCCATCTACTATCTTAGTAAGAAGTTTACTCATTATGAGACGCGCTATTCTCATCTGGAAAGAGAGCATGCCTAGCTCTTGTATGGGCCACTCAGAGGCTCCACCATTACTTGTTATCTTCAGCCGTTTTACTTTTAGCCTAAATGGATCCGTTGAAATACTAGTTCTAAAAGCCAGCCCTCACTGGACGGACTCCACACTAGTAGCTTTTATTGTCTGAGTTCGACATCATGTACGTCACACATAAGTTGATCAAAGGACAGGCACTCGCCGATCATCTTGCCAACAATCCTTTGCAAGATTATGAGCCTTTAAGAACTGAGTTCCCCGATGAGGACATCCTTTTTATGACGGAAGATGATACTGAAGAAGCAGAAGATTCTTGGGTAATGTACTTTGACGAGGCAATTAATGCCGGGGGTCAGGGAGTTGGCGCCATTCTAATTTCGCCTAAAGGATCCCACGTACATGTCTCTGTCAAGCTCAACTTCTCTTGCACTAACAACATGGCTGAGCACAAAGCTTGTGCAGCAGGCCTGCAAGCTGCTCTCGATCTGAATGTATCTCACCTTTGAGTGTTTGGTGATTCGGAGTTAATCATATGCCAGACGAATAAAACTGGAAGACAAAAGATGAGAAACTAATCCCTTACCATGAACACCTCAAGGATCTAATAGCTTGCTTTCAAGACGTGACATTCTCATATCTCCCCCGGATAAGGAATCGCTTTGTCGATGCACTAGCCACTTTGGCGTCAATGATAGAAATCTCATATGGTGATGAGATAAAGCCGATCATGATCGAGCAAAGGAATGAGCCAGCCTTCTGCCTCCAGATTGAGGAACCTATAAAGCCTGATGATGAGCCACCTTGGTTCTCTGATATCAAGAATTTCTTCGAAACACTAACTTTCCCTGAGGGTACATCCAAGACAGACCGATGAACCATTCAACGTCTAGCAGCAGGCTACGTCATTTGTGGGGAATGCCTTTACAAGTGATCGTATAATAGCATCTTATTCAGGTGCCTTAAAGAAAGTGAAGCGATCAATATCATGAAGGAGATCCACGAGGGAGTATGCGGAGCCCACGTCAGTGGTCACATGCTTGCTAAGAAAATTCTATAGCAAGGATACTTTTGGACCACTATGGAATCGGATTGCTGCAAACATGTTCAAAAATATTACAAGTGTTAGGAACACTCTAATCTGATACACGCTCCTATCGATCTACACTGCATGACCACTCCTTGGCTATTTGCTACCTAGGGCCTTGACATCATTGGAATGATTACTCTGAAAGCATCAAACGGACATCGGTTCATCATCATCGCCATTGAATACTTCACCAAGTGGGTAGAAGCGGCGTCATATGTTAACATCACGGCCAGTCACGTCGAGAAGTTTCTCAAGAGTAATATTGTGTGCTGATTTGGAGTACCCAAGGATATATCACAGACAATGGCACAAACTTTGCAAATAAGCATATCCGAACCTTCTACGAGCAATACAAAATTAAGCACCATTGCTCATCACCTTATCACCCTCAAACTAATAAAGCTATGGAAGTTGCGAACAAGACGGTCATCCGCATCCTTGAGAAGATGGTCAACACTTACCAAGATTGGAGCGAAATGTTGTCGTTTACTTTGTGGGCCTACAGAACATCGATCCGTACCGCTACAAGGGTAACACTATTCTCCCTTGTGTATGGAACTGAGTTAATCCTATCAATAGAGGTTAAAGTACCCTCACTCCGAATTCTCATGGAATCAAGCTTACTTGAAGCAGAGAGAGAGAGAGATCTCGCTTCGGATAATTGAATCTACTAGACAAGAAAAGACTCCTTGCCTTGTGTCACACTCAAGTTTATCAGGGGCGAATCGCACGCGCTTACAATAAATATGTCTGCGGTCGAGATTTAATGATAGGAGACACTGTGTTGAAGAAGATCTTCCCATCCCTCCATGCCGATCCGAGAGGGAATTTCAAGCTGAACTGAGAAGGACCTTATGTCGTTCGAGAGGTACTACCGGGATATGCCATCCGCCTTGCCACCATGGACGGAGATCATCTTCCTGAGCTTATCAACGTTGGATACGTCTGATGATTCTACGCTTAGTCTATCATGATAAGGTAAGTATTGGTGAAACAGATACATAATTGCTTAAGAACCACCCAAAAGAGGCCATCATTCCAAGCACAGTAGCGAAAAAGCATTCCTAAAAAAGATGGCATCCTTTGCTACCCATTTTAAGCCTAGGCCTTTCTTTCAATGAACCACTTCCCTGGAAAAGAAAAAGTGTGTACATATACAAAAAAAAATAGGAAGTAAAGTTACCATCAAAATAAATAAAAAATTGAAAAAGCAAAACCTCAAAAAGACATTGCCTGAAATAAGATAAAGAAAAAAAAAATTGAATCATCGGGCGTGTACAGTAAAATCCTCCAAGGAAGAAGAATGTTGAGAAAAACTGAAGCCATGTCAAGAAAACCTATTTAGCCTAGCATACCTTCAAATCCTAACTTGACCCATGGCCAATCGACACCCTGAAGGAAGCCCTCTTTTTAGGTTCGCAAGCAGTTATAGTATATGTTAAGTCAACATAAGCCAAGTTGTGAGACAACACCGGAACCCCATCTGGCCAGCTACGACGGAATCGACGTCTATGTTGTGGCTTTTGAAAAAATGAAAGAAATAAAAAGAAAAAAATAAAATAAAAATACAAGCTCAAAGCAAGATGGACATGATGAAAACCTGAAAGGGCACAATGGGTAAAAACAGCGAGTTTGTATGGACCAGGTGAAAACCCGAAAGGGCGCTTGGGGTAAGAGAGCTAAACCCATGGACGTGGTGAAAACCTGAAAGGGCGCCACGGGTAAAAAGAAGGCAAAATGGGCACGACGAACCCACCTTGGGTGTTGTGTAATAAAAGAGTTTTAAAAGAAAAAATAATCGTTGGAATGGGTCGATAATTAATGTTTAAGGAGCCCTCTTGGTTACTCTCCCGGATCTCCTTTTTTGGGTCGTTCATGCTAGTTCAAATCGGGCCCCCACCAGAATTGTCTTTGTGAAATGGCTTCATCAAACAGATGACCCAAGTAAGGTGAAAGGTTTGACTCAGGCCAAAGGGATTGATGTTCCAGTCTTGGTAAGGCTACTGAAACTCCCTCAGATCCGGCTACTTAAAGGGGGTTCGACCATGCTCAAAGGAGGACCCTAGATCTCACCCAGTGATAAAGGCACCACACCCAAAAAAAAAAAGCACACAAAACAAAAAGAACAAAAAAGTTTGTATATAATAGCTTTCCTTTTTATACGCACCGCTTACACCACATTCCAAAAAAATACCCGGTGTGATGTCTAGCTTTCTTTCTTTCCTTCCTTTTTTTACAAAAAGCAGAATAAAAATATAAAGAAAATATGTATACTAAAAATATGTGTGCATCTGTAAAGGTTTCTTACGCTCCTTTTCTGTATATCTGATCTATGCAAAAAGATGTATGTGCAGGAGGGACTCAACGACCCAGCTCACAGTTCAAGGCATTAATCTCAGCGTGAAAGCCATCCTCCCGAACATTCTACTCGATCAACCAATGGCCATGCTGGTTCTTGTACCTCTTCCGAGAAGCATCAGCAGCTCCAAGGGAAACACTCAAAGATCCCTTCAGACGAAGGACCTCGCCCTCTGCTATCCCTGCTCTAACTTTCTCTTGCACTAAAACCTCATGCAGAACCCTCTTCTCATCAGTCAACAACTCAATACGGGCTCGAAGTGCCATCTCCTTCTTAGGCCAAGGACCTCTCGTATTAACACTCTCCAATTGATCCAGATAATCAGTAGCAGGATGCTCGGTCAATAACCAAGCCTCGTACTCAGGGGAGGACTGAACTACATCTCCCTACTCCATATCACACATCAGCATCGATTGACGTGTCTCCCAAACAGCAGCAATCTGATCTATGTCCCCGGAGGACCCCCTAGAAAAGACCAAGTCACATAGAGGGGGCTTTGTCTCACAAGGCACCTGCTGAGAGCAGCCGAACTGACGCAACACTCAAAATGGGAAATAGAAAGTGCTTCCAGTCAATCATAGAAGGGTGATGCCCTCATGGTCTCTGGAACAAACTATTGGGGAGGTTTGGCCCAACCAAGGAAGCCTCCATATCAGCTCAGCGTTGGTCAACCAAAGCTTCAAAGCTGATGAATCGCCCTGCGAAAGTAAGTGACACCTACCCAAAAAACATCGAGCCACCTCATCTCGAGCAATATAAAAGCATGGCACGGGTCCCAAGATAGTGAGATGCTCACCTAACTAGACTTGAAACAGCAAAGGACATCCCCTGAGGTTCCCCACCTTGCCCAGGGCAAACACATCAAGACATCGATACAGTTCAGCGAGGACCAAATGCATCATTGATCGACCCTTTGCCAATTCGATCAAAACATCGCAATGAGTCAGAGAGAAGCTCTCTCCCCCAGTAAAGAAAAGGACTTCTGAGATGAAACTGAGGGCAAACACTTTAATATTAAAGATATTCCTAACCGGCAATTTTTGAAGACTTTCGAAACCGAAAAGTTCTTTGAGGAATTTAATCGAACACCTTGTGGGTCCCCCAACGAGACTTTTCTCATACTCAAACTTCTTCAAACCGAGGGTAAGGTGAACAGATTTATAGTAGCCCAACTTCAGCATGACTCTTGCAAGGCCTCTGTGAAGTTTCAAGCCGGATAAATTAGATAACTCCTCAAGGGTTGGAGTTAGCTCCCGACTCCCAAGACGGAACGCGTGGGCGTTGGCATCCAAAAATGAAGTGGCCGCATGAAGTAGGACCCATCGTAGAGGAACCTTGAGGAAGAGGGGAAGGTGTGATAGGCCGAGCCACTCAAGCTCGATGAGCTCGCTCTCATTCAGGCTCCCATGCCAACTTTTGAGAAAATTGGGCCCCATACCCAAAGAAAGGGATAAATCGGCTTCAAGCCCTCCATGTAAGGGAGGATTGGAAGGCGGGTCCATAGACGTACAAGGATCTTTGAAGAATATAAAATTCAATGTAGGTTGATGGACCCGCCCCTAGGAAAGCAAGAGGAGAAAAATCGGTCAAAAAGACCTAGTCAAATAGAAAAGAAAGGGAACTTGGACTGACTCAGGTATATAAGGCCCCACAGCTCCCAAGGCCAAAACCGGCACAACTGTTACTTGCGCCAGTGCAATTTGTCCCAGATTAAGCCTGCCCCCCCATGCCTTTCTTTTTTGAATTTTTGGGAATTTTGTGAGTTGTCACTGGCCTCTTAGCTTACTGACCTGATTCACATGCTTTATAAAAATAGTTGCACCCAAGAATTGACAGGGCATCTAATATTAAAATAAATCTGACTTTTGTACAAAAGAAGCCCACACCAAGACATGCGGCATCGAGGGCCGCTTTTTATGAGCAATCATCAAAGATCTTTCTGCGAGCAAGTGGATACATGCAAGAAAGAGATAACATTACAAATCAAAGAGAGACACTTAGCATATCCAAGCAAAACATCATCCAAAAAGTGCCGTAAATATCTATTACAAATAAAAAAATCCCAATAAAGTTGTCTCAAAAGTGCTAAAATGTTAGAATGAAGAAATTAGGGCCTAATCCTTCTCCGCGCCCTTTGACTTCTTCCGCCGACGTGAGGAGCCCTGGTAAGTCAGCATATCTCCCACTCGGGACCAGGCCTAAGAAATCTTGCTAAGCATAGATCGCGACTCCTTGGCGCATGCACGCTACAAGTCATAGCCAAAATCAGAGATCAGGACCAATTAAGGGATAAAAACAAAAAAATAGGAAAAGCATAGCAGCAGAATACTCATTGTCTCCACATCCTGAAGCTCCGCAATGTTATGATGATAAGCCGTAAACTCCATAGCCGAATCAAAGTTCTACATTCAGAGGGATACAATGTCAGCTACCAGGGCAATCATAAAACATATGCAAGAGAGAGACGGGTCGTCAGAAGGCTTACTCCTGGGATCACCTCAGGAGGAGGGACCCGGGCCGCTTCCGCAGAGATACACGCCTACCTATCCACATCGGCACAAAGGCCCGAGAGAAAGCTATCATCAAGGCGTCAGAAGGTCCCATAGGCCACGGTTGGATAACCATCAGGGGCACTAGCATGAGAGGTACCCGATGAACCAACGCCAGAAGAACCCTCACCCGAGGGACCCGCACCTCACTTGAAGGGCCTGCCCCTGAGGAATCAGTGGTACCCGTCGCCACCCCGCCTTCATTATCCGAGCCATCCCCTTGAGCAAACTGTGGACAAAGTGAAAATCTGCTCAGAAGGGCCTTTTTTTTTATCAGATCCTATCGGATAAAAAAAATCTGCTCAGAGCTAAACCCAACCTATCAGATCCTATCGAAGAGACCAGGGAACCTATCGACAGGAATTATAAGCTTACTTTCAACTTGTCGGAAGCCTCTTCAACCTGTCAAAATCGTGTGCTGAACTTCTCAGAAACCATGCTATGCACACACTGAGACTTGGTGACCTATTGCACGCAAACTGAGGCACTTTGGTGACCGGCGCGATGTTCTAAAAGATGCCCTAGGAAACCTTAACCGACCCACGTGCTTTAACAGAACTCTAACAAACTCTGACAACCTTCTAGAAGGGATCTTTGGCAGGAAAAATAGAGAAGGAAAGCTATATATTGGAACCCCCAATTACCATTAGAGGCATCGAATTTTGGAGCAATTTTCCAGAGATCAGAGCTTGCAACGAGATTCCCTTTTCCCTCCTTTAGCCCAACCATGGTTGGCTAAACCCCTTGGAGCAGCAAGGAGTGAGTTAGATCTGTAATTGGGTAAGGTTAAGAGTGTTGCTGGGGTTAATTGTTGCATAGACTACAAATCTGAGAGCATTCCATTGTAAGAGTGACCTAGTTTGCAATGTAAATGTTGTTTTTAATGTTTTAATTAGATCTAAAGCTCTTTTGATTCCTCCTAGTGCTCGATCGGATTTGTGTAGAGGAGTTGCTTGATCAGCTCACCCACTTAACTGGTAGACCTCTTGGATATCATCTGAATTCCCTGGATCTGATATCCCTGTAATTTCCTGTGTCTATGATCTAGAAAGTGTAGCATCTGTAGTGGTTTTAATTGTTCTAATTGAGGCCCTGGCTCTGTAGGAGATCTCTATGATGGTCTGTGATCATTAAAGTGGACAGTTCATAACCTTAAGGTAAATCTGAGCTCAGGCCTAAATTGGATTTATCTACTACAATCCATGGATTCGATAAAGCCTATAGGATGGTCTGTGGCCATTAAAGTGGACAGATCATAGCCTTAAGGCCAGGTGAATCCTATGATTTGGAGTGGAAGTTTTGCCCTGCAGCTGTGTTTACGGACAGTGCCTGTGGACAGTTGAGGGACTTATGTGCTTTTGAACCCCTGTGACATGCTTAGCTCAACCTGATTATCGTGAAAACAATCTCCAAGCTGCCCTTCTCCATTTTTCTGAGTTTTTAAACCTTCCCTCTGCAAGATCTGAAACTCCAGATTCGATCCAGAACAATTTGCATTTTATTTGTAGTGTAGTTTGAGTGACAACTCATTTAAAAACTCTCCCCTGTCTTTTAACTAAAGTAGAAATAGCTAGGGTGTAAAATCTCTTATAGATCTGATGATTTATCCTATTTCTAAACAACATCCCTGTGAACATTCCCTTACTCACCATTCTTTTAAAGCTTTCTACAAAGGACCCCGTATCTTGCAGGCCTAGGATATTTTAGCTGTGCTGAATCCATCTCTTTTTTCTCCTCATTTTTACACCATAAATCAGGACACTTGAAATCCACAACACCTGGGCTAAGCCATACATCAACCAGGCGTATCGACCCCCGTCCCAATCATACCTACGAACATCGCCCCAATTATCCATAACACTCAACAACGCTAGGCTGATCAGTCGCCGCTCGCATTGGTAAAAAGGGTCTTAACTAGTAAAAGCAAAAGAGTGATGCAAGCCAGGATGATCGCCCGCTCAGGCGTAATGTAAAGAACCTATCTGGCTGCCCCAGATCCACCAACTCATCAGCCGAATAGAGCACGGATAGCCAAGTCATCTTGACCTCGGTGCCATGTATCTGCCCACTAGGGGGCTACGCCCCTATCATTCGGATAATGTCCTCCTTGCTTGACACTGTGAGACTAGATATCGGTATGCCCTCCACCCTAATGCCAGTAATCATTTCCCAATCAACGGGCGTCAAGGCCATCCCAGCATACGGCATATGAAAGGTCATCTTCTTAGGGCGAAACCGTTCAATCAATGCCTTCAGATATGCGGCATCGGCCCTCATAGCGGGGAAAGACAAAAACTCACCAAAGCCCACTGCGCCAGCAAGAACTTCACGATGGGGGGGACATAGAGGTAGAAATCATGGAAATCAAGCCACCCCCCATGGAATATGATAGAGGGAAGGTCCTGCATCCAAAGGAAAGTGCATCAGATCATGGAAATGAAGAAAAGCTGCACAAAAGAAAGAAATTGAACCTATCTCTTACCCTGCCTGTTATGCCAAAATTTGAAATGTGCATATACTGTTGATGTAGGAGGCCCACCCGGGCAGCCTCACCCTGCATTTCGAGCCAAGGGCCCACTTTCCGCTCTACCCAGAGGAAATGCTCCCTCCGTGGATTGTAAACTATCTCGGGCCCCTCCCCATGGCCCTCCTCAAGCGCGTACTCTTCGTCACCAAACATTCTGGAGCAAAAGCAAGCAATCACATCAGAGCAGATCAGTGATAAGGAAATATTTCTTTTTGCTATAGGCCAAGGGAAGGTAAGTATGCTCACCCTTTTTTACTTTCAGAAACAAAGATATACACATACAAAAACAATCTTTCTTTTATGTTTCGAAAAACAAAAGCCAAAAGTAAAAACAAAAAAAAATCCTTCCGTTATGCCCCTAAAATAAAAAATTCCAACCCAAAAAATCCCTCTTTTATGTTTAGAAAAACGAAAGTTAAAAACAAAAAACCCTCCTTTCTTTATGCCTCTAAAATCAAAAACCAAAAAATCCTTCTTTTATGATTAGAAAAGCAAAAACAAAAAGCTCGAAAAAAAAAACCCCTTTCTTTTATGCCCATAAAACCAAAAAACCAACAAAAAAATACATAATAATAATAAATAATAGTGATAAATCGATTCCTTAGTTAGTTTCCCAAATTTAAAAAAAAAAAAAAGAGAAAGAACAAAAACAATAAAAACCAAAAATAAACTCCTTTTCCTTAGTTAATTTTCAAAAAAATATACAAAAACCAAAAATTGTCTTCCTTAATTAAGTTCCTTTAATTTCCAAAAGGAGAAACCGAAAATCCCCTTTTCCTAATAAATTTTCAAAAAATAGATACCAAAAATCCTTGCTTTATGTTCAAAATGATAACCCAAAAAAAAAAACCAACAAAAAAAATAGATGATAAATCCAAGCCTTTGTTAATTCTCAAACGATAAAATCCATTTCCTTAAATGATTTTTAGAGAAATCAAGAATCATCTCCCGTAGTCCATTCAAAAAAAATGTATAGGAATCAAAGATCACTTCCCATAGTTAATCCTCAAAAAAAAGAAGAGAAAATCAAAAATCAAAAATCATTTCCTTAGCTAATCTTCAAAAAATATATATAAATCAAAAATTGTTTTCCCTAATTAATTTTCAAAAATAGAAACCAAGAGTCCTTGCTCTATGTTCAAAATAAAAACAAAACTCAAAAAAAAAAACAATATATACAATAAAAAACCCCTATTATAGGTGCAAATTAAAACAAGAAAGAGAGAGTATATATATATTAGGCACCAATAACATCCATAAAAATCATAAAATAGGGCATCATTCACCAAAAACCATCAACACACCATCAATAAACATATTCACAACGAAAATAAACCATAACCCATCTAAGAATACAAGATCATGATCATATTTGCAAGAAAATAAAAAAAATGGGTTTAAATGTTTACCTTTTGAAGAAAATAGGTCTTTGATCTCGTGTGATTCGGACGGCCAAAATGACACGAGCGAATGCCGGCAATGGGGCACGCGTAGAAGCAAAATAAAGGAACCCTAGGGAAGCTCTGGTTTTCGATTTAAGGAGGGGGAAGAGAGAAATTTCAAAAATCTACCCTGGCTGCCCTCGGGCTCTTAAATTTGAAGCCCAGGCGAGCTTGGCGCAACTATTAGTTGCACCAGGCTATTTTTGGGCCACTTTTGGCTTGGCGCAACTAATAGTTGGGCCAACCATTAATAGGTCGGGCTTCGGGCCTTGTGCGGGTAGGGTGCATAACCCACCTCCCCCTCTCTCGTCATTTTATTCTCTTGGCAGATGCACGTGCTCCCAAAATGGCATTTTGATCCTCATTCGACTTGCCCGGGAAGCCGTGCTAGAATAAAAATGAACCGAGACCAATAAGCATCCCGGTCCTACACAAAAAAGCGTGAAGAAATAAAAAATATAATGGAAAAATCTCACATAAAAAGCCAAAAATGATCGAATAATTCACATAATAGTTCAAATAAATAAATAAATAAATAATCCAAAAACAACATAAAATGATAAACTTAAAAAACCAAAAAAATCACATAAAATAACAGCTCCAAAATCAAAAACAATTATCACATAAAATGATAGAAAAATCACAAAAATAAAACAAATAAAATAACAACATATTTGTGTTTCCCCACAGAGTGACGCACATGCGTGTTTTCAATGCGGTAGAATTTCAATATTTTATCGGTAACGCAATTGTGGAAAACTAATGTCCTAGGTCTAAGGTTCGCCTTGGATTCATGGATCCTACTGCAAAGAAGGAGCAACAGTGTTAATCTCGGTCAAACAGTCAATGTTTCGATCAGGATGATTCCACTGCTAAATCTTTGAGCTAAGCACCTTATCCTTGATTCATATGAACGTGAGAGTCTAAGCTTCAAATTCTTTACGAACCTTTCGAAGGTGTGGATTCTTGGTCCGCGTAGTCTGGGCATGCGCCCTACAGGGTTTGAGGTCTAGGTAACTCCATTAAAAAAGGTCAATCGTTGGTTGAAACCAACCTATTAAAAATAGAATAACATATCAACCAAACTATGTGTAAGCATGCATGCAGAAGGGTTCATTCCCCTTTATTTTCGCAGGCTTAAAACCTGAATTGGCCTGGTATCCCTGTAAAGTGTACGCCATGCATCTAGGTATCCGTAAGATGGTTGTTTGTTCTCATAAATTATACTCGGACAGGATCTGGGTTAAGACTTCTATCGCCTTTGTTGCTTATCGCTCCTAATGGGTGCAATTTATGCATAGTTAATTGAGTTGTAAGATCATTATTGGAAGAAACCAGGATTGGATGCCCCTTCAGGGGGCACCCGATTTTTGGTCGAATCTGTTCTTTGTTAGTTAAGGTTAGATACTCTGGGTCATGATGATCCGGGGCACATTGGAGAAAATGACACATGCTCCCAAAAAGTGTTGCGACCTCTGTTCACTCCGATCGGTAGTCATGCTACAGAAATTTTAGGATCAATGGGTTCGCCCAAAGACCTTGAACCCTGCTTTACGTAGGGGCACCTGTGGCTAGTCAGATGAGGCGGTCAATGCCTCATACAATTGGACACAAACTGTGGAGCCTTGCGTACTTGCGTTGCACCTATCTTTAAATGCGGATCGATCACCCCTCTCACTTGCGAAGCTGTTGTATTTAGAATGAATCTCGAACATCAAATGCCTTCAAAATCATCCAGAGAAGCAAATGTTTTTCCCAACTATAGGGCGTTCGCAACTCATCCCACCTCGGTTATGCCTAGTAACGTCGCTAAGCGCTTGGGGATCGATTACCTTGAGAAACGAATGTTTAGCCTGACATACAGGGCTTTTATTTTCTCACCATGTTACTCACCTGATGTTCGAAGTTCATTTTGGATGTAGCGGATCCATTAGGAATGCCTTAGGCCTCTTCGGATGTCTCTTTTATTTAGTATTAGACCATTAGTGATCAGATATTAAAGAGGGGCATATATAGCCACCAAAATTTAGCCCAAGACCCGATCGAAACAGATTTTTGAGAAGAGGCGCGTCACCGAGCTTTTGATGGCACGTATGGAACCCTTAGGAACCCTTCTGAAACCTTAGAAACTATTCCAAACCCTTAGGAATCACCCTAGATCCCTTAGAAACCTTCCTGAACCCTTAGAAACCAATCCTGACCTTTAGAATCCGTTTCAGACGTAAACCTAGTTTTCTCCAGCCATGGATGAAGAGTGGTGCACTGGGATTAGCTGTGACCTTCTACTATGATTGAATCTCATGCCATTGAAAAGTAAGTCTTCAGCTTTCCAACAGGCCAAGAATCACCCCAATTGGAGCTATGTAGGCAAAGATGTGGCGGTCCGAACTCGAGGGGTAGGATGGTAATTTCATGAAAGCCCCCTTAGGGATTTGGTGCAACTAATAGTTGTGCAAGGCCATTTCTTCCCAAAAATGGCTTGGCACAACTAATAGTTATGCTAGTTTGTAGACACCCAAATTCGGCCCAAGGCCCGATCAATCTGTACTTCGGGAGAGATGTACCCCTGTGCTTCTGATGGCACCCTTGAATCCTTGAAAATCTATCCAGACCTTTATGAATCACCTAAAACCCATTAGAACCATTCCCCCAACCCTTAGAGATCACCCCTAAACCCTAGGACCCCTTCCCAGACTCAATTTAAACCCTTCTGAGCATTTGATGGGAGGAGAGCTATAACTCTTTATATCGACTACTTCTAAGGATGAGCCAAAGATCACCCAATTTGGAGTTGTGGTTTAAAAGTTATAACCGTTTGACGTTTCACATAAAATGACAACTTTTGCTCAAGCGTATGTATTACATACGCCCAGCCAATTTGACCCCAGATTGGTCAGACATATATATTATATACGCCTGGCATTTTTGGGCCAAATTTGGTCGGGCGTATATAATATATACGCCCAGCATATATGGCCAACAGCACGGGCACCCATCTTCTCAGTTTCCCCCTGATTTTCTTGATTTTTACTGTGCATAAGTTGGGCGTATGTAATATATACGCCCAGCTTAGCTACAGTATCTGTCACTAAATGCTCAAATTTCCTCCATCTGGTTTGACCCTTTGACCATCCCCTTAGTTAAGGTGGGTGTCTTGAGGTTGGTTGCACCCCCTTTGAGCTTATTGGCAACCCTTAAGTCACCCATGGTCTCACCCCATCATCCGCCATTAAAACTAGTTTCTCAAAACCCTAGGACCTTGAAAACCTAGAAAACCTTAGATGGGGGATTACCTAATTGCTAAACCAATTAGCTCTTAAGTAAGCCCCTAACCCATCCCTTCTCTATAAATAGAGAGGCCTCCCTCTTCCCAAAGGCTTGGTTGAAAAAAAAAATCAAGGTTGAGAAGATTAGGGTGAAAGCTTGAGTTAGGAGAGAGAAAGACCTAGTGAGAGAAAAACAATTTCTATCTCTTCAACCAGAATTCCAGCATGCATAGATCATCCTTTTCAACCCTTTTCCACCATTAGATCGCCCCTTTTAGTTAAGGCTTAGTTCCTAGCCTCATCCTACACTTCCTATCTACCGAATCCTAGCATTAGAAACCCATTCTTCTACCGTTTAAGCCATTCAAAGCCGTCGGAAGCACGCCAAAGCGAAGGTCTTCTATGGTGAAACAAGGGCCCGTGAGCTCTGGCTCACCCCTCTCTTCCTCTACCTTCTTAGTGTTCCCTCCGTCCAAGGATTCAAGCCGTTACGCCGCCAAAATTTTGGTTTGGCTCAAAGCTTGATAGGACCGTATTGCCTTCGGGCAAGGGGAAACTCCGCCCATTTATTTTTATTTTTGGCCATAGATAGAGACCGCTATATGCAGGCTGATCGGGTGCCTAAACCCTTCCCGATCCATAACCGAAGCCCCTACCCTAGAGCCTTTGGCAAAAACCGGTAAATCAGAGTCATATTTAGCACTTCGGTGCTCAAAATATTGATTTAAAGGTATCCCAGGTCACCAAAAGCTCAGGGTGGCGACTCTACATTTCATTCCATCGTGAGCGCATCGTCGCGACGGGTTCGAGAGGATCCATGCTCACACAGATGGCGACTCTGCTGGGGATTTCATCCTAGCGCTTCCCCTCTTGTTGGCCTTTCCTTTTATTTTTTTATTTTTTTTACTAACCATGGCTGTTTTTTGTTCTAATTTGTTGCTGTTTTTCTTTATTTTTTGTTGTTTTTACTAACGTACTCACCCCTACGATTCAGTCCTTTAAGTGCCTTAGCCGATTGGCGGGCCTACGTGCACCCTTAAATTTCTATTTTTACGATTCTTGTCATTTAAGCCGCCTTAGACGTTTGGCGAGCCCGCTCGCATTTACTTTTCACGTCATTTAAATTTTGGCCATTTACGAGCCTTAGCCGTTTGGCGGGCCTACATGCGCTTTTCATTTCAGTCATCATATCTCACCATTGAGCGGCCCCGCGAGGCGTTGGACTTAACTTTACTCCCCTTTAAAAATTTGTAATTAAAAGTGAACCAACAGTGTGGGGACATAATCAAATCTGTTTTTCCGTATTTTTGGTGGTTTTTTGGGGGGTTTAGGCACAGATATAACTTACCTGGTTCCCAGTAAGGCGGCAGCCCTAGTGGTGATGATCCTGAAAAGATCCACCCCTTCCAGTACCTGAGAAGGCGCTTGCGCCGGAGGTATATCGGTTGGGTTGCCAATTCCGATAAAGCCATAAAACCCGCATTGGTGAGAGCGCAGACAGCCCCGAATTCAACCGTGTATCCCTAGGAAACGAAAAGGAGGAACCCGATAACATATACAGCAGTCCCCGGGAGCATTCCTCCCAGGAAACCAGTTCAAAGACCCATTTTCGGGCTTGCTGTTCACTGTTAAAATTAACTGACAGAGCTGTTGTAGATAGGCGTATATAATATATACGCCCAGCCAAAATTCTCAGATTTAAGCCAGGCGTATATAATATATACGCCCAGTTAAATCTGCCCCTTTTTGGTCGGGCATGCATAACATATATGCCCAGTGTAAACTGGGTCACAACAACCCGATCGGAGGCCCAATCCACCACCCTAATTCCCCGATTAGCGGTATTAGTGCCCGCAGTAGCCTCCCGCATTCTTTAACACCCAATATGCCCCCGCCCAGTCAAAAGAAGGCAACTTCTCATTGATTTGCTCCGAGGGATCGGGTCGTTTGCGTGGATTCCCTCACCTTCAATAGAACGAAGGGGTTCCCTTTCGCTTCTTCCAAAGTGTGTCAGATCCCGCCGTGGTACCTGCTAAAGGTGCATATACCATCTAAGACGGGAATTGACCCTGGGCACCAGGTCATCTTTCATCTAGGTAGAGGGGAGTTAATTTCCATCTGAAAAAAAAAAATCAATCAAAACAAAAAATCAATCGAAAAAAAATCATCTTAAAAAAAAAACAAAAAAAATAAAAACAAAACAAAACTACCAAAATCATCTTCAAAAACCAAAAAAAAAATCTTTTTTTCAAAAACCAAAAAAAAAACAGAAAAAAAAAATAAAAAGGAAAAATCAAAATATATTTTTTGTGACTGTCACCACGGCAACCTCAAACCCGGCCCGTAGAAGGAGAACCAGGAAAGAATTCATTCCTTACCCGAGACATCGATACAACACTCGTCAATGGATCATGTCAAGCGCCGATACATCCCCGCCATCATCCCCATCCCATTCCCATATAGGAGAAGACCCGGTCCCCGACACCTTCACCCAAACCCGGTTCGATGTCACGAGTCCATTTGGGGCACCCGTGTTCGCATCCACCCCATCCCCCGCCCTTACATTTTCCCAACATGCCCCTACCTCATCCTCTACTGAAACACCCCATTTCCCAACCAACTCATACACCCCCACTCCCCATCCGTACACCCATGCCGCACCCCCTTATTCTCAAAGACCCCATCGGGAGCCCCATCCCCCGTCTACCTCCAACCTCCCATCCACCTCATCATCCATGCCCCCTACATCTTATATCCCATCCACATTATCTCACATACCCCCCACATCACATGGCCCATCCACATCCCAACATACCTCCCTATTTACCCAGGCCATACCCAACTTTTCCCAGGGTGTGACCAGTAACCTGCCAACTTCCATAGCCATACATCCACACCCTCCAAGCACAATCACTCATGCCCCCCATACCCGGGTCATGCCCAATTTCACCCAACCCCCTCCGTCCTCAAATGGGCCATCACCCTCCAATCTCACACTTGAATCCATGCCCTTAATGGAGGACATGCGAATGATGTATGCCCTATGGGCTACCTCTCGAAATCCTACGTTCCAAACCCCACATCTAGGTCTCCAAAACCTCCATACCCCATTCCCCCATGACTATGCCCAACCACCAATCATTCACACCATTCAAGATCCCCCACCTCAATTTCAGGCCCATTCCCAATCCCAACAAACCCAAGCCCACTCATCTCAGGACCAAACCCACACGAATCCATGGGCTCAAGCCCAGGCCCAAACCCAGGCTCAGGCCCAAGCCCAGCAAACCCAGGCCCAAAATCCTCAAGGCCCATGGGCCCAACAGACCCAGCCCAGGTACAGGCCCGAAATCCTCAAGGTCCATGGGCCCACACCCAAACCCATCAGACCCAGGCCCAAGCCCGAAATCTCCAAAGCCCATGGTCCCAAACCCAAACCCTCAAGGCCCATGGCCCCAAACCCAACTGACTCAGGCCCCGGCCCAAAATCCTCAAGGCCCATGGACCCAAGCCCAAACCCATCAGACCCAGGCCCATGCCCAAAACCCTCAAGGCCCATGGCCCCAAACCCAACAGACTCAGGCCCCAGCCCAAAATCCTCAAGGCCCATGGCCCCAGGCCCAAACCCCCCAGACACAAGCCCAGGCCCAAGCCCATCAGATCCAGGCCCATTTCCAAACCCCCCAGGGCCCTTGGATCCAAACCTACCAAATCCAAGCCCAAGGCCCATCATCCCACACCCAATACCCACATGGTCCATTAGCCCAAACCCAGTAAGGCCCATTGGCCCAAAATCATACCAACCTCCACGCCCAGGCCCAAGGCCCATCAACCCAAGCTTTCCTAAACCATCAAGCCCAAACCTAAGGCCCATCCACCCACACTCACCAAGGCCCGTTCACAAACCCCATATCCCCTCACCAGTATCGTTCATTCACCTATACCCCTTATGCCCCCATCCCGCCTCCAACGGAAAATCTGATCCACCCCATTCCCCAAAACCATGCCTACAACATCCCACCACATCAACCACAC
This sequence comes from Chloranthus sessilifolius, assembly GCA_021018995.1. NCBI lineage: Eukaryota > Viridiplantae > Streptophyta > Magnoliopsida > Chloranthales > Chloranthaceae > Chloranthus > Chloranthus sessilifolius. The sequence goes on from CM037595.1 coordinate 65,307,755, forward strand.
CCCCATCACCCCCAGAATGTGCACCCAGCTCAGCACATCACTCACCCACAAACCACTCATCCATTCACTCCCCCCCATCCCTTACAAGCCTTGTGGCCCCACCAGGTCATCCAACCCATTACCCCCCAGGTCCAAATAGCAGACCTCGCCCCTCACCAGTACAATGACCAATAGTACGAGGAGGACGAGATCCGCAATAGCGAAGGAGCCGCGAGTTTCGGCCCCCCCAAGCCCATCATCATCACACCCGGGGCCGAACAAAATCAGGGGGAGGCAGTCCCAGCTACATCTTCAAAAGAATCAGAGCAGTTGAAAGAACAGATAGACAGAATACAAAAGCAGCTGACGAAGATGGGAGGTGTAGAACTACAGTCGATAGACTTCTCAGACTTATGTCTATTCTCGGATGTCCCCCTGCCACCAAAATTTAAGATGCCATCATTCGATAAATATAATGGCACTGGCAACCCCATTGCCCACTTAAAATCTTACTGTGGGGGCATGTGCCAGTACGGCGGAGATGAATGACTCCTCATCAAAGTGTTCCAAAAGAGTCTAACGGGCCCAGCACTGAGATGGTTTACATCCCTAGAACCATCCATGACCAAAACTTGGAAAGATCTGACACATTTATTCTAAGAACAATATGTCTATAACATGGACATAGAACCAAGGAAGTCGGATCTGGCCCGTTTGAAGCAAAGGCATGTCGAAACTTTCAGTGCCTACTTAGGGAGGTGGAGGGCATTGGCCGCCCAGGTGACCCACCGAATTCCGGATGATGAGCAGATTGAATTAATAACCAAGGGAGCGCTCCCAGTCATCGCAGAATTCTTGGTATATCAACAGCAGTCCAGTTTTGCTGATTTGGTTTGAACTGCCAACCGTTGTGAAGACGCCGTCAAAGAGGGCAGATTGGGAAAGAGTATGGCCAATGGGGCCATTGGGGTTCGGAAAGCTGTCGAGCCGAGGGTTGAAAGAAGGACCGAGGTAGAAGTACATAACATCATTTATCCCCAGGCCAATACCACCCCGATACAGCTCTAGGCCACACACCCACCCCCGGCCCATTTCGAACAAGCGTCAAGGCCGAATAACGGACCAAGGGCCCCGTTCACCCAAGAACAAATGAAAGCACGATTCGAACGGATCTTCATGCCATTAGGACAATCATTAAGTGTCTTATTGCCAGTGTTGCTACAGAAGGGTCTGGTCAATTTACTCCAACCTCGCCCACCCCCCAATCTGATACCAAGGAACTACGACCCGAACCTCCATTGTAACTTCCACCAAGGGCCAGGTCACCCTATGGACCGGTGCTTCCCACTAAAGCACGCAATCTAAAATTTAATAGAGGCAAAAAAAATTGTTCCCCCGCCGCTTCCTCAAGGGAAAAACCAGAACATCCATCAAGCCCCTCTACCACTGCATCCAGGAGGCCCCAGGCCTAACGTCCACTGCGTAGAAGAGGAAGAGGAAGAGGAAGAGTTCGACCCCTCAGATTACATCAGTAATCAAGAAGAGTTTTCATTTCGAGGAGCAGTGAACCAATTGTAGAGTAATCGAGCCCCTATATTTAGATTACTTCCCACCCACCCGCATACCAAGAAGAGCCCCTAGATTTAGGGCAGTATTTTTCCTCTTCCACTTCCGCCTATCAAATCCAAACGGGCACAGCCCCGCTGCAATCATATGCATATCCACCCCACTCCCAATTTATCCCACAGTACATACCACCTCCCAATCACCCCATCTCATACGCTATCCCACCATCAACCACCCCACATACCTCTCCATCACACCCAAATCACCCTACGCCATACATAAATCCACCACCATACTACCCCGCCCCATACACACTCCTAAATCCCACCGTCCAACATACTCCCCCACCATCCCCAAATCACCTCGCCCAATACACAACTCCACCATCCCTAAATCACCCCGCCCTATGCACGACTCCATCATCCTCGATTTACCCTATTTCATTCACAAACCCGTCATCGCCCCATCATGACACCCCATTTACAACCCTTAATATGGTACCCCCTACTCCATCACCCCATCATACCCCTATCACCCCGCTCCACCTGCACCTCCGACATTTCCCAGTCACGCCCCCCCCCTCCCCGCCCCAATTCGCCCCCCATCCCACTCCACCCCCACCTAAACAAACAACCCCTCACCCACTCCCCTTATCACCCACCCCCAATCACCACTGGTCTTACCACGCCCCGATAACACCTGCACAAACCCACCCCGCACCCTCAAATCCAGCTCATACCACTCAGTCCCCTATTGGAGTCAACCTGGTCGGGCCTAAGAATTCGACATACCCAGCCCGATCCGCCCCAAAATCACCAAGAACTCCCTTCCTCATCCCGAAACCCACCTATGACCCGCATCAAGTTCCGTTAAGCTACGAGCAGACGGACATGAATGTTGGTCACAATCGAGAAGAGGCAGTCAAATTTATCACTCGGTCGGGCAGGATTTTCACACAGCCGGAAGAGTCGGGGGCCGTAAGAGGAGAAGAGAAGAAGAAAGAGTAGGCCACAGGGAACCCTTTTGAAAAAATGGCCAGAAAGCATGTGCTGGAGACACAGCTCAAGAGGACACCCACACATATTACTGTTTGGGATTTGTTAATCACGTCCCCACTCCACTTTTAAGCCTTAATGGGAGCGCTCAAAGACGCTCATGTTTCTGCCCACGTGATCCCAGACGAGGTAGGAGAGATAATTGGGCAAGTATTGGCCCCAAATGCAATCTCATTCACTGATGCAGATTTGCCGCTCGAGGGGAACAACCATTCTAAGCCCCTGAATATAACAGTGGAAGTAGGGAACCTAGTGGTGCCATTGGTCTTAATAGACAACAGGTTGGCATTGAACGTCTGCCCTCTAAGAACGGCAATCAAAATCGGTGCAAACCCCAACACCTTTCGGCCATCAATAATAAGCGCCAGGGGATTCAACAACAACCGAAGAGAGATCATAGGAGAAATAGACCTCGATCTGATCATCGGGCCGTAAACCTTCACTGTCCCCTTCCAAGTGATGGACATCAAATCTACATTTAATCTATTATTGGGTCGACGTGGCTGCATGAGATCGGGGCAATACCGTCAACTCTACACCAAAAACTCTGATTCATCTCAGGCAGAAAAATCGTCACCATCATGGGTGAGAGCAGAGAAGACAGAGAGCGGAATGCTCTACATATTGAGAACCCAAAAGTACTTGACATGCCGCACACAGCAGAGGACACCGATTTCCATCGGTTTGAGTATGACTTTTCTGCCGTTATCCTTCAGTCGCTTGAGAAAACCCCTACCAAAGTTGGAGGAGGGACAGAGGCAGCAGTGTTCATGCTCCATAAATGGGGTCACCAAAAAGGGAAAGGGCTGGGCCCGCGCCTTCAAGGAAGAAGAGACCCCGTCAGGGCTAAGGGGCATCAAACCAGATTTGGCCTAGGCTACAAGCCCGATGAAGAAGAAGTGAGAGAGGCCAAAGAAAAGATGAGAATCGCAGCAACCGCTAGAGCCAGGGGAATCGACCTGGAAGAAGAGCCTCCCGCCCGGCCCCACATCCGCCAAACCTTTGTAAGCGCCGGGGTGGTAAAGATTGATCTTAATGGGGAGACGAGGATAACCCCACACAAACTTGTTTCCATCCACCCCACCAACCCTTACATCATCCCCCCAGACCTCGAGGTAGACTTGGTCGCCCTCTCCTTATTTGAGAAAGAAACCCCCGGTCCTGCCCGCCACTCTAGCATCAGCCACTATGGGCCCACCCTAACCTTCAAAGACAGGATCCCTCCATAAACATGCTGAGGGGGGAATTGCAAGAGCCTGCTGATGCCATTTCCAATAGAAAGGGTAAAGGCCAAGCCTCGCAGGTAAGTAACTAGGCATCTTTACCCCAACTCCTGGGAGCCGCCCAATGCCGTGAATATGGCGTCGGCTCCCCAAAAAAAAATAACCTGTAAGAAGTGAGGTTAGTCTCTAGGACACTCTACCCTGCATATATAGAGATCCACCTCGCCAGGGGCTAACCTCCAAAAAATTGCAAAAAACCATAAAAATAGAAAAAATACCAATTTCAAAGATATTGTCCTTTAAAATTTCTAATAAAATAAAAAATGATGTCGTGATACCCATCCCACGTGAAGCCGACCCCTTCCTTGTAGAAATACAAGAAGAGGTAGGAGTCATGAGTTTGGACAAGGAAGGTCAAGTCAATGAGCTCTCCAATGAGCTCCTCAAACAATTTGCCGATTTTGAGCATGGCCCTACCCCGATTGTCGACGAGACAGAGGATGTTAATTAGGGCACCAAAGAGGCGCCTAGAATCACCAAAATCGGAACATCACTATCCCCTGCAGAGAGAAAGGGTATGATAGACTTCCTCCGGTCATACCAAGACGTCTTCGCATGGTCATATGAAGACATGCCTGGTTTGGATATCGATCTGGTTGAGCATGAATTGCCACTCTACCCTGATTGCAAGCCGATTAAACAGAAGCTGAGATGTCTCTGACCTGAATGGATGTTGAAAGTTAAAGACGAGGTCATTAAGCAGTATGACGCAGGTTTCCTTATGGTATCCAAGTACCCGCAGTTGCTGGCCAATATCGTTCCCGTACCCAAGAAGGATGGAAAGGTTCGAATGTGCATTGATTTCCGAAATCTCAACAAGGCAAGCCCTAAGGACGACTTTCCATTACCCCACATCGATATCTTAGTCGATAACACTGCTAAGAACGAGATGCTTTCTTTCATGGATGGGTTCTCGGGCTACAATCAGATTGAGATGGCAGAGACCTACCGAGAGAAGACTACGTTCATCAGTCCCTGGGGAACCTTCTGCTATAAGGTGATGCCATTCGAGCTCAAGAATGCTGGGGCAACCTACCAGAGAGCAATGACGGCCCTATTCCACGACATGATGCACCGAGAGATCGAAGTGTATGTCGATGATATGATCTCCAAATCACCAGAAAGGGACGACCACTTGGTAAACCTTCAGAAGTTGTTCGAAAGGTTGAGAAAGTTCAGGTTGCGATTGAATCCCCAGAAGTGCACATTCAGCGCTATGTCAGGAAAGCTATTGGGTTTCATCGTCAGTAGGAGAGGCATCGAGGTCGACCCGACCAAGATCAAGGCCATCACTGAAATGCCACCACCATCTACAGAGAAAGAGGTCAGAGGCTTTTTAGGCAGAATCCAGTACATCAGTCGGTTCATCGCACAGCTAACTCCGATATGCACACTAATCTTCAAACTACTAAGAAAGGACTCACCAGTTGAGTGGAATGATGACTGCCAAGATGCATTTGACAAGATGAAGGGTTACCTCCTAAATCCTCCAGTATTGGTACCACCTATACCTGGTAGACCCCTAATAATGTACCTGTCCACGACAGAGTTTTCCATAGGCTGTGTTAGGGCAGCACGATGAGACAGGAAGTAGAGAGCAGGCCATCTACTACCTGAGCAAGAAGTTCACTGATTACGAGACGCGCTACTCTCATCTGGAGAAAGCATGCCTAGCACTCGTGTGGGCTACCCAAAGACTTCGACACTACCTATTGTCCTAAGCCATCCTACTTCTAGCGCGGATGGATCCCTTGAAGTACACATTAGAAACACCGCTTCTTCGAGGATGCGATGGCATTATTATTGTGAATTCTACATCACGTACGTCACTCAGAAATCGATCAAAGGGCAGGCGCTTGTCGATCATCTTGCGGAGAATCCTTTACCTAACTACGAGTCGTTAAGAACCGAATTCCCAGATGAGGATATCCTGTTCATGACAGAAGATGATACAGAAGAAGCAGAAAAATCATGGGTAATGCATTTTGATGGGGCATCACATATCGAAGGCCAACGAGTTGGTGCCATCCTGATTTCACCAAAAGGATCCCATGTACTGATCTCTATCAAGCTCAACTTCCCCTGCACTAACAACATGGCTGAGTATGAAGCTTGTGTCACTGGTCTACAGGCAGCTCTCAATCTGAATGTAACCCACCTTCTAGTTTTTGGTGACTCACAATTAATCATATGTCAGACGAATGGTGACTGGAAGACAAAAGACGAGAAACTGATCCCCTATCAAGAACACCTCGAGGATCTAATTGCTTGCTTCCAGGATGTGACGTTCTCATACGTCCCCCGGATAAGAAATCGCTTTGCCGACGCATTAGCAACTTTAGCCTCAATGATTGAAATCCCCTATGGCTTTGAGATGAAGCCGATCATGATCGAGCAGAGGAATGAGCCGGCCTTCTGCCTCCAGATTGAAGAACCTACAAAGCCTGATGATGAGCCACCTTGGTTCTTAGACATCAAGAATTTCCTCGAGACCCTAACTTTCCCGAAAGGGTACGTCCAAGACAGACCGACGAACCATTCAACGTTTAGCAGTAGGTTACGTCATTTGCAGGGAATGCCTCTACAAGCGATCATACAATAACATCTTACTCAGGTGCCTTACTGAAAGTGAAGCGGTCAATATTATGAAGGAAATCCATGAGGGAGTATGCGGAGCCCACGTCAGCGGTCACATGCTCGCTAAGAAAATCCTACTGTAGGGATACTTTTGGACTACCATGGAATCGGATTGTTGTAAACACGTTCAAAAATGCTACAAGTGTCAAGAACACTCCAGTCTAATACATGCTCCGGCCATTGATCTTCACTGCATGACCACTCCTTGGCCATTTGCTACCTGGGGCCTTGACGTTGTCGGAATGATTAATCCGAAATCATCGATTGGACATCGGTTCATCCTCATCGCCATTGAGAAGTTTCTCAAGAACAATATTGTGTGCCGATTCGGAGTACCCAAAGATATCATAACAGACAACGGCACGAACTTTGCAAATAAGCGCATCTGAGACTTCTACGAGCAATACAAGATCAAGCATCATCGATCATCCCCGTATAGGCCTCAGACGAATGGAGCCGTAGAGGAGGCCAACAAAACTCTAATCCGCATTCTCGAGAAGATGGTACTTACAGAGATTGGAGTGAGCAATTACCCTTCGCACTTTGGGCCTATAGAACATCGATCCGTACTGCTACAGGGGCAACACCATTCTCCCTTGTGTATGGAACCGAGGCCGTCCTCCCAGTGGAGGTTGAGGTACCCTCACTCCAAATCCTCATGGAATCAGGCTTACCCGAAGCAGGGAAAGAGAGATCACGCTTTGATCAGCTGAACTTATTGGACGAAAGGAGACTCCTAGCCTTGTGCCACACTCAAGTTTACCAGGGGAGGATCACACGCGCTTACAATAAATGTGTTCGCAATCGAGATCTAAAGGTAGGAGGCACTGTGCTAAAGAAGATCTTCGTCATTCGGGAGGTGCTGCCGGGATACGCCATCCGCCTCACCACCATGGACGGAGATCATCTTCCTGAGCCCATCAACGCTGGATACGTCCAATGGTTCTATGCTTAGTATATCGCAATAAGGTAAGTATTGATGAAACAAATACATGACTGCTTAAGAACCACCCAAAAGAGGCCATCATTCCAAGCACAGCAGCTAGAAAGTATCCCCAAAAATGATGATATCCTTTGCTACCCCATTTGAACTCGGACCTTTCTTTCAATAAACCCGTTTCCCCAAAAAAAATATATGTGTACATATACCAAAAAAAAGAGGAAAGAAAAGATGAAGTAGAGTTACTATCAAAATCCTAAAAAAAAAAATCAAAAAAGTAAAAAGAGATTGCCTAAAATGAAGCAAAAAAAAAGGAAGAAAAGAAAAAAAAAACGGGGGGAAGAATCATGAGGCATGTATATTAAAACCCCCAAGGAAGAAAGTATGTTGAGAAAACCTAAGCCATGTCAAGGAAACACTTTTTTAGCCCAGCATACCTTCAAATCCCAACCTAACCCATGGCCAAGCTACACCCCGAAACAAGCCCTCTTTGTAGGTTCGCAAGCGGTCATAATATCTGTTAAGTCAACATGAGCCGAGTCGTAAGACGATACCAGAACCCCATCTAGCCGGTTATGACGGAATCTTTGTCCATGTCGTGGCTTTCTGGTTCTAAAAAAAAAAAAGAAGAAAGAAAAGAGGAAAAAAAAAAGAAAAAAAAAAAGAAAATTAATTTGAGTTCAAAGCAAGATGGACGTGGTGAAAACCCGCAAGGGCACCGTGGGTAAAAATAGCGAAATCACGCTGACCAGGTGAAAACCTGAAAAGGCACTTGGGGTAAGAGAGCGAACCCATGGACATAGTGAAAACCCGAAAGGGCGCTACGGGTAAAAACAGGGATGACAAGCATGGCGAAAACCCGTCTTGGGCGCTGTGAGCAAAAATGTCAAAAAAGGAGAGATTAGGAGAGGATTTGTTACGACCCGCCTATTTTTAGTCTGGACTCCCTGAGACCCTTCCCCCTCCTTTTGATCGGGCCACTCATGTTAAAATTAGATCGGATCCTAATCAAGTATGTCGTCTCTACCGCATCGTCTGACACATGACCAAAGGTAAGGCCAGAAGACCAATCAATCTCGGGGAAGCCGACTTATCCGTGTTTTTAAAAAAAAAAGCACCAAAAACTTTAGAACAGGATTCGACCATGCTCAGAAAAAGGACCCGCCAGTTGGCCTTGAAAATACTGACATCACAAAAAGGAGAAAATTTTCAAAAAACAGGTAATGAACTTCAAAAAAAAAAAAGATAATAGATTTTCCTTTCTCATAAAAAAGCCTCACACTGTGAGGGAGAAAATTTCAAAAAAAAAGAAGAAAAGAAGGGGGATAATAGATTTTCCTTTCCCATAAAAAGCCTCACACTGTGAGGGAGAAAATTTCAAAAATAAAAAGACAATGGATTTCCCTTTCCCATAAAAAGCCTCACCCTGTGTGGGAGAAAAACCAAAAAAAAAAAGAAGATAATAGATTTTCCTTTTCCCTAAAAAACCTTATGTTGCGAGACGTATGGAAGAAAATTTGAATACCAAAAAAAATGTATAGATGTATATATAGCAGATTTCATTTCTTTTCTTACAAGCATCACGTATGAAGTATCACGTCCCAAAAAGATAACAACATGACACACTTTCTACTGTATAAGTATAAAACAACAAAAAAGGAAAATAACCCAAAAAGATATCTCTGTTATGGGGCATCAGCCCCCCTCCGTGTATATGATCTATGGTATGTGCAAGAACAGGTCAAGGGCAGGAACCACGCTTCAGAGCACTGATCTTTGCAAGAAGAGAGTCCTCACGAGCATTTCGATCAGACATCCACCTACTATGAAGACTCTTCTGCCGTCTTCGCGAAGCGTCGGCTGTCGCAGCTCTCGCCTCTGCAATCTCAGCTCTGACCCTTTCCTTCCCCAAAGCCTCAGTCAAAACTAATTTCTCTACAGAAAGAGACTCAATCCTAGTCTGAAGCATCGTTTCCTTACATGGCCAAGGCCCCGTCTCTATCACATCTGCCAAAACCGGGCTAGGGGCAAGTAATTCCTCAAATGCCACCCAAACCTCGTAATCAGAAGAGACTACGTCCCCCTGAGTTAAGCTACACATGTGCGCCGATTGATGAGTCTCCCAGAGGAGAGCTATGCGGTCTAGGTCACTGAGAGAACCCCGAGAGACTATCAGAGAGCACAAAGGTGGCCTCATAGAGCATGGCACATGTTGAGTATACCCGAATTAGCACCCGAGATGGGAAATAATATGTGCTACCAGTCAACCCCAAAAGTGTGATACCCTCACAATCCCTAGAGCGGACAATCGAAAAGGTACCGTCCAACCAGGGAAGCTGCCAAATCAGCTCCACATCAGATAGCCACAGGCTCAGTTCTTCGATGCTCCCATGGGGCAGCCCTGAGTAGCGTGTTAGAAAACCTCGGGCCACATCCCCTCTCACCAAGCAAAACCTCGGTACAGGCCCCATGATAGCCAAATCTGAATGAGGAGTGGACTCCCGCAAAGAATCCCAACCCGGCCCAAGGCCGAGGCATCCAGGCCCCGATACATCTCAGCCAAGACTAGGTGCACTAATGAGCGGCCTCCCTCCAATTCGGTCAAAACGTCGCATAGCCCGAGAGAAAAGGTCTTGCCCCAGTAAAGAAGAGAACTTCCGATAGCAAATAAAGGGCAAAGGCCTTCACATTGAAAGGATCTCGGATAGGCAACTGTCGGAGACTCGAGTCGCCAAAAAGTTCTCTCAGGAATTTCACCAAGCACCTAGTGGGCCCTCCGGCGAAGCCCTTCTCATACCCACCCTTTTTCTAACCAAGAACTGCATAGACCGCCTTTGCGTATCCCGGTTTAGGCACCACTTTGGCGAGCCCCCGGTGCATCCTCAAGTCGGTGATAGAGGCTAGCTCCTCTAAGGTTGGGGTGAGCTCCCTGGACCCGAATCTAAAAACATGAGCCCTATGGTCCCACGACGCTAAAGCCCCCTTCAGGAGGTCGGGCAACAAAGGAACAGCAAGGAGAGAGGAAAGGCGGGTTAACCCGAGGCGATCCAAAGCAGCAAGCTCGCCCTCAGCCAAGCTAGCGCACCACTTTTGCAAAAAACTGGGCCCCGAGTCCAAACAAGGAAGTACACTAACCCCATCCCCCGTATGAGAATTCGGGCAGGGATGCGGGTCCATAGACGTACAAAGATGTCCTATAAAGCTCAGTCAATGTAGGCGATGGACCCGCTTATCGGAGAGAAAGAAAGAAAAAAAAAGATAGAAGGAAAAAGAGGAGCAAAAAAGGCAAAGCCTGAGTAAACAGCGAAGAAAAGAGGGCTGGGCGCGGGTTATAGGGAACCCGTCGGGCATCAGTCATAGGAGGCGTATATAATATATACGCCCAGCCAAAAATTCAAATTTTTAGCCAGGCGTGTATACTATATACGCCAGGGTAATGTGGCAGTTATGTTTGCATGGCGTATGTAATATATACGCCCAGTTAAAAGCAAGGAAGTTAAGGCTTCCCTCGCTTTGGTCCATTTTTGTTCCCCAAGAAGGAAATAGCCCACTTTTTCATCTCGGGGCAGCCCACAAGCAGGCATGCTCGCGGACCCATGGGGAACCTTCGGATGATACACCGTCCGTAGGTTATATACGGAGAACCACCTGCAAGATCAACCCCATCATTGGAGGGGTGCCGGCCCATTTCAGGCCCAAAAAAGGAAACCATCAAAGCAAAGGGATAACCAAATGAAACATTCATAAAAACCATAAAAATTATAAACCATCCAAAAAAAAATTGTTGTTTAAAAATTATTACATATCCCCTTATAAAGTCAAGTCTAAATTGTTTCATTGTTTCAAATTTTCAGAAAATGAGCTAGTCCTGGGTAGCCCCCTTTGATTTCTTCCGACACCGGGTCGCACTTTGAAAGGTACGGGTCTCCCCCACCCGAGTCCATGCCTGAGAAATGCGGCCAAGCAGAGAGCGCGACTCCTTCTCACGAGCACGCTGCATAAGCACACGAAGGGCCATCAGTTAGGGAAATAAGCAGAAAGTAAATGTGAGTTAGGGAAACAAGCAGAAGGTAAATATGAGGATGACCAGATACGATCAATATCCACTCACCACCTCAACCTCCCTAAGACCGGCAATGTTACAATAATATTCAGCTTGGTTTACGGCCGACTCATAATCCTGTAGCAAAAAGATAAAGAGAGAGGTATCAGTCACACAGGCCATCAGATATAATCCGAGAAAACAGAAGCGCAAGGTAACAAGGGAAGGATTACCTCAGGGATCAGCTCAGGAGGAGGAATCCGGATAGCGTCAGTAGAAATGCGTGCCTTCTCAGTCACATCGGCGCACATCAATATCCACTCACCACCTCAGTTGATGAGCTGCCGGAAGCACCAGTACCAGAAGGGTCGGAAGGTCCCGCACCAGTAGCCTCACCAGGAAAAGCTGCCTTAGCCCCCTCATCTGAATCATCATCTTGTCCAAACTATAGAGAGAAACGGTCTTTGTTCAAAAGCAAGGCAATTGAGGCAACCATATGGAAGGATGCTAATAGAAGGAGGAAAGAGCATTACCTGGGATTGCGGACCACCAAAAGCCAAAAAGTTGGCACCAGGCACAAATAGGGGCAGCAGGGAACGATAAGGCAGAGACTCATACCACATCTAGTATCCCCCAGGAAAGAGGAGATCATCAATGGGGAAAGCGAGCAGTGAGCATCTCAATAGAACCCTCGGGAGCTAGTAGATCGTCTGGAGGAGCCTGAGGCACGGCAAAAAGAGGTTGATACTGATGAACCACCCTCTCTCCTAAGTAATAGGCCCTAGCCCAGGACCCGTAGAAGAAAATGATGTGTCGATCTAACAAAAGGCGAGAGGGGCCCACTGCTGCCAGGTTCCAGAAAGGGGATCCAACATAGGGATCAAGTATGACCTGCTCGACAAAAAAGGAGGAAAAATCTATACATTCAATCAAAACCTGCTAGCATAAAAGAGCCATCAAATTTTCAAAGAGAGAAACTATTATACCTGCTTTGGGATCAGCAGATCGAACTGAGAGTGCAACCTTAACTCCAAGTGCTTCATACCTACGTCCCGGCGACGGCTCGCATGCCAATTGCTCATGAGGGGGAACGTGGGAACTTCCGAGAGAAGCAGAGGGCAACCAGGTTGGAAATGCAGATACCCCCATACCTGAGAGAGCAAGCAGATAAAACAAATATGCAAAAAAAAAGAAGGGGGAATGAACTGGGACCAAAGGATAAATTAAATCCCCAAGAACGGCTCGCACCAAGCTAGGCATGAGCACCGCATAGCCAGCACCTCCCCAATCGAACCGATGCACGGTGTCCCAGTTCACCATAAGGCTGAGTAAGGACAACGAGACCCGCCCTCCACTGGTGTTTGAGAGGAGAGTCTTGCCCAAGAGGAACAGCAGAGAAATGCGAGCCAACATCAGCGCACGCTCTGGCTCGAGGTAAATGGCCGCATCAGGCTGGCCCAAGTCCACTAGCTCATGAGGCTCGAACAAACCAACCAGCCAAGATAGCTTGACTTCGGAGCCACTAACATTCCCAGAGGTCGGGTTGGCCCCTATCAGCCGAGTCACCTCCTCCCTATCAGGCGTATGGACTGGTATCACTGGCACCCCTCCAACACGAACCCCAGTGATCATGGACCAATCGGAGGGCGTGAGGGTCATCTCGGCCATAGCCATGTGAAATGTCATGGTCTCCGGGCGGAAGCGCTCTATCAAGGCCTTCAGATAGGCCGTGTCAGCCCTCACACCGGGGCACGAAATGAAGTCCCCAAAACCAGCTTGGGCGAGTAGGTCCTTCACCACCTGGGGGAGATAAAGTACGAGGCGCTGAAGGTCAAACCAACCACCCCGAAACATAATGTGTGGTAGGGGCTACAAACAAAAGGCATCAGTCAAATAAGGGCAAAGTGGTATATCGAAGGCATCAAAGGAAAACAAAAGAAAAAAGGGGCTTGTCTGTTTACCCAACCAGCGATCCCAAAGTTGGACATGTGAGTATGCTGACAATGAAGGAGGCCGGTGCGGGCAACTTCTCCTTGCAATTCGTACCAAGGTTGGGAAGAGCGCTGTGAAACGATGAACTGTTCCCCGTGAGGACCATAGGCCATCTCTGGCCCCCCTGGGGATCCTGCTTTTCATGGTCAGACATCTGGAAATGAGAAACACATCAGTATAAGAAAAGGCTGCTAAAAATAAGAAGAAAAAGGGGGAATAACAAAAAAAAATGCACTAATTCGTCATCAAAAAAAGAAAGAGAAAAAGAGGAATGGAAAAAAATGAATAGGAGAAAAATGCACTATAAAAAAAAAAAAAAAAAAAAAGAACATCAAGTATCCCAAAAAAATATATATACAATAATAACAAAAATAAAAAAAGAGAGAAATGCAAAAAAAAAAAACAATAACACATATGCACTGATCCATCAAAAAAAAAAAAAACAACAAACAACAAAACCAAAAAGGAGGCATCACATACACAAAAATATACACAAAAAAAAGGAAGAGGAAAGAGCATCACATGTACGTAAAAAAAAAATAAAAAGGGGGGCATCACATAATACAAAAACAAAAAAAAAAACAACAAAACAAAAAAAAACAAAATACAAAAAAAGGAGGGCATCACATATAAAAACAAACAAAAGCGAAAAAAGAGGGTATCACATATACAAAAAAAATCTAAACAAAAAAATAAGCATCACCTAATAGAAAATAACACAAGAAAAAAAAAAAAAAAAAAAAAAAAAAAAAAAAAAAAAAAAAAAAAAACAACAAAAAAAGGGGAAAGCATATATACCAAAAAAAAAAACAACAACAAAACAACAAAAAGGAAGAAGGAACCTCCATAAAAAAATATACATATGTATATATACAAAAAAAAAAACAAGCAACAACATAAAAAATTCCAAGGAAAGATTAATTACCTTCAACGGGAGAAGAAATAGATCCAATCGGCGGAGGATAAACGTCTCTTGATCCGCACACGCAACTCCCGGTAATAGAACCCAAGAAAAATCGAATGCCAAAACCCTAAGGGGCTGTCCCAGACTAGAGAAAGAAGGAAGGAAGAAGTTAGAGTTTGAAAGAGAGCGGGTCCCTTTTGTGCTCGGGCTCAGACAGTTTTAAAAACTGCCAATTCTAGTCAGGCGTATATAATATATACGCCCGGCCATTTTTCGTTGCATTTTGGTCAGGCGTATATATTATATACGCCCGACTAGAAAAGGACAGTTTCTGAAAGCTTGCGGCCTTTTTCGCTTTGAGGCCCGAGAACCCTCGCTATGAATCACGGCCCGATCCCCTTAGAATCCCAAGATCTGTCAAGCGATGGTCCACGCATCCCCAAACGGCCCTTCGAGCTCTCTTCGACTGGCCCAAAGGAATCGTGCCACAATAAACGGATCTAGATCTGTAAGCACCCGCTAAGTGCTCCATAAAATCATAAGATCCAAAACAAAAAAGGAGAAAAAAGAAAAAAAAGAAGAAAGAGAATTGCTGAAAATGACACTACTTCTCAAAAGAGCATCGCAATGACCATTTGTGCCACTCCGAGAACTGTTGTTGCTTCTTAGTGTGCTTAATTTATGTGTGTTTTGAAAACAGGTTTGCAACTGCTAAATTATACTAAAAAAATAAAGAAATATCAGCACAGGTAGAAGTGAATTAGCCTGCAAGATCAGGGCCAATTGTAGCAAGTTTTAAATGTAAGTGAGTGAAAGATCGTCCACAGAGAATTTGTCTAAAATGCAAGATAAACCTCCAGATATGAGCTACCAGATCTGGCCTCTTATCCTATCTAGAAAGCACATAAGATGAGAGGTTGAATTTGTCACATTAACTAAATGATAAAAGTAAAAATTAAACTAAGTGATCCAGATCCGAGTTAGGGAAACGTTTGAGGTAAACTTATATAAAAAATGGAGAAGTAATATCTAACTTTGATTTGGTCCTTGAAAACTGATGAGAACATTGCACTCAAGCGAGAGATGATCCAATCTTCATCTGGCTACAAGCGCAGATGTAAGAGAAATAAATCTAATTTAAGGATTAGGTTTAAGCTTATGGCTATGGTCTGTCCACTTTAATGGCCACAAACCATCCAATAGTCTTTAATCCAAAGCCTTAGTTTAGAACAAGAAGCATCACTACAAATGCCGTGAGAGATTAGGTTACCAACACTAATTCTCACGGGATTAATGAATCAAGGGAAATTGCATGAAAAATGGTAAATCTAAAGGAGTCTAATGCAATAAGGAGATCAGAGGGAACCCTTAACATGAGTCCAATTGAGAATATACGGTTTACAGCAACCTTTTCAAATCCACCATTACAATTCTGAGCCTGACTTAAGCGGCTCAGTTGTAGTCTTGAATACAACTCTCTTTTGAATTACAGAAATGTCTCACAACTCCCAATTGTAAGTCAAAGTGAAGCTATTACAGGGATTTCAGACAAACTATCTGGTTTGGAAATGGGGGAATAGGAATGAAACTCAAAATCTGGATGCCCCAATTGGGCAAATGGTTCGTCTATTTATAGTTTTCCCCAAGTCTAGCTCAGATGTGGATCAACCAATCAGAGGTGGTCAGATCTGTATTGACCAATGGTGGTCGAGCAAGAGGATCCAGATCTATTCTGGCCAATCAGAATTCCTCGATCTAGTTCAGCCAATCAAGTGAAAAAGCATCAATTCTGTTATGCATTTTGAAAATCTGTTAGAGTTTCTAGAAGTTCCCGCCAAGTTATTTCATCTTTGGGTGCTCACGTGGGGTGGAATATGCCTTCGCTTTATGCTTAGAATCCTCTGAAATGTCCCTAGGTTTTTAAATGCATTAGGACGCGTGAAACAGATTACTGAATTTCCCTTGCAAAAGCTGAGAACCTCTAGAATACCTTTTCGCAAAGTTTAGGGGGCTTTTCGCAAGGTGTTGTAACTCCTGAAGCTCTTTTCGCAAGGTTCTAGTTCTGTTCGAATTGAGTTTTCTTCTTTTCGAAAAGGTAAATCATCTCTTCGAAGAGTTCAGATGCTCTTCGAAAGCTAAGCCTGGAGTTTTTGTTCTTTTCGCAGAGTTTCAGGTTCTTTGCGAACAGTTCAGGTTCTTTGCGAAAAGTACTCTGTAGTGCATTTTTCTGTTCGAATTGCTCCATACTTCTTTTCTGGGTTGAGACCACGTCTTTGCCTCTTCAATTCGGACCTTTCAACAGCTAGTGAGGTTGTTTCTTCTTCTTCTTCCTTTGGATTGACATGGAATGTCATCTTTTTGGCACTTTTGAGCTACTTTCAATGTTAAGCCTGCCTTTATTGTTAGCTGTAAAACAAACACTTAAAACACTTATTTAGTTCTCTCAAGGGTCTATCAAGGCCCAGATTAAGGGGTGAAAAATGGTATTTTCCAGTTCTCAACACACCCCCAAACCTAAGCTTTGCTAGTCCCTGAGCAAAGACAAAATTTAAAAATAGAATGAAAAGCCATTTTTGTAGGGAGCACAGTTGCATTTATCATATGCAACAAGCCTTTTAAACCCCTAGGTGATCCCTAGTGGAAGAGTGAAGTCTCCTGAGGGTTTTCAGTGAAGGTACCCACAAACTTCTCCAATAAATCAGTTAAGATCAATGCAGTTCTGTTAAAGCAAACTTTCATCCAATCAGATTATTCACACCTGCATCGATCAACAAAGTTGTAAGAAGATTTTCAAGAAAACATCGTTCAAAACTAAAATTCTGTAATTCCTTTACCATTCACTCATTGATGTCAAAAGTTTTTCAAGAAAAATTAATGAAAGGCTTGCCTTCTATTTGAGAATTCAGTTTGATGTTACCCCAAATAATTTGATTTCAAACTCAACTCTCGAGTTTTCACTCACCATGCAAATATGAGGTTGCACTATTTCACCTGACTCAAGAGCAATTACTGATCCTCAAATAGGATTGTGGCGAGCATAGGCATTGCTTTTTAGGATTCTGAATTTACTACTTTTTCACCATAGATTACACAAATCCTTATCTCCATGTGATCAATCAATCTCATTGATCGAAGGACTTTAACTTGGGTTGTAATGTGGCTTATGGGTGAAATTTATCAAGAATAAAGGGGTGGAATGGAGTTCAAAAATGAGAAGTCAGTCAAGGTAAGGAGGTGATAGACACACCTTCTTCAATTCAGCACAATTTCATCTTCTTCTTTGAATTTTCAGAGCCAAAGTGGCCATCTTTTTTCTCTTTCTTTTTCAAACTTCCAATGAAATGACTTCTCCTAGTTTTCTCAAATCAACATTGACTGGAATGCCCTATTTCTTCTGCTGATACATCGTTGCCTTCAATTATTTTTCTTTTTCTTTTACCAAACTATTACCCAACTCACCTTTCTTCAGCTTTCTTTCCTTTACCTTCTGAATTCTCAGAGTGAGGGTTAGGCTAAATGAGGTTGATGAGGTTTCAAAGAAATCTTTGATTTATAAAGCTCAAATGGTGTGTATCAAGGGCAGTTTTTTTTTTTAAAAGGTGGGGCTTTTTGAAGTTCAAGCTGTCCAAAAGAAGGCCCTACATCATGTCTTTAATATCATGATTGCTGTCAAACAATTTCAACTTGGATATATGTAACTTCTAGGGATAACAAGCAGGTTCAAACAGTCCCTAGAGCAGAAAAAATTGCCAATTCATACCTCCAAAGAATACATTTCCGGTCCAAATCTCACTGGGTGTGGTTTTCTATCAAATTCCTGAGGTATATCATCACTGTTTTCTCTCTTTTTAGGTTTACTGAAACATCAATTTTCTTTTGGAAATTTTCTGACATTTATTTCATGAAAGTATTAGAATTGCAGTAGGAATTAATTTTAAAAAGTTCTAACTTCCTCATTTTTCAAAACAACAAGTGTGAAATTACTTCATTTTCAAAAGTTCTACTGATCATAAGCTGCACTGATGTTAACTCAATTATTGACATTTGTGCCACACCCCAAAACCTAATGGGAGCAGGGTCCGCACTGGTCCAAAGCAAAGAAAAGAAGCAATCAAGAAAAAAAATATAATGACAAAAAGAAAGAACAGAAATGCATAGTAATTGCACAGAAAAACCAGAATTTTATATTACAAACTCGTAACACAGATAAGTACAATGTGATCTAATAACTGGGGTCAAAATTTATATCATAAGTTGGTTCAATTGGCTCAGAACTGGAGTCACCGTCAGAATCAGAACTGGAATCAGTATTGGAGTCTGAACTTGATTGAGCCTTCTCCTGGATTGTGTTTTGCAGCTCAGTGTATTCCTCTGATTTTATCTTTTTGGTGAGGCCAATGTACTTGCCAAGTCTAGTGGTCTTCAGTTTTTCTTGGTCAAGCTGTGCTTGTAGCATGGTCACCTTGTGCTACTCGCTCCTAACCATCTGAAAGGTTTGACCCAGCAAGTCCTTCATTTTCTCTCTCTCAAATTTCATAAATAACTCTAACTTCCGAATCTAGTTTTCATAAGGGGTTCGAAGGTAGGCTTGTAAATCAGCTAACCCTTTTAGAATATCTCTGCAGATATAAGGATTTTCTTCCATGGCTCTTCTGAGAGAGGCAAATCGGGGAAGGGGAATGGAATGGTAGGGGACCAAAGGTGTCCCAGCTGTGGGAGGGGGAGAAGAAGTGTCCAGAAGGAGGACTTCAGGTCGGTCTGAGTGGCTTGCTCAGCGAAAGTGGGGAGTGGTGAAGGGGAGGCCACCAGAGGGACTTCAGGTTCAGTTTGGGTTGCATGGGTAGTAGTGGTGGGGGTGGGCAGATCAACCAATACTACCTCTGGTTCAGTTTGGGTAGCATGGGAATCAACAGTGGGTAAAGGGATAATGGTGGTTGTGTGTGATGTGGAGGCTAAGGAAGGTTTAGGTAGGTCATTAGTCCTGGTGGTTTTACATGTTGATTTGGAGTTGGGCTTGGATGGATTGGAGGTAGGCAAGTATTTGGGTAATAGAGGCAGGTGGTGGAGAGGTGGGCGTAGCAGGGACTGGTACAACTGAAGTGGAGGGTGGAGGTGCAATGGCTGTAAAGGGGGAAGTAGATTAATGGGTGAAATGATGAGGGTCAGGTATAGGGGTAGGTTCAAGTCCCATGGTGTCAAAAATAGATCCCATTAAGGAAGAATAAGCCTCTGTAGTGAAAGGCTCAGGTTCAGGTGTATGGGATACTTCAGGTGTGTGGGCTGAATGAGCAGGTGAATTTGAGGGGCTTTGGAGCAGAGGAGTGCAGGGAGATGGGGCAATAAAATCTGCAGCTAAAACATGGGCATTGGTGGGAGAAATTGGTGGTGTGAGTATGGTTGGAGTGGTTGGTGTAGAGGGGGAATCTATAATTGGAATAATGGAGGGTATGGGAGATGGGACAGCTGGGATAGGTGAAGTGGCAGGGGCTGGAATAGGGGAGGAGGGTGAAAGGCCAACTTCCTCAAAAATTGGTGCAGCTGAAGAGCTGGTCACCATGGGAAGGAAAGTTTCTTCAAAAATGGGTGCAGCTAAAGAGCTGGTCACCAGTGCAGCGAGGCTGCAGTGGTGCTAAAATTTGGTCACCAGGTTCTAAAGCTGGTTCTAAGGGAACCGCGCGAGGCAGTCTGAGTTCATTAAAGGTGTTCATTGGGCAGTTCACCTTCCTCTCTCATTCTTCTAAAAGCCTTTTTCCCAAAATTGTGATGAGCAATGATTTCGAATGGCTCCTCATTATCAATGTCAAACTTGGCTCGGAGGAGGGCTGTAATCAATCTACCAAATGGGAGGCCAGCTAATTTCTGCTCCTTTTTCAACTTGGCACTAATATCAGCCATGGCTTCAAAAATTAACATAGGGGCATTGAAAAACTGCCCCTTAGAAAAGTGAAAAGAGCCTCTAGAATTGGTGTTCTCCTCTCTTGGCTGTGCCCGGTAACATAAAAACTTCCCCTCAAAATGGAGTCCATCAATAGAAATTGGGGGGCTAGGTCTCTCCTCATGATGGACTGTCCAGTGCCCACAATTCCTTGGGTCAAATGTGCAGCCATTTCTCTAAAGGAGGTCGTTTCTGGAGCAGCCAATGGCCCAACAGGATCAAATTGGAAGGGTATCCCCAAAGCATTCCCTATGTCTTCAAATGTGATTGTAATTTTGCAATCATCAATAAAGATAACCAGGGTAGGGACATCAGCATCTCTTTCAGTGACCTTGATTAGGTTTTGGTACCATAACTTCACCATTCGTGGGTAAATTTTCTCTGGCAAAGGGGTAAGGATATTGCTTAGTGCGGCTTCCCTTATGTATCTTAAAGATAACAGGCACTTTCGGTTTGTTGGCGAAAAAGTTTGTCACAATCGCCTCGAGAATTAACCGAGCTTCAATGAATGGATTTGGCGTACCAAATGTATAGGCGGAGGAGGAAGCTCGGGCTCAAGACTAGCGGCCCTCATGTCTCACTTTCTTCCCTTTCTCCACCCTATCCGGTTTATCCATAGATAGTTTTCTTTTGGCTGAAGTTTTGGCTTTTCCCTTGGGGGTAGGTTTGCTAACTTTCTTAGCAGAGGATTTTGGGAACATGGCAGCCAATGATTTCTCTGCTTTTCCCATTCGAAATTGATGTATTAAAATGCCCACAACAGATGCTGACACAAATTGAAAATTTTCAAATGATAAACAGAGAGAATGTGCAGAGAAATAACGAGATCTGGGGTTTTTAATTGAACGAGTTGTTTGCTTGCAGAAATCCCCCAGACTAGAAGCTAAATCCTTCTCTGAAAACTCAAATGATCGAACAAAGGTGAAGAAAAATGTAGCAAGCTTCTCAAATTGCGCAAGGAAAGAACGAAATAAGGTTTCCGTGGAACAGGTCGCTCTTCAAAAAGCTTTCGAAAATGAAACCCCTACTTCGAAAGGGTTTAAATATACTCAGAGTTAATTTCGCAAAGTTCTTTATAAGTTTTTGAAAAGTTCACAAATTGACCTTTTTACAACTGCGAATGGCATCAGTACCATTCGAAAAGTTAATCGCTTCAGAAACATCTTTTCATAAAGAACAAGCTTCAGAACGAACTATTCGAAAAGCAAATCCTTGCTTTCGAGTAGTTCGTTACCAATCCAGAGTCTATGCGAAAAGTAAATTGAACTTTGCGAAAAGAGAATTATTGCTTTGCGAATTATCTTGGAGCATATTTAAACCATGCGAAAAGAGACAAATCAAGAATAAAAAACCAAAATAAAGAAACTAAGCAAAAACTATGAAATAAAAACTTAATGTACAGTTATCTACCATCAGCTTTTTGGAGGTTCGTGATGACAGATGAGCAGCACAGGCTCCTGGGTATTTTCAATGCATGGTTTGAGCCTCTGACCATTTACTTTCAGGATTCTTCCATTACTTGGATCTAGGATGTCAACAGCTCCCGAAGGGGCTGTCTGAATGACAGTGTATGGCCCTTCCCATCTGGATTTCAGCTTTCCTGGGAAAAACTTGAGTTTTGAGTTAAATAACCATACCTTAGAGCCAACTGTGAACTCTTTTCTCAATATATTTTTATCATGGAAAGTTTTGACTTTCTCTTTGTACAATCTTGAATTTGTGTATGCATCCATTCTTAGTTCCTCTAACTCAGCGAGTTGCAGCTTCCTGTGATTACCAGCAGTAGTTAGATCCATGTTCAATGTTTTAATGGCCCAAAAAGCTTTATATTCTAACTCTACTGGTAAATGGCATGCTTTGCCATAGGCCATCCTGAATGGAGACATACCAATTGGGGTTTCATAGGTTGTCCTGTATGCCCATAATGCATCATTCAGCTTAAAGGGCCAATCCTTTCTGTCCTTCTTCACAGTCTTTTCCAAAATATGTTTGATTTCTCTATTGGAAATCTCCACTTGTCCACTGGTTTGTGGATGATATGGAGTGGCTACTCTATGAGTCACAGAGTATTTTTTTAATAAAGTTTCAAAATGTTTATTACAAAAATGGCTTCCCCCGTCACTTATAATGGCTCTGGGAAAACCAAACCTGGAAAAAATGTGATCCTTAAGAAATTTAAGAACCACTTTGTGATCATTTGTTTTAGTGGCTGTTGCTTCAATCCATTTGGATACATTATCCACAGCTACTAAAATGAAATTATTCCCATTGGAAGGAGGAAAAGGATCCATGAAGTCTATCCCCCAAACATCAAACAACTCAACTACCAAAATAGGCTGTAAAGGCATTGAGTTTCTCTTGGAAATGCTGCCCAATTTTTGACAGTTTTGACAAGACTTACAATGCTGCAGAGCATCTTTGAAAAGTGTAGGCCAATAAAATCGGCACTGCAAAACCTTTGCAGCAGTTTTGTTTCCACTAAAATGACCTCCGCAAGCCTGATCATGACACATAGAAAGTATTCTATGAAATTCTTGGTCAGGGACACATTTTCTTATTATTTGGTCCGCACAACTCTTAAACAGATGAGGATCTTCCTAGATGAAATGTTTAACCTTTGCGAAGAAAAGATCTTTATCCATTTTATTCCAATGTTGAGGAATTCTTCCAGTAGCCAAAAAGTTGACTATGTTTGCAAACCAAGGAGTGTGTACACTAATGGCAAAAAGTTGCTCATCAGGGAAAGCTTCATTGATAGGCAGCCTATCAATCTCAGCAGTTAAAATTCTAGACAGGTGATCAGCCACCACATTCTCCACCCCCTTTTTATCTTTTATCTATAAATCAAATTCCTGTAATAGGAGAATCCACCTGATTAATCTTGGTTTGGTGTCCTTCTTAGACAGAATGTATTTCAAAGCAAAGTGGTCAATGAACACCACTATTTGTGAACCCAAGACATATGACCTGAATTTTTCTAAAGCAAAAACAATTGCCAGCAGCTCCTTCTCAGTTGTTGTATAATTGACCTGTGCATCAATCATTGATCTACTGGCATAAGCTATGACATGAGGCAGCTTTTCTTTTCTCTGTCCAAGGACAGCTCCCAAATCATAATCTGATGCATCACACATCAATTCAAAAGGTAATAAATAATCTGGAGACTGCAATATTGGAGCTGAAATCAAACAGTTTTTTAGGAATTCAAAAGCCTTCATGCATTCATTATTGAAAACAAAAGGGACATCTTGACACAGCAAATGACAAAGAGGTTTAGTTATTTTACTGAAGTCCTTCATGAACCTTCTGTAAAATCCAGCATGTCCCAGAAAACTTCTGATTTGCTTAACAATTTTGGGAGGTGGTAAATGTGCAATTAGATCAATTTTTGCTCTGTCCACCTCAATGCCCTTGTGAGAAACAACATGGCCAAGGACAATGCCTTGGGTGACCATGAAATGGCTCTTTTCCCAGCTCAGAACTAGATTGGTTTCTTCACATCTCTGTAATACCAATTTGAGATGATGTAAACACTGGGAAAAACTGTCTCCATAGATTGAAAAATCATCCATAAAAATCTCCATAAATTGGTCAATCATATCTGAAAAAATGGAATACATGCATCTTTGAAAGGTAGCAGGAGCATTACAAAGACCAAAAGGCATTCTCCTATAGGCAAAAGTGCCAAAAGGGCAAGTGAATGTGGTCTTTTCCTGATCTTGTGGGTACACAGAATGGTTGTACCCGAGTAACCATCAAGAAAGCAGTAATAAGCTTTTCACGCTAGCTTATCTAAAATCTCGATCAATGAATGGGAGGAAATGGTCTTTTCGGTCATTGCATTTAATTTTACGTAATCAATACAAACCCTCCATCCGATTGTTTGTCTAGTTGACATAAGCTCACCGTAATGAGGTTACAAGGATCCCAGATTTCTTAGGTACCACCCTGTAGGTGCCACCCAAGTTTGAATCTCAAATGGGGTAAATGACCCTGCATCCAACAACAACAACCTCTTTCATGACCACTTCTTGCATATGAGGTTCAGCCTCCTTTGCATTTCCTAGAAGGTTTTGCATCATCTTCCAAATGGATTTTGTGCATGCATAAGCAATTTGGGTGATTCCTCCCAAATCAGCAATAGTCCATCCAATTGCCCTTCTATGTTCTTTCAAAACAATGACTCTTCCTCTTGCTCCTTTGTGAGGAGGAAGAAATAATTAGCAATGATTTATGATTTCCTAAAATACATATTTCAAATTTTGGCATTGTTTTAGTTCTAAATCGTGAAATTTGAGAAAGAAGAAAGGAAATTACCTTATTTGTTTGTGGAAGGGGAAAGTAGCGGTTTCAAGAAGAAACTTCGATTGATTATGCGTTTCTTGCACAACATTTATTTCCTCAGAACTTGAGATACAAACTATTTTTTCTTCAGAATTTCCCCAAGCATTTTTAACATCTGTGGTGAAATCTTCACACTGCAGAAACTGATGTGAAGTCCCTTCTACAAGTTCATCCAATAAATCAACATGAAAACATTCTTCAGAACTGAAATGAGGCTGTGTGACTGCATTATAAACACTTAATTTTACCTTCATGTTTTCAAAAGAGACTTCCATAATTCCAGACCTGCATTGAATGCAAGCATTTGCTGTAGCCAGGAATGGTCTTCCCAAAATGACAGGGATGGAAGTTTTGCTTTTGGTTGGTTCCATGTCCAAAACTAGAAAATCAGCAGGATAGAAAAATTTATCTACTCCTACCAATACATCTTCAATCATCCCCACTGACTTCCTTTCAGATCTGTCTGCTAGTTGTAACACCACATGAGTGGGTTTTAATTCTCCCAAACCTAGTTTCTCATATACAGAATATGGAAGTAGGTTGACACTGGCACCCAGATCTAATAAAGCCTTTTCAATGGTATGTTCCCCAATAATGCAAGGGATTGTGGGGATTCCAGGATCTTGAAGTTTAGGAGGTGTGGCAATGGATAACACCTGATTAACTCTTTCCACAGCAAAGACCTTCTTGGACAATCATCCTATGTCTTTTGTGAGTGCAAACATCTTTCAAAAATTTTGCATATGCTGGAATTTGTTTGATTGCCTCAAGCAAAGGTAGATTTATCTTGACTTGCTTGAAAGTCTCCATCATTTCATCTATTTTTGTGTTCCCTTTATCAAAAGGGGATACGGATTTCATTGCATGTGGAAATGGTAAATGAGGAACTAGTCCTTCATCTACAGATTTGGAAGCATTTTCAGAAATTTTTTGGATTTTTTGTTTTTCATTTTTTTGATTTTGCTGAAATCCATCAGTACCCCCACTGCTATCACTGTGCTGCTCTTGCTGCATATCTTTATCATTTTCCTCATTTTTTTCTTCTGCAGTACCCACTTTGTTATTTATGATTCTTCCACTTCTCAAAGTGGTAACAGTTTTTACTTCTTCATGTGAATTAGAAGCTTCTCCAACCATGAACTGTCCTTTGGGATTGTTCAAAGGTTGGCTGGGTAACTTTCCTTCCTCTCTTTTTGCTAAAGTATTTGAAAGCTGCCCCAATGTTTCTTCAATCTTCTTTATGCTCTGGCTGTGAAAATTCATAGTCTGAGTTAAAGATCCTAAATTCTGGAGTAAATTTAGGACTTGATCTTCAAAAGAAGGGGACCTGGAAGGGGTTTGAACTGGGGCAGATTGTTGCACAGGTTGTTGTGGAATGGGCTGCTGAAAATTTGGTTTGGCATAAAAATTCTGCTGATAAGGCTGTGCAGTTTTGAAAGGCATTTGGTTCTTTGGTTGTTGTTGCTGTTGGGATTGATAATTACCTTGGTTCCACCTCAAATTGGGGTGTCCTCTCCATGGATATTCATTTGACTGCATCTGTCCAAATGATTGAGCAGCATGAGCTTGTTCCACCATTAAATCTGGGAACTGTGGTGCAGCAGGACATTGGTCAATTGAATGAGTAGGGGACTGGCATATCAGACATGCCTCCTCTACTCTTGCAACATTTGGATTTTTAAGTGAGTCCATCAATCTATCAAACTTTGTGGTTAAATTGTCCATCTTTCTTTCCAACTCATTCACCTCATAAATCTTCCCTTTGGTGGGTTGGTGATTGTTCAACCTAGCGATTTTCAATATCTCTTGGAGATTCCTGTTGAGTTGAGTTTTCACCAATTACTTCAAACAAGTCCCAAACCTCCTCAACTGGTTTTTGCAAGTAAGTGCCTCCACAGGAGGCATCCACCATATTTTTGCCTTTTTGATAAATTCCTTGATAGAAGCTTTGAACCAGCTGCCATCTGGGAATTTGATGATGAGGACATTGCCTTAAAAGTTTCTTAAATCGTTCCCATGCTTCATGGAAAGTTTCAGTTGAGTTTTGTGAGAAAGAAATGATACTTTGTCTCAATTGGCTTGTTTTAGACATTGGGAAATATTTGGCTAAAAATTGACACTGCAAATCATTCCAAGAAGTGATACTATTTGGTGCTAACATAGATAACCATGCTCTAGCTTTATCCTTTAATGAAAAAGGAAAGAGCCTAAGCTTGGTTGCTTCTGGACCAAGTCCAGCTATGTTGAATGTGGTGCAAAGAGCCAAGAATTCATCCACATGTTTGTATGGATCTTCCTTACTCAACCCATGGAAGGAAGGGAGCATTTGGATAGTTGATGATTTGATCTCATAATTTCCTTCAACAGTAGGAAATTGAATGCAAAAGGGAGAATTATAAGCACCAGGTGTAAAGTAATCCCTCAAAAGTCGAGGTTCTTCACCCATAGTAGCAGAATTCTGTGTTGTTTGTTTGGTTTGTAGCAGCCTTTCAACTTCTAAATTCAGTGGGACAATCTCAGGGCTGAGAGTCCTCCTACCAAACATACAACTCAGAACACAAAAAATCTGATTATTCACAGCAAACCTTCAGAATTTCTTTTTAAGTAGTTTCCCTTTTTCAAAAATTGGACAGGAATAACTGCACGGGTATAAACAATAGAATAGTTTAGTAATGATATAAAAAATAAAAGTAAAAACTTAGGTCTACCTATTTTAGAACAAATTCCCCGGCAACGGCGCCAAAAACTTGTTGTTGCTTCTTAGTGTGCTTGATTTATGTGTGTTTTGAAAACAGGTTTGCAACTGCTAAATTATACTAAAAAAATAAAGAAATATCAGCACAGGTAGAAGTGAAGTGAATTTTCAAGATCGGGGCCAATTGTAGCAAGTTTTAAATGTAAGTGAGTGAAAGATGCGTCCACGAGAATTTGTCTAAAATGCAAGATAAACCTCAGATATGAGCTACGGATCGGCCTCTTATCCTATCTAGAAAGCACATAAGATGAGAGGTTGAATTTGTCACATTAACTGAATGATAAAAGTAAAAATTAAACTAAGTGATCCAGATCCGAGTTGGGGAAACGTTTGAGGTAAACTTATATAAAAATGGAAGTAATATCTAACTTTGATTTGGTCCTTGAAAACGATGAGAACATTGCGGCTCAAGCGAGAGATGATCAATCTTCATCTGGCTACAAGCGCAGATGTAAGAGAAATAAATCTAATTTAAGGATTAGGTTTAAGCTTATGGCTATGGTCTGTCCACTTTAATGGCCACAAACCATCCAATAGTCTTTAATCCAAAGCCTTAGTTTAGAACAAGAAGCATCACTACAAATGCCGTGAGAGATTAGGTTACCAACACTAATTCTCACAGGATTAATGAATCAAGGGAAATTGCATGAAAAACGGTAAATCTAAAGGAGTCTAATGCAATAAGGAGATCAGAGGGAACCCTTAACATGAGTCCAATTGAGAATATACGGTTTACAGCAACCTTTTCAAATCCACCATTACAATTCTGAGCCACGGCTTAAGCGACTCTCGGTTATAGTCTTGAATACAACTCTCTTTTGAATTACAGAAATGTCTCACAACTCCCAATTGCAAGTCAAAGTGAAGCTATTACAGGGATTTCAGACAAACTATCTGGTTTGGAAATGGGGGAATAGGAATGAAACTCAAAATCTGGATGCCCCAATTGGGCAAATGGTTCATCTATTTATAGTTTTCCCCAAGTCCAGCTCAGATGTAGATCAACCAATCAGAGGTGGTCAGATCTGTATTGACCAGGATCCAGATCTGTTCTGGCCAATCAGAATTCCTCGATCTGGTTCAGCCAATCAGGTGAAAAAGCATCAATTCTGTTATGCATTTTGAAAATCTGTTAGAGTTTCTAGAAGTTCCCGCCAAGTTATTTCATCTCTGGGTGCTCACGTGGGGTGGAATATGCCTTCGCTTTATGCTTAGAATCCTCTTGAATGTCCCTAGGTTTTTAAATGCATTGGGACGCGTGAAATAGATTACTGAATTGCCCTTGCAAAGCTGAGAACCTCCAAAATACCTTTTCGCAAAGTTTAGGGGGCTTTTCACAAGGTGTTGTAACTCCTGAAGCTCTTTTCACAAGGTTCTGGTTCTGTTCGAATTGAGTTTTCTTCTTTTCGAAAAGGTAAATCATCTCTTCGAAGAGTTCAGATGCGCTTCGAAAGCTAAGCCTGGAGTTTTAGTTCTTTTCGCAGAGTTTCAGGTTCTTTGCGAACAGTTCAGGTTCTTTGCGAAAAGTACTCTGTAGTGCATTTTTCTGTTCGAATTGCTCCATACTTCTTTTCTGGGTTGAGACCACGTCTTTGCCTCTTCAATTCAGACCTTTCAACAGCTAGTGAGGTTGTTTCTTCTTCTTCTTCTTCTTCCTTTAGATTGACATGGAATGTCATCTTTTTGGCACTTTTGAGCTACTTTCAAGGTTAAGCCTGCCTTTATTGTTAGCTGTAAAACAAACACTTAAAACACTTATTTAGTTCTCTCAAGGGTCTATCAAGGCCCAGATTAAGGGGTGAAAAATGGTATTTTCCAGTTCTCAACAAGAACCGTGTTAAATCAATTCGGAATGATCGGGTTCTCCTAAAAGTTCTCAAACCTCGTTTTATACAGGGACACCCAATACCTGATCCGGTAGGCAAATGAACTTCATCCATCACCGGTTACTCTTAGGAGCATATACCTAGGCCAAGATCTTCCCCAACAGAAGTCGAGACCTGATCCGGCAAGCAAACCAAGGACCTATCACCGGAGTGCACACGTCCTTAAGGTATATCAACATGGCAAGTTGATCTGCCTAAGGATATATGCGAAAATAAAAATAGTTTGAGCATGCTCAAAATCTTGAACTAGCATGTGCAAAAAAAAAAGAGAGAAGAAAAAAAAAGAAAAAGAAGGAGAAGGTTCGGAATAATAACCTGTTTGTTAAGTAGATAAAATCCTGAGTAGGTTGACCCCACCTTCCATGTTTTGGTTCGGACCATCCACCCTCTGATCCATGATTGACCAAGAGTGCACCCAACTTCAGACCATTCGAAAAGTCTATTGTCAGTTGAAACTGACCCGTCAAAAATGAAATTACCACCAACCAAACTATGTGCAAACATACAGACCGAAGGGCTCATTCCCTTTTATTTGCTTTTACACAGGCTTAAAGCCTGTATAGGCACGGTGTCCCTGTTGAATGTACGCACTTGTGTCTGGGTATCCACAGGATGGTCGTTTGTCCTCGTAAATTGTACCTTAGGGTCGAGGTTTCCGTTCGCACCTATTTACTGCTTATCGCCCCTGATTGGTGTCTGTCTGTGCATAGTTAGTAAGATGTGATTTCATTAGGGACGGAGGCTAGAATTGACCATCTCTTTCGATGGATGTTTGGTTCTAGCCTGATCCTTTTTAGCTTTGTCTTTAGTTAAGGCATTCCGGTTCATGTGAATCAGGAGCACCTCGCCACCAGAACGAGCACATCCCCAAGGTGTACCCATCCCCGGCAGCGCGCACGCATTCTTAAAGCGTATCAACTGACATTTGATCCACTTAAAGAGTTGTGTAAGAATAAAATTGCCAGAGGTCCTTGAGCTTTGCTTAGAGGCCTCGAAACAAAAGAAAATTCAAAAAAAAAAAACAAAAACAAAAAAAAAACACAAAAAATTACTCTGAAAATGGGCATGCATTCCCAAGAAGTGTTGCGACATCAATATTTGCTCCACTCGGGTAAATCATGCTAAAGCAACCTCGAGGTTGATGGGTTCACCCAGAAACTTTGATCCTTACCTAGGTAAGGGCACCCGTGACCAATCCAATGGAGCTGTCAATACCCCATAGGATTGGACACATTGTTTAGGCCTTCGCTTTGTGTGCTTCGCATCGACTCTGAGGCATAGATCGATCATCCCGTTTCATAGAGCTGTCTGGTTCAGATTAATACTCAACATCACAAATCTATAATTTCCCTCAGGAAGTGGACGATATCCCGGCTAGCGGGCTTACACTTTTTGTGATCATCACAGTTATGCCCAGTAATGTCGCAATACGCTTGGGGACTGTTAGCTTTGAGGTACGGACGATATCCCGAAGTGAGAGGGCTTACGTACACTCACCATCACCATGAATGTTTGAGAATTGAGTTGAACCAAGCGGACCCATCAAATGTGCCTTGGACCTCCTCGGATGTCTCTTGTCTTTGGCATCCGATCATTAGTGATCGAATACCAAAGAGGGGCATCTGTAGACACCCAAATTCGGCCCAAGGCCCGATCAATCTATACTTCGGGAGAGATGTACCCCTATGCTTCCAATGGCACCCTTGAACCCTTAGAAATCTATCCAAACCTTTAGGAATCACCTAAAATCCATTAGAACCATTCCCCCAACCTTTAGAGATCACCCCAAAACCCTAGGATCCCTTCCCATACTCAATTTAAACCCTTCTGAGCATTTGATGGGAGGAAAGCTATAAATTTTTATATAGACCACTTCTGAGAATGAGCCACATACCATTGGAAGGAGAACTTTTCCAGCTTTCCAACGAGCCAAAGATCACCCAATTTGGAGTTGTGGTTTAAACGTTATGACCATTTGACGTTTCACATAAAATGATAACTTTTGCTCAGGCGTATGTATTACATACGCCCAGGGAATTTGGCCCCAGATTGGTCAAGCGTATATATTATATATGCCTGGCATTTTTGGGCCAAATTTGGCGAGTATATATATAATATATCCTTGACATAGATATATATGGCACCCATCTTCTCGATTTTCCCTGGTTTTCTTGATTTTTTTCTTGTGCATAATTTGGTATGTAATATATCGTGACTTAGCTAAAGTATCTGTCACTAAATACTCAAATTTCCTCCATCTGGTTTGACCCTTTGACCATCCCCTTGGTTAAGGTGGGTGTCTTGAGGTTGGTTGCACCCCCTTTGAGCTTATTGGCAACCCTTAAGTCACCCATGGTCTCACCCCATCATCTGCCATTAAAACCAGTTTCCCAAAACCCTAGGACCTTGAAAACCTAGAAAACCTTAGATGGGGGATTACCTAATTTCTAAACCAATTAGCTCTTAAGTAAGCCCCTAACCCATCCCTTCTCTATAAATAGAGAGGCCCCCCTCTTCCCAAAGGGTTGGTTGAAAAAAAAAATCAAGGTTGAGAAGATTAGGGTGAAAGCTTGAGTTAGGAGAGAGAGAGACATAGTGAGAGAAAATTTTTTTCTATCTCTTCAACCAGAATTACAGCATGCATAGATCATCCTTTTCAACCCTTTTCCACCATTAGATCACCCCTTTTAGTTAAGGCTTAGTTCCTAACCTCATCCTACACTTCCTATCTACTGAATCCTAGCATTAGAAACTCATTCTTCTACCGTTTAAGCCATTCAAAGTCGTTGGAAGCACGCCGAAGCGAAGGTCTTCTATGGTGCAACAAGGGCCCGTGAGCTCCGGCTCACCCCTCTCTTCCTCTACCTTCTTAGTGTACCCTCCATCCAAGGATTCAAGCCGTTACGCCACCGAAATTTCAGTTTGGCTCAAAGCTTGATAGGACCGTATTGCCTTCGGGCAAGGGGAAACTCCGCCCATTTATTTTTATTTTTGGCCATAGATAGAGACTGCTATATGCGGGTTGATCGGGTGCCTAAACCCTTCCCGATCGATAACCGAAGCCCCTACCCTAGACCCTTTGGCAAAAATCAGTAAATCAGAGTCATATTTACAACTTCGGTGCTCAAAATATTGATTTAAAGGTTTCCCGGGTCACCAAAAGCTCCGGGTGGCGACTCTACATTTCATTCCATCGTCGCGACGGGTTCGAGAGGATCCATGCTCGCACACAGTTATAGGTAAGCTTGGTGCAACTATTAGTTGCGCTAAGCCATCTCTCCCCAGAAATGGCCTGACATAACTAATAGTTGCGCCAGCATGAAGGTGGACCCCACCTCAGGGAGCAAACTTTTAGGCACTGTGCATGCACTATTTTACTGTGCATATGCCTGGCGCAATTAATAGCAACGCCAGGCATATGAATAGTGACCTCTAGTTTTTGCCTCGAAAATTGAGATTAGGGTTTGACTTGTTGACAATCTTAACCTTTGGGGTATGTTTTGCTAGTTCTGTTGTACCCTTTTACACCCTATTTGCAACCCTTAAGTGATTTGAAACACCAACCTATCATCCACCATTAAAACCACCTTCACTCCTTTTCAAGCTCTCAAAACCTTAGGAAACCTTAGATGCTAGATTACCTAATTCCTAATCTTGCTTAGCCTCTAAGTAGCCTCCTAACCCACTCTTTTCCTATAAATAGAACCCCCCTCCCCTTAGATTAAAGGTTGAGAAAATTACCTAAGAGAGAAAGAGCCTAAAGTGAGAAGATCTTTCTCCCTTTGGTGCACCATTGCTCATACAAATTCCAGAATTGAAAAACCTCCTTCCAAGCCTTACCTTTCATAAAAAACCTCCAGGTTAGGTGTGTGCTATTCATTTTCCTTCCCTCTCTATCTCTTGGCTAGGAAGCCTTAGAGGTTAGAACCCTTTTTTCTACCATACAAGCCTTCAAAAGCTCATCAAAGCAAGCCAATACAAGGCTCCTCAACGGTGCAACAAGGGCCCGAGAGCTCCGGCTCTCCCCTCTATTCGTCTACCTTCTCGGTCATTCCTCCATCCTCCCATTTGTGCTGTTATGCCACCAAATTTTCGGTAGGAACGGAGGAGCATAAATAGGATTTTAAGCCCCTTTGGGCAAGAGGAAGCATTTTTCCTTTTTTTTATATTATTTTTATTTTTATTTTGGTCATAAGTAGAAACTGGATTAAGCGAGTTGATTGGGTGCCTAACACCTTCCTAATCGATAACCAAAGCCCCTACCCAAGAACCTTTGGTGTGGACCGAATTCAGAGTCATATTTATGACACTTCGGTAATTATAAAAATGATCTAGGTTTCCTGGGACACCCAACGCTCCTGGTGGCGACTCTATTTTTGTTAGCGAGCGCATCGTCACGACAGGATCGTCAAAAATCCCTCGGTTGCACTCTGAAATAAAGGAGAACAATCCAGAAGCACATCTACAGTTGAAAGCAAGGAAGAATAAAATTAGGAGTTAGAGTCATATTAGAAATCTTTTAATAGTTTCTTTTATTAGAATTGGAAGTCTTTATAAACCGACTCCTTATAATCTATAAATAAGAGAGCCCGGTGTAGGAATAAGGGATCAAAGAATTTCAACATCAATTGACAACTGAGGTTGGATTTTCTTCTGATCATTAGTGTAAAATAGTTAGAGTAGATTAGATATCAGAGGTTTCTCAAGAGCAATTGACGAATGCTATTGGGTGCTGAAGATTAGTGTAGATATCCTAGTTTCTCATAAGCAATTGACGACTACAGCTGAGGGATGAAAGATATATTTACTTTGCTTTCTAGTTTAAATTTTATTTGCTTTATTTGCTGCTATGTAAATATCTTCAAGTTTTAATTTGAATTGACGGCTCAGGTTGAGATTTGCAGATTAGTGTAACGGTTTTTACTTTTCCATCTTCAATTTTCTAGAATTTGATTAACGCCCAGATTTTAGGAAATTATTGATTAGATTAAATCTGTGTTAAGGAATTTTAGTTTTTTATTGACGTCAAATTCTAGAAGACTGCAATATGGTATAACGGTATAGTTTATTTTTATAATTATCCGATGGCTAAAGATTAGGATTGACAACCTCAATCTGAAGGAGGGTTAGGATTTATTTTATGCACTTTAGATTCAGAAACCATTCTTTTATTAATATTTCTCAACTAGTTTAGAACCTTAAAAGATAAATATAAACTTTAAAATAGAAATATAAATAAGATAACACTTCTTCGTGGGAACGATCTTATACTAGCTCTACAATTTTCATTGTGTGCTTGCAATAGGTTAAGACTTAATTAGACATACATAGTAAACCGATCAGTTGCACGAGCGAGAAAAAGCAGTGCACTTTTGCACTGAAATTTGGTGCACATTTCGCGCGTGCGAGCTTCATACCTGAAGCCAAGTCCCGCGCGCAAGTGAATTTCTGAAACTCTGCATACTTGTTCGATGTTAGAATTTCTTCTTTGTTTTCTTCTCTCACTCTAGATACACACTTCTTCACATATTTTAGAAGGGGTTTAATTATTAATTAAAACCAAAATAAATCCACAAGATCTTACCTTCAAACTCGTGAGATTAACGTGCACGATGTTCGATTATCAGAATTAATGGTGCTTTCGTCACACACATCCAAGGTTTCAAAACCTATCCTCTCGTGATCGTCAATGGAGACCTATACCAAAATCAAATGCTCTAAATGCACACGACAATCCAAAGACTCTCGTGTGAAGGTGATCGTGAGACGGAACTCTTTACGAAAGAGGGTTTCAAGAACTAAAATAAAAAGGGGGTTTGGAACCAAGCGGAGCTCACGGATTGAAACCGGTCCAAGATTCATGCTCTCTTGCAGTCAACGATCGAAGATGAAGAAAATTTCACGAAAGACTAATCACAATTCAGGGCTTCAGTGTGCAAGGGCTCACATGAGGAACAAAGCTTCTCCTCTCAAATTATCTTTCTCATGCAAATGCAATGGCCTACGTGCAGGGGTGGACGCACATGTAACCTGGGGGGGTCCCTCGACCCCCCAAACTTTGTTTTTTGTTTAAAAAAATTAGATTTGGTTTCACTCACTTAAAGTTTGGGTAGTTGGGTTTTTATAGAGGCCTCCCAAATATTTCTTTGTAGAGGCCCCACACTTTTGCAAGCTTTTAAGCTTTCATTTTAAAAAAAATTCCTAACCTCTACCCCCGAAACCTCTCTCTCTCTCTCAAAAACAAAAAACCCCCAAAACCCCTCTCTCTCACTCTCTCAAAAACAAAAAACCCCCCAAAACCCCTCTGTCTCTCTCTTAAAAATAAAAAAACCCAACCTCTACCCCCGTAACCCTAACCTCTACGGCTCTACCCTCCTAACAACTAACTGTATAACACCCCCGACCCTCGTAACCCTCTCTCTCTCTCTAATCTCTATACTCTATAGTCTATAGAATCTCCGTCATCGGAACCCAATGTCGGTGACGCCAAACTGTCGAAGCATTCTCCTACCGCCGCCGCCGGCCACTCCTACAGTACCACTGGCGTCTCGTCATGGAGTCATCATCGGTAAGACCTCGCTACTGCTTCTTCTTCTTCTTCTATTTATTCTTCTTCTTCTTGTATGTTGGGGTTTCTTGATTGCTTGAATATTTAGGGATTTTTTGTATGTTGGAGTTTCTTGATTGATTGAATATCTAGGGGTTTTTTGTATGTTTAAATATGAGGAATCTACAATGGGTGGAATCAAGTTTAAGTGGAAGCATTGCGAAATGAGCAATATATTTTAAAACTTAAATTTAAAACCATGGAAGGCCAAGAGAACTACATTCCAAACACCAAAGGCAACAAATATGCTTAAATATGAGGAACCAATCATTTATTCAACATTCATATAATATGGGGTTAAAACTAAGTATCACATTCTTTTAGGACCATAACCACTAGACCCTCAAAATCTCCCTTCAAGAACAGAGGACCTGAGAGTCGGATGTCATCAACATAAAGGGTGTTTCCCAAGCATGGTTGAAACTAGTAGTGTCATTATTATAAATCGGGCCTCCATTATTGACAAGGCAATTTTGATCGTCCACTACTTTGAAGATGGCAGGATCTATCTTCTCTACATTGTTAAATCCATGGCATTTAAGTGTCAAGATGCTTTGATTACATATGCAATTGTTGGTCACAGAAAATTTGTATTCGGGCTTCCCTTCAACATTTTGGCTTGTTGTTGACTGTGTTAATACAATGTTTGATAGGCTGCATTCACCAGCAGCCATAATTGCAATTTTGGTTAATAATAGGTGTGTCATTAGTAGTTTAACAATAATAATTATCACTATAATAATAAAAGTGTCATTAATAATTTTGAATTTCATTTATTAGCAGGGAAGAAACAATAAAATCAAGCTTATATAGGGTTATTTTCATGTCATCCTAATCCTAAACAATGTCCCAACTAGATATTTTGAATTTCAGTATACCCTTGGCATAGACAATATTAAATGTAATTGCTTGAGATTAGATATTGCTTGAGACTTATTTTAAATATTTACTTGAGATTTATTTTTATGTAGACTATTTTCTAATACACTCATGACATTTATTTTTGTTAGGTCATATTCTTCCTTCTTGACCATTGAAGCAGTCATGCATAGATACTTTAAAAGAAAGGTTGACATCATGCCTCCTACCGTAGAACATGCTATTGTTCACCCCCCCTCCCCTCTTAGAAAATGAAGATATGCCAACTGCCTTGGAAAATAATGAACATGAACAAACCCAACTTAGCACAAAGCGAAGTCATGTAGAAAATGATGACGTGTCTACTCGTTTAAAAAATGATGAACTTGAGCAAGGGGGTCCTAGCTCAAAGAGGACTCATATAGAAAATGATGATACATCTACTGCCTTAGAAAATGATGAGCATGAACAAGTCCAATCTGGCTCAAAGCGAATTCATGTAGCGGTTGATTTAGCAAATCTTTCAGCAGATCTCAAATTACGTATTCCAATTTCAGTGTACCTCCTAATGATCAAGAATTAGTTCGAAGAGCATATTTGCAAAAAGGTCCATGCCAGCCTTATAATCACACATTTTTTCAAAGAAAAATATCAGGAAAACCACGACGATTTCAACCCAAGTGGTTTAAGATGTATGAAAGTTTGTTAGAATATAGCATATCAAAAGAAAAAGCTTTTTTCTTATGTTGCTATCTTTTTAGATCAGCTACAGCAAAAGGGGTTCAAGGGGGTACTGACTATTTTACGGTTGAAGGGTTTGATAATTGAAAGAAGCCTGATAAATTTATGACTCATGTTGGAGGGCCGAACAGTGCTCACAATCTAGCTCATCATAAGCGTCAAAATTTGTTGATTCAAAATTAACACATTGAGACACTTTTTTCTAAGCAAGATGATAAAGACACAAGGGAATATAGAATCTGTTTGATGGTATTAGTAGGCTGCGTTCAATATTCTTCGTCAAGGATTACCTTTTCGTGGGCACAATGAATCAGATGTTTCAAACAATCAAAGAAACTTTCATGTACTATAATTTCTAGCCGATCATAATGAAGAAATTAGAATTATTGTATTAAATAATGTTCCTGGCCATCTCAAAATGATTGTACCTCATATCCAGAAAGATATTGTAAGTGCAATTACGAGTGAGGTCACAAAAACTATCATTGAAGATCTTAGAGACACCATATTTACTATTTTGATTGAGGAATCTCATGATATTTCTATTAAAGAGCAAATAGCTGTTGTTTTACATTATGTAGATAAGAGGGGATGTGTAATTGAGCGATTCTTTGGAACAGTACATGTTACGGAAACCACTGTTGTAGCACTGAAGGATACGATTGATGCATTATTTGTCACACATGGATTAAGTATAAAGAAATTGCGCAGGCAAGGTTATGACGATGCCAATAATATGAAAAGTCGGTATAATTGACTTAAGACACTCATAATAAAGGAGAATGAATATGCCTATTATATTCATTGTTTTGCTCATCAACTTCAATTGGCACTTGTTGGAGTTGCAAAACGTAACATTGAAATCGGGACACTCTTTAGTGTGGTTTCTTCTGTGATTAATATTGTTAGAGCATCTACCAAAAATAGTGATATTCTTCAAGATAATTGAATTGCTACGGTCATTAATGCATTTGAGAGTGGGGACCTTTCAACTGGGCAGGGTTTGAGTCAGGAGACACGTTAATACGGGTCGGTGATACACATTGGGGCTCAGACTATAAGTCATTGACAAGCATCAGATTCTTGTTCTCTTTTATGATTGATGTACTTGGGATTGTCTGAGAAGATAGCTCAAATTATGATCAAAGAGCAGTAGCAAGGAGCTTATGTGACAACCTGACTTTTCCCCTTATCGTAGATAGGAAAGGTCACGTCGTCGGATCACCTAATATGATCCTGTCATACAAGTGCATCGTGTCGTGTATAAAGTATTGCATATGCAAAATCAATTTATAACTCTGATATGAAATAATATGGCAAAAACGGATATTTACTCATCTATTAAACAGTAAACTAACAAGAGATATCAATAAGACTAACTGATGCAATGTATAGCTTTCCACCGATGACGGTCACCCGTCATCTAAACAATAGAAAGAAGACCTATACATGAAATATCAAAATATCTCAAAACATATATTGTTGTTTATACATCAAAATAAATCTCTCTCTCTCAAACCTATTTAGGAAAGAATTCTTCAACGAATTCTTCCTCCTCGTCCTCTTCCTCTTCCTCCTCCTCCGGCTGGTACGTGGGATTACCCTCATGCTCCGAATCAATATCTGCAGCTAAGACATTGAAGTTGTAGGATGAGCTATCATGAAGCTTAGCAGGAAAATTTATATTTTTAATTTATATGTTAGATTACCAATTCACTTCTTGATGCATAAAATACAAATCAAAGCATATTATATCTTTATCTGTATCTATACTAGCAACTTATAATATAAACAAGCCATTCTCATGTGAATAATTTATCATGATGACATGCTGATCAATCATGCTAAATAAAGACAAGAAAATCATGGTGTAACAGATACAAGGAATCATGTTGAACAAGGAATCATGCTGTAGACACCCAAATTTGGCCTAAGGCCCAATCGAAACATATTTCGAGAGAAGCGTGTCTTTGAGCTTTGGATGGCAT
This sequence comes from Chloranthus sessilifolius, assembly GCA_021018995.1. Classification (NCBI taxonomy): domain Eukaryota; kingdom Viridiplantae; phylum Streptophyta; class Magnoliopsida; order Chloranthales; family Chloranthaceae; genus Chloranthus; species Chloranthus sessilifolius. The sequence continues at coordinate 65,347,267 of CM037595.1, forward strand.
ATATGGAACCCTTTCAAACCTTAGGAGCCACTCCAAACCTTAGGAATCACCCTAGATCCTTTAGGAACCTTCCCAAACCCTTAGAAACAAATCCCAACCCATAAAACCCATTCTAGACCTAAACCTAGCTTTTTCGAGCAATGGATGAAGCGTGATACACCAGGACTAGTTGTGACCTTCTACTATGATCGAATTTTATATCATTAAAAAAGTAAAAGTCCTCAGCTTTCTAACAGGTCAAGAATCGCCTCAATCGGAGCTGTATGCGAGAAGATAGCACATTCTAAAGAGCAAGGACAGAATGGTAAATATGCTAAAGACCCCCTAGGGATTTAGCGCAACTAATAGTTGTGCTAGTTATAAATGTGGCCCCCACCTTGGGGAGCCAACTTCTAAGCAATATTCATGCATTGTTTTACTGTGCATATGCCTGGCGCAACTAATAGTTACGCCAGGCATATGAACAGTAGCTGTGTATTTTTGCCCCGAATTTCATGATTGGGGTTTGACTTGTTGACCACCTTGACCTTTGGGGTGTGTTTTACTTATGTTGTTGCACCCATTTACTACCTATGTGTAACTCTTTAAGTTATTTAAGGCCTCACCCTATCATCCACCATTGACTACCTAATTCCTAATCTTGCTTAGCCTCTAAGTAGGCTCCTAACCCACCCTTTTACTATAAATAGAACCCCCCTCCCCTTGGATTAAAGGTTGAGAAAATTTGCCTAAGAGAGAAAGTGCTTAAGTGCGAAAATCTTTCACCCTTTGGTGCACCATTCCCATACAAAATTCAGAATTCTAAAACCTCCTTTGAGCCATATTTTCCACCTTAGATCCCCTAGTTTAGGTGTGTGCTACCCATTTGCCTTTCCTCTCTACCTCTTAACTAGCAAGCCTTAGAGGTTAGAACCCCATTTTCCACCATTCAAGCTTTCAAAAGCTTATCAAAGCAAGCGTACGCAAGGCTCCACAGCGGAGCAACAAGGGCCCGAGAGCTCCGGCTCTCCCCTCTATTCCCCTACCTTCTCGGTTATTCCCCCATCCTCCCATTTGTACCGTTACGCCGCCGAATTTTTGGTCGAAATGGAGGGGCACAAATAGGATCTTAAGACCCATTTGGGTAAGAGGAAGTATTTTCTTTTCTTTTACTTTATTTTATTTTTGGCCATAAGTAGAGACCGCGTTAAGCGGGTTGATTGGATGCCTAACACCTTCCCAATCGATAACCGAAGCCCCTACCCAAGAGCCTTTGGCGTAGACCGGATTCAGAGCCAAATTTGTAACACTTTGGTGCTTATAAAAATAATCTAAGTTTCCCGGGACACAAAAAACTCCGAGTGGCGACTTATATTTTTATTAGCGAGTGCATCGTCGTGGCGGGATCGTCAAAAATCCCACGGTTGCACAGATGGCGACTCTACTGAGGATAGCTTGTAGAGCTTCTCCTTGAAATTTGGCCATTTTATTTTGATTTCTACTAACATTTTTACTGGTTTTTTGTGTGTCTTACTCACCCCTACTTTCATGTCATTTACGAGCCTTAGCCGATTGGCGGGACTACTTGTGCATTACTTTTACTTTCTTTATTTTTTAGTCATTTTAGTGCCTTAGCTGATCGGCGGGCCTACTTGCACATTATCATTTACTTTTCTTTACTTTTCCATCATTTAAAGTGTGTTAGCCAATTGGCGGGCCTACTTGTGCAATCATATCCTAACAGTGGATGTCGGCCCGTACTGGCGGCACGGGATCATCACCCCCGATTTTTGGACTTAAGAAAACTTCCATAAAATTGTTTTTGAAAAAAATTAAAATTGAACCAAGGGGACTTAATCAATTTGTTTTTTCTACGGGGTAGATTTTTAAAGGGTTGGGTTATTAGGCACACATACAACCACCCGGGTCTTAGTATGGCGGCAGCCCTTAGTGGTGATGATCCAGAAAAGTCCCAGCCCACCTAGTATCTATGACGGCGCTTGCGTCGGAGGTATATCGGGTGGGTCACCTATTCCTACAAGCTTAAAACCCTTTGGGGAGCGCGCTAACGAGTTATATCGGACTCAAACCCTTAGGTTTGGTGAAGACAGAGCAATTCACTAAAAAATTAGTCCGTTCCCGGAAGCCCAGCTTCCACAATAAAAACCAAAAAGAGACTCATTTCGGGTTGTTATGTGAGTCAAAAAATATGAAGCTTCATTTTAGCCTAGCGCAAGTAATAGTCGCGCCAGTGCAAAAAACCCAGAATTAATACTAGCACAACTATTAGTTGCGCCAGCTTTAAATCCAACCAGTTTTACCTTCGCGCAACTAATAGTTGCACCAACTTAAAATAGGGGCATTTTTTACCTGGCGCATGTATTAGTTGCACCAAGTCTGTTTCAGACAGCAGCAGCCCGAATCTGTGGTATTTTCTACATCTCGAGTCCCCCGATTAGTGTCTTAGTGCCTATATTTGGGCCCCGCCATCTCCAACACCCAATACACCCCCGTCGGTCAAAAGAAGGTGACTTCTCTTTGACTCATTTCGGGGGATCGGGTTGTTCACATTGATTTTCGTGCCTTCAATAGATCAAAGGTCTTCCTTTGATTCTTCTGAAGTGCTTCGGAATCGTCGCTATGGGTCCTAAATTAGGGTACAAAAGTCACCCAAGAAGGGAACTCCAAGGCCCCGAAATTTTTATTTCCACTTGTAAAAATTCAAAATAAAAATCAAATAACCTAAAAAATAAAGTCTTTGTGGTGCCGGCATAACGGCATCATCTTACCCTCCATCATCCCGTAGGTGAAGGGGGAGGAAATTTTTTGGGCTTTATCCAAGGCACCAGTACCCAACCTACCAACAAACGATGTCGTGGGTAGTGTACCCAACTTATGCCGATCTCGATTCATCCCCACCACATTCACCAACCAATTCCCAATCGGGAGAAATTTTCACCACTACCCCCATCACCTTATCCCCATTTACAATTACAGGGTCCTTTGGTGCCCCTATTTTTCCAAACACCACTTCCTAAAATATCTAAAATCAACACCCCTATTCCCCATCTTTCTCACAAACCATGCCCATATCCCCTCCCATATCCATGCCAAATCCGACACATTTCCCATCCCCATCCATGACAAACCCAACCCAACTTCCTGCATCCACATCCATGCCCCATTTTCCATCTTCCCCATTTAGGCCCAATCCGCCCTCATTCACGTATGTCACCTCCACCTATCCAACCCTCCACAAATCCCCCCCATCTGCCAGGGTCATGCCCATTTTTATCGGGGCCATGCCCGATTTTTTCCAAACAACCACACCTTACCCTCATCATCCTCATACATTCTCAACCCATCCCCCTTTTCCAATGCCCCACCTCATTCCTCCAATCCAACCCATATCCCATCCCCTACCCGGGTCATGCCTGATTTTATCGGGATCATGCCCAATTTACCCTCCACATCCACCCCATTTGTGCCCCTCCAAACCTCAAATAACTCGTCTCCACCTGATCCCTCTTCCATGGCCATGATAGAAGAAATGGTCCAAACCTACAATAGGTGGAAGGCCTCCTAACACATCCCCTCTCATCCATACCACACACCCATGAATCCATTCGAGACTCTAGCAAGCCTCCATGCCTCATTCCCCCATGACCCCCATCAACCCCCCATAATCCACACCCTTCAAACCACAATTACCCACATGCCCCAAGGCCCCATCGCCCAAACCCCATTACCCACATGCCCCAAGGCCCCATGGCCCAAACCCCCATTACCCACATGCCCCAAGGCCCCATGGCCCAAACCCTCATTTCCCACATGCCCCAAGGCCCCATGACCCAAACCTCCATTCCCCACATGTCTCAAAGCCCCATGGCCCAAAACCCCATAGCCCATACCTATCAAGGGCCCATGGCTCAAACCCACCAAAGCCCAATGGGCCAGACCCATCAATGGCCCATGGCCCAAAGCTATCATGACCAAGGCTTTGTGGCCCAACCCTCCCAAGGCTTCATGACCCAAACCCAAGCCCAGCCTAACCTTGGAGCCTCATGCCCATACCCTACACAATTTCTCCAAAATTTCACCTATTCACAACCCTCATACCTCGATCAAACCCATGCCTTATGTCAACCCCAACTTACCCATATCCCTACATCCCAAAGTCGGCTTCTAACCTTCCCTCATGCTCAATGGCTTCATCAGGCTCCCCTCCAAAATCTAACTTCCACTCATCCCATCACCCAACAAACCCTCCCCCATCCCCAATGGACTCACCCAATCCCCACTCATGCCATTCGCCCGAGTCCATGCAACACTAGCAAGAGAATCATGCCCTCACTGCGCACTATGTCGACCAACAGTATGAAGAGGACAAGATTAGGAGTAGTGGAGCCTATGTTAGGGCATTGACCAGCCTTAACCCTCCTCCTATCATTTCCCACCCCCTGGAAGCCCAAAGTGAAATTCAACCAACTGCCGAGAAAGTGGCCCCCATATTTAAGGAGTCAGAGTAGCTGAAAGAACAGTTGGACAAAATACAGAAACAGTTGATGAAAATGGGTGGTGCTGAAATCCACGCCACAGACTTCACAGACTTATGTCTGTTTGCTGAGGTCCCCTTGCCTCCCAAATTTAAAATGCCAGCTTTTAACAAGTACAATGGCACCGGCAATCCTATTGCGCACCTCAAGTCCTACTGTGGGGACATGTGCCAATACGGAGGGGACGAAAGATTGTTGATAAAGGTCTTTCAAAAGAGTTTGACTGGCCCGGTCTTAAGGTGGTTCACATCTTTAGAACCAGCTATGATGAAAACGTGGAAGGACTTAACGCACTTATTCCAAGAGCAATATGTATATAATATTGACATCAAGCCGCGTAAGTCAGGCTTGGCTCGGGTAAGGCAGAACCCGATTGAGACCTTCAGCGACTATCTGGGGCTATGGAGAGCACTAGCAGCTCAGGTCAAAAATAGGATACCTGATGATAAACATATCAAAATGATATCTAAAAATACTCTGCCAGTGATCTTAGACTTTTTGGTGTACCAACAGCAGTTCAGCTTTGGTGATCTGGTAAGGAATGCCAATCGCTGTGAGGATGCCATGATGGGAGGGTCACCTAAATAAAAATGTACCAAGTAGAGCTAGTAGGGTTAGGAGTTTTTAGAATAGAGGAATGAGAAGAGAACAGGGGTCGATGTCCAGAACATTGCTAATACCAAGCCCAATAATAACATAGCCCCATTCCAATTTCAAGCAGCACAACCAGTGCCAATCAGAACTGAGCAGATGCAGAGAGCAGGGAATGGGCAAGGAATGCAACTGACTCCTGAACAGAGGAGAGACCACTATGATCGAGTGTTTACACCCCTAGGGCAATCACTAAGTGTACTTTTGCCTTTATTAAGAGAAATGGATTAGTTACTATCCGTCAATCGCAACCTCCTCCTCACTCGATCCCAAAGAACTATGACCCAAATACCCACTACAATTTTCATCAGGATTCAGGTCACTTGACTGATCGCTACTTCTCATTGAAGCACGCGATCCAAGATTTAATCGATGCTTGGAAAATCATTCTTCCTGCACCTTCTCAAGTGAACCAGCACGCAAACATCCATCAGGTGCCGTTACCCCCACATCCTACCAGAGGAGCAGGTCTCAGACCCACCATCGGGATGGTAGAAGAGTGTGAATTTGAGTTTGATCTATCCGATTACATCAATGATCGGGAGATCTTTGTGGCACCATTGCCAAGGAACTGTGAAGAAAGGAACATTGGGGTGATTGAACCCCTAAATTTATCAGACAATTTTCCCAGCCTGGCACCACGAGTTGAACCCTTAGATCTTAGGGTTTATTTCCTATCACCCACTCCCGTTAATTATGTGCATATAAATATATACCAACTATACACCACCACCCCTATCAATTACCCGATAGCCCATCATACCCTCAATCCCCCGCCAGCACCCATCAGCCACCAATGGCCTAATCTTACCCATTTTCCCCCAGTGCCACCACCCTCAAGCTTCACCCCCCATCTGACCCAATTTTACCATCCAACTAGCTATCACCGAGGTAAATCAAGTGTTTTCCACACCTCCTGAGCCCGCAGTGCAAGTGGACCAACCTATGATCCTTTTCAGGTCCCACTGAGTTATGAACAAATAGATATCAACACCGGCCACCACAGAGAAGGGGCAGTGGACTTCGTTACCTAGTCTGAGAAGATCTTGAAATAGCCAGAAGCACCGGTGGCAGCATAAGCCCAACCAGAGGGGAAAAAAGATAGCGCAGTGAATCCTTTCAAGAAAATAAGTCGAGAGCATATACTGGAGACTCAGCTGAGAAGAATGTCTGCCCATATAACTATATGAGATCTATTGATGACGTCCCCACTCTATTTCTAAGCTTTAATGGGGGTGTTAAAGAATGCGCATGTCTCACTTCAAGTTAGCCCAGATGAAGTCGGGCAAATAATTGGTCCAATGATGGCTCCAAATGCCATTTCATTTTTTGATGCCGATTTACCTGAGGAAGTAGGTAGTCACTCAAAGTCCTTGAATATAACTGTTGAGTATGGAAATATGATTATCCCTCTGGCTCTGATCAATAATGAGTATGCGTTGAACATATGCCCGCTGAGAACCGCCACCAAGATTGGGGTAGATCCTTGCATGCTGAGACCCACGAGAACCAGTGCCCGAGGTTTTGACAATACCAGGAGAGAGATAATGGGAGAAGTTGACCTTGAGCTATTGATTGGGCCAATGACCTTCTGCATATTATTTTAGGTAATGGACATTAAATCCTCATTTAATCTATTGTTGGGGTGCCCATGGCTACATGAAGTTCGAGCGATCCCCTCCGCACTGCACCAAAACCTCAAATTTGCATCGGAGCATAAGATCATCACAATTATCGGTGAAGGGCATAGTGAGAAAGAAAAGGCCACTAACAGCGTTGAAAAGCCCAATGTGCTAGATGTGCCACACACCGCTGAGGACGTCGACCTCCATAGTTTTGAATATGAGGTGTGGACGATACTCCTGGAGCCCATCAAAGGCATCATTCCAAGAACTGGAGGAGGAATGGTGGCGACAGTTTCCATGCTCCAAAAGTGGGGGCATAAAAAAGGAAGGGGTCTGGGGCCCAGATTACAAGGAAGGAAGGAGCCCGTCACAGCTAAGGGCGGTCAGAAAGTCGAGTTTGGGCTAGGTTACAAGCCCACGGAAGAAGAGGTGCAGGAGGCTAAGGAGAAAGCTTGTGCGACGACAATCGCAAAAGCCAGGGGGATCCACATAGAGGAGAAACCTCGTCCCATGCCACATATTAGAAATTCGTTTGAGTGACGGGGTTGTGAAGATTGACCGGAATGATGAAACCTAATTAACCCCACACAAGCCTACAGCACCAGTTCACCCCACCAATCCCTACATCACCCTTCCTAGCCTAGAGATAGACTTGGCCGCATTATCCCTCTTTAAGGAATGACGGCATGTACCTAAAAAACTCCCCCTGTGGGGATTCACCATAAAACTATTTTAACATTTAAGGACATCGTCTCAGACGAAATGGAGATCAACATGATGGAGGCTGACTCCAAAGAGCCATATCAGTCAGCACCCTCCATCTAAAGAGGTAAACAAGCGATCTCTCAGGTACGCAGCTAGGCATCTTTGCCCCAAACCCTAGAAGCGGGGAGTGGCCTAACATTTGGCACCCATTTCCTAACAAAATTAACCTATAAAAAGTGAGATAAGCCCTTGGTAGGCAATACCTTGTATATACACAAACTCATGCTGCCAAGGGTCCGTCTCCGAAGAAAATAAAAATTCCAAAAATATTGAAAAAATACAAAGTCCAAAAATATTGTCATTTAAAATTCCAAATAAAATCCCACAAAAAGATGCCTTAATTGAAATACCCGTCCCAGGTAAAATCGACCCCTTTCCTATAGAAATATAAGAGGAGGTAGGAGTTATGAGTCTGGACGAGGATATCCCCTTGGAGGAGCTCCCCAATGAGCTCCTTGACCAATTTGCCAAATTCGCCCATGGCCCTACCCCCATTGTCGAGGAAACAGAGGATGTTAATCTAAGGACTGAGGAGATTCCCCGAATTATCAAAATCGAAATGTCGCTATCTCCCGAAAAAAGAAAAAGCATGATCGACTTCCTTCGGTCATACAAAGAGTTTTTGCCAGGTCGTACGAGGACATGCCTGGTCTGGACACCAATTTGGTCTAGCTTGAGTTGCCCTCTACCCTGATATGAAACCAATTAAGCAGAAGCTGAGGCATCTCTGACTCGAGTGGATGTTGAAAGTCAAAGACGAGGTCATCAAGCAGTATGATGTAAGATTTCTCATGGTATCCAAATACCCGCAGTGGTTAGCCAATATTGTGCCTGTACCGAAGAAGGATGGAAAGGTCCGAATGTGTATCGATTTTCACAATTTGAGCAGGGCGAGCTCGAACAACAATTTCCCACTGCCGCACATTGACATCTTGGTCGATAACACTGCTAAGCACGGGATGCTTTCTTTCATGGATGGATTCTCAGGATACAATCAGATTAAGATGGCAGAGGTAGATCGAGAGAAGATTGCGTTCATCACTCCTTGGGGAACCTTTTACTACAGAGTCATGTCGTTTGGGTTGAAGAATGTCAGTGCGACGTACCAGAGAGTTATGACTGCACTATTTCATGACATGATGCACTAAGAAATTGAAGTGTATGTCGATGATATGATAGCCAAGTCACCAGAGCAAAGTGACCATCTAATGAACCTCCAAAAGCTATTTGAGTGGCTAAGAAAATTCAGGTTACGTCTAAATCCTTAGAAATGCGCATTTGGCGCCATGTCAGGTAAACTTTTGGGTTTCATCGTCAGCAAGAGAGGGATCAAGATCGACCCAGTCAAAGTTAAAGCTATCATAGAAATGCTACCACCATCTATCGAGAAAGAAGTTAGAGGGTTCTTGGGCAGAATATAATATATCACTTGGTTCATTGCACAGCTAATGCCTATCTACACGCCGATCTTCAAGGTACTCCGAAAGAACTCACCCATTGAATGGAACGACGATTGTCAGACAGCATTCGATAAAGTCAAAATCTACCTCCTTAACCCACCTATGTTTGTACCACCCAAGCCAGGGAGACCACTCCTGATGTATCTCTCCACGACGAAAGTTTTGATGAGATGTGTCTTAGGGCAGCATGACGAAATAGGAAGAAGAGAGCAGACCATCTACTATCTGAGCAAGACGTTTATCAATTATGAAATGCACTATTCTCATCTGGAGAAAGCAAGCCTGGCTCTTATATGGCCTACTCAGAGGCTTCTCCATTACTTGCTATCTCAAGTCGTTCTACTTTTGGCCCGAATGACTCGTTGAAATACCTGTTTGAGAAGCTAGCTCTCACAAGAAGAACCGCACGATGGCAGCTTTTATTATCTGAGTTTGACATCATATACGTCACTCAAAAGTCGATCATGTGGCAGGCACTCACTGATCATCTTGTCGACAATCCTTTTCCAGATTATGAGCCTTTGAGAACTGAGTTCTCCGATGAGGATATCCTATTCATGACAGAAGACGATATAGAAGAAGCAGAAGAATCTTGGGTAATGCACTTTGACGGGGCAACAAATTTCGAGGGTCAGGGAGTTGGTGCCATTCTGATTTCATCAAAAGGATCCCACGTACTCATCTCTATCAAGCTCAACTTCCCTTGCACTAACAACATGGCTGAGTAAGAAGCTTGTGCCACTGGTCTGCAGGCGGCTTTCGATCTGAATATAACTCACATTCAAGAGTTTGGCAATTCATAGTTTATCATATGCCAGACGAATGGTGACTGGAAGACAAAAGATGAGAAATTGATCCCCTACCATGAGCACCTCGAGGATCTGATAGCTTGCTTCCAAGACATGACATTCTCATATGTCCCCCAAATAAGGAATTGCTTTGCCGATGCACTAGCAACGTTGGCATCAATGATAGAAATCCTGTATGGTGCTGAGATAAAGCCGATGATGATCGAGCAAAGGAATGAGCCGGCCCTTCTGCCTCTAGATTGAGGAACCCCTAATGCTTAATGATGAACCGCCTTGGTTCTCTGATATCAAGAATTTTCTCGAGATACTGACCTTCCCTGAGGGTACGTCCATGATGGACCGACGAACCATTCAAAGTCTAGTGGTAGGCTAGGTCATTTGCGGGGAATGCCTTTACAAGCGATCCTACAATAACATCTTACTCAGGTATCTTATAGAAAGTGAAGCGATCAAAATCATGAAGGAGATCCACGAGGGAGTATGCGGAGCCCACATCAGCGGTCACATGCTTGCTAAGAAAATTTTACGACAGGGATACTTTGGACCACTATGGAATCAGATTGTTGCAAACATGTTTAGAAATGCTACAAGTGTCAGGAACACTCCAGTCTGATACACGCTCCTACCATCGATCTTCACTGCATGACCACTTCGTGGCCATTTGCTACCTGGGGCCTTGATGTCGTTGGAATGATTAACCCAAAAGCATCAAATGGACATCGGTTCATCCTCGTCGCCATTGAATGCTTCACCAAGTGGGTAGAAGCGGCGTCATATGCCAACATCACGGCCAGTAACTCCGAGAAGTTTCTCAAGAATAATATTGTGTGCCAATTTGGAGTATCCAAGGATTTTATCTCGGACAACAATACAAACTTTGTAAATAAGCGCATCTGAGCCTTCTGCGAGCAGCACAAGATTAAGCATCATAACTCATCCCCGTATCGACCTCAAACTAATGGAGCTATAGAAGCTGCGAACAAGACGGTCATTTGCATCCTCGAGAAAATGGTCGTCACTTATCAAGATTAGAGTGAAATGCTACCATTCACTTTATGGGCCTACAAAAAGTCAATCCGTACTGCTACAGGGGCAACACCATTCTCCCTTGTGTATGGAACTGAGGCTGTCCTACCGGTAGAGGTTAAAGTACCCTCGCTCCGAATCCTCATGGAATCAGGCTTACTCAAAGCAGAGAGAGAGAGATCCTACTTCGAACAATTAAATCTATTGGATAAGAAAAGACTCCTAACCTTGTGTCATACTCAAGTCTATCAGAGGCGAATCGCACGCACTTATAATAAATGTGTCTGCGGTCAAGATTTGAAGGTAGGAGACACTGTACTAAGAAGATTTTCCCATCCCTCCATGCCGATTCGAGAGGGAAGTTCAAGCCGAACTAGGAAGGACCTTACGTCGTTTGAGAAGTACTACCAAGATACGTCATCTGCCTCTCTACCATGGACGGAGATCATCTTCCTGAGCCCATCAATGTTGGATACGTCCGGCGGTTCTACTCTAAGGTAAGTATTAGTGAAACAGATACGTCACTGCTTAAGAACCACACAAAAGAGGCCATCGTTCCAAGCATAGTAGCCAAAAAGCATCCCTAAAAATAATGATATCTTTTGCTACCCAATTTGAACCTGGGCCTTTCTTTCAAAAAACCCTTTCCCCAAAAATAAAAAAAATGTGTGTGTACATATACAAAAAGAGGGGGAAGTAGAATAACATCAAAATCTAAAAAAATTAGAAAAGAAAAACCCCAAAAAGAGATTGCCTGAAAAGAAAAAAAAAAGAAAAATATAGGAGAATCATTGGGCATGTATAGTAAAATCCCCCAACGAGGAAAGTATGTTGTGAAAAACTAATGTCATATCAAGGAAACCCTTTTTATCCCAGCATACCTTCAAATCCTAACCCAACTCATGACCAAGCTACACCCCGAAGAAAGCCCTCTTTGTAGGTTCACAAGCAGTAATAATATTTGTTAAGTCAACATGAGCCGAGTTGAGAGACGACACCAGAACCCCACCTGGCCAGTTGTGACGGAATTAACATTTGTGTCGTGGCTTTTGAAAAAGTAAAAGAAATTAGAAAAAAAGGGAATAATTAAAATAAAAATACAAGCTCAAAGCAAGATAGACATGGTGAAAATCCGAAAAGGCACTACAAGTAAAAACAGTGAGTTTGTGCGGACCAGGTGAAAACCCAAAAGGGAAGTTGGGGTAAGAGAGCTAAACTCACGGACGTGGTGAAAATCCGAAGGGGCGCCACGGGTAAAAAGAGGGCAAAAATGGGCACGACAAACCCACCTTGGGCGTCGTGAGTAAAAGAGTTTTAAAAGAAAAATAATTGTTGGAATGGCCCGATAAAATTAATGTTTGAGGAGCCCTCTTGGTTACTCTTCCTGATCCCCTTTTCTGGGCTGCTCATGATAGTTCATATCGGACCCCGACTGGAATTGTCCTTGTGAAATGGCTTCGTCAAACGTATGACCCAAGGTAAGGAGAAAGGTTTGACTCAGCCCAAAGGGATTGATGTTCCAGTCTTGGTAAGGCTGTTGAAACTCCCTTAGACCTGACCATTTAAAAAGGGGTTTCAACCATACTCAAAAGGGGACCTGAGATCTCACCCCGTGATTGAGGCATCAAACCAAACAAAAAGAAAATAAAGAACAGAGCGGAAAGCCCTCTTTGTTAAAGCGGCTCGTTAATTAAAAAAAAAAAGAAGAGAAAACAAAAAGAACTACAAAAAAGTTTGTGTAAACATATAATAGCTTTTCCTTTTTCATTTACAACTGCACCGCTTACACCACATCCTAAAAAATGGTCGGTGTGATGTCTAGCCTTCTTTCTTTCCTTTTGACAAAAAGAAAAAAAATAAAAACATAAAGAAAATATGTATACCAAAAAATATGTGTGTATCTGTAAAGGGTTTTCTAACACCCCTTTTTTGTGTATCTGATTTGTGCAAAAAAGTTATATGTGCAGGAAGGAATCAACGGCCCAGCTTGCGCTTCAAGGCACTAATCTCAGTGCAAAAACTATCCTTCTGGTCATTTCGCTCGGTCAACCAACGACCATGCAAGCTCTTGTATCTCTTCCGAGAAGCATCGGTAGCCCCATAAGCAACATTCAAGGATCCTTCCAGGCGAAGGACCTCACTCTCAGCTACACCAGCTCTGGCCTCGGCTACTTCTGCTCTAACTTTTTCTTGTGTTAAAAGCTCTTGCAGGACCCTCTTCTCATCAGTCAACAATGCATTGTGGGCTTGGAGCGTCATCTCTTTCTTCTGCCAGGGGCCTCCCACATCAACACTCTTCGGCTGATCCAGATGATCAGCAGCAAGCTGCTCAGCCAATAGCCAAGCCTCGTACTCAGGGGAAGACTATACTGAATCTCCCTGCTCAACTTTTCTCAATGATTCTACTATCCTTGGTTCCTCAGTTGATCCTGATCTCTAATTTTGATTTTGACTTACAGCGCGCACGTGCCAAGGATTCGCGATCTTTGCTCAGTAGGATTTCAAAGGCGTGGTCCTGAGTAGGGGATGTTCGGACCTTTCAGAGCTCTTCTAATCAGCGGAAGAAGTCAAAGGGTGTCGACAAGGATTAGTCTCTAGTTTCTACATTTTCTCAATGATACGCTAAGCTCCGAGATGTTACGATGATACGCCGCATACTCCATAGCCGAGTCAAAGTTCTACATTCAGTGATAGAAGAGTGTCAGTTGCAGAGATTAGTAACACATGCATTTACAAAAGAGGCCGAGATAAAAGAGAAAGGATCATAAGAGGGCTCACCCCTGGAATCACCTCAGGAGGAGGGACTCGGGCCGCATCAGTAGAAATGCATGCTTGCCGGTCTACGTCGGTACACAGGCCTGAGAGAAAGCTATCATCCAGGTGACGGAATGTCCCATAGACCACAGGCGAACCACCACCAAGGGCACCTGCATGAGAGGTACACGACGAGCCAACTCTTGAAGAACCCTCACCGACCAAGGGCCAAGCACTGAAGGACCCACCTCGATGTGTCGTGATGCCGTCACGCCTCGCTGTCATCATTCGAACCATCCCCTTGAGCAAACTATGAACAAAATAGAAATCCACTCAGTAGAAACAAAAAGTTGAATTAAAACAGAAAGGGGACTAATCTAAAAAAGGGAAAAGGAAAATTACCTAAGCACGCAGACTGCCAAAAGCGAGGAAATTGGTACTAGGAATGAAGCGTGGCCGGATGAATCGATATGGCAGGCACTCGTACCATATATGATAATCTTCGCGCATGATAAGGGCATGGGTGGGGAACCCATTGTGGAGGAAGGCCGCGATAAGCTCCTCAATACTGCCAGCAGGATCCAAAACATCTGAGGGAGGGTCCATGGGTAAGGCATGATAACCCTAGTACTGGCGCACCACCCGCTCCCCTAGATAGTAAACCCTGGCCCACTCCCCATAGAAGAAAACAACACGACAGTTGTTGAATAAGCGTGATCGATCTACGGCTGCCCAATCCCAGAAGATGGATGTGAGGTACGGGTCATGGAGGATCTGTCCAAGTCAGGAAGTGGCCAATCGATCAGACATGCAACATAATAAATCAGGGAGAATTTCCAAACTAGAATGAACAGCGTTAAAAAGGGCTTTACCTGCTCAGGGACCATCAGGTCGAGTTGGGACCTCAAGCCCATCTCTAGGTGCTTCATGCCCACATTGCGGCACTGGGCTTGGTTCCAATTGTTGAGAAGAGGGTAGGTGTATGCTTATGAGTGGAGAAGCGGGCACCCAAGATGAAAGTGATAGTACCCCCATACCTGAGAAGAGCAGTGCACAAGGAACAAGTCAGTAGCATAAAAGATCATCCAAGTAAAACTAACAAAAGCAAAAGAATTAGGGATTACCTCTAATGCCGCCTAAAAGCCGACAACAGATTTGGCATCTCCGATGGTCACTTAGGCCACACCATACATCAACCATGCGTACTAGGCCCCACCGCAATCATATGATGAACGTCGAGCTAGTTGTCCATAATGCTCAGCAACGCCAGGCTGACTCGACCCCCGCTTGTATTGGAAAAGAGTGTCTTGCCCAAAAGAAGGAGGGTGATGCGAGCCAGGATGATCGCCTGCTTGGGTGTAATGTAAAGTTCCCTATCTAGCTGGCCCAGATCCACCAACTCCTCAGCCATGACGAGGCTAGATAACCAGGTCATCTTGACCTCAGTGCCATGCATCTGCCCGTGATGGGGATAAGCCCCTATCAATTGGATGATGTCTTCTTCGCTCGACACCGTGAGGCTGGCTATCGGTATGTCCCCCCACCCTAATGTCAGTATTAATTGCCCAATCTATGGGCATCAATGTCATCTCGGCATATGGCATGTGGAAGGTCATAGTCTTAGGGCAGAATCACTCTATCATTGCCTCCAGGTAGGCGGCATCGGCCCTCATAGGGGGCAAGACAGGAACTCCCCAAAGCCCACCTGCGCCAGCAAGAACTTCCCCACGGGAGGGACATATCGGTAGAAGTTATGAAAATCAAGCCACCCCCCCACGGAATAGAATAGGGGGCAGGTTTTACGTCAGAAGAGAAAAATGCATCAGATCACGGAAATAAAGAAAAGCTGCGCAAAGAAGGGAAGAACTGAACTTAACTTTTACCTGGCCCGCTATGCCAAAATTTGAAATGTGAATGTACTGTTGGTGAAGGAGGCCAGCTGGGGTGACCTCACCCTGCATCTCGAGCCAAGGACCTGCCTTGTGATCCACCATAAAAAAATTGCTCCCCCCGCGGGCCATAAACTACCTCAGGCCCCTCCTCTTGGCCTGCCTCAGGCACATATTCTTCGTCGTTGGACATTTTGGGCAACAGGAAACAATCACATCAGAGCAGATCTGTAATATCCCTAAAAGTTGGACAATGAATAGTGACCTCGAGATGCATGCTCGACTAGTCGTAGGTTTGACCAAGTGATGGCCAAACAATGGACTTAGAAAGAAACTATTAAATGTAGTGTGAACGTATCCCAAGTAGGGAATTAGATATTAGTTAAGAGTCACGTACACCTATCTCTGTTGTATGTGCTTAACACCGAGATAAGAAGAGTTAGAAAAGGGGGATTAAATGCTAGGAGGAGTTATTACTCCTTGGCTTAGGTTGTTGAGAAGTTAAGAAGAGAGAGAGAGAGAGAGAGAGAGTGAAGGAGAGTAAATGCTGAAGTGAGTGATTGGGTTTCAAATTTAAGAGAGGGTTTGAACATTAATGTCGGATTCAACGCATGAAAGCCGGAGTTGGAGCCCTAGTAATTAAACCTAGACATTGATTCAATCAAGAGATTGATTGAGGTAAGTTTTGTTTAATCTCCTTAAAGTTTGTTTGTGCATTCAAGTGTAGTTAAGATGAAGGATTAAAGAGGTAAAAATGAATGAAAATGGAAGGAGAATGAAGGTTGGAAGAATGCCCGAGATTGGGCTGAGTTCTGACCAAATCGATTAATCTATTTTAGTTCAGAAGTAAGCTGGGCAGAATTGCCCGAAATTGATTGATCGATTTTAAATCGATCAATCGATTCTGGAATTTTGATTAATCGATTTTAAAATCGATTAATCATCTGAGCACTTCCAGTGGCTGAAAATTGGAGACTGGGAAAAATCGATTAAATGATTTTAGAATCAATTAATCGAGTTTGTATTTTCGATTAATCGATTTGGAATCGATTAATCGAAGTGTGGATTTTTGACTAATCGATTTTGGAATTTTGATTAATCAATTTTGGGAATCGATTAATGGATTTTGACAGTTCATGGTCACTTTTGTATTGGACCTTAAGGGTTCTTGGAAGGCCTTGTACCTTCTTTAATGCATCCTTATTGATGCCTTGCTTGTGTTATGATGTACCATAGGTGGTACGAGCAAAGAGTGAGAATGTGGAGTCGTGTGGACTTTGACGCATAGTAATTCCAACGCGTGAGGTAGGGAACACCTTGAACATTTACTTTAATTTTCAAAAGCATGTATGTAGAGTGAACTCATAAGGTCCCCAGGGGACGTGAAAATGTGATCATGTGCATCTAGGTGATGCGTTGAGCCAGTGGCATCCTAGGGATGCAGATGAAATCTATCGGTGAAGTAAAAGAAAAGTTGATAAGGCCTAATATACTAGAATTAGCACGATCACACGGTGAATAACTATATGTAGCGCACATGATATTTTTGTTATTTAAGGTTTAAATAGAATACCCCACCGACATGGCAGGATACCCACAACTGACTCAGCAGGATATCCGTGACTGGTACGGCGGCCAATCCGTATACCAGTTTGACATCTCAGGGATATGAGTATGAGTCTAGAAACCCCGTCGCCTATGAGAAAGGGACCTGGATATCATTCAAGTAAGAAATAGATACGACAAGTGTCTATTTAGACGACGATGGTGGGTATTCCATCGGGGCTCGATGTTATATTGCTCGGAGATTATTTAAGTTAAGATTTAAGTGATTAGGCCGAATCAGTAACTAACACCAGTAAGTTGAAAATGAACAAAACCATGTAAAGTAACAGTTGCATCTAGTACATCATTTTAGTTGTTTAAAATGCTTTCTCAGTAATTCCATCAAATAAACTATGCTTTTAAACTATTTTAGAATATATGTGAGAGCTTAACTTATATGTTCACTTATTGTTTCCCTATTAAGCTAGGATGTAGCTCACCCCTTTAGACTATAGGTCGTAGGTTCATTGCTACCGGCCGCTGAGGCTTCAGGAGACGTAGATCCGGGGGATTCGGATTATATGCCCGGGGAAGAGTTGGAGCCTCCTCCTGAGGACTTCTTCTAGAGGACCCCCTGCGTACTTGAGAGTTATTTTTGACAACTTTTCTGTACAGCTTGGTAGGTATGTCAGGCCTATATTTTTAAAAAAATGTAATTAAATGATATATTTCTTTTGGTGAACCATCTGGGGTAATCTGTTTATCACCAATGGTTTGGGTCGATTCTTCTGTTCATGCGTTGGCATGGAAGAAGAACTGTCTTTTGAGCTTTTGTTAGATTAACATACTTTATCTCATGTTGTTTAGTTACATGTTTCATTTTTTAGTAAGGATTGCTTGAGTATACCAATGTTTCGTATGGACTTAGGGGTCACGGCCTAGAGGGCCGTGCTAATGGCACGGGTTTTAGGGTGCCAAAATCTGGGCTATCACAGTTGGTATCAAAGCATTTTCGTTTAGAAATTCTGAGAATCATTGTTTTTGTCAGAGCATAGGGACTTCTGCTAATGAAACTTTGGTTTCACTTGCAGATCATGATGTCTTCTAGGGGAAGAGGCCAACCTAGGGGCAGTCATAATAGGAATTTGTGTAATCAAGATGACTTTATCTCGGATACCAATCGAGTGCCTTTGGGAGATAGAGGGGCTTCAGGCAATGGTGGCCAAGAGAACCAAGATCAGGCAGAGAACTAGGATCGAGATTTTCTGGATCGAGATCAGAGGGAACAGGAGAGAATCAGAGAAAGAAATGAAGATAGAGAAGAGCGTCAGAGGATGATGCATATTGTGGAAACCATGGTGACCGCCATGGCTCAACAAGCAGCATCCTTGGCAGCTCACAATGCCAATGATCAACAACAGCTACCTACACCTCCAGTAGCTCTGACATCGCCAGTGTCTTCTGCATTTACTGAGTTTAGGAGGATGAGACCTAGCTTTTCAGGACAAGCGGAGCCGATGGCTGCTAAGAATTGGCTGAGCGAGATGGAAAAAGTTTTTAGCGTGCTGACATGCACGAAAGATGAGAGTGTCCGTTGGGCAGCGTACATGCTTGATGGGGAAGCTAGGCCTTGGTGGAAGTCCGTTTCTAGGACTAGGGCTCAGGAGACCCCAGGATTGCCCTGGACATGGGATGAGTTCGTAGAAGAGTTCAACAAATAGTATTTCCCCGAAGTGGTGAGAAATCAAATGGAAATACAGTTTTTACAACTCTTGCAAGGATGGATGACAGTGAGGGAGTACGGAGTGGAGCTCATGAGACTTGCTCGCTTCTCTCCCAATTATGTGATCACTGATATGATGAGGGGAAAGAGGTTTCAACAAGGCTTGAGACCGGAAGTCAGAGGAGGAGTAGCACTGTTTCAACTGATGACCTATGGAGAGGTCATGAGTAAAGCATTAATGGCTGAAGAAGAAAATAATAACCGATACCGTCAAAGGGAGCAGCAAGGAAGAGGGAATGTAGATCAAGGCAAAACTAGGAACTACGAGTCGATGAATAAAAAGCTGAGATTCGTAACGCCTATTCAAAAACCACCGTTTCAAGCTGGGTATGGGAGACCGGCGCAGCAGACTACCCATCAGAGATTTTCATTGCTTGCGTCAGGGAGGACGATGAGGTATGAGAGCCCTGCTATTTCCACTGGAGCTACAGTTACACAAGGCTTTTCACGAGCTGCTTCTTCCACACCTAGGGAGACTTGTTCCAAGTGTGGCAAGTCTCACAAGATGGCGGATTGCAAGCAAGGAATGAGGGGTTGCTTTAAAAATGGCAAGGTGGGCCACATGATTAAAGATTGTCCTGAGATGAACAAGGATAAGATGGCTTCTGCTTCTATTCCACGACCAATACAAGTGAGAAAATCGGTTGTACAAGGGAGAGCCTATGCAGTCACCACCCAAGAAATAAAGAACGTACATGACGTCATCCAAGGTGAGCTTCCTTTTAAATAAAGAATTTCAATTCAATAAAATTTCAAATAAAGAAGGTGCATTAATTAGAAGAAAAGGCTTGTAAACCCATTTGTACATTAAATTATCTAAATAGAGTATGTGCTGTATATGTAAATATGTATGTTATAGGTACATTACAAGTCTACAAAAAAGGATGCTATGTACCATGTGAAGTAAGAGTGTTGATAGACCCAGGGTCTACCCACTCCTTTGTCACTCCGAAATTTGTGAAAAGAATAAAGATTGTTCCGAAAACATTGGACTTTGTTCTATCAGTGTCTATCCCGACTGGAGAATTAGTCGACACGGAGTTGATTTGCAAGTCGATAGTAGTGAGTATTCAGGATGAGGGCGTCTATGAACTGGATGCAAAATTAATATTATTGGACATGCAAGGATTTGATGTGATCTTTGGCATGGATTGGTTGTCACAACATTGTGTGACTATGGATTGCAAGAACAAGATTGTCATCTTCAGACCTAACACGAGGAGATCTTTTCAATTTCAAAGAGAGATCGGCGCATATGCTACTTATTTTTATAGTCAGGGCCGAGCACTTGATCAGAAAAGGGTGCAACGGTTCTCTGGCATTTTTGAAGGAGGATACGGAAAAGAAGAATATTATCTCCGAGATAGCAGTGGTACAAGAGTTTGAAGATGTATTTTCGGAGGAATTACCAGGATTACCTCCAGAGAGAGAAGTGGAGTTTGCCATCGACTTAGCACCAAGAACGGAGCCTGTTTCGAAAGCACCATATAGAATGGCTCCTGCTGAGTTGAAGGAGTTGAAAGAACAGTTGTAAGAACTCATGGACAAAGGATTTGTAAGACCGAGCGTGTCTCCATGGGGAGCACCGGTCTTGTTTGTAAAGAAGAAAGATGGGTCAATGCGGCTGCGCATTGACTATCGCCAGTTGAACAAACTCACCATAAATAACCAATATCCTTTGCCTAGGATAGATTACCTATTCAATCAGCTACAAAGAGCAAAGTATTTTTCCAAGATCGATCTGAGATCTGGATACCATTAGTTGAGAGTCAAGGCAGAGGACATTCAGAAAACTACATTCAGGACACGGTATGGACACTGAGTTCTTGGTGATGCCATTTAGGTTGATGAACGCATCAGTGTCGTTTATGGATTTGATGAATCGGGTGTTTAAACCACACCTGGACTCCTGCGTCGTGGTGTTCGTCGACGATATCCTAATATACTCCAAGTCAAAAGCGAAACATGAAGAACACTTGAGAGTTTCTCTATAAACCTTACATAAACACCAACTGTATGCCAAGCTCAATAAGTGCTAATTTTGGTTGGAGGAAGTTAGCTTTTTGGGACATGTCATCTCAAAGCATGGTGTCACGATAGATCCAGCTAAGATCGAAGCAGTAGTAAATTGGGAGCAACCAAAGACCGTGACCGACGTCCGTAGTTTCCTTGGACTAGCAGGCCATTATCGACGTTTTATAGAGGGGTTTTCAAAAATATCAAGACCTCCTACGAGGCTTACCCGGAAGGATTCAAGATTCGAGTGGAGTGAAGCGTGCGAGAAGAGTTTTCAAGAACTCAAGAAGAGGCTCACTTCAGCTCCAGTACTAGCGATTCTTTCGGGCAGTGAAGGGTTTGTGATATATAGTGATGCTTCGTATAGTGGTTTGGGTTGTGTGCTCAACCAACATAAAAGGGTGATAGCTTACGGGTCAATATAATTGAAAGAGCATGAAAAGAACTACCCGACACATGACCTGAAACTAGCAGCGGTCATATTTGCATTGAAAATTTGGTGACATTACTTGTATAGTGAGACCTTTGAGATTTTCACCGACCACAAGAGCCTCAAATACCTATTTACACAAAAAGAATTAAATATAAGGCAGCACAGGTGGATGGAGTTCCTCAAGGACTGTGACTGTTCCATACAGTACCATCCAGGCAAGGCTAATGTAGTAGCCGATGCCTTGAGTCGGAAGGTGTTAAGTGGTGAAAAATGCCACTTTGCACCCTTTAACCTGACCTTTCATGGACCTATGAGCACACTAATAAGCCTCTATTGAGTACATTTTATAGATAGCAGGGAAAGCTGGTAATAATGCAGCAAACCACTAAAGAATGCCCACAAAGAAGTCATCTCTCAGCACCATGCAGACCCAGCAACAGAACAAGGAGAAAGAAGTGAAGTCAGGTCTAAAACATCCTATCGAGAGGATGTCGGAAGACTTCGATAGGAGCTGAGTATTAAAAGGAAAGAATTCGTGCAGTTGGAGAAGGGTTCGATAGGATCCGAAGGCAGAAGAAGGATGAATTCATATAGATTGAGGAGTTCGATAGGATTTCAGAACCTATCGAGCAAAGAAAGGAAAGAAGAAACTATCCTATCAAGAACTTGCCTGAAGTGTCA
Organism: Chloranthus sessilifolius; assembly: GCA_021018995.1. NCBI lineage: Eukaryota > Viridiplantae > Streptophyta > Magnoliopsida > Chloranthales > Chloranthaceae > Chloranthus > Chloranthus sessilifolius. The sequence goes on from CM037595.1 coordinate 65,369,239, forward strand.
AAGGAACCTATCGAACGGATCTGAGAACCTAGCGAAAGGACTAAAATGCTCGATTCTAACCTGTCGAAGGCTCCCTGAACCTATAGAAATGAAGATGCTGAAACTGAACCTATCGAAGGATGCTTAAGCCTTTCAATAGGAATGAGAGCCAACCTATCGGGATGACGACACACAGAGCTGAACCTGTCGAAAAGGACCCCTGGACCTATCGAACTACTCAGCCAACCTATCGAATACTCCAGATATTGGGCTGAGGACCTTGAAGCTTCAAAGAGAAAACTCATCCTATCGGTACCTATCGAACAGACCAGGGAACCTATCGAAAGGAACTACAAGCTTACTTTTAACCTGTCGAAAGCTTCTCCAACCTGTCGAAATCGTGTGCTGAACTTCTCATAAACTATGATATGCACACGCCGAGACTTGGTGACCTATCGCATGCAAACCGAGGCACTTTGGTGACCGACGTGACGTTTTAGAAGATGCCCAGAAAACCCTAACCGACCCACGTTCTTTAACAGAACTCTAACAAACTCTGACAACCTTCTAGAAGGGATTTTTGGCGGGAAAAATAGAGGAAAAAGCTATATATTGAGATCCCCAATTGCCATTGGGGAGGATCGAAATTCTTAGCAATTTTCTAGAGATCAGAGCTTACAGCGAGATTCCATTTCCCTCCTTTAGCCCAACCATGGTTGGCTAAATCCCTAGGAGCAGCAAGGGGTGAGTTAGATCTGTAATTGGGTAAGGTTAAGAGTGTTGCTGGGGTTAATTGCTGCACATACTACAGATCTGAGAGCATTCCATTATAAGAGTGACCTTGTTTGTAATGTAAATATTGTTTTCAATGTTTTAATTAGATCTAAAGCTCTTTTGATTCCTTTTGGTGCTCGATCGGATTTGTGTAGAGGAGTTGCTTGATCAGCTCACCCACTTAACTGGTAGACCTCTTGGATTTCATCTGAATTCCCTGGATCTGATATCCCTGTAATTTTCTGCATCTATGACCTAGAAATTACAGCATCTGTAGTGGTTTTAATTGTTCTAATTGAGGCTCTGGCTTTGTAGGAGATCTCCAGGATGGTCTGTGACCATTAAAGTGAACAGATCATAACCTTAAGGTAAATCTGAGCTCAGGCCTCAATTGGATTCATCTGCTGTAATCCATGGATTCAATAAAGCATATAGGATGGTCTGTGACCATTAAAGTGGACAGACCATAGCCTTAAGGCCAGGTGGATCCTGTGATTTGAAGTGGAATTTATACCCTACAGCTGTGCTTGCAGACAGTGCATGTGGCCAGCCGAGGGACTTGTGTGCTTTTGAACCCCTGTAATATGCTTAGCTCGACCTGATTGCAGTGAAGACAACCTCTAAGCTGTTCTTCTCCATCTTTTGAGTTTTTAAACCATCCATCTGCAAGATCTGAGGCTCCAGATTTGATCTAAAATAATATGCATTTTAATTGTAGTTTAGTTTAAGTGACAACTCATTTCAAAACTCTCCCCTGTCTTTTAACTAAAGTAGAGATAGCTAGGGTGCCAGATCTCTTACAGATCTGGAGATTTATCATATTTCTAACTAGCCTCACTGTGGACATTCCCTTACTTACCATTCTTTTAAAGCTTGCTACAACAGATCCTGAATACTTGCAGGTCTGTATGAGTATGTCTGCCTAGTTATTATTGATTTTAGACCCTCATTTGAGGGTAGGCAAATATTACAAATAAGTTTTTGGCGCCGCTACCGAGGAAGCAGTTTAGAAATTGATAGATCTAAGTTTTGATTATAGATTTGTAGTTTTTATTTGATTTTACTAACTGCATTTATGAGTTTTGCTATTTTTTTAGTATTTTTTGTGTCCAGTTCACCAGATCTGAGTACAGAGTGAGAGGAGAGTTGTGCTGAAGCTGCTCTATAGTTTTCATCCCTTCTCCCCTGTTTATTTTCAGATCTGTTGATTTTTAGATTAGTTAATCAATTGTGTGTTCCTATTTGTTGTGTTGAGAATTTACTCTGCATTCAGTTGTGAGTGTTGTATGTTTGGTAGGAGAACTCTGCAACCTTAGATTATTTCACTAAATCTAGAGGTTGAAAGACTTCTCAGAACCAGACCAACTACATCCACAGCTATTGAAATTGAATCTATCGAAATGGGTGAGCAGCAGCAGCCTCGAACTCTCAAGGAATTCAATGCACCAGGGGTCTACAATTCCCCCTTCTGCATTCGGTTCCCTGCTGCTCAAGGAAACTATGAGATCAAATCGTCCATCATTCAGATGTTGCCCTTATTTCATGGCCTGACCAAGGAGGACCCTTATAGCATATAGATGAATTCTTAGGACTGTGCACTACCTTCAACATCACACGTTTGGGGGAGGAGGCAACTAGGATGAGGCTCTTTCCTTTTTCATTAAAGGACAGAGCCAGGACCTGGTTATCCCTGCTTCCACCTAACAGTATACAATCCTAGAGTGATCTCCAATGCCAGTTTTTGGCCAAATTCTTTCCTATGTCAAAGACCAGTCAGTTGAGGAAGGGTATCATCTCTTTTACCCAAGATCCAACTGAAGACTTTCATCAATCCTGGGAGAGATTTAAAGAACTCCTCAAGAAATGCCCTCACCATCAAATCCCTGAATGGGAATTGATTCAAAGCTTTTACCAAGGAATTGATGCTAAAAGCAGAGATATGATAAATGCCTCTTGTGGTGGCACCTATCTTCATAAAACTGCTAAGGAGGCATGGGAGCTCTTTGACATCATCAGTGAAAACTCTATGCAAAGGGAAACCTTAGCAAGGGATCTAGACTCTCCAAAATTGATGAAAGAGAACACCTCAAGAGGAAAGATATATGAAGTGAGTGTGCCAAGTGAGTTGGAAAGGAAAGTGGACAGCTTAACTCTGAAGTTTGATAGGTTGATGGGAGCAATGCAGTCACCTGTGGCTGCTAGAGTGGAGGAGGCATGTGCTATATGCCAATCCCCTGCTCACTCCCTAGATGAATGCCCATCAGCTGCCCAATTTCCTGATTTTGTAATAGAGCATGTGGCTGCAACTCAAACCTATGGGCAGCAGCCTGCTGCTGGGTATCAATGGAGAAACCACCCCAATCTGAGGTGAAGACAAGATGGATACCCCAGTCAGCAGCAGCAGCAGCCCCATCAGCCCATGCCCTACAGAAATGCTCAGCCCTATCGAGAAGGTTATGCCCCAAGACCTCAATATCAGCAAACCATGGCCCAACTTGTACAGCAAGCTGCACCTACTCCAGCTGTGAGAGCACCATCTTTTGATGAACAAGTTCTATCTTCATTACAGAACTTGAACACCTTAACTCAAACTGTGCATTCTCACAACCAGAGCATCAAAAAGATAGAGGACCAGCTTGGTCAGCTGTCTGATGCTCTGACGAGGAGAGAGGAGGAAGGTTACCTAGCCAACCACAGGACAGTCCATGAAGACAGTTTGTAATGGGTGAAGTTTCCTCCACCTATGAGGAAGCCAAATCTGTGAAAACTTTGAGGAGTGGTAGGCTAGTGGACAATCAAGTGGGCTGTGAACCTGTGAGAAGTTTGAAGGAAGAGAATGGAAGGAGTTTTCCAAGAACACAACAAAGGCCACCAGTGGTGGACCTGACAGAACCACCCAGTGTCAATAAGAGGATGATATGGATCCTCAAGGAAAAGAAAAAATCAAAAAGAAAGAAGCCCCTTTGTCTAAGGCTGCAAGTGAGGGAACACCCCCACACTTGCCATTTCTCAAGGCATTGCAAGGACCCTCCCCTTTTGACAAAGGGCAAGGCAAAATTGAGGAAATGATGAAGACTTTCAAATAAGTAAAGATTAATCTGCCTTTACTAGATGCCATCAAACAAGTCCCAGCCTATGCCAAATTTCTGAAGGAGTTATGCACCCATAAAAGACAGTCTAGGACATACTTGTCCAAGAAAGTCTTCTCAGTAGAGAAGGTAAAACACATTCTGTCCATTGCAACCCCTACCAAACTTCAAGACCTTGGAGTGCTTACTATCCCCTGCATCATTGGGGATCATAAAATTGAGAAGGCCCTATTGGACTTAGGAGCCAGTGTGAACTTGCTGCCCTATGCAGTCTATGAAAAATTGGGCCTGGGAGACTTGAAACCCACACGTGGTTACGCAACTAGGCAGTGTGTCGAAAGGAAGCCTGTGGGAGTCATTGAGGATGTCCTGGTGGGAGTTGACAATTTTTTTTACCCTGCTGACTTTGTGGTATTAGATATGGAGCTAAGTAAAGGTATTTCCTCCATCCCTGTGATTTTGGGCAGGCCCTTCTTGGCCACTACAAATGCCTGCATTCAGTGCAGATCCGAAATCATGGAGGTCTCCTTTGGCAACATGAAAGTAAAACTGCATGTGTACAGCACCAGCTCTCAACCCCCTTTTGATGAAACCTGTTTTTCCATTGCAGGGCTAGAGGAGGCTCTGCATGATAATCCTCAACAGCTGCTGCAGAACAATGAGTGCCCTATAGAGACGAAATTGCAACCAGGGGTTGAACAATTACTAAGGAATGGATCTAAAAAGGATGAAAAGTTCAAGGAACATGGGGAGGCCATTAACCTTCCAGATCCTCCAGATTAGCACCTGCAGTTGAGTATGTATCATATGTACCATATTTTGCTTTTGTTTTAGATTTTTTTTTTTTACTTTGCATCTCTAGTAGAATTCTTTTACAATAAATATGTCATGTTCTCTAGTGGGTCGCCTTTTCAAATTTGCCAGCTGCTCTAAGATAAGGGGAGCTCATCCACATAAGAATCCAATTGACAATAGAGAGCACGATAAGTCTTGAAAGCTAAGGGTGCCCAGAAAGGCAGCTTTATCTGGGTTTTGGAGCCTTCGATAGGCCTAATCTACATTTCGTTAGCTTTCATGGTGATTTCGACAGGATATCTAATGGTTTCGATAGGAACTGGATGTTTCGACAGGTAAAACCAACTGTTCGACAGGTTAAATAAGGGCAAACAAATATTTCGATAGGTGCTGAGTACATATCGGGCACCTATCGAAAAGATGTTGTCTCTGCCGTTTAAACCTATCGATAGGATGGTCTCACCTATCGAAATCCTTAAAAATCATCCCTTTTGAAAGCTTTGATGTCTAAGCTTTCGATAGGACGCATCAACCTATCAAAACTATTCCATTCATCCTATCGAAATCGCATTTTCACCTATATATACCTGTCGATAGGTCATTTGTGCTCCATTCCTTACCCTCTGAAAAACCCTAGCTCTCTTCCTCATTTTTTTGCCTCCCTCTTTCCCTACTAAATCCTCATGGAATCTTCTACTATTTAGTGTGCCATCTTGTCAATACATTCAGCTTGCATAGAGGAGCATTTTGCCCCTGATTTTAGAGAAATTGGAGCGGTGCATCGCTAGCTTTGTGAAACCCTAGGTACCTGGAGGTGATTTGCCTCCCTACCATCACTCTGTTGTCTTTCTAAGTTTTCCCATTCTAAGTTGGTAAGAAATTACTCCCTGAGATTACAATGGATGAGCCTGAGGAAACGCTAGCCAGCATACGCCAAAAATCAACTGCATCCACCCCTAAATCATCCAAGAAAGCACTACCTGCTACCAAACCACCTATAAAGAGGAAGCTTGCTGAGGGGACACCCAAAAAGAGTCCTAAAGCTAAGAAAGCCAAAGCTGTTGAAATTCAGGAACCTGTGGTAGAAACACCCTTAGAGAGAGCTACCCCTGACAGGCCCATTGCTGTAGAGGTTCTGGCTATACTAACCACCCCCAATGAATTTGTTGACAAGTTAAACCTTGTCCCTAAGACCGAATTTGATCTGGAATATTTTGCCAACATTAGAGAGTGCCAGGAAACACTGAGCTATTGGAAGAAAGAAGGCTTGTTGCCCCTACTATCGCCATTGAAGGAATCAGTGTATCCCAGGCTGGTGAAGTTATGGTACCAAAATCTGAAGAAGAAGGTGGCACAGGGGACTGATGATGTATTAGAAATTTTGATTGATGATTGGCAACTGACTATCGATCACAGAGACATAGGGATAGCGTTGGGGGTCCCATACCAATTTGACTCCAACTGCGCTGAGGGAGCACCTGTTGGAGCTATATTTAAGGATATGGCCAAGCAGCTAACCAATGGGATTGTGGGTTCTGGAGAATCCCTGATGAGAAGAGACCTCCATCCTAGCCTCAGATTCATGGATACCATCTTAAGGAAAAACGTCTATGTTACAGGACATTTGCAGGAGAGAAGGTCCCCATTAGTGGATGCTTTATTTTATTGTTCCAAGGGGCAGTTCGTGAATGCACCTAAGCTGATCTTTGAAACTATGATGGACATAAATGACAAGGTGCTCAAAAGACAGGCTTTTGCTAAGGGAGGAGGCCTACCCTTCAGCAGACTCATCACTTGTCTGCTCAAAGCTGGAAAGTATAGGATCAAGGAGGCTGAGCCAGTGGAGAAAATGGCTCCTAAGGTTTTTTGAAAGAGGGCATGGTCTACAAGTTTAACCCTGATTCAAAAGACCAAGCCGGTTGAGGTAGAGGAGGAGGTGCCCACTACCTCAGCAGCAGATCATGCTGCTGACATTTCCCCATCCACCATTCCTCCTACATCACCCACTTTTTCATCCACCTTACCTACACCATCACCTACACCTGGGATCCTGGAACTCCCCACCTTCTCCGAGCCTATCACCACCATGTCTTCCCCACCCTCCCTCCAACCCCTTCCTGATATTCCCCCTCCACCACTTCCTATACATACATAGGGTTTGGACCAATTCACTTCTACTGGTTTCTCTACCCTCATTTTTTCAATTGTGGAGGATGTTGCTCATGAGTACACCCCACTTCCTAACTCCCCCCACACCACTCCTCCTCATTTTACCAATGCCCCAACCTCTCCTTTCCATCCCATTCATTCACCCATCCCCTCTACTTCCACCCTGCCTGATCCTTTCACCCAAATCCTCTCCCTCCTTCAGTCCATTCAAGCCCAAGTAGCCACTAACACTGACCACCAGGCCCTCATGAGCTCATGTCTCCAATCATTTCAATCCACCCTCACTCCCCCACTTTAGTCTCCCAACCTTTTCCCACTTCTCCTCCCTCCCCTGATCCCTCCCTTTTCCATTTCTCTCCTCCCTTTTCACCTATGGCCTCCCCCATCTCTACTGATATCCTTTTTGTAGAGTTAGCCGCTCCATCTTTACCCCCACCTTCCCCCCCAGCACATGTTCTACCTATCTCCCCACCTGCACCTATTTCTGTAGTTGCTGATATACCCACCACCCATTTCCCCTTTTCCTCCCCCCTATTTTCCAGGATGCCTCCACCCAAACTGATCCATGGGAGGATCTGGTTCTTTCCAGCCCCTCCTCTTCATCCACTCCACCCTTATCCTTGCCTCTTGTCCTTCGCCAATCCATGTACATTCCCCCCTACCTCACCCTCCTGTATGCAATGAGGGACAACCCTTACATCCACATGGATGTCTTGAGAGGTATGGCTGCACTTCGGGCTTCCCTTGAGGCCCCTTATGAGGAGAGAATTGCCTACATCAAATTAGAACACTGAATTCAACTCCACGATATCTCTAAAGGGTGGGCTAAAATTATGACTCGTTATGAGTCAGCAAAGCAAGTGGCAGTGGCTGAGAGTCTCATTGCCAAGTATGAAAAGAAGAATTCTGAGCTCCTCAAGAAAAAGTTAGCCAATGCTTAGGAGATCATCAAAGCCACCAAGGAGCTCTCAGATGCTAACCTCCTCTATGTTGCCAAGAAGATTAATATTTTGGAGAAAAAGGTTGCTTCCTTGTTGTCTTAACCCTTTGAGCCTACCCCTCTTGCTACAGCACCTCCTGCTGCACCTCCCTCCCCTCCATGTCCCCCCCTACAACTATTCCTTCCGCAACCCCACCTGTGGATGTTACCCCTCCTCCAGCACCTCCTGCCTTGCAACCCCCTCCCACCCCACCTGTGGAGGCTCCCCCTCCCCCTCCTGCCAAAGTACCTCCACCTGACAAACCTATCCCTCCCAAACGGAAGAGGACTTCCTCCAAAAGAACCACCACCGCCAAGAGATCTGCTTCTTCTGCTGCCGCTATCAAAAAAGGGAAACAACCTGCTACCCCATCCAAGGAAGCTGAGCCCCCCAGGTCCTCCCCTCATTCTGACCCCCATGGCACTCTACTCACTAGGGATGAAAGAAGAAAGGCTGCTGCGGCTCTAGGACTGGACCCCATGGCCCTTTTCTCTTCAGATTTGGATTCTGATCTTGCGCCTGCGGTTGATCCTAAAGGCCAAAAAGCCTGCTGCCCAGTCTGAGGAGGCACGCGCTAAACAACCTAAGCAATCCAAATCCAAGGGCAAAGCCCCTGCATCTAAGCGGTAGCTGGCACCAAGCTGTATATGAATGTAGCCATGTGTTGTTTCAGTTTCTTTTTCATTTGTCTCTTGTATATATTTGACATTTTTGTTGTGCTATGCTATAGATATCTTCTTACCCTGTCTCCCTCTTGATTACTTTTTCTCAAAACAGTGGGGACACTGTTTAGTTTAGGTTTGGGGGTATGGCAGGTGTGCCAATGAAATAAGTTAATGCTTTGTGCATCTATGTTGAAAAAAAATTTGACAATAAAGTGATTTCCCACCTGATTTTTTTTTGGAAAAGAGGAAATGAAAAACTTTTTAAAACTGAAATGAGCTGTAGTTTTAACATTTTTCATGAAGCAAATGTCAAGAATTTTCAAAAAATTGATGATTAGTGAACCTGAAATGAGAGAAAACTATGAGGATACCCCCAAGAAATTTTGATGGAAAACCATACCCAGTGAGATTTGGGCCTGAAAATTTTTAATTTCTTTGAAGAGTGTCTGGGCAATTTCTTCTGCTCTAAGGACTGATGGGATCTAATTCTAATAACTAGAAGTTAGGCAATTCCAAGTTGAAACAGCTTGACAGCATTCATGACATTGAAGACATGAAGTAAGGCCATCCCTTCGACAGTTTGAGCCTAAAATGCCCTACCTTTGAACTGCCCTTGATACACACTATTTGGGCCTTGAAATCACAATTTTTCCTCGATAGAAACCAGAAATGCAAACCCAAAACTCTTTAACCTGATGCAGCCCAACCTCACTCTGAGATTTCATAAGGTAAAGGTAAAGGAATGGGAGAAGGTAGAGCTGGTTTGAGAAGTAGGTACAAGAGGAGAAAAACACAGTTGGTGGCGTTGTGGCATTCCAACCTATATATATATATATATATATATATATATATATATATACATTTGGAGAAAAATACAAAAAGAAAAACAGAAAAGCAAAATAAAAGGTTGAGAAAGAGAGGTCATTTCATTGAAAGACTGAAAAGAGGATTAGAAACTGATCACTTCAAATCTGAAAATTTAAGAAGTGGATGAAATTATGCTGAAATGAAGGAGGTATTGTCTAGACACCTTCTTACCTTTACTGATTCCTCATTTTTAAGTCCTATTTTACCCTGTTATTTCTTTTATAAATTTCACCCATAAGCCACATTACAACCCAATAAAATGACCCTACTGATCTTAAATGGATTGAGCTGTCATGTGGAGATGAGAATTTGCTTAATCTATGGTGAAAAGAGTTAGAAAATTTCAGGAATTAATGCAATGCCTATGCTCCTGCTTGCAGTCCTATTTGAGGGCTGCAACTGCTCTTGAGCTGTGTGAAATGATGCACCCTTCGATTTTTGTTATGAGTGAACAGCCCCGGTATGATTTGGGTCTAAAATCAGAGATTTGGGGTGGTATAGGAACAAAATTCTTGAATTAAAGGTGAGCTCTGCATCAAATTTTTAAGCCCAATGCCTTGACATGAACTGATTGAGAATGAAGGGATTACAGCAGAATTTTAGGTATTGAATTGGTGATTTTTCTGCTGAAAATCCTCTGGAATTGAATGGACATGGTGTGAAATTTATTTTATTTCACTTAAACTCTGTTTTAACATGTTGCATGAGTATTAACTAAGTTGTATTGGAGAAGTTTGTGGGTACCTTCACTGAAAACCCTCAGGAGACTTCACTCCTCCACTAGGGATCACCTAGGGGTTTAAAAGGCTTGGTGCATATGCTAAATGCATCTGTGCTCCCTACGAAAGTGGCCGTTTATTTTTCTCTGAATTCTCCTTTGCTCAAGGACTAGCAAAGCTTAGGTTTGGGGGTGTGTTAAGTGGTGAAAAATGCCACTTTGCACCCTTTAACCTGACCTTTCATAGACCTGTGAGAACACTAATAAGCCTATGTTGAGTGCATTTTATAGATAGCAGGGAAAGCTAGTAATAATGTAGCAAACCACTTAAGAATGCTCACAAAGAAGCCATCTCTCAGCACCATGCAGACCCAGCAATAGAACAAGGAGAAAAAAGTGAAGTTAGGTCTAAAACATCCTATCGAGAGGATGTCGGAAGACTTCGATAGGAGCTGAGGATTAAAAGAAAAGAATTCGTGCAGTTGGAGAAGGGTTCGATACGATCCGAAGGCAGAAGAAGGATGAATTCGTATGGATTGAGGAGTTCGATAGGATTTCAGAACCTATCGAGCAATGAAAGGAAAGAAGAAACTATCCTATCGAAAACTTGCCTGAAGTGTCAAAGGAACCTATCGAACGGATCTGAGAACCTAGCGAAAGAACTAAAATGCTCGATTCGAACCTGTCGAAGGCTCCCTGAACCTATCGAAATGAAGATGTTGAAACTGAACCTATCGAAGGATGCTTAAGCCTTTCGATAGGAATGAGAGCCAACCTATCGGGATGACGGCACACAGAGCTAAACCTATCGAAAAGGACCCCTGGACCTATCGAACTACTCAGCCAACCTATCGAATACTCCAAATATTGGGCTGAGGACCTTGAAGCTTCAAAGAGAAAACTCATCCTATCGGTACCTATCGAAGAGACCAGGGAACCTATCGAAAGGAACTACAAGCTTACTTTTAACCTGTCGGACGCTTTTCCAACCTATCGAAATCGTATGCTGAACTTCTCATAAACTACGCTATGCACACGCTGAGACTTGGTGACCTGTTGCACGCAAACCGAGGCACTTTGGTGACCGGCGCGACATTTTAGAAGATGCCCTAAAAAGCCCTAATCAACTCACGTGCTTTAACAGAACTCTAACAAACTCTGACAACCTTCTAGAAGGGATTTTTGGCGAGAAAAATAGAGGAAAAAGCTATATATTGAGATCCCCAATTGCCATTGGGGAGGATCAAAATTCTTAGCAATTTTCCAGAGATCAGAGCTTGCAGCGAGATTCCATTTCCCTCATTTAGCCCAACCATGGTTGGCTAAATCCCTAGGAGCAGCAAGGGGTGAGTTAGATCTGTAATTGGGTAAGGTTAAGAGTGTTGCTGGGGTTAATTGCAGCACAGACTATAGATCTGAGAGCATTCCATTGTAAGAGTGACCTTGTTTGTAATGTAAATATTGTTTTTAATGTTTTAATTAGATCTAAAGCTCTTTTGATTCCTTTTGGTGCTCAATCGGATTTGTGTAGAGGAGTTGCTTGATCAGCTCACCCACTTAACTGGTAGACCTCTTGGATATCATCTGAATTCCCTGGATCTGATATCCCTGTAATTTCCTGCGTTTGTGACCTGGAAATTATAGTATCTGTAGTGGTTTTAATTGTTCTAATTGAGGCTCTAGCTTTGTAGCTCTAGGATGGTCTGTGACCATTAAAGTGGACAGATCATAACCTTAAGGTAAATCTAAGCTCAGGCCTCAATCGGATTCATCTGCTGCAATCCATGGATTCGATAAAGCCTATAGGATGGTCTGTGACCATTAAAGTGGACAGACCATAGCCTTAAGGCCAGGAGGATCCTATGATTTGAAGTAGAATTTATACCCTGCAGCTATGCTTGCGGACAGTGCCTATGGCTAACCGAGGGACTTGTTTGCTTTTGAACCCCTGTAATATGCTTAGCTCGACCTAATTGCACTGAAGACAACCTCGAAGCTATTCTTCTCCATCTTTTGAATTTTTAAACCATCCATCTGCAAGATTTGAGGCTTCAGATTCGATCTAAAACAATCTACATTTTAATTGTAGTTTAGTTTAAGTGACAACTCATTTCAAAACTCTCCCCTATCTTTTAACTAAAGTAGAGATAGCTAGGGTGCCAAATCTCTTACAGATCTGGAGATTTATCATATTTCTAACCAGCCTCCCTGTGGACATTCCCTTACTTACCATTCTTTTAAAGCTTGCTGCAACAGATCCTAAATACTTGCAGGTCTGTATGAGTATGTCTGCATAGTTATTGTTGATTTTAGACCCTCATTTGAGGGTAGGCAAACATTACCAATAGAAGGGTTCATCTCAGTTGGCTAGTTTGATTTTAGGTATGCACAGATGGAAGTTATTTGAAGATCTGGCATTGTATGATGTGAATATCGAGTCACAAGCCACAGGGGCCTTTTTGGCAAACATTTTAGTGAAGCCAGTGATATTTGAGCATATCCATGAGCTACAGATGAAAGACCTGGCACTAACCAAGATTCGTCAAGATGTAATTGAAGGCATCAAACCGGAGTTCTCAGTGAAAGAAGATGGTTCCTTATTGTTCAAGGGTTGTCTCTGCATTCCCGATAATGTCGGTCTGCGGTAAACAATCCTTGATGAAGCCCACAAGTCAAACTATGCGATCCACCCTGGTAGCATAAAAATGTATCAAGATTTGAAAAGAATTACTGGTGGAGAGATTTGAAGCAAGACGTGGCTAAGTACGTGTCACAATGTTTAACCTGTCAGCAAGTGAAGGTCGATCATAGACATCCTACGAGATTATTGCAACCTCTACCTATACCGGAGTGGAAGTTGGAATCGATCTCTATGGACTTTATCTTTGGACTACCGCGTACTGAAAAGAGATATAATGCCATTTAGGTAGTCGTAGACCGATTGACCAAGTCAACACACTTCTTGCCTTACAACACGATGTACACGGCGGGAAGACTTATAGAGTTGTATATGAAAGAGATCGTGCGCCTATACGGGATCCCAAGCAGTATCGTTTCTGACCGTGATCCATTATACTCGTCAAAGTTTTGGAAGAAATTTCAAGAGGGAATGGGAACGCAATTGGTTTTCAATTCAGCATTCCATCCGCAAACTGATGGGCAAACGGAGCAGGTAAATCAGATCATCGAGGACATGCTTAGGGCATGTATATTAGAGTTGCAAGGATCATGGGATCAGCACCTACAGTTGATTGAGTTTGCATACAACAACAGTTTCAAAGCGAGCATTGGCAAGGTACCGTATGAAGCTCTTTATGGGAGGCGATGTAGATCGCCCATCACTTGGAAAGAAATCGGGGAGAAATTTTTTTTGGGACCTAAGATACTTGAAGATAATGCCACCTATATTTGGATGATAAGGGAAAAACTCAAAGCCGCTCAGAGCAGGCAGAAAAGCTATGCTGATATCAAGTGGACCAGTATAGACTATAAGATGGATAAACGCATGTTTGTCAAAGTGTCGCCTATAAAGGGCGTAATGAGATTCAGAAAGAGAGGGAAGTTAAGTCCCCGCTATCTTGGACCATTTGAGGTTTTAGGTTGAGTAGGGGAAGTTGCTTACTGCATTAGATTACCACCGCTATTCGATCGGGTGCACAATGTGTTTCACGTATCTATGCTCAGGAAGTATATTAATGGCCCTGATCATGTTTTGGGCAGGCAAATATTAGAGATGCATGAGGGCATGAGCATGATAGAGGAACCGGCGGAAATATTAGATCAAAAGGAACAAGTATTGCGCACCAAAGTCATCCCTTTAGTACTTGTTTGATGGAAAAATCACCCAGCCGAAGAAGCTACGTGAGAAAGAGAAGCCGATGTGAGAGAGCAATACCCGAATTTGTTTGCAGCAAGTTGAGGGCTTAGGTGTATCATCTCAAGCATGTTGTAAATTTAAATGACTTATGTAATCAAATGTTGAGAACTTTGGCCAACCTATTTAATGGAAAGAGTGTGAATCAAAACCTTGTCGTGGTGCGATGACGAACGCATGGTTAAGATTCATCATGCCACGTAATGCCTAGTGAAGACATGCTTCACAAAGCCATGACCAACTGGTCAAGTACTACCAAGTAAATGAAGGAAAATAAAGTATAAAAATTTTTGGAAAAAAAAAATCTGTCCAGACCAATTAATCGATTTTGGAAATCGATCAATCGATTTTGGTCTATTAAACGACTGGTGAGATGACAAACCTAGGAATTAAATAACAACAAATTTTGATTAATCGAGTTGAATTCGATTAATCGATTTTGAAAATTGATTAATCGATTTTTAAAATTGATCAATCGATTTCGCGCAACTGAGTGTAAGTTATGAAAATCGATTAATCGATTTTTAAAATTGATCAATCGATTTTGGCCTATATATATCAGATTTGGGGTTTTTGGCCTCCATTCGAAAATTAGTTTTGGTTTTTATTTGGGCGCCATTTCTTCTTCCTCCTCGAACTACCTAACCGACTAGGGTTTTTTTTTTTACATTTTCGGATCGTTGTCGGATCGAAACCCAAACCTTTTGGATCGAAGGTGCATAGTAAAACCTAAATCTTCAATTTCTTTAAAAATTAAGTCGTCACAGCCCTAGTTTTCTTTGGTTTTTTGATCAAAATGCCTCCTAGAACCTGTTTGACTACGAAGCAAGCGGCTTCCAAGCTACCGGTTCGGCGTAAGAACGTCGCACCACCACCACCATCACCATCACCCCCATCATCACCATCTTCTTCATCAGATCCAGGATCTGATTCAACGAGTGCGTCTTCACGCGAGTCGTCGCCGACACCACTACCACCACACATTGATGTACCCCAACCACCACCCGAAGCTTTTCCCCAACCAAATGAGTGGTGGGCGGTAAGGAATTTTGAAGACAAGTATATTATCGACGATGCCTTGTTTACCAATCCCGACTTCAAGGGCAAGACCCAATGGGCCCAGCAATACCTTCAAAAGGCAGGTCTCGAAAACCTTTTGAACCCTCTACACGAGTATTTTTACCCTCGACTCGTGCGCCTATTTTACCAGAACTTAAAGGCGAGACGGGTTGACGACACAATTATGACCGAGATTGACGGTCATAGTTACACTTTCACTCATCGCCATGTGCACGAATCCCTAGAGTGTTACTTGGATTTTGTGCCCGAGACCACCCTCTTTCCACCATTTACTGAGGACGCCAAAATTGAGGTGATTCGGACTGAGATGACCAAGGGGCTCGGCGGATCCTGATCGTCAATAAAGAGGGTAGATTTACCTCTATATATGTGGATGCTTGATTCCATCATCAAGTGCAACCTGTACCCGATGCACCACGACACTGAGAGGGTCGAGTTGGTCCAACAAGCCCTTTATGCGGCATATTGCGGGCGTTGGTTCGACGCGACCAAACTCATCATCGAGGGTATGATTTACATAAAAGGGAAGATGATGAAGGGGCCTTTAAGACCCAAAGAAAAGATGTCGTATGCTCGACTGATATCGAGCATGTTGGAATGCTACTCTAACGCACCAGAGTACGCCATTTCACCGATTAAGAGGAAGGCTACGGACCATGTGAAGCATTACTCCATCACCTCGTGGGGCCGTAGTTACAGACTGTTAAAGAGGGCCCTACCCGTAGAGGGGCCAGCACCACCACCACCCCCACCACCACAGCATGACCCACCAACTGAGGGAGCACCGTCTCATGGCTCAGTTCCACCTGAGTAGCAGCCTTTGGTGCCACCTCATCCACCTTCACAGTCAGCAGCTACCACGCCTACATCATCCTACCGCCGACGAGTAGCTCGCCCAGCCCCTACCATAGAGGACGTGTTGGCCCGAATGGAGGCCAACAACCAGCAGATAAACCGACGCATGGATTTCTTGATGTACCATACCATGCGGTACATCTATCCTCATGACTACCAGCGGCGTCTCGCGGAGAATGAATACGTGAAGATTGTAATTAAATGTTTGCATGTAATTACTGAGAAGATTGTAAACTTTTGGAGAATGAATACGTGAAATGGTAAACCTTTATAACCATTTTCACAAGTGTCCTATATCTTTGGGAAATCAGCATTATTTTTGAAAATAGTCTCTCTTCGCTTGTACTTACGTTTCCTTTCTTGCATTGCATGTTGTAATGTAATAAACTTTTCGTGAACGGCTGTGTAACCTCACCTGTGTGTGGGGAACCCCATCGACACACCTTTGGGTTCATTTTCGAGGATGAAAATTCTCAAGGTGGGGAGAATGTAATATCCCTGAAAGTTGGACAATGAACAGTGACCTCGGGATGCGTGCCCGATTGGTTGTAGGTTTGACCAAGTGATGGTCAAACAGTGGACTTAGAAAGAAACTATTAAATGTAGTGTGAACGTATCCCAACTAGGGAATTAGATGTTAGTTAAGAGTCACATACACCTATCTCTAGGGTATGTGTTTAACACCGAGACAAGAAGAGTTAGAAAAGGGGATTAAATGCTAGGAGGAGTTATTACTCCTTGGCCTAGGTTGTTGAGAAGTTAAGAAGAGAGAGAGAGAGAGTGAAGGAAGAGTAAATGCTAAAGTGAGTGATTGGGTTTCAAATTTAAGAGAGGGTTTGAACATTAATGTCGGATTCGACGCGTGGAAGCCGGAGTTGGAACCCTAGTAATTAAACCTAGACATTGATTCAATCAAGAGATTGATTGAGGTAAGTTTTGTTTAATCTCCTTAAAGTTTGTTTGTGCATTCAAGTGTAGTTAAGATGAAGGATTAAAGAGGTAAAAATGAATGAAAATGGAAGGAGAATGAAGGTTGGAAGAGTGCCCGAGATTGGGCTGAGTTCTGACCAAATCGATTAATCGATTTTAGTTCAGAAGTAAGCTGGGCAGAATTGCCCGAAATCGATTGATCGATTTTAAATCGATCAATCGATTCTGGAATTTTGATTAATCGATTAATCGTCTGAGCACTTCCAGTGGCTGAAAAATGGAGACTGGGAAAAATCGATTTTAGAATCAATTAATCGAGTTTGTATTTTTGATTAATCGATTAATCGATTTGGAATCGATTAATCGAAGTGTGGATTTTTGACTAATCAATTTTGGAATTTCGATTAATCGATTTTGGGAATCGATTAATCGATTTTGACAATTCATGGTTACTTTTTTATTGGACCTTAAGGGTTCTTGGAAGGCCTTGTACCTTCTTTAATGCATCCTTATTGATGCCTTGCTTATGTTATGATGTACCATACATGGTACGAGCAAAGAGTGAGAATGTGGAGTCGTGTGGACTTTGACGCATGGTAATTCCAACGCGTGAGGTAGGGAACACCTTGAACATATATTTTAATTTTCAAAAGCATGTATGTAGAGTGAACTCATAAGGTCCCCAGGGGACGGGAAAATGTGATCATGTGCATCTAAGTGATGCGTTGAGCCAGTGGCATCCCAGGGATGCAGATGAAATCTATCGGTGAAGTAAAAGAAAAGTTGATAAGGCCTAATATACTAGAATTAGCACGATCACACGATGAATAACTATATGTAGCACATATAATATTTTTGTTATTTAAGGTTTAAATAGAATATCCCACTGGCGTGGCGGGATACCCACGACTGACTCGACATGATATCCGTGACCGGTACGACGGCCAATCCGTACACCAGTTTAACATCCCAGGGATGTGAGTATGAGTCTAGAAACCCCGTCGCCTATGAGAAAGGGACCTGGGTAGTATTCAAGTAAAAAACAGATATGACAAGTGTCTATTTAGATGATGATGGTAGGTATTCCAACGAGGCTCGATACTATATTGCTCGAGAATTATTTAAGTTAAGATTTAAGTGATTAGGCCGAATCAGTAACAAACACCAGTAAGTTGAGAATGAACAAAATTATGTAAAGTAACAGTTGCATCTAGTACATCATTTCAGTTGTTTAAAATGCTTTCTCAGTAATTCCATCAGATAAACTATGATTTTAAACTTTTTTAGAATATGTGAGAGCTTAACTTATATGTTCACTTGTTGTTTCCCTATTGAGCTAGGATGTAGCTCACCCCTTTAGACTTTACGTCGTAGGTCCACTGTCGGCCGTCGGGGCTTCGGGAGACGTAGATCCGGGGGATTCGAATTACGTGCCCGGGGAAGAGTTGGAGCCTCCTCCTGAGGACTTCTTCTAGAGGACCCCCTGCGTACTTGAGAGTTATGTTTGAGAACTTTTCTGTACGGCTTGATATGTCAGGTCTATATTTTTGAAATAATGTAATTAAATGATATATTTCTTTTGGCGAACCATCTGGGGTGATCTATTTATCACCGATGGTTCGGATCGGTTCTTCTGTTCATGCGTTGGCATGGAAGAAGAACTGTCTTTTGAGCTTTTGTTAGATTAGCATACTTTATCTCATATTGTTCAGTTACATGTTTAATTTTTTAGTAAGGATTTCTTGAGTATACCAATGTTCCGTATAGATTTAGGGGTTACGGCCTAGAGGGCCGTACTGATGGCACAGGTTTCAGGGTGCCGAAATCCGGGCTGTCACAAGATCAATGATAAAGACCCTTTTTATGCTACACGCCAGGGGAAGGTAAGTATGCTTACCCCCTTTCTATTCATTTTCATAAAATAAAAATACACACATGCATAAAAAAAAAAATCCCTTTTAGATTGAAAATGCCAAAAAGTCCTTCCCTTTTTTATGAAACAAATGTCGCATGCTTAAAAATAAAGCGAGTCAAAAAAAAAAAACCATCGTTTCTTTATGATCATGAAAACAAAAACAAAAAAGAGGAATCTTGTTTTAGGTCTTTCTCCTATAGGACAAAAAAGGAAACCAAAGAAAAAAGTTCTCCTTGCATGTTTAGGAAAGCAAAAAAAAATCATCATCATTTCTTTATGTTCCTAAAAACAAAAAGAGAAAAAAGAGAAAAAAAGAAGTCCTATTTTTAGGTCCTTCTTTTATGTTTAGAGAAAACAAAAAAAAAAGAGAGAATCACTTATTTAGGCTTCTAAAATCAAAACCCAAAAAAATCTCTCTTTCTCTTATGTACAAAAAGGAACAAGAGCGTTTCCTTTAGTATAAATAAATAAAACCAAGTCCTTAGAACAAACGAAAACCCCCCAAAAAAAAGTAAACCCTTTTCCTCAGTTGATTTTCAAAAAAAATATACAAAGACCAAAAAATCATTCTCCTTAATTAAGCTTTCAAAAAAACCAAAAATCCTTTTTTTCCCTAAATTAGTGTTCAAAAAAAAGAGAGTAATAAGAGACCAAAAATCTATTGCTTTAAATGCAAAATAAAAAGTAAAAAAACAACAAACAAAAGACAACAAAAATAAGTCCACTCCATATACACAAATAAAAACAACAAAAAAGGTATATATATATATATATATTAGGCACCAATAAATCCATAAAATAACAAAAATAGGGCATTACTCATAAGAGATCATCCACACATCATTAATAAACATACATACCATAAAAATAAACCATTACTCATCAAAGAATACAAGATGATGATCATATTTGCAAGAAAAAGCAAGAAAAATGGGTTTTTAATGGTTACCTTGTAAAGAAGATGGGGTCATTAATCTAGCGCGATGTGAGCAATTAATCGGCGTGAACAAACACGGGCAATGAGCCGCGCATAGAGGCAATGCCAAGGAACCCTAGGGGAGGCCAGTTTTCGATTTTTTTAGAGGGGGGAGAAAAAATTTCAAAATTTTGCCCTTGCTGCCCAAACTCGTGCTGCTTAAATCAATTCCCCAGCCAGGCTTGGCGCAACTATTAGTTGTGCCAGGAAATTTTGAGGCCTCTTTTGGCTTGGCGCAACTAATAGTTGCGCCAACCACTTGCGGGTCAGGTCTTGGGCCTGGTACGGATTAGATGCATAACTCGATACCCCCCCTCTCTTCGTTTGTCACTCTCGGTTGATGCATGCGCCCCCAAATGGTGTGTCCATCCTCATTCGACTTATCCAGAAAACCATGCTAAGAATAAAGTGGGCCGGGAGCAATAGGCGTCCTGATCCTACATAGAAAAACGTAAAAAAGTCTTAAAAAATAATGAAAAAATTGCCACAGGAAGAGATAAAAATAATTCACATAAAATGATAAAATAACTCACATAAAATGTTAGAATAATTCACATAAAATAATAATTATAAAAAAAAAAAAAAACCAAAAAAATACCATAAAATAGCTTAAAAATCTAAAAATCAACAAAAAAGATAAAGAAAATAACAAAAGTAGTTCGCATACAATAGTAGAAGTAATAAAGTAATAATATCACATAAAATGATAACTTAAATTAAAAAAATATCAAAAATCACATAAAATGATAACTCAAAAATCTAAAAATCACATAAAATGATAAAAATAAAAAATGTCAAAAATTTCCTACATAAAATAACAAAGATATATGTTTTGAAAAGACGGCACGTACTCCCAAAAAGCGTTGTGAAATCCATTCACCCCGCTTGGGTAGTCGCGCTAGATAAACTTCGAGATCACTGGGTTCACCCAAAGAGCTAGAACCCCGCTTCAAGCAGGGACACCAGTGCCTCATGTGATGCTACGCACATGCATATTCCAAGGTGGTAAAATATCAATATTTTATCAGCAATACAGTTGTGCCATATCAATATCCTAAATTTAAGGTTCACCTCAGATTTTTGGATCCTACTTCAAAGTAGGAGCAACGACGTCAATCCCGATCAAACGGTCAATGTTTTGATCAGGTTGATGCCACAACTAAATCTTCGAGCTAAGCACTCTGTCTGTAGATTCATATGAACGTGAGTGTCTAACTTGAGATCATCACGAGCTATTTCAGAGGTGTGGACTCTTGGTCTGCGTAGCCTGGGCGTGTGTCCTATGGGGTATGAGGTTTGCATAACTCCGTTATAAAAAAGTTTGATTGTTGGTTGAGAGTAACCTGTTGAGAATGAAACTACACATCAATCAAATCATGTGTAAACATGCATGGAGAAGGATTCATTTCCCTTATTTTTACAAGCTTAAAACCTATATTGGCGTTGTATCCCTGTAAAGTGTATGCCTTGTGTCTGGGAATCCGTAGGGTGGTCGTTTGTTCTCGTAAATTATACCCAGACCAGATTTGGGTCGAGACTTCCATCGCCATTATTGCTTATCACCCTTAATGGGCACATATTTTTGCATAGTTAAGTGAGTTGCAAGATCATTATCGGCAGAGATCAGGATTAGGCGTCCCCCTTCGGGGGGCACTCGATTTTGGCCGGATCAGTTCTGTGTCATTTAAGGTTAGGTACTCTAGGTCATGGTGATTCGGTGCACATTGAAAAAATAGCACGTACTCCCAAAAAGTGTTGTGATATTTATTTCACTCCGCTCAGGTAGTCATGCTAAATAAACTTCGAGATCGATGGGTTCGCCTAAAGACCTTGAATCCTGCTTCAAGCAAGGGCACCCGAGACCAGTCAGATGAGGTGGTCAATACCTCATATGATCGGACACAAACTATGGAGCCTTGTGTACTTGTGTTGCGTCTATCTTTGAATGTGGGTCGATCACCCTCTTTACTTACGAGGCTGTTGCATGCAGAATCAATCTTGAACATCAAACTCTTTCAAAAATATCTCGAGAAGCAACCATTTTTCCCAGCTTTTGGGCTTTTGCAACTCATTTTCTCCCTCAGTTATGCCCAGTAATGTCGCTAAGCGCTTGGGAACCGATTACCATGAGAAACGACCATTTTTCTCGACACACAGGGCTTTCATTTTCTCACCATGTTACTCATCTGATATTTAAAATTCGTTCTGAATGCAGTGGACCCGTCAGTGATGTCTTGGGCCTCTTCAGATGTCTCCTTTTTTTTACATTCGATCATTAGTGATCAGATACCAAAGAAGGGCATCTGTAGACACCCAAATTTGGCCCAAGGCCCGATCGAAATACATTTCGAGAGAAGCGCATCTCCGAGCTTTTGATGACATATATGGAACCCTTTCAAAACCTTAGGAGCCACTCCAAACCCTTTGGAATCACCCTAGATCCTTTAGGAACCTTCTCAAACCCTTAGAAACCAATCTCGACCCTTAGAATGCATTCCAGACCTAAACCTAGCTTTCCTAAGCAATGGATGAAGTGTGATATACCAGGACTAACTGTGGCCTTCTACTATGATCGAATCTATACCAATGAAAAGTAGAAGTCCTCGGCTTTCCAACGGGCTAAGAATCTCCCCAATCGGAGCTGTATGTGAGAAGATATCACATTCAAACGAGAAAGGATAGAATGGTAAAATGCTGAAGACCCCCTAGGGATTTGGCGCAACTATTAGTTGCGCCAGTTATAAATGTGTCTCCCACATCGAGGAGCCAACTTTCAAGCACTATTCATGCACTGTTTTACTGTGCATATGCCTGCGCAACTAATAGTTGCGCCAAGCATATGAATAGTAATTGTGTATTTTTGCCTCAAATTTTGTGATTGGGGTTTGACTTGTTGACTACCTTGACCTTTGGGATGTGTTTTGCTAGTTCTGTTGTACCCATTTACTACCTATGTGCAACTCCTTAAGTGGCCTCACCCTATCATCCACCATTAGAGCACTTCTCCACATGCTTCAAGGCTCCAAAAACACTAAGAAACCTTAGATGTTAGATTACCTAATTCCTAATCTTACTTAGCCTCTAAGTATGCTCCTAACCCACCCTTTTCCTATAAATAGAACCCCCCTCCCCTTGGATTAAAGGTTGAGAAACTTTTCCTAAGAGAGAAAGAGCTTAAGTGAGAAGATCTTTCTCCCTTTTGTGCATCATTCTCATATAAAATCCAAAATTCTAAAACCTCCTTTGAGCCATATTTTCCACCTTAGATCCCCTAGTTTAGGTGTGTGCTACCCATTTGTCTTCCCTCTCTACCTCTTAGCTAGCAAACCTTAGAGGTTAGAACCCCATTTTCTACCATTCAAGCTTTCAAAAGCTCATCAAAGCAAGCCTATCCAAGGCTCCACAGCAGTGCAACAAGGGCCTGAGAGCTCCGGCTCTCCCCTCTTTTCTTCTACCTTCTCGGTTATTCCTCCATCCTCCCATTTGTGTTGTTACACTGCCGAATTTTCGATAGGAACGGAGGGGCACAAATAGGATCTTAAGACTCATTTGGGCAAGAGGAAGCCTTTTTTTTTTTTTACTTTATTTTATTTTTGGCCATAAGTAGAGACTGCGTTAAACGGGTTGATTGGGTCCTTAATACCTTCCCAATCAATAACTGAAGCCCCTACCCAAGAGCCTTTGGCGTAGACCGAATTCAGAGTCATATTTGTGGCACTTTGGTGCTTATAAAAATGATCTAGGTTTCCCGGGATACCAAAAGCTCTGGGTGGCGACTCTATATTTTTGTTAGCGAGAGCATCATCGCGGCGGGATCATCAAAAATCTCATAGTTGCACACATGCTGACATATCTTAGCTTAAACAAGCTATCATATGTAAAATGTACACGTACAAGAAACAAGAAAATCAAGCTCCCGAGTTAGCGGGATCACTTGTCAAGCTCCAGAGTTAGTGGGATCACTTGGATCGAGATAAATCAAGCTTTTGAGTTAGCGGGATCACTTGTCAAGCTCCCGAGTTAGCAGGATCACTTGTATTCAAGATTTACACAGTCAAGCTACCGAGTTAGCAGGACTGCTTGGCTCAAAAATAAAACAAAACTGGTACTTGACATCAAAGATAATAAGACATGAACAATGCATGGTATCATGTATGCAAGAACATCATGAGCAGGTGGCATATAATCATATATCAAACTGAATTTAGCATCATTATTCCTATCAGAACTATTTATTATCATACATGATTGTACATGAACATAATTATTCCTAACCATTCATCTAAACTGATCTGGCATCATTATTTATAAAACTAAATTAGCCATATATCAAAACTGCTTGTATCAAGATTATACACATCTAGCCCTTGATACTGATATGAGCATAGTCATGCAAAAGCGTTCATTTACACTAACACGAACCTAGTTAGACAAAAAAGTCTTCATGTAAACTGACTCTATCATCTTCACTATAAGAATACATCAAAACTGACTGGCATCTATATCCATAACTGCACTAGTATGTTCATCTTTCACTATATTGTGAACTAAAACTCATATCAGAACTAGATATCGAACTGACCTATAAATTATCATTATACTTAACTATTTATCAAGACTGCACTGACATATGCATTCCTTAACTAAAACTAGCATGTGCATCTTAAATCATTGATTTAACTGAACTCATATTAAGCTATATATGATCACATCAATAACTTGCTATCTAGATGAGAATGAGAAAACAAAATATAAATTAGTAAGGTAAACTTCCTATGTTAACGCAAGCTTACGCTTTACTTGCTACATGTGCACGCACGCATCCAAGCAAAACTCATTGTGACAAGCTCGCCATGTGCACCAAGATCCTATAATTTACGGTCATGGGTTTAGTATTTCTAATGGATTACTGGGTCACGAGAGACCCAGTAATTTACATAAGTACCTACATGGGTTAACAAGACCTACGACCACACATACGGAATATACACAGACCAAAGGTACTGCAAGGCATATGCACAAGCCAGATATAGGCTTGCCTCGACAAGCCATAGGGTTGCCGCGGCAGCAAAATGCAACCTTGTGAAGCGGCAACCTTAATGAGGTTTTTCCGTGGTGCCTTCTCTTGCCTTTCTTGACCTCTGGTTCTCTTAGCTGGCTAAGCCTTCTCCACTGTATAAATCCTATAATTTCTTTGATATATTGTACCGAGAGCATCTTTGAATGTCTTCATTTGGTATGAGAGTTTCGGAGTGCGATACTCATAGTTTTCGACTCTGAAACCCTCATGCACGCTTATATATTAGTGTTGCCAGTTCGATCTCATGGTATCGACAGTAATGATTTAAATTCGATTTTTAAACAAACTAACAAAACAAACCTACGGTGTACCTTTTGATGAATTTATAGGTACAACGACGCCGAACAATTTGGTATCGAGTTCACCGAGCTCGTAAGAACTAAGGCCAAAATGAATTCTCCGATAGCAAGGGTTCGTCTGCCAAACTCTCGCGATTGTATCATAGGGTCGCTCTATGACTCACAGTTCAAATCCAAGGTGTGAAGAGATGAAATGGAGAAATGGGTTTGCAAAAGCTAGCAGAGATTTACTTTAATGGCTGGTTGTGTTTTCAAGTATATGTAAGGTCTGTTTGCGAAGGGATTGAAGCAGGAAGAAGGAGACTACGTTGGCAGTTTTGTAGTGTTTTAGCTGCCCTTTGCATGCATGGGTGTCACTAATGACTCATGCACTCATGTAGTCAAGAGGCAATGAAAGTAGCTTATAAGCTATAAGGGGCTGGCATCCCATATAAAGCTACCACATGTTGTTTTATATATAAGTATATAAAACAAAATAGACTTAACTTCAGGTTAAAACTCCTACACTGCTTAAGTGTATAAGTTAGTTTGGTGTAAAGCCATTAGTACCTAATGAACCTTATTACTAATAATTAAACCCGGTAACAATTACACATATATACTAGATATAGCATTAGTAAATAATTAAACTACTTAGTAATATGGGCATAGCATGTGTTTATTCGGTATATTTGGACTGGGTTGTACAAAAAATTTGACTAGGCCACTAAGGGCCTTACATTCGTAATGGTGTTGAACATCGAATGAAATATGTTCTTTGTGTCCCGTGTTAGGCACACGCCTGACCAGACCTGTGTCCCTATCCACTAATGGTTTTGAAATATGACAGCTGTTACACCCTCCCATACTTAAGGGATTTTCATCCTCGAAAATAAATAAAGATGAGAAAGTAGAGCAGGGCATGGTGTCTACAATGGGATAATACTCCGTGAGTTGACGCAATGCACATGATGAATTAAAAGTATATGAACATATATCAGGAAATCAGGTCACTATTACATGTGTGATTGACATGACTAATTACTGATGAAGAATATATTAATCACATAACAAAATTATAACAAAATTTGAACACTGTTACGGTAGTAAACAAAACAATGTGTAGTAATGATTATATATGTACAAAACTTAGAGAAAAGTGAGTGGAATACTCACCAGGTTTTGAGCTATGTTGCTGCTAATTGGCTGAGGATGGTCCAGCATCCCTCCGAGCAAGCTCTGGCACTAAAGTGGCTGGGTTGTGGTGTGTGCAGACTCTTAATTCCGTGCTCGACCAATATAAGGGGTTGCGGCGGTCTGGAAGGTGTGCTCCATCAAAAGAGTGGTGGCCTCTTCAATGTAGTCGACATGTTGATGAAGCATATAGTTGTTCCGGTAGAGGTTGTCGAATTGTTGGAGGGTTTGTTCATGATTTTCCCTCATTAGCCGCGTAAGGTCGGCAATGGTAAAAGTCCATTCCGAAAGGGGAATTGGTTCGGCTTGAGAGGGAATTGGGGCTTCATGAGTTGGTGCCGATGGTGTGACTTGGGTTGTTGTGGAGGAGCATGTATGTGTTGTGCTTGTCAGTTTTTCACCGCTTGTTGAGACCATTGGTATAATTTCTTCCATATTACGGGGGTAAACACCCGAATATGATCGGTGTGAAGCTCCTCACCAAGAGGTACTTGATAGGATTCCCTATTATGGGCATCTTGATGACCCTCAAGAAGTCGAGTGATTAGACACGGATAAAGGCATGCGTGCATGGGAGTAGTTAAGCTACTCTAAAGATGGATGTTGGCATATTTCATGCCCTCCCAAACAACTTTTAGGGCATTAACCCAGCGATTCTCATGAATCGCAAACAAGGCTTGTAATAGAGTGTCACGTCGCTCACGGTCATGCTGCATAGGGTATAGATTACACCTAAATGCATAATCTAAAAACCACATGTGTTGTGGTAATTGGCTGCGCCGAACAGAGAGGCCTTGAGCAGAGGAGGTCTGTTTGTCCGCCATCTTGGCAGTGATGTGATGGAATTTCACATCCTTCAGGCATGGGGCTCGTAGACCTAAGCTCTCGTCAAAGGTCACACTACAATTCATAGCCTTGGCTATGTCTTGTAGGTCAAAATAAAACTTGCCGCCATCGATTTCGGTCTCTAATTGGCACACAATCGCCATAACTTTTAAATTCTGGTAAAATAAATGGACAAGGCAGAGGTAAAAGTGTGTATGTATGGGCTGGTATAGGGCATCTAAACACGCCTATTCCAGGTACCATAGAGACCATGCGATCAGATCGGTCGGTATGAGTAATGAGTCGTTAATCGGCCAATCAGGTTCCATGGCTTTTGCGTCCCACCATAGAACAGGTTGCTCACGATCCACGGGTGGATCGGAATGCTCTTGAGACGTCGATGGGGATTTTCCCTTCACTTTTGTCGTCGCCTTTGGGTGTACGGGAGTGCTTTTGGAAACCATAACCTTCCTTAGAGGCATAGTAGTTCAAACACTAGAAAAGAAACAACAATATCAGAAATGAGGGTTTTACCTCACAAAGACACCAAATTATGGAACAAAATGCTGAAATTGGAGATGAAGGAGTGAAGCCAAGCTTGATTCTCCAATATGCAATGATCTTGGCGAGAAATCGGGGTGTTTTTACACTCAAATATAGTGTATGTAGCTCGAGAGGGAAAAGAAGCAGAGACCCCACCACAACAAAACAACAGAATAGAAATTTGGGGATTTTTTGGACCCACTTAAGGTTGTGGTGGTTGCTGAGACAACCCAACATGCTTGTCGCGGCAAGCTGCTTGCTGCGGCCAGCCTATCCCTTGCCGCGGCAAGGCCCTCAGATCTAGACTGGCCTAGATTTTTAGGCCAGGCAGGGTTTTGGTGCAAACTAGTGACACATGTATGTGTCACACATACTGGTGTATTATCTAAAAATATTCGATGATATATTTGTTATGTAAACGTGTTTCAAATAATTTTATTTTTACGATAAATGTAAACAAATGTGTAAAGCATAATTTTGGGTCTAATGTGACTGTTTTAGGTGAAACAGTTTAATTTATGTCACACATTACTAGGCAATAGTCAACATTATGTGCTGATCAAATTGATGTTTATATGCACGTCAAGTATTTTTAGGTCTATACAAATATAGAACTAATTTGTTTAACTAAGTCAGTAGTGAAGGTTTAAGCCCAAGGTTGGACATAGTTTACCTATTTTTCGTTCAATCAATGTCATCTATATATATTAGTAGTTCATATATGATGTAGAAAATTTAATTTTTATCTACTTCTTTCCTGTTTAAGAGTTACTTTATAGATAGATAAGGGCAATGCAGATGAAAATGTTTATATCATATGCATTCATTTATTCTACTGAATGTAATAAGCGGCTTACCTTAGGTAAATAAATGGGGATACTGAGCACAAATATCAGTTTCATGTTCCCACGTAGCCTCATGAGAACCATGATTCTTTCATTGGATCAATACGAGTGAAATACGCTTCATTCTCAAGATTTGATCTTTGCGGTCCAAAATCTGACCTGGTTCTTCAGTCACTATTAAATCCTCCTGAATATCAAGTGACTGATAATCTAACACGTGTGTTGGATTGCTAACATACTTCCTCAGCATAGACACGTAGAATATGTCGTGTACACTGGATAAATGAGGAGGTAATGAGGAGGTAACGCGACTCGATATGCGACCTCACCCACTCTGCCCCAAACTGGGAATGGTCCAACGTAATGAAGACTCAACTTGCCTCGTTTCCCGAATCGTATCACGCCCTTTGTCAGAGATATTTTGATAAAGACGTGATCGCCAATCTGTATGGCATATGTTGGAATTGCAATATACGTCCTTTAATTCACATAACCAATAGACTTATAAGTGAATTTTGTTACCTGAAAATCAACACTGGTTCGTTTGAAATCGGCATAACTATTCTGCTGACTCTGAGCACTCTTCAGTCTCTCCTGAATAACGTGAACAACTGCATTGGTGCTTTCTATCAAGTCAGGGTTCAAAATAAGACGGTCATCAGCTTCTTCCCAATTAATCAGAGATTTATATCGGCGTCCATATAGCACCTCAAATGGTGCAATGCCGATGCTCGATTAGAAGCTGTTATTATATGTGAATTCGATCAGGGGTAAGTGCTCATCCCATGATCCTTGGAAATCTAACATACAGGCCCGTAACATATCCTCTATCACCTGATTCACCCTCTCCGTCTGTCTGTCGGTCTGAGGATGAAACGCAGTACTAAATTCCAACTTGCCATTCCTTCATGGAAACTTCGCCAAAATCGCGAGGTATATAAAGG
Source organism: Chloranthus sessilifolius (assembly GCA_021018995.1). Classification (NCBI taxonomy): domain Eukaryota; kingdom Viridiplantae; phylum Streptophyta; class Magnoliopsida; order Chloranthales; family Chloranthaceae; genus Chloranthus; species Chloranthus sessilifolius. The sequence goes on from CM037595.1 coordinate 65,398,614, forward strand.
ATCACAATCTGACACGATACTCACGAGTATCCCATATAGTTGGACTATCTCTCTCAGATAAACTTCAGCCAATTTCGACGCTATATATCTCGTGCTGTAGGATAAAAAATGCGTTGATTTGGTGAGACGATCAACAATCACTCAGATCGCATTATAACCCTTCTGTGTATGGGGCAAGCCAAGGATAAAATCCATGGAAATGTTCTCCCATTTCCACTCTGGGATGGGCAGTGATTGTAACAGACTAGTAGGGTGTTTGTGCTCGACCTTTACTTGCTGACAGGTCAAACATTTCACCACATGTTCCGCCACTCCTCGTTTTAAGCCGTTCCACCAAAACGTCTTCTTCAGATCCTGATACATTTTCGTACTCCCAGGATGAATGACATAAGCTGACTTGTGAGCCTCTTCGGGAATCTCCTGACGCAAGGCATTATCATTTGGCACACATACTCAGCCTCAAAATAATAAGGACCCATCATCCTTAATAGAAAAGTCTGGCTATAGCCCACCGAGTACTCCCTGTCTAATGGCAATAAGCTCTGCGTCATGTATCTGGAGTTCTCTGATCCTATCGAAGAGTGTAGATCGGATCATCACTGTAGCAAGTAAACATCCAGTTGATGTTGCTCTAAGAGTAGCACTGGATGACACTATGTCATTAAGTAATTTCTATTTTTGTAGCCATGTCTCAAGATGGGATAACTGAACGGATGATTTTCGACTGAGCGTATCAGCTACTACATTGACTTTGCCGGGATGATACTGAATAAAACAGTCATAGTTCTTCAAGAGCTCCATCCTCCTTCTCTATCTCAAATTCAACTCTTTCTGGGTAAATAGATACTTGAGACTTTTATGATCAGTGAAAATCTCGAAGGTTTCACCATACAGGTAGTGCCTCCAGATCTTCAATGCAAAGATGAATGTTGCTAGTTCCAGGTCATGAGTGGGGTAGTTCTTCTCGTGATCTTTCAACTGACGGGAACCATATGCAATCATGTGTTCCCACTGATTCAATACACAGCCTAACCCACTATAAGAGGCATCGCTGAATACCACAAAACCACCACTGCCTGATGGTAGTGCTAGTATGGGAGCAGAGGTGAGTCTCCTTTTCAACTCCTGGAAACTCTGCTCACATGCTTCATTCCACTCAAATTTCACATTCTTACGAGTGAGCTATGTGAGTAGTCCAACAAGCTTCGAAAATCCTTCAAAAAATCGTCGATAATACCCTGCAAGACCTAGAAAGCTTATGATCTCGATTACTGTTTGTGGCTGCTTCCATTGCACTACAGCCTCTATCTTTGCAAGATCGACGGTAATATCGGCTTCAGAGATAATATGGCCTAGAAAACTGACTTAATTCAACTAGAAGTCACATTTACTGAACTTGGCATACAACTGCGAACCTCTCAATGTCTGCAATGCAAGACATAGATGATGTTCATGTTCTGCTCTCATTTTTGAGTAGATGAGTATATCGTCAATGAATACTATGATACACTGATCTAAATAAGGCTTGAAGAGTCGGTTCATCAAGTCCATAAATATTGCAGGTGCATTGGTCAACTCGAAGGGCATGACGAGAAACTCGTAGTGACCATATCATGTCCGAAAAGCTATCTTTGAAATCTCTTTAGCTTTCACCTTCATCTGGTGATATCCCAATCGTAAATCGATCTTTGAAAAACACTGTGCTCCTTGTAACTGATCAAAGAGATCGTCGATTTTGGGGAGCGGGTACCGATTCTTGATCGTCAATTTATTTAATTAACGATAGTCAATACAGAGATGCATTAAACCATCCTTCTTCTTCACGAACAATATCGGTGCGCCCTACGGAGACACACTCGGTCTGATAAAGCCTTTATCAATAAGCTCTTTCAACTACTCCTTGAGTTTTTTCAATTCTGCTAGTGTCATTCAATACGGTGCCTTTGATACTAGCTTGGTGCTCGGAGCTAAATCAATAGCGAATTTCACTTCCCTGTCAGGCGGTAATCCTAACAACTCATTAGGGAAAATATCAGGAAATTCACAAGCAATCGACACATCTGACAGTGTGACTTTCTTTTCTTCCTGATCGTGACTTTGGATAAAAGTGATATACCCTAGAGACCCATTATCGAGTAATCGTCGTGCTCGGATCACTGAGATGAAAAGGAGTATAGTTGACTGTATACCAAAAAATTTAGCTGATTTCCTCCCTTGGGGACGAAAAGTAACAATCTTCTTTCGACAATTGACGTTTACATGGTTATTCAACAACCAATCCATGGCAAGGATTACGTCGAATCCTTGTATGTCAAGCAATATCAAATCAGCTACTGCTTCGTATTCCCAGTAATCTTTGATCAGAACCATAATGGATCGATACACTATGTCAGTAGTGACAGATTGTCCAGTCGAAACTGACACTTCTAAAATAAAGTCAAGAGGTTCTAGAGTGGCTCCCAACCTTCCTATCTTATCAGCAAACTCAAGTGCAACAAACGAGTGTGTAGATCCAGGATCTATCAAAACTCGTGTCTCATAACTCAAGGAGGCACCCTCAGAATATAGTAGTAATGTACCTATTGCATATGTATGATATAATTAGCTAGAACTAATGGAACTTATAAATTGAAACTATAAGTTTCTAAACCTAGTGGGAAATACTATAGTGGACCAAGTGTATATATTTCTAAATTTGAAACTGATGCACCTACTTCATCTAAAAAGATTATTGATCAACTGATGATAAAATAATAATATCAAACATACCTTGAATAATATCATTACTGGTTTGAGCGCCTTGTGCTGACACAGCATAAGCTCGCCCTTGTACTGTAGGCCGTGCAGATCGTAAAGCTGGTCCCATCTTGGATGTCATTCCCCCCATCTCCGGGCAATCCTTGATCCGATGTCCTATCTTACCACAACGAAAGCACACACCAGAAGCCTTACGGCATTCATCTGTCTTGTGTGCCTTTCTACACTTTCCACATATATCAGTTGAAGTTGTCGACGACACTGTATACGATCCCGTAAGTGAAACTGTCAGTCGTTCTTGTGAAACGCGAGATAGAGACTAGGCAGGTTGATTCAAGACACGTGGAACCCGAGGTGGTAATGGTGGTAGATTTGCAGGAGTGTAAGGCCGCGTGTAGGCTACTGCAGCAGGTTGGAATGTTGGCTGCATGGGATGTCGCGGTCTCTTACTCGCTTGACCGGGACTCAAACCCTGAGCCTTTCTGCCTGTATTTTGTTCCTCTCTCCTCTTTAACATAGTCTCGACATCGGTCTCTTCTATAAGGGCTAACTTCATCACATGAGAATAAGTCGTTGCCTAAAATAACGAAATCCTTTCCTTTATCATGGGCTTCAAACCACGCTCAAACTTTTGTGTCTTCATGAATTTGGTGGCTACTAGCATTGGTGCAAATCGAGAAAGGTGAGTGAACTCTACCTCATACTCTCTAACTGTCATTTGACCCTATACTAGGGACACAAACTGAACCTCCATCCAGTATCTCTCAGGTACCGAAAAATACTTATCATTAAAATCTTCCATAAACTCCGCCCACGTCCAAGGTACTCCGATTACTCTTGTCCATTCTACAGACTGCCACCAGGGCTCTGCTTCACCCTCTAGTTTGTATGCTGCCCAACTGACTTTCTCGACCTCAATGCATCTAGCCCATAGAAGCACCTTCTCAATCTGTATTAACCATTTATCAGCATCCATGGAGTCATGCTGACTACAGAAGCTAGGCGGTCGAAGGCGTACGAACTCTGCAAAGCCTTCTGGGGGTCGTCTCTTTGCTAGCAAGGCCATAGTGTGTACCATGGTCTCCATCAGCAGTGGATTCTGTCCTGTCTTTTGCTCGACTCCGGGAGCAGGCCCCATCTGATGCTCATCTACTACAGGAGGAGTATATTCAGTAACATTCTCTATCGTAGTTCGACTCTCTGCCATATGAATGTTTTCTCCGCTTCCAGAGACATTATAGTGCTCGTAGCCCGCCACTGGAATAGCATTCGGCCCAATGCGATGGGGTAATGGCAGTCTACCCCTACCTCTCCCTTATCGCGGAGGTATCGCAACCTATTCTGATCAAGCAACAACTTGATCAGATAAACATAGGCTCAACCAAAATCCTAACACTAAACAAACATAAAAAACTTTGCCATATGTGTATGCTAGAGTTAAGTCTCCAAATGACTTAATGTCGGGAGCTTTGATACCACCTGTGACAACCAGACTTTTCCCCTTATTGTATATAGGAAAGGTCGCGTCGTTAGATCACCTAATATGCTCCTGTCATATAAGTGCATCGTGTCATGTACAAAGTATTGCATATGCGGAAGTAATTTATAACTCTGACATAAAATAATATGACAAAAACTGATATTTACTCATCTATTAAACAGTAAACTAACAAGAGATATCAACAAGACTAACTTATGCAATGTATAGCTTTGCACCAATGGCGGCCACCCGTCATCTAAACAATGGAAAGAAGACCTATATATGAAGTATCAAAATATCTCAAAACATATACTGATGTTTATACATCAAAATAAATCTCTCTCTCAAACCTATTTTGGAAAGAATTCTTCAGCGAATTCTTCCTCCTCGTCCTCCTCGTCCTCTTCCTCTTCCTCCTCCAGCTGGTACGTGGGATCACCCTCGTGCTCCGGATCAATATCTGCAGCTAAGACATTGAAGTTGGAGGATGAGCTGTCATCGAAGCTCAGCAAGAAAATTTATATTTCTAATTTATATGTTAAATTACCAATTCACGTCTTGATGCATAAAATACAAATCGAATCATATTATATCTTTATCTGTATTTAAGCTAGCAACTTATAATATAAAGAAGTCATTCTCATGCGAATAATTTAGCATGCTGACATGCTGATCAATCATGCTGAATATAGACAAGGAAATCATGTTGTAACAGATACGAGGAATCATGCTGAAAAAGGAATCATGCTGACATATCTTAGCTTAAACATGCTATCATATGTAAAACGTACACGTACAAGAAATAAGAAAATCAAGCTCCCGAGTTAGCGGGATCACTTGTCAAGCTCCCTAGTTAGCGAGATCACTTGGATCGAGACAAATCATGCTCCCGAGTTAGCGGGATCACTTGTATTCAAGATTTACACAATCAAACTCCCGAGTTAGCGGGACTGCTTGGCTCAAAAATAAAACAAAACTGGTACTTGACATCAAAGATAATAAGACATAAATAATGCATGGTATCATGTATGCAAGAACATCATGAGCAGATGGCATATAATCATATATCGGACTGAATTTAGCATCATTATTCCTATCAGAACTATATATTATCATACATGATTATACGTGAACATAATTATTCCTAACCATTCATCTAAATTGATCTGGCATCATTATTTATAAAATTGAATTAGCCATATATCGAAACTGCTTGTATCAAGATTACACATCTAGCTATTGATACTGACATGAGCATAGTCATGCAAAAGCGTTCATTTACACTGACACGAACCTAGTTAGACAAAAAAGTCTTCATGTAAACTGACTCTATCATCTTCACTATAAGCATTCTGTTGTACTGAATACATCAAAACTGACTAGCATTTATATCCATAACTACACTAGTATGTTCATCTTTCACTATATTGTGAACTAAAACTCATATCAGAACTAGATATCGAACTGACCTATAAATTATCATTATACTTAACTATTTATCAAGACTGCACTGACATATGCATTCCTTAACTAAAACTAGCATGTGCATCTTAAATCATTGATTTAACTGAACTCACATTAAGCTATATATGATCACATCCATAACTTGCTATCTAGATGAGAATGAGAAAACAAAATATAAATTAGTAAGGTAAACTTCTTATGTTAACGCAAGCTTACACTTTACTTGCTACATATGCACGCACGCATCCAATTAATACTCATCGTGACGAGCTCGTTATGTGCACCAAGCTCCTATAATTTACGGTCATGAGTTTAGTATTTCTAATGGGTTACTGGGTCACCAGAGACCTTATATAAGTACCTACATGGGTTAGACCTATGACCACACATACGGAATATACATAGACCAAAGGTACTACAAGGCATACGCACAAGCCAGATACAAGCTTACCTCGACAAGCCACAGGGGTTGCCCTGGCAAGCAGCCCAATTGTGCACCTTGCCGTGGCAACCTTGTGAGGTTGCCGTGGCAAGCCTGATGCACAAGCTTGCCGTGGTGCCTTCTCTTACCTTTCTTGACCTCTGGTTCTCTTAGCTGGCTAAGCCTTCTCCACTGTATAAATCCTATAATTTCTTTTATATATTGTACTGAGAGCATCTTTGAATGTCTTCGTTTGGTATGAGAGTTCCAGAGTGCCATACTCATAGCTTACGACTCCGAAACCCTCACGCACGCTTATATATTAGTGCTGCCGGTTTGATCTCATGGGATCGACAGTAATGATTTAAATCTAATTTTAAAACAAACTAATGAAATAAACTTACGGTGTACCTTTTGGTAGATTGTAGGTATGACGACGTCGAACAATTTGGTATCGGGTTCGCCGAGCTTGTAAGAACTAGGGCCGAAATGAATTCTCTAAGAGCAAGGGTTCGTCTGCAAAACTCTCGCGACCATATCGTAGGGTCACTCTATGACTCACAATTCAAATCTAAGGTGTGAAGAGATGAAATGGAGAAATGGGTTTGCAAAAGCTAGCAGAGATTTACCTTAATGGCTGGCTGTGTTTTCAAGTATATGCAAGGTCCGTTTGGGAAGGGATTGAAGCAGGAAGAAGGAGACTACGTTGGCGGTTTTGTAGTGTTTTGGCTGCCCTTTGCGTGCATGGGAGTCACTAATGACTCATGCACTCGTGTAGTCAAGAGGCGATGAAAGTAGCTTATAAGCTACAAGGGGCTGACATCCTATATAAAGCTACCACTTGTTTCATATATAAGCATATAAAACAAAACAAACTTAACTTCAGTCTAAAACTCATACACTGCTTAAGTGTATAAGCCAGTTTAGTGTAACGCCATTAGTACCTAATGAACCTCATTAGTAATAATTAAACCTGATAGCAATTACACATATATACTAGATATAGTGTTAGTAAATAATTAAACTACTTAGTAATATGGGGATAGCATGTTTTTATTCGGTATATTTGGCTAATACACCTTAATGGCATATTAAAATTTATACTAACTATAAAATTTGTAATATACTACCTTTAAGTGTATGAAGGACTGGGTTGTACAAAAAATTTGACTGGGCCACTAAGGGCCTTACATTCGTATTGGTGTTGAACATCGAATGAAATATGTTCTTTGTGTCCCGTGTTAGGCGCACGCCTGATAGGGACCCGTGTCCCTATCCACTAATGGTTTTAAAATATGACAGCTGTTACAGCTTAATAATCTCAATATGCTCTTTTGAGTTTGTATTCACCTTACATATAATAAAAAAAATATTATGAATCACAGATGGTTTATCAAAGGCATTACAAGAATAAAAACAAGATATTATAAATGTCATAGCTCTGATTAAAGTTGCTAAGGTGAGATTGCAACTTATAAGAGACGACGAATGAGATTTTGTCATCAAAGAAGTATCTTTATTCTGCAACAAATATAAAATCAGTGTCCCTAACATGAATGATAAGTATGAAAAATCAGGGTGGCCATGACGCAGAGTTAAAGAAATAACATATCTACACCATTATAGTGTTGAATTATTTTATGTTGTTATTAATCAACAACTACAAAAGCTTAACAACTGTTTCGATAAAGTGAATATCGAATTACTTCTTTGTATAGCATGCCTATATCCAAGCAATTCATTATCAGCTTTTGACAAGGAAAAATTAATTTGGCTTGCTGAATTTTATCCGATTGAATTTCTTGTAATGTCTCTCGCGATTTGATAGTCAACTTGGGATTTACATTCTCTATGTATGCTCTAAAAGTGACTTCTCGAAAGTGGACGGAATTAATGGGCTTACTCAGAAAGTGATTGAGAAGAAAAAAATGTGTTTTATATTCACAAGTTTACTTGCTCATAAAATTGACATTAACCCTACATGTTGCCACTGCTACTGTTGAGAGGACATTTTCTGCTATGTATATTATAAAGAATAGACTTCGAAACCAAATGACAGATGAGTGGATGAATGATTGTTTGATCACATACATTGAGACTGACATTTTTGATTGCATATAAAATGAGAAAATTTTCCAATGCTTTCAGAATATAAAACCTCGTCGAGGAAAATTGTAATTTTTAAAAGATGTCTTTATTATAATAGTTGACTTTTTGGAGAGTTATTTGTCTTTGTTTATATTTTATTATTTTAAGAGGAAATTTTTTATTTTTTCTCTATTTAAATATGGGAGGTAAAAATTTTTAAATAATATATATCGCCTACGGCCCCTCCATCAAGTAAATCCTTCGTTTGCCCGTGCTTATGTGTGAAGCCATTGCACTTATATATTCATGGGTCCTGCTTCATTGTGTAGCACACACACCAACTTGTGTGTATTAGTTTTATCCAAGGCTTTGGCTTGGTGCAAAGCTTACACACACAATTTTTTAAGCACTAGCTCTTACTCAACCGGCATGGAGCTGGTATACCCAAAACCACTTACAACTAGATTCAGTGTTAAGCTATTACACCGTAACGATGTATTAGCCCTTGTTCAAAAGTTCAAATGAACCTTAAAAAACATCCAAAACAATTTCGCTAGAAAAATCCGAAACAGTACAATGTGCCGCAACTGACACGTATACCTAGCCATTGGGTATGGTTTCAGAAAAATGGAGATATTACAGATCTAGATATCTGCACATGAGCATCTTATTAGTAGCAAACTAGGGTCTAGTATCAAAATGGTAAATTATGTGACTGATCACTTATCGTCCTGTCATCACTACTATTTTGATGGCATCAAGTCTCTTTATCCCGACTATTGATGCGATGTGACCGAAAGCGGCACCGGCCTATACCTTGAGGGAGTGGAATCGGACGATCTGAAAATTGAGGCCTTCATCTACGTCCTCTGCTCCTCTGTAACCCTTTTACTTTACCGTAGCTAGTGTGGTTATCGCCTCAACCACACCCGTCGTCGTCCCGTCTACATACTGTACCGACTACCGACGTTTGATGAACCTCATGCCCCTGTTACTCGCAGGCTATTGATCTTGTAGCTACACAGTTGGCGAGCTTGGGTGATCGGGTGGATCTTCTTACTGTTGATTCCCTGTATAACCAAAGGATCTTACGCTTCATGGCTGAGCGTGTCTTTCCTGCTGAGACAGCTGTTTTGTTTGCTGAGCTTGACACTAGATATTCCACCTCGCACTAATTGGTGTCTTTAGGATTTGTTTGTTTGTTTAGGATTTTAGTAGTCTAGTTTCATTTTCATGGTTTTGTAATTAGTTTTATTTTACAATTTAGTTTCCTTTTCTTAAATTTTGTAATTAGTGGACGTTTAATCAATGACATTACTTTTCTTTTTATTATTGCTCTTGGACTTTCCATTTTATATTTTGTTATTGTATGATCTCACTAAATGCAGATGTTTTTGTTTTATTTCATCGTATCTTATCCATTGCCTACATGTAAATTTTTTTTAGTATGAGGTCCTTTATTCTATTGCTTGATCCACATGGCGGACCATGCAGTTCACTTCAGGTTTGGGTTTCAATAAGCTATACCTTATTATATAAGTGTTGATCATATAATAGAATATAATATCTATACAATCATTGAATTGGTTTTTCATAAGAATTATTTTTAATAATAATTAGTAGTATAATTTTTATTTATTTTTTTCACATTTATTGGAGTTAATGAAAAATTACAGATAATTTAGAAAATATTACTTTATTTGATTCAAAATAAATGGAAATTAAGATTTACAACTCTGAGTTGAAGTTAAATAGGTTAACTCTTATTTAATAGTGATAAATGTTGACATAATTAAGAGGCATAGATCTAAATTCCTTTACACCTTCATTACCATTTTGAGCTGGAATACATAGCTAATATATGAATCATAAATTTTTGAAAGACAATACCATGAGAAATTTGAACTTTTAACTATTCTCTTTGAGCAAATTTATTTCTTTCAAAAACTCGGAATTTTGATTTCATATTTTTGTTTTTGTTCTATGATCAATAGATCTTGAGACCATACGGTACCATCCAAGGTAACAAAATTGGTATCGGTCACGGGTATCGGTTTGCCGAGGACCGATATGACTCGGCCGATACCGATACGTATCGGCCTTTTTTTTTTTTTAAATCCACGTCTTGGTCGAAACCGAGATGTATCGGTCGATACCTAGAAACGTATCGGGTGATACGGGCTCGTATCGACCGATACAGTATCTGATACTTGAGTTGGGATACCGATACGTATTGGTTTGTCGAGAAACCGACACGTATTGTTGATACATATCGATATCGACCTATTTTTTATACCTTGGTACCATTAGACAGTCAATTTTTTATTTCATGTGACACATATCTCAAATTCTAACACATGGAAAATCACAGGCTTTTATGGAAACTCGATTACTCATAGAAGAGATATGTCATGGGACTTGCTTAAAAGATTGAGTCAGCAATCATCACTGCCATGGTTATGTTTTGGCGATTTCAATGAAATTACATCTGGTACGGAGAAAGCGGGTATACTCCCTCGACATTATGATAAAATTAATAGCTTCCTCGATGTTATTAGTTATTGCGGTTTTAAAGATTTGGGGTATGAAGGTTCTAAGTTCGCCTGGTGCAATGAAAGACAAGATGGGGAGCATGTTTATGAGATGACTGATTGAGCTTTTGCGACGGTCCCATGGATGCAACTTCACCCGCGCTACAATGTATCTCACCAGATTTCTTCACAATCAGATCACATCCTTGGTTTCATTCACACATCCAAATCCAAACCACTTAGACTCAGTGGTCATCGGCCATTCAGATTTGAAGCCATATTGAGTCATACTACAGATTGTGAGAAGGTTATAGCAGAAGTGTGGGACAATGAATAGGAACATAATCCGATTCAAAACTTGTGTACTAAGGTGGAATAGACGGCGACCCGTTTATCGATATGGAATAGAGATCAATTTGGGCACGTCCAAAAGCAATTGTCCAAGAAATATCGAGTGCTAGCGGATTTGCAAGAGAAAGCTATCATGGGTAGCAAGGTATCTGAGGAGCGGAAACTAAAAGTTGAAATTAACGAGCTATTAGAGTGGGAAGAGATTATGTGGAAATAGAGATCGTGTGAATTGTGGCTTAAAGAAGGTGATCGGAACACGATATTTTTTCATTCAAAAGCTTCACAGAGGAAAAGAAGAAACCATATTGACGGGCTCTTTGACTATCATGGTGTGTGGCATGAGGATGGAGAGAAGGTGGTATCGATTTGTAGGGACTTCTAAACAGATTTATTTACTTCTTCAAACTCGACACGTATCGATGAAGCCCTTCAAAATTTAACACCAATAGTCTCTCCTGAGCAAAATCAAATGTTGAATGGAGATTTCTCTCATGAGGAGATCCGAGCAACGGCTTTCCAAGTGCAAGCTCTCAAGACACCGGGACCTGATGGTATGCCCCCACTTTTTTTATCAAAAATATTGGCACATTGTTGGTAATAATGTAATTAGTTCTTGTATCGCTTACTTGAATGGGCTGCTTCTATCCACACTAAACAAAACTCACATCGTTCTCATATCAAAAGTCAAGCACCCAAAAGAATGACTGATTTTAAGCCTATTAGCTTCTGTAATGTCATCTATAAAATTATTTCAAAAGCAATTGCTAATAGACTTAAAATCATCTTACCTCATATCATATCCGAGAATCAAAGTGCATTCATCAATAGTTGCCTCATCACCGGCAATATTCTTGTTGCTTTAGAAATTGTCCACCATCTTAAAAATAAAAGATATGGGAGGAAAGGAAGTTGTGCATTGAAGCTAGACATGAGCAAGGCATATAATAGAATTGAATGGGAGTTCCTTGAAAAATTTATGTTACGGATGAGTTTTGAATCAATCTGGGTGAGGCTTATTTATGGGGTGCATTACTTCTGTTTCATATTCTTTCCTCATCAATGGGAATGTGGTTGGAGGTGTCAATCCAACTAGAGGCCTTAGACAAGGCAATCCGCTCTCACCATATCTGTTCATTATATGTGCAGAAATTTTCTCATCCCTCCTCACTAACGTCGTTCAATGTGGTAACCTATCGGGAATTAAAATCTGTAGGGGTGCACTATGGGTATCCCATTTATTTTTTGCTGATGACAGTTTAGTTTATGCTTATGCAGATGTTAATAAAATGAAAGAGATTTTAAATATTTTAAATCTCTATGAGGCTGCCTCGGGCCAAAATATAAATCTTGAAAAATCGGTCGTGATTTTTAGTGAGAATGTCCTAGCTGCTACACATGAAGCTATAAGGGGTATAGCTCAAATTAGAGAGGTGACGAACCATGAGAAATATTTGGGACTCCCGTGTGTTATTGGAAGAGCAAAGGCGAGAATTTCTTATGTCATCAAAGACAAATTAAGAAAAAAGATTTAGTGATGGAAAGAAAAGCTCATCTCTATAGCTGGCAAGGAGATCTTGGTAAAACCAGTGGCCCAAGCTATCCCAACATACACTCTGAGTTACTTCAAATTTCTAAAGAACTTCCTGCTTGAGTTTCAAGGGATGATGGCAAAATTTTGGTTGGGTCAGAGCAATAAAGAAAAGGGTATTCATTGGCTCGCTTGGAACAAATTATGTGTGGCGAAATGAAGTGGTGATCTCAACTTTAGGGAGTTGGAAACTTTTAATAGAGCAATGTTGGCCAAGCAATGTTGGAGGATTGAAAATAACCCTCAGTCCTTAGTGGCGAGAATCCTTATGGCGAAATATTTTCCGAGATCAAGCTTTACCCAAGCCAAAAAAGGTGTTAACTCATCTTATACGTGGCAAAGCATAATCTGGGGACGGAAGGTGATGGAGAACGGGCTGCTATGGTGTGTTAGATCGGGCAACAACATCAACATTTGGGAGGACAAATGGATCCCTCAACATTCCACTTTTAAGGTCATCACACCTAAGCCCACCGTTGCACCAAACTTGGTATTTGAGGTGATCACAACAGCACCATTTGGTTGGAATGAGTCATAAATTCGCACCTTGTTTCTCCATGATAATGCTGAATGTATACCCCATATTCCGTTGCCGAGAACGCCTACTAAAGATAGAAAGGCATGAGCTTACTCCAACAACGGTAGATTCTCTGTTAGAACGGCCTACCATGCAACACATCATGCACTTTTCTCTCATACTAGCTCAAGCCGAATAGCTGACTGTGACCTGCGGAAGGAGATCTGGGCCTGCAAAATGCCTAATAAGATAAAATCTTTTGCTTGGAGAGCATGCAGAAATATTCTCTCAGTCAAAATGAAGTTGAATTCAAAAATCAAGGAGATTGATCTTATGTGTGAAGTCTGCGGGGTTGCTCCTAAAAGCACATCTCATGCATTGAGGGATTGTGATAGGGCGGTGCGAACACGGTTCCTTTGCTCTCTTGGTGGCCAAGTATATTTCTCTAAAGATCAAGATTTTGCCTGTTGGGTTGAAAGTTTTATCAAGCAGCATGGGAATGAAGATTTAAATATATTGTTCACCATAGCTTGGGAAATCTGGGGGGATAGCTTGGGCAATCTGGGGGGATAGAAACAAGATCACTCATGGCAAAAAAGTGGAAGATGTTGGAAGAATTGCTATATTTGAGAAAGAATATCTGGATGAATACTTGGAGGCAAATAAAACTGCTCCATCTGTGAATGAGAGTACATGTAATCCCATATGAAACCCACCTCCTGAATATTTCAATGTGATGTGGATGCAGCTTGGAAAGCGTCCTCAATGGTTGCGGGAATTGGAATTATCATTAGAGATGCAGATTATCAGCCAATTGGAGCTATGACCAAAAAGATCTAGTGAATTCCTAATGCGGAGCAGGAAGAATTGGTAACTGGTCTTGAAGGTATTACACTGGCAAGGGATCTAGTAACACTATCCTAGAAAGTGATGCAGAGAATGTCATCACCAACATCGTCAATTCTGGGGAGCACCGGCGTAGCCATATAGAAGGGTGTGGGGGCTCAAGCCCCCATTTCACTCTAGAGTTTCTATTAAGTATGGTTTATGTACAACCTTTGTTTGTATATAAGTCCTCAAATCTATGATGTAAAAGCCCCCAAATCATCTCAAGCCCCCATTTGACTCTAGAGTTTCTATTAAGTATGGTTCATATACAACCTTTGTTTATATATAAGCCCCCAAATTTATGATGTATAAGTCCCCAAATCAATGGTAAAATAACTACTAACATTATATTTATAATTTGTAGCTCTCACTAACAAAAATTCCTGGCTACGCCCCTGCTAGGGAGGATCTATCCCATAACAGTATGATCATCTACTCTATTAAGGAAATATTTGTCTTTATTTACACTATCAATATGTTTCGGTTCGCAAATCAGCCAACAAGGTCGCTGATATTCTGTCAAAAGTTAGTTTGACTTCAGACCTTTCTACAGTATGGGTGAAAGAAATTCCCCCAATTGTTCATGATGCTATAATTTCGGAGATTCTTTGAATGAAATCCTTCTTTGTTATAAAAAAAAATAAAAGATAGCCCTAAAATCAAGTTTGAGCGTGATGTGTGTCATTGAATTTATTGTCAAAAAGATGCGTGTAAAACATAAAAATTGCATATTTTTTAATTAATCACATTTTTTTGAAATAAAAATATGTTTAATCATGAAAGGAGCAATTTTTCAAAAAATTGCAATTAAAACCCAAAATTTCCAAAATTTGGTAAATATGGGGATGTGCTCTTAATTAATGGGCATTTTAGCTTGCTCATTAATTATGAACGAAGCACACATATGCTCATTTTGCTTTTAAAGAAAAGTAGAGGAACTATAATGGTTAAATTTGACCTTGTCAAATAAAAAGTAAAAGGTTTGGACTCTCATGGGTACTTCGCCCCAAAAAAGCTCTAGAAGCACCTACGTAGGTAGCCTCCTCATTTGCCAGGTGTCGGGCAGGTGGGTGCTTTTGGTAGGTGCAAAACCTCTGACCTAATGGGATAATGACTTCTTATAGGACATTTAAACACCAAATGGTAATTAAATGATCTAACATCATTAAAATATCACTTATCATCTCACACCATTGAAGTGTGATTTGTCACTATGCCATATAGCATACATCTATAATCAATCTAAATCATCCAAGGACCAATCTTTCATTAGAATATATCTCAACAGAATGAAACATGCTAATAAAAAGATATGAATCATCCGATTGACGAGCTTTAATATCAATCATTTAAAACGAAAAATAATGATTGATATTATAATAAACTGATCACATGAAATAAATCTCTCTAAAACAAGTTTTTTTAGGCCTGTTTGATTTCAATCTATCATCCATCACTTTGATGGTATAGATCACACGCTTTCCAAACCAAACCATTCATGGTATAAGATCACTTCATCACTATTTTTCGTGATTAGATGAGTTCGCAATAGTTTTTCTCTCGAAGGTTTTTCCCAGTCCCGGGTAAAGAGCAAGCATATGCGAATATGCCACTTCTTTCGGACTCCTAACCCTAAGCGTAACCCTACCTAACCCTAAACGTAACCCTAGTTACCCAACCAACCCTCTATTAAAAACCTCTAAAAGTAAAACTCCACTAAATCTCACCACGTGTCCCAAATCAACGGCCCAGATACCATTCCTCGTCCTATATAAACAACTCCATCAAACAAAACGAGCCCCAACAGCCGCATCCAGTTTCTGTCTCCTTGATCTCAGAAACAAAGCGAACGGCAGTCTGTCACCAATGGCCTCCAACCCTAAGGTCTTCTTCGACATGGCGATCGGCGGGGCGCCCGCAGGCCGCATAGTAATGGAGCTCTTCAACGACGTAACCCCGCGCACTGCCGAGAACTTCCGCGCACTCTGCACGGGCGAGAAGGGAACCGGGCGCAGCGGGAAGCCTTTACACTACAAGGGCTCCTCCTTCCACCGTGTGATCCCCAAATTCATGTGCCAGGGAGGCGATTTCACGGCTGGGAACGGGACGGGGGGCGAATCGATCTACGGGGCAAAGTTCGCGGACGAGAACTTTGTGAAGAAGCACACGGGGCCGGGGATCTTGTCGATGGCGAATGCGGGGCCGGGGACGAACGGGTCGCAGTTCTTTATATGTACAGAGAAGACGGAGTGGCTGGACGGGAAGCATGTGGTGTTTGGGCAGGTTGTAGAGGGGTTGGAGGTTGTGAGGGATATTGAGAAGGTGGGTTCTTCTTCTGGGAAGACTGCTAAGCCTGTTACTATTGCTGATTGTGGGCAGCTCTCTTAAAGATGATCAAATTATTAGGGTTTTTTTTATTTGCTATGGCGTTTTAGGATTTTAGGGTTTCGTTTGTTTTTTTTTTTTTTTTTTGGGGGGTTTGATGTGTAGAGAGAGCAGTGGTTTTCATGGAAAAAATAAGAGTTAGTGTGCTTTCCAAAGTTTGTATCTGTTGCCGCAGAAGTTTATTCACCGTGCGCACGGCTAGTTTAATGAAAAGCCTTTTTTTGGAGTTTTGTTATTTTATGATACAAAAGTCAAAGAAATGACTGTTTATTAGATATTGAGATCGGATTTAGAATCTTTCTCACGGTAGATCCTAAGATCATGGGTGTACCATCGGATGGTCAGATTCATATGGCACGTTGCCTCCATTTTTTATGGTACGCCGGTGTAATCATCCGATCTGATCGCGTGATTTTAAGCTCTAAGCTCATGATCTTGAGACTTTTTGTTTAGTAGATAAATATGAAAAAGTATTCCCATCATCTGATCCAAAGAGGTCAACCGATTGTACTATGCGGTGTCAGTAACATAAAAGTGTGACCCATTGGACAGGGTCAAAGCTGAACATAAAGTCGTTGATTTATTTTCGGGTGCAAATCATACACGAAGATAGAATCATCGTGACCGTTTAATCAATCGATTAACATATATAATATTATAAGAGGGAAATGGTCAGGTCTGGTAGAAACTGATTTTGTGATCTGATTATTAGCATGGATCAAAATATCGTCCAACGATGTAATATATTAAATGTACCGATTCCTTAAACTATATGCTATGTATCGAATACATTTACGGACCGGTTCTTATGCATATTGTCCGATGTGTATCAGTTTTTTGCTTGATCGATACCTACCGGCTTTCTGACATTTACATCTATGATTATTAGGATCATATGTAGTCAAGATTCTCTCATATCCAATGACTTCAACTCTAATTGAACCCTAAATAAGATTCAACGAGTTGGACTTGATGTTCGCCCAAATATCATATGGTCAAATGATATTGTGTTCGCCCAAATATCATATGGTCAAATGATATTGATTCAAGTTTTGTGTTAAATAAAAAGGTAATTGTTCGATTTGATATTTGGTTGATCGATCAAGAGGAAGGTTTTGATGATGAGGGAAGGTGAGTAGAGAGATGCGGCCATCATAATGAGACGCCTCATCTTGGATCTGGTAGAGAACTTTGATTGTTAAAAATAATTTCATATGAGGATATATTTAACAATTTGACCAAATCTCTGCATTTTTGTTTGCAAAGTTTTCAGAGTGATTTTATAATTGAGATGTGTTTCTATGTCTCTTGGATTATTTAGATTGATGGGAGATATATATATCATGTGATATAAGAGTGAAACTATACTTTAATGGTGTAAGATCAAAGAGTAATATCATTTGAAACATTTTTTCCTCTTTTTTAATCTTTGATGTCTCCCCTAAATTCGCCTACCCGATGTGTGTTGAAATTATGAGATTTCAAATAATGTCATCATTTTGTGTAGATTTGGTTAACTGAATTCAAATTAGAAATTTTGGTTTTAGGTTTGGTTAAAGTTTGAAAACATAAAGGCGGAAATCAAACTGAAACTAAACAAAATCAATTTGATTTTCAGTTTCGGTTTGTCTCGATTTTTAAATTTATTCTTTATGTAATTTTACTATTAATTATTATTATCTTTTTTTCTAATTTTGGGTAAGTTTTCTGAACCTATTTAAATGCATTGTAGTTTTGCCTCGGCCATCTAAAATCGAAAGAATTTATTTATGTCCAATTTAGAATAAGGATAGGTGGCCAACTTCTTGGAGAGAGCGATGTTCGGGATGCAGCTTCATGGACCTCTTGTTGGGCCTGATAGGTGGGGGTATCACACCCTTTTCAAAGGACTCATTCGTGGCGCTTAGTTTACCAACTTCAGACCAATTTTTAGTCAGCTCTAACATTGAGAACTAGACTAACCACCGATGTTAGACTAAGATGGATGCGTAAAAGTAGGCTGTTGTCTCGGCAATAATAAGCCAAGCTAATATTAGCTAACTGTTCTTTCGGTTTCAAATTTCGGTTCAAAACTTGCATCGCTAATTTTATGAGGCGAGGGCCACCCTATTGTGATTAAAATATTAAATCTATTAAAGTTTGTTCTAATTGGAGATTATCATGTGGTTGAGATATCATCATTCTCATCACATCTTCCCATCGCAATATTTTTCGTCTCTTCTCAATATCTAGGTTTAATGGCCATGACGAGCACTTTTAACGTGCTTAGAGCTCTTAAGGACGTCTCAAGGTCGCAGCATGTTGCTGTGATGGGCAAACAAATACATGAGCTAAACCTATGGGCTATTTTTAAAATTTTCAGTTTTGAAATTGGGTACCGTATTTCGCAGCCAAAGATTTTGTTTATGCAGTCAGCTTTTCGGCCATTGAAATTGCTGACTGCCTTTAATGGGACCACGGAGATCAATTTTCTTCCAAACAATAGATCTTGAGTTATTGACTCACCTATTTGATTCCACGTAACATCCCGAAAAGTGAACTTAAGAACCCTTCTCATGGTGCATGAAATCACATCTGACCATTTGATAGGTGAGTCATGATCAAGATTGATTGTGTGGATTTACCCATCAGGGTTGGTGTAGTTGATAGGGGACTTTGGTTTGTTTCCAATAGGTTATGGGATCAAGTGTTGGTGTTTCCCTTATGCGATAATAAG
Source organism: Chloranthus sessilifolius (assembly GCA_021018995.1). Classification (NCBI taxonomy): domain Eukaryota; kingdom Viridiplantae; phylum Streptophyta; class Magnoliopsida; order Chloranthales; family Chloranthaceae; genus Chloranthus; species Chloranthus sessilifolius. Next base: position 65,417,800 of record CM037595.1, read on the forward strand.
ATGCCCCGCATAGTGTGTCAATCTTGAAATACTCGTTTCATGGTGAGGGCGAGGGCATCCCTTAGGGCTCGTTTGACACTTTCTGAGCTTTCCCCTGAAAAGCTCAGAAAATCACTACCTCAGTTTTTGCCCATAAACTTGAAATATAAGGAAAGTCACTTTCCTTGGGAACGTTTTTGAATTACTCATAAAGTCATTTTCCTCCCATTTATGATATTTTCTTGTATTCCCCACTTTCTCAAGAAAATGTCAGAAGGTGCATTGTGTTCTTTTGTACACTATAGCCGCACGTATTTATATCGTTCATCTAAGTGATTATATTGATTGGATGATCGCCAAAATTTATAGACATCCAATCGATAATCTGTTGAAGACTTCTATTGGGCAGATTATATGAATACCATTTCAAACGTGGATTCTTTTATGTGGTTGTCACTATATTATGTGTATGATAGAAATATAGGAAAAAGTAATGTCGATATAAGGCTACCAACATTATATACTAGGAAACGAGTTTGGAGTAAACGAGTAGTATATTCAATTATGCCATTGCATACAAAATTATGGCATAATATAAACCATCATAATTTTAAAATTACTTATAAAACTTCAAACTAATATACAAGAAGAGAAGAGGCATCGTCATCGTCGTCACCATCAGACGAGTGGGTGGAAGTCGCAGTATGCTTGGGGGACCTGGTTCCAACGTCAAAGTTGTCGAACAAGTAACGAGTTTGGGGCATTAACAACTCCTCCTTGGAATCAGAAGAGTCCGAGCTTACGACCACGGGATTGCGCCGCATCCCCCCTCAATTGTACCTTTTCCCTCTCAATGGTTGATTGGGGGGCGGGGGGTAAGACATATATTGGTCTATAAGGTGGTATCAGAAATGGAGGTCGGGCATGGCATCGGCCTGCTGATGGACAATGGGTGGGAACGACTGGTGGGGCGGGTGCCAGATTGGTGGTGGTGCAGGAGCCATTTGTTGGGCGGGCGCATGAAATTCTGGGGGCACAAGTGGGAGTTGAAGGGGTCAGGGCTGGGATTGCTGCTGCAGCTGGGGATGTCGTATAGGTTACGACATTGATTAATCACAAAATTTACCATTTTAATACCCTTAACTGAGTGATGTTAGACCCCAATTTGTTACTAATGAGATGCTGATGTGCAGATATTAAGATCAGTGAGCAAAAAAGAGTCAAAATGTTAATATTCGCCAAAATATACTTTTAAAGCAATAAAAAGAAGATCGTTCAAAATCATGATCCAAATCATAAATGATGACTGAGCAAAGCCGGAAAAGAAAGAGAGAATCGTATTTACGATTCCATAGAAGAAAGCTCAGGACTGGAGAGAACGAAATGGATTACGATCGATCGAAAGTAAGGAATCGTACTGTAGAGAATAAGGAAAATCGTAATTACGATTTTGTAATATAAAACTTATATTGCTGCTGAAGATCACGTAAAGAGATGCACCGCCATGCACAAAATAGAAATAACTCTTAAATTATAAGTCTTGCACCTACGGATCTAATAATATTGGCAAAAATTTTGAAGATCTCTGCTGCTGAAATTAAGGAGAAAATTCCTGTGCGCATCTACTATTCAAAGCAAGGAAGATTAGAATTAGGAAGTTTATAAATTTAGAAAACTCTTGTTTTTAGTAGTTTATTTTAATTAGAATTCGAATAATGCAAATTGACCCCTTATACAACTATTAATAAGAGGGCTTAGTACTCAGAATTTTTGATCATTTAAGGATTTTCGATCTTAATTGACGACTAAGAGAGAAATCTGGAAGATCACCCTTAGAGTAGTTTTTATTTGTTTTCTAGTGTAGAGTATCTGAAGTTTCTCAAAAGCAATTGACGACTGCAATTGAGAAGCGAAAGATCAATTTATTTGCTTTCTAGTTTAGAATTATTTTTATGCATTTATCCTGCTTTGTAAACATCCAAATTTTTTTGATTTTAATTAGGGACTAAAATATTGAATTGAATGATATTAGTGTAATGATATTTTATTTTCATAAATATCTATAAAAATCTAGTTTTTAATTGACGCCTAAACTCTGGAGGACTGCATATTAGTGTAACGGTATTTTAATTTTATAAATATCCGAGAACTGAAGGAGACTAATTGATGATTAGAATCTGGAAGGACGAGGATTTAGATTTATTTTCTGTAATTTATTTTCCTGCACTTTAGTTTAAAGAACCATTGTTTAATTTTTTAAAGGCAAATAGAAGTTTTTATAGTTTAACTTTCCTCGTGGGAACGATGCCATAATTGTGCTGCAATTTCTGTTGTGCGCTTGCAATAGATTAAGACAGATCATAATTCTTAGAGCTGTCAGGCATTGGTGGGTCCAATATTACCAGGTCAATCCTACAACGGGCGATTATGCTGCTCTCGAGGAGGATGAACCTGTATGGGAATGGGGAGATCCTGGTGTTCCAGGTATTTCTACAATACAAATATGTATTTTTCTAAAGAAAAAAAAAAGAAAGTCTACACAATTTTTATAATCATAAACTATCAAAAAAATTATTGAGTAGAGGAATCGTCTTGCACAACTTAATCGCTTTATTTTTGGGATATAATAAAATAACAAAGACAGAATAAAGATAATAATAACTCTTGCAAAAGTTTTACACAATCAATCTACGTGCACACGAGCATCTGGTGTGGATCCTATCACTGTATCTATAGCATCGTCACATTGCGTGACGTCTGATACAATTAGACTGTTGGTTTCTCTTTGTGACACGTTTATATTATGGTCAAGCAATGCATTTATTACCTCTTCGTATGAATTTAAGGAGTGATAATATACTTATCGAAAGCCAATTTCTTCTCGCTCATTCTCTCCAACTATTATAAATTTCAGGTCGCCGGCCTATGAAGGCAACATAATATTTGGTGATCGGTCTCAAAAATAGTATAATTTATTCTCGAATCTCGACATTGTTAGCTCTCATTTGACTACTAATATATATTTTTAGTTCGTGTTGTGTTGTAATAGGTGTAAATGCGGGATAAACGATAAATATGTTAAAAGAGTAAAGTTAAAGGAGTTTTGAGTCTATGACAAGAACCTACCAGAACAACATATAGCAAAATGAGTGCCAAAGTTTATACATAGATCTTCTAGACCTGGGGCTGATACCATTGGAAAGAAGACATTCTCATCTTTCCAACAATCAAAGAATCGCCGGATTCCGAGCTATATATAAAAAGTTATGGCCGAACGAAAAATGCAAAAAAGTGCAAAATTTGCAGTTTCGACCGGTCGGAAATGAATTTGTGATTGGTCGAAAATGGGATTTCCAGAATGCAAACAGGGACCGCCCTAGATCTTTAAAGATTCATAAATCAGATTTTGGACTGGTTGAAATGACCATTTCGACCAGTCCAAACTACACAATAGAGAGGGTTTTTCCTATATACATTATCATGACCGGTTGAGCTCCATTCTCGACTGGTCAAAGGTGGGATTTTCTGTAGATCTTCAGGCACGCAGTTTGGGATTCTTCCTAATTTTTAGGCGCGAACAATTGGATTTCTTCATAAAATTAAGACTCCACAATCTTTTATCTTCCTAGTTTAGATAAGATTTATTCTAAGGTTTGTTTTCTAGTAGAAATCGATGTTCTAGGGCCTTATACATTTATAAATAAGGACCCTAGGTTAGGAATAAAGTAGCTTTTAGCCCTAAGGCTGTTTGCTCGTAGTTTAGGGTTAGATAATAGTTTTAGAATGGATTGGGATTGATTGTAATTAACGACTAGAGGCTGATTCAGCAATGATGAAGATTTCTGGATCGATGCGGGCTTAAAGTTCTAGGCTGCGATCTCTTGTAAATTTCATATGAGTATTCAATAAACTTTTGTTTCTTTCTTTATTTTGATTCCTGTTTTAATGGTATGATTGCACGTTTGAGGTTCCGATTAGATCGAGAATGAGACGGTAACATTGCAATCTTATTTAGAATAATCTCAGTGGCCTTGTAGAGATTGGGGTTAGCTTAGATAGGATATTCACCGACGGACTAGGCCATGTAGGGTAGTCTTTGTTGGTTCGTGCAATGATGCTTTGACGATTAGATTTCTCTAACTCGCGATTAGATTTCTCTAATTTATTAAAAAGTAACTGAGCTGGCCAGGAGTTAGCCTAGGAGTGGGGGTACCAGGGATTCAAAATAGGAAAGAAATAGGAGATTATTAGATATAAGTTTGAGATCTAAGAGAGATCTCAGTTTGCCTTCCCATATCTTTATCCAGGTCTGCTAGGTTTTCTCTTTATTTTTAGGATTAATTTAGGAAACTTAAAATATATAATTATTATATAAAATAGAGATTACATAAGATAAATGACAAGTCCCTGTAGTTCGACACCCTTGTACTCGCCCAAGTACACTCGAACTTGTGCACTTGGAAGGTTTTGAAATAAAACGATCAACTTTTTGGCGTCGTTGTCGGGGACTTCCGTTTTATCTTGTTTGATTTCTATTCTATATTGTACTTGTGTATCATATACTAACCCTAGTAGTTTGATTTTTATTTTGTAGGATCGAGTCTGCTAAGGCTTATCACAGGACGCCGCGAGAGGCCACGAATTGAAATATCGAAAGCTCGAGGTTACCAAGGCTTGTCACGGGATGCCGCGAGAGGCTAAGGTGTGTATTTTCGATTTCCATTAGTTAGGTTATCTAAAAAAAAAGATTAATAAAAAATAATAAAAAAAAAAAAATATATATATATATAATAAAAAATAAAATAATAATAATAATAAATAAAGTAAGATAAAATAACAATAATAATAAAATGGGCGGTATTTCGAGGGAGGACATAAAACCCATGGCTTTTTGTCCATTCTCGACAGGTCGAAACTCCATTTCGACCGGTTGAGTTCTCTTCTATAGCTTCAGGAAAAGAGGAGACAAAGAGCATATTGCTCTCTGCCTTAACTGGACTGGTCGGAAAGGGTTCTCGACCAGTCAAGATTATATGTGATAGATATTCCATAATCTCTGTTCACTTTCGACCAGTCGAGGTGCCATAAATAAATAAATAAATAAATAAATATATATATATATAAGTGTAAAATCTGGGCTGAGAACTTAGTTCTCCACCAGACTTTGACCGATCGAAACTGATTTCGACCGTTCGAGTTGCTCATGAAGGAAAAGAAGGAAAATAGTTTCGACCGGTCGAAATGGATTTTGACCGGTCGAATCCGAGGAATAAGATTCAAAATAGAAGCTAATTTGAGAATACATAATTCTCCTATATTTTTTACTGGTCGAGTTGATCAGGGCTATATAAAGTCCTGTGATTGATCGAAATTCCATTTTCGATCGGTTCAAACCCTAAATCCCCAATTTCTTTCTTCTTCCATGGTTGCCCTCTTGTTGTTCTTAATGTTTATTATTTTTTGTAATCAAGGCATTGCACCATTCAGGTTTGGGGGTGTTTGCGCTTATTGTGTGATTCATGTTTTATCATTCTACATCCTATACTTGACCACTATTTAGTACACCCTCAAAACCACATAATGGCATATAGTTTTGAACCATAATTATTTATTTTCTCGAATTTTAAAACTATTATTGCCAATGCATGTGAATTTGAATTAAAAAATATTTATGCCATGATAAGATTGCTGTTGTTTAGGATAATTAATTCCTTTGTAAACATTTAAGGATAGGTTTGAATTTCATGCTTAGAAATATTTTGCACCTCTACCATGCTTAAGTCTGAAAATCAAAGGATTAATTTGAATTTTGAATCTTAAGATCCTAGGAAAGACTAAACCCTGAAAGCTTTAGAACTTGTACCTCGTTCTCGATGAGTGTTAAAATAAATTTGGAGTATCTTTGAATTCGTGCCATGTTTAATCTCATATGCTTCACTTGGTTTATTTACTTTGCATGCTTTATATCATTGTAATAGGATACATTGCTCTTTAACTTGAAACAAATAACCATCTTTATCACCTTGTGAGGAGATGATCGAAGGCTGTCTTTAGCTCGCTTGTGCCTAAAATATCCCACCTCATACAAATTTACCTTTTAGTATCCTTTTCGAGCTTGTTAAAATTTTTTTAATAAGCCATGTTAACCATACCCCGACACCATTTATGAAAATTTAAACTTTACCCTTCAATCTCTGAGAAATTGGGAATGAGGGATGAAAGTAAATGGGATGAGAGGCATGAGAGTAGTGTTTACTAGGAACATATGGCAGAGAATTATATGAAAAAGAGAGAGAGAAAAAAAAGAAAATGGTAGAAAATGAAAAATAAAAAAAATGACATGAATTCAAAAGGAAAAAAAGGGATTAAGAAGAAAAGAAAGTTGATAAAAAGTAAAAGACAAATTCTAAAAAATTCGAAGAAGAAAGAGTAAAAATTTAGAAAATCAAATTGTATTTCTTTTCCCGGTTTCTCTGAGAATTTGAGCCCAACTTCCCTTTCTTTCTTAACCTTTACCCGAGCCCCGTTACAACTCGGAAAAAGACTTCTTGATCCAATCTTTAGTGGTAAGTACCTTGTGAAGAGTGATAGCGCAATGTCTATGGTGCTTGGTATGACATGCTATGGATACAAATATCTTTTACTATGAGATTTCTTTTAAATTCTTTGATGCGCCATGTTTCTTATGTCATGTGAGACCTTTTGATTTGCATTGTAACTCCTTCTCACATGTGTGTAAAAAAGTGAACAATTTATCCGAGCGAGTTTGTTTTGAGTGTATACCTAAGGTGAGGATTGAGTCGAATCTTGGGATCCGATGATTCTTTGTTTAGATTAGTCCCGCGATGGAAAGGTTTTCGCAGCACTCTAGGCATGAGTGAATAATTTCTCCAAGGATCGAACCATTGGTTTAATTTGAATAGGCAACAGTAGGCTTAATGTAGCATTGGTATTTGAGAATGAAAGTTTGTATGTTAAAGTAATTACTGGTTTTTATTTTTAAAAGTATATATCATATGAAAACCGCTTTTGGAAAACTCAATTTACTGATGGTTTAAAAAGTTTGTGGGTGTCTTCATTAAAAACCCTCAGGAGACACAACTCTTCCACTAGGGATCACCTAGGGGTTTAAAGGCTTGTTACATATGCTAAATGCAATCGTGCTCCCTATGAAAGTGGCTCTTATTTTCATAGATTAGCTTGCGCAATATTAGATTAGTTTGTTTTGGGGTAAGATTTGAAGATTATCTTTGCTCGAGGACTAATAAAGTTGAGGTTTGGGGCTCTCAAAAGTAGAATAATTTATCCCAAAATCTCGGCATTGTTATCCCTCATTTGACTACTAATGTATGCTTTTAGTTCGTGTTGTATTGCAACAGGTGTAAAAGCACGATAAACGATAAATGTGTTAAAAGAGTGAAGTTAAAGGAGTTTTGAGGCTATGGCAAGAACCTACCAGAGTAATGGAGAGCAAAATTAGTATCAAAGTTTACACAGAGATCTGCTAGAGCTGAGGCCTATACCATTGGAAAGAAGACTTTCCCATCTTTCCAACGATCAAAGAATTGCTTGATTCCAAGTTATATATAAAAAGTTATGATTGGATGAAAAATATAGAAAAGTGCAGAATTTGCAGTTTCGATCGGTCGAAAATGAATTTGTGATCAATTGAAAATGGGATTTCCATAATGCAAATAGGGACCGCCCTAGCTCTTTAAAGCTTCATAAATCAGATTTTGGACCGGTCTAAATGTCCATTTTGATCAGTTTAAACTACACAACAAAGAGGGTTTTTCCTATATACATTATCTTGACCAGTCGAGCTCCATTCTTGATCGGTCAAAGGTGGGATTTTCTGCAGATCTTCAGGCGCGTAGTTTGGGATTCTTGCTGATTTTCAGGTGCGAACAATTGGATTTCTTCCTAAAATCAAAACTCCATGATCTTCTACATTCCTAGTTTAGATAAGATTTGTTCTAGGATTCGTTTCCTAGTAGAAATCGATGTTCTAGCAACTTATACATCTATAAATAAGGACCCTAGGTTAGGAATAAAATAGATTTTAGCCCTAGGGTTATTTGCTCATAGGTTAGGGTTAGATCACAGTTCTAGAATGGTTGGGATTGATTATAATCATCGACCAGATGCCAATTCAGCAATGATGAAGGTTTCTGGATCGATGCGTGCTTAAAGTTCTAGGCTGCGATCTCTTGTAAATTTCAGATGAGTATTCAATAAACTTTTATTTCTTTCTTTATTTTGATTCTTGTTTTAATGGTATAATTGCACATTCGAGGTTTCGATTAGATCGAGAATGGAAGGATAACGTTGTAATCTTATTAAGAATAATCACTGTGACCTTGTAGGGATTGGGGTTAGCTTAGATAGGATATTCACCGACGGACTAAGCCTTGTAGGGTAGTCTTTGTTGGTTCGTGCAATGATGCTTTGACGATTAGATTTCTCTAACTCACGATTAGATTTCTCTAATTCATTACGAAGTGACTGAGCTAGCCAGGAGTTAGCCTAGGAGCGAGGGTACTAGGGATTCAAAATAGGGAAGAAATAGGAGACTATTTGATACAAGTCTGAGATCAAAGAGAGATATCAGCCTGCCTTCCCATATCTTTATCCAGATCTATTAGGTTTTCTCTTTATTTTTAGGATTAATTTAGGAAACTTAAAATATATAATTATTATATATAATAGAGATTAAATAAGATAAATAACAAGTCTCTGTGGTTCGACACCCTTGTACTCACCCAAGTTCATTCAAACTTGTACACTTGCAAAGTTTTGAAATAAAATGATCATTTGGTCATGATATCTGCAAATATATAAAGAATCTTATGATGTTAAATCTACACATTAGAGAATATGATGATATAATTTATTATAGTCATTAAACATATCGAGGAACTATCAATATATAACACTAATTGTACAGTCCATAAAATTTCAAAGCAGCTGCCAACTAGATTGTGCAACCCCCATTCTGTGAGTTATGTCATCACGAAATATGCTCATCCACTTACGATTTCGTCTTGATTGTGGACATTCAACATTTGGATCTTCCTCTTCTACGAAATCCTTGTTCGGCAACTCCACGCATTCCTCTGACCATTCGTTGAAGAATGGATCTTTCCGATTGTATGTTCTTATGTAATTGTGTGTAACGCAACATGCGGCAACTATCCTCACTTGGGTTTTCAGTGAAAACCTTGTGCGAACGTGGAGAATTGGGAAGCATTGCTTAAGGGCCCAAAACATCCGTTCTATAATGTTACGTATTGATGCATGTTTCTTGTTGAATAATTCTTCGGCAGTTACTGGGGGATTGGAGTTGTTGAACTCCTGAATATGATATCGTACTTGATCGTCTTAAATATAAAGCCTCAGTTTGAATGTACTAGGGCAAGTACAAGGGTGTCGAACCATAGAGACTTATCGTTTACCTTATCTAATCTCTATTTTATTTTAATAAGAGTATATAAAATTAAGTTTTCTAAATAAACTAACATAGAAAGAAAACCTAAAATAGTTTTGAAATAAGAGATGAGAAGGCAGTCTAGGATCTCTCTTGGATCTTAGGCTCGTATATAATAAATCCTATTTCTTTTCTAGTAATGAATTCCAGGTACCACCACTCCAAGTTACAAGCTTTGTCATATCATATATGAATTAGATAAATCTAATCGTCAAGGCATTATTGTAGTAACCAACAAAAACTTCCCGATAAGGCCTAGTCCATCGGTGAAGATTCTATCTAGTCTAACCCCAATCCCTACAAGGCTACTGAGATTAATCTAAACATAATTACAACGTTACTATAATGTTCTCGATATATTTGAAACTTCAAACATGCAATTGTACCATAAACGAAATTCAAAAAATAGAAAAAGACTATTATATATAAAAAATTTACAAGATATCCCAACCTGAATCTTTTAGCCTCGCATCGATCGAAAGACCTTCATCATTGCTGAATCACTCTTGGATCGATGATTACAATCAATCTCACTCTATTTCAGAACTGGAAAACTAAACTAAACCTATAAATACTCACACTAAAACTCTCTAGAAAAGCTCTACCATGAGGATTGCCTAAAAGCTAACCCTAGGGTCCTTATTTATAGAGTATAAGACCCTAGAACAACTGTACACGACAAGTATCTCTCCAAGATCTGTGAAAATCAGTTGGAGGAAGAAGAATCAGGAAGGAGAGTGATAGACCAGAGAAAACCCAACTGAAAGAGCTGATTTCTCTCGTGGAAACTTTGCTTCGACCGGTCAAGAATGGGTCTCGACTGGTCAACTTTATAAGTGGATCTTTCGTTCTTCTGTTTACTCTGGTGTCGATCGGTTGAACTGGTTTTGACCGGTCGACTTTTGTATTATTGAAGCTCCTTTGCATTCGACTTGTCGAAAGTGATAATTTGACCGATTCAATTGGATCCTTTTCTTCTTTGTATTTCTCCTAGGCAACTCTCTACTGCGCGACCTCGACTGGTCGAGTTTGCAGTCTCAATCGGTCGAAATGGCCTTTTTGAACATTCTTCAGCTGGTTCCTCTTGGATTCTCTTGCCATTGCTTTAGATTTCTTCTTAACCTTGCTCTTTTAACTATTTTTATATAAATCCAACCTTTGGACCTGTTGCAACACAACATGAACTAAAGGCATCCATTAATAGTTAAGTGAGATCTAACAAGGCCAAGATTTGGGTATAAATTATACTATTTTAGAGGCCGATCACACCCCCAAACCTCAACTTTGCTAGTCCTCAAGCAAAGACAACATTAAAATCATAACCCAAAAGCAAAACTAAATTAACCTAACAATATACAAACTATTCCAAAATTGAAAAGCCACTTTTGTAGGGAGTACGATTGTATTTAACATATACAACAAGCCTTAAACCCCTAGGTGATCCCTAGTGGAGGAGTTGTGTCTCCTGAGGGTTTTCAGTGAAGACGCTTGTTGGTAAGCATTTTTTCTAGGTTCTTTTCGGTCCTCGAAAGAAGTGAACCAATTCGGTCCACGTGGACTATGGCAGAAAGAGGTGAAATAAACTAGGAAATATAAAATGCTAAAAAGAAAAAGGTAAATTTTAAACAGAGAGTACCTGGGTTGATGCGATCGCCACCTGTAGATATTTATCGATGTTGCAACATGTCACTGATCATGCTTTACAGGACGTGGGTTGACTCCTTTACTGAATGTCGGCCAACCAACTTCAACAGCTACGGGTTGCCTAAGGTTTAACTAGTTTGGTTTCCTATTTCTACTAGGATTTATCTAAAAGGAGGTTATGGCCTGCTATGCTAAGGAGGATCGGCCCCGTTCTCGGGTGCCCTCCGTAATCTCCCTTGGGCAAATCAATGAGGCAATGATAATTTTATAAAAATTGAGAAAGGTTAGGGACCTAATTGAATTTTGGTAGAGGTTTCCTAGGGGATAGATCTAAGGCTAAATTCTCCCCCCTTTGTACTCCTTCGAGAATCGAGGCTAGTGGGCCAGTGCCACTAGCTTGAATACCTGAGGTTTCTAGAGAAGAGTCTATACTTCTAGAAATCTAGAGTGCTGCTCAACTCCTGTCATTGGAAACCTCAAAGAGAACCTCGAATTTTTTAAAAGGAAGAAGCTTGAGAATGAGAGTTGTGTGTTGAATGGCTGGGGGGTAGGGGTCTATTTATATGCTTTTACAATGCATAAAACTAGAAATCCTAGTGTAACTCTAATTCCTAGTTCAAATAAAAGAAATATCCTAATTCTTAATCCTAGTGTAACTCTAATTCCTAATTCTTCTAAAACAATAAAATAAAGTCCTAACATAATAAGGAAACTAATCCTATTTCTAATAAAAGAAATAAATCTTTTTTTCTAAAATAGAATAATAAAAGAGACTAATCCTAATTCAATTAGGACTCTTGAAATTCGTTACTTTCTGTGTAGCTTCCAAAAACTGACCATAACTTCTTCAATACTTGTCGGAATTGCTCGTTTTTTGGCTCATTGGAAAGCTACTTCGATAAGCTTTCAAATATGACCAATTTTCCATTAATCCAACTTTGTTTGATATTTTTAAATAGGCCAAACATAAAAGTAACGGGATTGAAAATTAAAGACCCTCTGATTAGAGTATTTTTGGTAATAAATTTAGAATTTTCTTCTATATGATCACTTTGATGTTCTTCTTTCGCCTTCGATATGTTATGGGTGGCTACTTCATTCGGATGACCCTATTTGATATGGGTGAAGGTCGGTCACCAACTGGGGAATGACCAGCTGACTGGCTCAACCGGTCATTCTAGTTCAAGTCCACTTGGAACTGATTACGTGCATGGAGTCATATGCGTAATCGAATTATGCACATGGAATCATGCACATAATTGGGAATTTCATATGGTTCTGGGATTCCCAGTTCTAGTCCAAGTTGGACCAATTGTGTGCATCTGGTGGTACACGTAATCAAATTATGCGCATAACAGTATGCACATAATTCGGGACTATTGACGGTGCACGAAAGGTGTGCCCTAGTAAACTTGGACTGATTATATACAGGGAGTCCTGCATCCAATTGAATTATGCACATGGGTTCATGTGCGTAATTCGGGAACTGACTGGGCCAAATCGGCCCCGATTCCATGGGGTGAGATTTCAGCCCATGATTCGACTATACACTATATTGGTAGAGTATAATCCCCAAATTTAGGGTTTTGAAGCTTTCGGAGAGGGTTGGTCCCTTTCCTAGAGTCGTGGGCAAGGTCAAGGATTGACCAAACAGGTTTGTATACTTCAAGAGGGCAAAAATAGGGTATCTACAGATGCCCCTCTTCGTCATGTTCTTGTGGAACAAGAATACATCGAAAAAGTAGACACCCCCCTTTCACGGTGCCTTCTTGTTTCTATGAGAGATTACAATTGTAAATCGGGGATTTGACATGAGATGCTTGACTTTCTTATCTATTAGCGCAAGCTAAATGGAGGCATTCGAGAGCCATATTGTAGCAATCGAAAGGTGTATCCTCAATCGCGGGTGCATATCGCATCCCGTCGCATATCGCAACCTGCTATATATCGTAATTAAATGGAGGGAAATTGATACAAATGAGGTATGGGTGGTGTCATACTAACGTCCAGGAACAAATTCAAGTGACCAGATAATATGATATAATATAATGGCGAAAGCTTTCGCAAACCATGTCACACTGGGCGTGTCACTGCTCACATCAATGACATGTCAGTGGTCCCTTTTCAGTGAACATTTATAATTTCTCAAAGTTGAGTATACTCGGTGTTCGGTTTCTCAGGGAAAAAATGGATTGGGGTGATGAGAAGTGAAATTTTGATAGATAGAGGTTTTTAAAAATTTGGGATTTTAACTTAAGATCAATTTAGTGGAAAACTTTGGAAAATGTAGCTCTCGAAATGTCTCTGAGCAGATTCATTGGTACGAGATTTGGGGACCCAACCTTTGTTTTGGTTGTCAAAACGATGTTCAATATGCCAAATACTCCTTTTAACCTTCTTGCGGATACTAATGATTGTCTCTTATGGGAGGACTATAGTGATTTGCAAATTAGGAGAGTCAAGTTTTAAAAATGTTTGACTTAATATTAGAATAATTATATTTAGAGAGAACATCGAGTGAAGAGGGGTGATACTTATCTGATTTGGGTGCGGAGAATTACGCGTGGTGGTGAATATTTGGCTCGGGATAGAATGATGAATATTCTTCGATGAGGGGGTTTATATTGATTCTTGTCTTCCTTATTTTGAAGCGCAAAGGGTTGATTTATATGGAGGCCAGTTTTGGCGATCGAGGGCTTTTACTGCTGCCATTGGTGCATATCGCGACCATATGAGGGACTATACCGTAATCGAGGCACAAGTGGTGTAACCAAAGTGATAATAAGATAACTTTAATATAAAAGGTGTCGAAAGGTGTTAAGTGATATCAGAAACGAGGGCATTGGGATGTAGCTCGAAAAAAAAAAAGTGTGTCCATCGGGGAATATTCAATTATTCTTTGGAGAAAAGATTCTGGCGTTGTTGTTCAGGAGTGATTCTGCAGTCTCATTCTCAGTAAGATGAGTTGTATAAATGTGATAGAGAGGGTGAGATAGGGTGATGAGAAGGGATAGTAAAGAGATTCTAAGGAAGATTTTGATTGTTTGTTTTGTAGAGATATGAGGATGAAAGAGATTGAGAAAGTTCTCTTTTTTTTTTTTTTGACTTTGCATGATGGGATTATAAAAGGCTTCTTTAATTTTTTTTGGTGGTCATGCGATGGAACTTTGGAAAATATATTATTATTATTTATATACATTTTTTGGTTCCATGGTGGGATTTATATCCGGGTCATACTGCGAATCAAGACCTGGGATCGGGGACACTTGGTACATCCACATACATAGCATAGTTCAAAGTAGATAATCAATTGATAAGAAATCATATCATGGCAACAGAAAACTCCAATTCTAAATGGTGTATATGGACAAGTACAAAACAATCCAGATAGTGATTCTATTTTCATGCAAAATGGATGAACAAAAGAACCACAATGAACCACCAGTGATGGCCATCCATCACCTAAACAGTGGTTCACAACATCTATTTATAACATTATATGAATCGAAAGTTCTAAGACAAAATGGCTAGATGTACCAAGCCTATATCTCAAAAGCTCAAAAACAACTGCTCAAGGTCCCCTAAGGGAAGAACTCCTCAGGTGGGGGTTCTGTCTCTTCCTCCGGTGTATACTCCGGATCACTCTCTATCCCTGTATCTTTCTCTGCTTCTATACCTGTGATGTATAGTCGGGGTGAGCTAACAGTCTAAGCTCAATAGGGGTCAATCAAAATAAATTTCATTTTAATTGTATCAAGCAAAAACCAGATAACAAAATCTAAAACATGTTCAAACAATTATTCTGTGATATTGTTCAAGACGGAACTTTATTGTAACACATGAAATTTTCGTATCAAACAAGAATGCAGAAACAAGGTTGGAGTTTAAATAAGATGGTGCATGATTCACATACAGTTTACTGTTTAATACTTAAGTCATAACTTAACTAATCTCCCAAGCATATATAGTATAGGGAGCCAAAGTTTTACTGATGGGAATCCTCCTAATGACCGTCGTTCATTGAACTCTTAGTGATTGTTTGTGTCGGACCAGGAATTAGAGGGAACTGTATCGGTTCAAAAGTTGTATAGATAAACCGCCGTATTGGTACAAAGAGCTGGAGGATTCATTTATGTAACCTTAAATCATCGTACGATTTTAATATATAAGTTACCATAGTGCTGTGTTTAAATCAACTAAAATCAGATGGATTCAGATTCAGAATATCAGATTTTGGATATTAGATGCATATACAGAGTTTTATTCCATGCTTATCTTTTCTAGTTCAAACACAAAAGCGGAATTGAATTTCGAATGCAAAAATCAAAGATTATGCAAATCATAGCCAGGCTTATCATTTATATTCAATCATATCATTCATGCAAATTCAAGTTAAAATTCGATAAGTGTTGAGCTTTCCCCTACCTTTGGTTCGAGACATGTGAAGACACGCTTAAACTATGCGAATCTTAACACATGATTCCGATCCTCACTAAATATCCTAGAGCATTTAAAGACCATTTATAAATGATCGAGGAGTCATAAGAATCGAAGCTTCAAAAGAATTTTCGAAGAAAACCCAAAATGAGCCAAACTTGCTCAGTCGTGGGTGCGAGAACCAAAGTCGTCAAGCGATTTCTCCAAGCACACACTCATGCGAGCAAGATTCTCTAAAGGGATTTTTAGCCTGTTTTTAAAGGTATCAGTCACGCGAGCGACTTTCACAGTTGAAGCAACTCGCGCACGTGAGTTCCCATGGTTGTGCGAGCGACTGTCGGAAACTTTTTAGAGTTGCCTGTTTTTAGAAATTTCTCCCTTTTCCTTTTTCTTTTCTCTTCTCCCATTCAACCCATATCATTTATACAACTCTCAAGACCACTAATTCATTAAATTAAATTACTAAAAATCAAAGGAATCTAACCTTTCAAGCTCGTGAAATTACGTGCATAATCAATAATTTTTTTTGAATCCTCTTGTACTTGAAATGGTTGAAACCCACTTTCTCTTGATCATAACAAACATGCAAGCAAGGTTCCAATCCTTCTAGCCACACCTGATCAAGCACACATCACACACGGAGGCGATCCCGATACAAAACTCCCTGCAAGAGGGTTCCTAACGAAGCAAAAGAGGGTTTGATTGGCGTGAAGCTTGAGGGTCACGACTGCATCTGAAATCCAAGCTCTCCTATGATAACCAATTGAAGCAAAAGAGGGATTGAGAGGCAGATCAACAACCCATTCGAGGTTTCAGCATGTAACGAGGCTCACGGAAGGCAAAAATCCTTTCTCTCTTCTTCCTCTTCAATTTCATGAAAAGGAATGCAATGGCTTACGTGAGAAGCCATTGCACTTAATATCTTTGTGCATTGCTTCCTTGTGAAGCACATACACCTATCTTGCTTGTTAACACTTCACATCCAAGGGCTTGGGTTGGGTGTTAAACCAATACACTATTACAGCCCAGATTTTTCTTACCACAATCTGTGCCGTCGAATCGCATACATGATCCGAGTTACAATGATGCTATAGTATCTATTGTACGCATCACAATCCAACAGCTCGATCTTTCCTCATATATGATAATAGGAGGGATCGAGCCATCGCATGATGGTAAGCTCACAGAATGAGTCCAAACTAAGCACCACGAAAAATGAAATACAGAGCTATATCACAAACAAAAGCAACAGAACTACTGATCTAACTATCATAGTTACAAAAGCTCAAAAGAAATATCTTCCACCGATGGAGGCCGACCTCCATCTAAACAGTGGATCAAAATATACTTGTATTTAATTACAATACTTGTTCATATACTGTTTGCCCCAAAAATTGCAAAAATATCCGAGCCACACAAAATGGTAAGGAAAATGGCTCTTAGGCAATTCCTCCTCGTCCGGATTGTAATTCGGGTCCTCCTCTCGCTCCGGGTCACGCTCCAAGTCTACCCTTGCAGCTGTGACGTATAGTCGACGAGGGAGCTTCATCCAAGCTCAATAGGGAATAACACAAGAAAAGCTACCATTTATCCTTCTCATTCATGAATCTTGATGCTTAGATAAGTACAAACATGCGTAAATAAATAAAAGCAAATTAGAATTTCTTTAGTACAAATCATGGTCAGGTTTTTTGGTAAGTAGTAATGACTTTTCCTAAACATAGTGCATATAGGATCAACAAAGCATATAGGAAGCAAGTAAACAATTCACAAGTATATTACTAGATCAAATGGCAAGGAGATTCAACAAGTTACACATCGAACTGTCAAGCCCCTTAGCTACTTTAACAGGGTAACTCAACACGAGACAGGTCAAGCCCCTGAGCTACGTTAACAGGGTCACTGGATACTCAGGAGTCAAGCCCTTGAGCTACATTAACAAGGTCACTTGACGCGAAATGTCAAGCCCCTGAGCTAAGTTAACATGGTCACTTGAACTGAGACCATCAAGCCCATGAGCTACATTAATAGGGTCACTTGAGCTAAGTCACAACGAAATTATAAGGTTAAAAGCATGCATATGAAACAGGAGGTAACGAGGTGCATCAGGTTATCAAGATTGGAAATTTATGGAGTCATGTATGTATCACATACACAAGATGCATTGTATCAAAAGATGCAAAAACATGTACAAAATTCATGTCTTAATCATTTCAAACATGTCAAGTGTTGTCTCATGCCAATTTTAGAAAATATTCAGTATAGGCTATGCACAACAATAACAAGAATTCGAGAAAAATAAGTAGTCGGGCAAGATGTTCTTCCCTACCTTAAGTGTCGATAGTTCGCATCCACATGTGCAAATCATGCTAAAATCCTTTCCAAACGCCTCTCGTATATAGTCTAGAACACGTATGGCATACACTCTATGTGTTACTAAACATACTAGCCATGAGACACGGTTTTGTAAGACACGAAAGGGCACAAACCTCAAAGCCCAGCAGGACAGGGCATCTTGCCGCGGCGAGGTGCAGGGTCTCAGCAACGAGTCTTTCAGGTGCTACATGATGCAAGTATCTCGCTGCGACGAGTTTTTCCTGAGAGGAAAAAGCCTTGGAATTTTGCCGCGGTGAGGCCTTCAGGTGTTTTCTCGCCGTGACGAGGCTCTAAGTCGCTGCTATGAGCCTGACAGACTCGCTGCTTATCTGTTTGCTTCCTGAGCAAAACCTTCCTCAATTTAATGTGCCGTTTCCATCCACACTATTTAATCCATTCACTTAACACGATGACTTGCTAAAACTGAGCTGTCGGCCATATTCGGACTACGCGAATCACTAAGTTCAAGGCTTCAAAAATTGGCTTAAATGGTTCTAAAGCATATCTATGCCCAATTTTCTGAGGCTTCGAAGCATGTGATGCCAGAATGCATTCACTCAGGTTTGCTTTTCATACATTGAGTCCTCGAAAATTCATGCACTAATGCATGTGTGAATGTTGAGGCATCGGTCTTCACGAATTCGGTCATAACGACCCTTGCATGTTTGATTCAAAAACTCCCGACTCTAAGACTAAGGAAACAAGCTTACAAAATAGAGATCGCATGGTTACCTTAATGAGATTTCTTCATGCTAGGCTTCTGAGCTTTCACACGCGCTTTCGCTTGCGAGAAGGCACTCAATCACTACGATCTCCGCCGAAAGAGTTCATGGCTTAAAGGTTTGTTGTTGCGGAAGGGAGTCTCTCCGTTGTAAGTCGGGTTGAGCAAGATTGAGGTGGCTAGATCAAACAGTGGCTGGTCTTCTTCAAGCTAATGTTGATGAGGAGCAGAGGAAGTTCTGCCCTGCATTTTCTTTTAGCCAACACAGCCACTCCATGTAGGGATTATGCGTGCATGAGAGTGATTTAAACTAGGATGGGTTCCCAAGTGAGGCTACCACACACTTACGTGGGTGTATAACCTATCCTAAGGGTCTTAGATATCAGACCCCTTTAAGTCATGGGTTTGATTCCTAATGGGTCCAAGTCGGGTCTTAACATGTGGTCTTCACTAAAGGGTCCAAGTCATAGGGTTAGGATTAAATGGGTCTTGTGATTTGGGTCCCCAACATGCTGGCCCTAACATTGGGCTGCTAGTTATTGGGCCACACTTTGGCTCTAACCAATGGGCTTCATACAGGGAGTCTAATTTCCCCAATGGGTCTAGTTCAAAAAGACCCAGCCTTAAAAGATGAATTGCCCCATCGTATTACGTCGGGTGCATTGCGGGTCAGGTCGAGTTACAGGGTGTTACATACACCTAAGCGAGGTGTTATCCTATTAAAACGGTGATTCAACATGGAGTGCATCTAGTACACTCAACCCACTCATCAATCAGATATGATGTTAGGCTAGTACACAGTCACGACATGTTAGCCTTTCGTCTAACAGGTCTAAATGAGCCTAAAATAATTCCAACTAATTGGTTCAAAAATCTGGAACGGTACAATGCGCCGCCGTAACGGACACATGCACCTAATGGGCATAAATAGTACAAAAATTTGGGGATATTACATCCTCCCCTCCTTATAGAAAGTTTCGTCCTCGAAAATTGGCTACGCGTTAGTTATCGAGTGAAAAGAAAACAACCTACCCACACATTTATACAACTCTATTTCTAAGAGTTAAACTATGCCTACTATCATATTGAATTTTGATAATAACGATAACCTCAACATGCATCTCCAACTGTTAGAATGTATCTAACATGTACACAATGTGGTACAGATAGCACCAACCAAAATCCCTATTACCTAGTCCAACAGAGCATGCATCAACAGACTCCCCTATCTAAATCATCATGTTAACATATCCATCACAATTCCATCCATTTACGATAATAAAACCAGTCATCGTCAATTTAAATTTTTTGGGACTAATTCTAGCACTTGGGATCATAGCATAACACATGATTAGACATCAGGTTCAATTAGCCATTGCTAATTTGCACATGGTACCTGCACGAGGAAATTTTCACAACCTATGTATCCCCAACTAATTCATCCATCCATTCATACCATATCGCAAAACAACCCATCCATAGTTAATTCAATTAACCATGGCAAATTTGACATTATACATGCAACAAACACATACACAAGTAACCAAATATTGATCATTCACAATGATCAATCCATTCACTTACCCTGTAATACAAAAAGACACTTCTAGGAATCTATCCATTGTCACATTGCACAATCATAATTCACAACTACATTAACACCATCTAATTACAATGAATTTATTCTGGCGTTATTCCCATCCATGATCTTCCATAAAATGGATGATACCTACATAATGTCATCCACAACTATTCAAACATGCGGGCCATAATGGAAGCATTCACACACATAACCATTAAACAATGAAACCATTTCTCACACATTCACAATCTCATAAACCATGACAATTAAATATATGAAACCAAACAAGATTTTTAAAACCATAGTATCATGGCACCCATGCTATCATTGACATCAAAATTAACCTGAATCCTGCTAATTCATTACAATTTACTTTACCAAAATGCAACCATTGTTCCCGAATTCAAAATACCAATTTAAGTCTACCACCATATTGTAGACACTCTAATTTTGCCCTCTCAGAGTATAAAAACCTATTCGGTCAACCTTTGACCTTTCCTACGATCTCCAGAGAAGGACTGACCTTCTCCAAAGACCTTAAAACCTTAATACGGGGACCACATACTAAAATAATAGTATATGGTTGAGACCCAGGCTGAATTAATAGCTCTGTGTCTCGGACCCGACCAGACCCGAGAAGACCTAGAATTTCATGACCTCACAGAGGCGCACAATTCGATTGCATGCATAGATACATGCGCACAATTGGTCCCACTTGGATCAGGTTCGTTCTTCTAGCGGACGACCTTTGGACTTGATTACGCGCCCTACATATGCCGCGCAATCCGATTGCATGCCCAACCACTGGTGCGCAAGGGGTCCCACTTGGACCTGACTTTCACCTCCCACAGACCGCCACAAGACCTGATTACACGCCTCACACAGGGTGTGCAATTGATTGCACACTCCACCACCAGCGTGCAATTTGTCCCCAGTTGGACCTAGTCTCTAAATCCTTAGACCGCTCAAACTCCCCAATCAAGCACACACGAGTAGGCGTTTAATTGGATTGCACGTTCTGAACAGGACGCACAATTAGTTCCAAGTGAGTTGGAACTAGGATACCCGACTGAGCCAGTCAGCCGATCACTCACTGAGTCTGCGACCGACTTAAACTGGATTAAGCGCCCCGGACAGGACGCGCAATCCAATTACAAGCGCTGGACAGGTGCATAATTGACCAATTGCGCACCTGCCCAAGGTTGTGGAATTACCCCGATACCTATAAAAGAACCGCCTTACCTTGGTAAACAACACCAATTTGATAGCAATCTCTCTCCTTTTGAGCTTAGGCCTTCCTAAGAGTTTCAAAGTTCTCTCTGTAGCAGGGAGGAAGAAGCACTCGGCTTCAGGTAATCTTTTAGGTTCTAGTTTCTAGCTTTTAATTTCTAGTTTCTAGTTCTTAATTTTTAGGTTATAGTTCTTAGCTTCTACGTTCTAATTCTTAATTCTGATTCTAGTTCTTAATTTTCTTCCTAGTCTCTAATTTTTATTCTAGTTCTTAGTTCTAGATCTCAGTTCTTAGTTCCTGATTCTAATCCTTAAAATCTCGAATTCTCAATTTTTAATCCTTAGGCCTTTAATCATCAATCCGAACACAGTCCTTTCAAAATTATCCTTAGCCATAAAAATAAATTTCTATTCTATTCTTCTTTCCCTCAAGCTTCTCCCTTTGAGAAAATTCGAGGTTCTCTCTGGGGCTTCCCAAAAGGGATCGAGCTGCCTTCTCGACTTGTAGAATAACAGACTCTTCTTTGGAAGCCCCAGGCAGTCAAGCTAGCAGCACTAGCCCATTAATCTTGACTCTCGAAGAAGTATTAAAAGAGGAAGCGTCTAGCATAGAGTCAAATAGGTCTCCCCAACCTTTCCCAATTGTCAATCCCGTCACTTTTATGTTTGACCTATTTTAAAATATCAAACGAAGTCAGATTGATGTGAAATTAGTCACATTTGAAAGCTTATCGAAGTAGCTTTCCAACGAGCTAAAAAAAGTGCAATTCCAACAAGTATTGAAGAAGTTACGATCTGTTTTC
Source organism: Chloranthus sessilifolius (assembly GCA_021018995.1). Lineage (NCBI taxonomy): Eukaryota > Viridiplantae > Streptophyta > Magnoliopsida > Chloranthales > Chloranthaceae > Chloranthus > Chloranthus sessilifolius. The sequence continues at coordinate 65,440,059 of CM037595.1, forward strand.
AGAAGTAGCACAAAATTGACGAATTTCAAGACTCCTAATCGAATTAGGATTAGTCTCTTTAATTATTTCATAGGATTTGTTTCTTTTATTAGAAATAGGATTAGTTTCCTTATTTCTTTAGGACTTTATTAGGAATTACAGTTACACTAGGATTAAGAATTAGGATATTTCCTTTATTTGAATTAAGAAATTAGAGTTATACTAGGATTTCTAGTAAAAGCCTGTAAATAGACCCCTACCCCCTAGCCACTCTACACAATTCTCGTCTACACAATTATCTCTTATGAGCTTCTTCCTTTCAGAAAATTCTAGTTTTAAATTTTAGTTCTAGTTTTTAGTTTCAAATTCTAGTTCTCTTTCTAGTTTTAATTCTTAATTTCTAGTCCTAGTTCTTAGTTCTTAGGTTTTAGTTCGAGTTCTTAATTCTCCTTGTAGTTCTTAATGCTAGTTCGAATTCTTAATTTTAGTTCTAAATTTTTAATTCTCGATCTCAATTTTTGATTCATAATTCTCAATTCTAAGTTTAAATTTAGTTTTAATCTCCAATATTTACAAAATAGTCCTTAGCCACCCAATTTTCCCAAGGGAGCTTGTAGAGGGTACCCGGGAATGGGGCCGATCCTCCTTATCATAACGGGCTGCAACCCCTCTTTTTAATTAGAATCCTAGTAGGATTAGGAGACTACGTTAATTAGGTTCCCAGTAGGATTAAGAGATTAGGTTAATTAGACTCCCAATATGTGATAGCCTGAAATTTTCCCAACATTTAAAAAAAAAAAAACTTTAAGCCACAAGGGAAAACCTGGACCGTCGGGTCGCAGGTCACAATCCGAATATAGAAACATACATGGTACATCCACACACATTTGTGGGATTCAAAATAGATACATATATATGGCAGAAATGGAGATCCATCTTCATACAATATAAGCTAACAGTATAAAACCACCGGTGATGGTCGACCATCACCTAAACAGTGGTAAACAAGAATATACATTAAATTCTAATTCTACCATTCTACAAATGATCGGACCTACCAAGTCTAACTGCAAAGATCCAAGACTAAGTCGAGCCGACTCCCCCAGACTAAGGTGGAAGATACGGCTCAAGCTTCGGATCCAAATTGAGACCTGCAACCTATGACATATAGTCAAGGGGTGAGCTACAATCCAAGCTTAGTAGAGGAACTCAAGATCAATTACATTCTATCAGATGCATTCATAGATTCACTTACCAAGGAAACATTTTCAAGTCAAATCAGAAGTTGGCTTTCAAAACATTTTTCATATAAAATAAAGACTAACTTTCGTGTCAATGAAGAATAACTTTCATGTTGAAAATGGAAATTAATTTCAGAAACATTTTGTGTCGAAAATTGAGCCGAAATTCAATGACAATTTTATATCAAGATAAGTTTTTGCAAATCATTAAGTACAAGATGGCCAGTTTGAAGGCAATTTCATATCATACAATAAACTAAAATTTGAAACCATTTATCCAAAAGCAAAAATCAAAGTGCGAAAGCATTTCATGTCAACACAAGGACAATATCAAGTTCATGTTCGAGTTTAGATTCAGAGTCAATTCAGAGTCACTTTCAAAATTTCGAGTTTGATTCGTGTACATGTAATCCGCCCTAGCGATCCACAATAGTATGATTAATCTGCCCATAGCGCGGTCCATAGTTGTACACATAATCCGCCCATAGCGGCCCACAATGTGTATGAAAAATCTGCCTACAGTGGTCCACTTCAATTTGTTTGGTTTATTGTTCGACTCATTTAAATACTTTACAGGTTCGATTCACGGATATCCCGCCCTGCCGGTTCTATTCACTTATATCCCACCGTGTCGATTCGATTCACGGGTTTGACCGTCGTGTCAATTCGATTCACGGATTAATTGCTGTACCAGTTCAATTCACAAATATCCCGCCGTGCGGGTTTGATTCACAGGTGTAATCGCCGTGCCGGCTTGATTCACGGATATCCTGCGGGGCCGGTTCGATTCACGGGTATCCTGCCGTGCCGGTTCGATTCATGGGTGTAACAACCTTACCGGTTCGATTCACGGATATCCCACTGTGCCGGTGCGATTTAAATTCATATAAGTTCTATGATTCATTTGTCATATCCACAATTTAGAGATGCAGATTCATATTCATGTTCCTGGTTCATATCCGTTTATGTTCGATTCAGGAGTTTGATGATATGGGGCTCGATTTCAGATAAACGCTTCAAAGATTTCAATTTAACAAATATGATCTAGTTAACGAATTCTAATTTGATTTCTAGCATTCACAGTTTGGTCGATTCATAACCTAGAGTTCATAAATCAAGGACAAAAATCATATTCAAATTCGGGCTCATAAATCTGAAAATCACATTCAAAGCTCAAGGATTTCAATTAGCAATCAATGACTCAAGAGTTCAAACATTCGCATGCAACCAAAATCAACATGTTCTAAATTCGATTTCAAATACCCAAGATGTAAAGCTTTCAATATTTCAAAGATCTCTAAAACAAAGGATTATGTCAATTCGTTCCAAGTTCTCAATACGATTTAAATCAATCATATCATATTAATCTGTGAGAGTCGACATGGAAATTAAATAATACACATGTTTCTACAAAACCAATGTTCAAAATTTAAGTTCATTTTCAAATCAAATCATAGTTTATCAAAGCTCATCATACATGTCTATGAATTGAAGTCAAAATGCCATTAATTAATGAAATTCTCCTACCTTGGTTGCAAAATCACGCAAGGCCACACAAAACGGTGCCAAAAATCCTCACGGACATTCCCAAACCTTAACCTACATGGTGAAGCATGCGTATACTTACATTTTAATGATTAAATATCATACATGTTGAAGTTCCTAAAGTTTTCTCAAAACTTAAAGCGAACAGGACAAGTTCGCATTGACTTTGGATCGAGTCAAACTTGTCCCTATTTTCCACCTATTTTTTAACTTAAAAAAATTAGATTCATGAATTTGTTAATTCATAAAAGTCAAAGGGCTCGTTGTCTGGTTTCCAACACATTAGGAATCGCGCCAATCGGAGTTCGAGGTCAAAAGTTATGACTGAAATACTGAACAGGTGTCCTGGCGCTGTGACCAGTAGCTCGCCGCGGCGAGGTCTTCAGGCATCACTAGCTCGCCACGGCGAGAATGAACAGTGTCATTTTTTGCATGTTTTTCCATGTAGCACTCTCCGTGGCGAGTGCTTCAGGCAGGGTCTCGCCACAATGAGGTTTTCACTCACTACGATGATTGTGAGGGGCATTTTTTTGTCCTTTTTGGACTCGAAAAATTTCAAAATTAAAGGTGTATGATGTTCCATTCATGCACGATCTAAACCTAAGAATATCCTATGGTAAAAATCAATAAATCTTACCTTTTAAAGTGTGCATACAGGGTCTACGATGGTCAAATCGATGGAGATCGATGCCGAAGCCCTCCACCTCTCATCCGATCTCGGATTTCCCAAAACTTGCCTGCAAATCTGAAAGCACACACTAATCAAGCTCAAAACTCGCAATCATCCTACTACAATCTAGGCATGCATGCAAAGGGTTTCAAAATTTACTTTCCTAATCTAGAGTATGTAGAGACTACAATGGCCAAATTAAAGGAATTGGTGCCGAACTCTTCTTCCATCTCACGACATCTAAAATCGGAGTTCTCGCGGTACGAAAGAGGGCAACAAAATTCCTTGAGCAAGGAAAGGAACTCGAGAGGCTGCGATCAATGGTCGAGATCTCAAAAGGGGCAAAATGAAGGAGGAGAATGGGTTTCTTTTCTCAAGTTCTCTCCTCTCAATCACCCGGCTCTAAGAACTCTCCCAACAAAGAAAATGAAATTCGTGCAAGTTGTGGGGAGAATTGGGCTTTATTTTTAAGACTCAATTCTAGTGTGTAGATGGCAAATCCGACTCGGTATACAGGCCTACTAAAAATGAACAAAAACTAAGGCCCAAGCGTGCATAGTAGGTATTGATACGACCTTTTGTCTGCTAGTTAGTTCTCCACCAGTGGTGCTCTAATGGAGCTTATGTAGTTAATTACACCACTTAATACATATACTTTATTTTGAGCCTGATCCCCACCCTTTAATAATTGGATTTATATTCCAAGGCGCTAATAGCTCTCGGCTCGACTATGCGTACACACCCGGTGTATTCGAGTTCAGAAATTTTTAGGGTGTTACATTCTATGTATGTACATATCTATAACACTGTATATCTATACCTATAAACCCAAAATTGTTTGAGTTATTGGGCTCGGGTTGGCTCACCTAGGGTGTACATGATAGCACTTGATCACGTGTATGCCACTTTTCTTGTTTCTAATTTATTCATTAAAATATTAATTAATTAAACTCATACACCACACTATGTGCTTGAAACGGGTGGAAGTCGAACTTGGTCCGATCCCGAGGTTCGAGTCATGTGCAACACACACATCTCACAAGGGTTCGGGTTTCGATTCAGTGTTCAAGTTAGGAGTCGGTTCTCAAAATTGGATATTGGGTGAGTTTACCCAATTAGGTGGATGGGCTAGAGGTCCCGTCACAGTTATCAAAAGCTTTGACCAAGGCCAGGCCGGTCAAAGTAGTCGCATCATCGTCAAGGGTCAACGATTCCACGCTAGAAAATCCGGGGTTGTTATTTCCTTCCCACCTTACAAAATTTTCATCCTTGAAAATTTGTGTATCTTATGCGAAGGGTATTGAAGCTTAGAAGTCGCAACCGAGAGTAGTCATGCTCCTCTCAAGAGTAAATGATTCATCATTGATGAAAATATTGGGTCATTACTTTCTCCTCCCCTTAAAGGAATTTTCGTCCTCGAAAATTCACGACATGAACACCAATCAAAATTTAATACACTGAGAAGGTACGAAGGTTAATCAAAGTTAACAGAGATGAAAAGATGTGTCGAGAATGAAAGTAGAGTACCAAAAATCCTCATGGTACACATGAGAGTGTTAATAATATCTCGTTGTCACAACAATTAATTTAGTATTGCGTTCTAGCACATGTAACGACTAGTATTTAACAACATATCTCTACAAATCGTATGAATCATCAAAATTAAGTATATATGAAGGTGTACTGTTATCTGCTATGATTATGAAGATGATGAAGTCAATCAATGCATATGAATGCCACAAGGTATACACCATCAACTATTTACCTCATCCATGGATACAATGGTATCTCATTACTAAAACAAAAGCCATTAACAACAATAGTATACAGGAAAATTTAATCTCCAAAGTTAATCAAAACCAAATAGTCTACTATCAAATTACATTAAAATTTCTCCACCAAAATACATTAGAACCATAAGTTCTCACTATGAATTACCGATATCAACTATGAATGAACAACCACATCACATCACGAGAACAAAAGAAGTCTGAACCATTTATAATATCATGCATTACATTGTCCCTTTTTTCTTTTCTGATATGGGACAGTTTTTTATCCGATGTCCTGCCCGACCACACTTGAAGCATGCTCCTGTGACCCACCAACACTCTTCCTTATTATGTTGCCCCCCACATCGGGAGCATGGTTCAACAGGTGCAGATGAAGTGGCGTATGCAGTTTGTAGCACTTTTGCTGATTCGGTCATAACAGGGTGTGAAAGGCGAAAGGGTTTAGTACAGACAGGTGGCCTCGAATGGGTGGTCTGAGCAGGTTGCGAGGGTGCTGGCATTAAGAGCCTCGGTTGGTTGGTCACCTGTTCGAAGGCATACGATTGTGCTCGACTTTGCCTACTCGCATTCTGTGCTTCTCTTCACTTATCCATACTGTCCACATGCCTTTCAGTGATGAGGGCCAACCTTATCACTTGTGCATATGTAGTTGCTTCAAACAGAGAGATCCTCTCCTTTATCATCGGGCTTAGACCGTGCTCAAACTTTTGGGCCTTCATTAGCTTAGTGGCCACCAAGAGTGGTGCGAACCTAGAGAGGGCCAACCTTATCCATACTGTCCACATGCCTTTCAGTGATGAGGGCCAACCTTATCACTTGTGCATATGTAGTTGCTTCAAACAGAGAGATCCTCTCCTTTATCATCGGGCTTAGACCGTGCTCAAACTTTTGGGCCTTCATTAGCTTAGTGGCCACCAAGAGTGGTGCGAACCTAGAGAGCCTAGTAAATTCTGACTCATATTCACGAATCGCCATTTGTCCTTGCTCCAAGGTCGCAAACTTAATCTCCATCTGACGTTTTCAAGTTCGGGGAAGTACTTCTCATTGAACACTTCAGTGAATTCGGCCCATGTCCAAGGTGTCCCTGATGCTCGAGTCCTTTCAATAGATTTCCACCACTGATCTGCCTCTCCCTTGAGTTGGAAGGAAGCCCAACTCATTTTTTTCTCTTTAGTGGAAGGAATTCTTTAGAGGGTCTTTTCCATTTGATTTAACCATGATTTCGCCTCAAACAGGTTGGTTTGACCATAGAAGCTAGGGGGTCTCATCCTCCTAAACTCTTGGAATCTAGAGGGTTTGCATCTCTCTGCTAGAAGTGCAGCTTGCTGGTTGACTATGATTTCTAGCAACTGCTCGACACGACTGCTATTGCTTCCTTCTCCTAAAGGAACGTCATTGATGCCAATGGATACTCCCTCATCATTATATGTGCCTCTGGTACGGACAACACTTGGTCAACCTCGTGGAGGTATATTGATCTGTCACGATGAAACAAGGCTTTAGTCAAAAGTAATCGTGAAGATCCAAAGCAAGACTATTTAAGGTTCCTACGTCCTGACAAAATAAACCTAAGCTCTGACAAAATCTAAATTCATTCAGAGAAATGGATTTGAATCTCAGGAATATTTTAGAATAGGGATCGTGAATCCCTCCTAAGTTCCTACGGAATCTAATGTCATAACATTTGAGTCCCAATAAATCCTAATGCTTAAGCTTTGGTATCAACTGTGATAGAGTTACAGTTGGGTCTCCTATGTCCTGATAGAATCTACTGCCATAGCTTTGGGTCCCCAGAAGACCTAAAGCCTAAGCTTTGATACCACCTGTGACAGCACGAATTTTTCCCAACATTTTTTTTTTATAAAAAACTTTAAGCCACAAGGGAAAACTCGGACCGTCGGGTCGCAAGTCACGATCCAAATACAGAAACATACATGGTACATCCACACACATTTGCGAGATTCAAAGCAGATATATATATGGTAGAAATGGAGATCCATCCTCATACAAAATACAGGCTAACAGTATCAAACCACCAGTGATGGCCGACCATCACCTAAACAGTAGTGAACAAGAATATACATAAAATTTGAATTCTATCATTCTACAAAAGATCAGACCTACCAAGTCCAACTGCAAAGCTCCAAGACTAAGTCGAGCCACCTCCCCTAGACTAAGGTGGAATACAGCTTAAGCTCCGGATCCAAATCAAGACCTGCAACCTATGACGTATAGTCGAGGGGTGAGCTACAGTCCATGCTCAGTAGAGGAACTCAAGATCAATTACATTCTATCAGATACATTCATAGATTCACTTACCAAGGAAACATTTTCAGGTCAAATCAGAAGTTGGCTTTCAAAACATTTTTCATATAAAATAAAGACTAACTTTCATGTTGAAAATGGAAACTAATTTCAGAAACATTTCGTGCTGAAAACTTAGCCGAAATTCAATGACCAGTTTATATTAAGAAAAGTTTTTGCAAATCTTTAAGTACAAGATGGCTAGTTCAAAGGCAATTTTGAAACCATTTGTCCAAAAGAGAAAATCAAAGTGTGGTAGCATTTCATGTCAACACAAGGACAATATCAAGTTCATGTTGAGTTCAGATTTAGAGTCGATTCGGAGTCACTTTCAAAATTTCAAGTTCGATTTGTCTGCATGTAATCCGCCCTAGTGGTCCACAATAGTACGATTAATCCGCCCATAGTGGTCCACAGTTGTACACATAATCCGCCCATAGCGGTCCACACATGCCCATATAATCCGCCCACATCTGTCCACTTCAATTTGTCTGGTTTATTGTTCGACTCATTTACATACTTTATAGGTTCAATTCACGGATATCCCGCCGTGCCGATTCAATTCAAAGGTTTGACCACCGTGCTAGTTCGATTCATGGATTAATTGTCGTACCAGTTCGATTCATGGATATCCCGCCATGCCGGTTCGATTCACGGGTGTAACCGCCGTGCCGGTTCGATTCACGGATATCCCGTCGTGCCGATTCGATTCACGGGTGTAACCGCTGTGCCGGTTCGATTCACGGATATCCCGCCGTGCTGACTCGATTCACGGGTATCCTGCCGTGCTGGTTCGATTCATGGTTATAACCGTCGTGTTGATTCGATTCACGAATATCCCGCCGTGCCGGTTTGATTTAAATTCATATCAGTTCTCTGATTCATTTGTCATATCCACGCTTTGGAGATGCAGATTCATATTCATGTTCATGGTTCATATCCGTTCATGTTCGATTCAAGAGTTTGATGATTCATCGGTTCGATTTCAGATAAATACTTCAAAGATTTAATTTAACAAATACGATCTAGTTAACGAATTCTAATTCGATTTCTAGCATTCGCAGTTTGGTCGATTCATAACACAAGAGTTCATAAATCAAGGACAAAACTCATATTCAAATTCGGGCTCATAAATCCGAAAATCACATTCAAAGCTCAAGGATTTCAATTAGCAATCAATGATTCAAGAGTTCAAACATTCGCATGTAGCCAAAATCAACAAGTTCTAAATTTGATTTCAAATACTCAAGATGCAAAGCTTTCAATATTTCAAAGATCTCTAAAACAAAACATTATATCAATGCGTTCCAAGTTCTCAATACGGTTTAAATCAATCATATCATATTAATCTGTGAGAGTCGACATGGAAATTAAATAATTCACAAGTTTCTACAAAACCAATGTTCAAAATTCAAGTTCATTTTAAAAACAAATCATAGCTTATGAAAGCTCATCATACATGTCAATGAATTGAAGTCAAAATGCCATTGATTAATGAAATTCCCCTACCTCGGTTGCGAAATCGTGTAAGGTCACGAAAAACGGTGCCAAAAATCCTCACGGACGTTTCCAAACCTTAACCTACATGGTGAAGCATGTGTATACTTATATGTTAATGATTAAATATCAAACATGTCGAAGTTCCTAAAGTTTTCTCAAAACTTAGGGTGAACAGGACAAGTTCGCGTTGACTTTGGATCGAGTCAAACTTGTCTGTACTTCCCACCTATTTTTGACCTTTAAAAAATTAGATTCATTAATTTGTTAATTCATGAAAATCATAGGGCTCGTTGTTCCGTTTCCAACGCATCAAGAATCAAACCAATCGGAGTTCGGGGTCAAAGGTTATGACCGAAATACCAAATAGGTGTCCTGGCGCTGTGAACAGTAGCTCGCCGAGGAGAGAATGAACAGTGCCATTTTTCACCTGTTTTTCCGTGTAGCACTCGCCACGGTGATGCTTCAGGTGGAGTCTCACCGCAGCGAGGTTTTCACTCACCGCGGCGACTGTGAGGGGCATTTTTTTGACCTGTTCGGGCTCGAAAAATTCCAAAATTAAAGGTGTACGATGTTCCATTCACGCACGATCTAAACCTAAGCATACCCTATGCTAAAAATCAATAAATCTCACCTTTTAAAGTGTTCATACAGGGTCTACGATGGTCGAATCAATGGAGATCGATGCCGAAGCCCTCCACCTCTCATTCGACCTTGGATTTCCCAAACCTTGCACTCAAATCCAAAAACACACACTATTCAAGCTCAAAACTCGCAATGCTCCTACGATGGTTTTGGAATTTACCTTCCTAATCTCGCTCATGCGGAGACTATGATGACCAAAATCAAAGCAATCGGTGCCAAACTCTTCGTTCCTTCTATGATTGATCTCTTCGATCTCACGGTGTCAAAAATCGGAGTTCTCGCGATATGAAACAGGGCAACAAAATTCCTTGAGCAAGGAGAGGAACTCGAGAGGCTGCGATCAATGGTCTAGATCTCAAAAGGGGAAAAATGAAGGAGGAGAATGGGGTTTCTTTTCTCAAGTTCTCTCCACTCAATCACCCAACTCTTAGAACTCTCCCAACAAAGAAAATGAAACGCATGCAAGTTGTGGTGAGAATTGGGCTTTATTTTTAAAACTCAATTCTAGTGTGTAGCCAACACATCCGACTCGGTATATGGGCCTACTAAAAATGAACAAAACTAAGGCCCAAGCGTGCATAGTAGGTATTGATTACATGACCTTGTGTCTGCCAATTAGTTCTCCACCAGTGGTGCTCTCACGGAGCTTGTGTAGTTAATTGCACCACTTAATACATATACTTTATTTTGAGGCTGCTCCCCACCCTTTAATAATTGGATTTATATTCCAAGGCTCGACTACGCGTACACACCCGGCGTATTTGGGTTCGGAAATTTCTAGGGTGTTACATTATATGTATGTACATATCTATAACACTGTATATCTATACCTATAAACCCACGATTGTTTGAGTTATTGGGCTCGGGTTGGCTCACCTATGGTGTACATGATCGCACTTGATCACGTGTACGCCATTTTTCTCGTTTCTAATTTATTTATTAAAAAATTAATTAATTAAACTCATACGCTACACTATGTGCGTGAAAAGGGTGGAAGTCAAACTTGGTCCGATCCCGGGGTTAGAGTTGTGTGCAACACACACTTCTCACGAGGGTTAGGGTTTTGATTCAATGTTCGAGTTAGGAGTCAGTTCTCAGAATTGGATATTGGGTGCATTTACCTAATAAGGTGGATGGGCCAAGGCCCCGTCACAGTTATCAAAAGCTTTGACCATGGCCAGGCCGGTCAAAGTAGTCGCATCATCGTCAAGGGTCAATGATTCCACGCTAGAAAAATCATGGTTGTTACATAGTGGGATTAGGAGATTAGATTTGTTAGTCTTAGCAGAAGTACGAAGGCCAAACTAGTTGGATTAAAGGCAACCCGTAGCTGCTGAAGTTGGCTGGCCGATGTTCAGTTAAGGAGTTTAGCCTACAAGCCCCCGCTCTTCTTAAAGCATGATCAACGATGTGTTGCAGCATCAATAAACATCTGCAGCTGGCGATCGCATCAACCCAGGTATTCTTCATTTAATATTCACCTCTTAATTTCAGCAATTTATTATTTCTTAGTTTATTACTTCATTGCCCTTAGCCATAGTCCACTAGGACCGAATTGGCCCACTTATTCCAGGGACCGAAAGGAACCCAGAAAAAATGCGTACCAACACATATTCCCAAAATTTAATTAGAATTATTTAAAAGAAAATAGACATCTCTCTAAAACACCCATAAATCCATGATATCATCTTCCATCTATTCCTTGTCACCACCTGCTTGCTCGACGTCATCACATGTTCCCCTGGCTCCAAAACTAGAAGCACCTGGCATATACATCCGTGCCATCACCATGCACCGAGTGTAATCGGCCAGGTACGTGAAACGGATCGCATCGATGAGTAGGGCCTCATGGAAATTGAACTGGCGACTGGCTTGCTCGTTTTGTCAGACTATGTCCCTAAGCACTTGGTCTTGCCGATCCATCCTTCTCAAAATTTCCGTTGAGAAGAGTACGCCACCTTCTGGAGTGGTTTGTGGTCAGACAGGGGCTTGTTATTGTGGTGAAACTAGAGGCTGAGCTACCTGATCAGGTCCGGGGTGTGGTGGTTGTTGTGGTTGTTGTTGTTGACCTTCCCAAGAACGCCTTGTAAACTCTTGGGTGTGTCATTTTTGCACATTTGCGCACAAACTGGCATAGCTCAAGCTTAGGTCCGCTAACCAGTATTTCTTGACATTGTTGCGGAGTTAGAGTTCGTTTTGAGGAATATCATATTCCACATCCTCTACTAGGTCCTCATATTGCTTGATCATATGTGTGATCAATTGAGCATACGACAACCATTTCAAGGTCTTCTGGGTACTGCCTTGCGTTGCATGATTTCGGGCATAGATGAACCCGTGCCACACTACCGCAGAGGCATTTAACCATCTCTCTTGGGAGACCGCATAGAGGGCCTGAAGAAAGATGTCACACCACTTTTACTCGTGGCCTAACGGAAACAGGTTCTTCCGAAAAATTATATCCAAAGGCCACATTTGTGTCGGCAACTGAGTTCGTGTAACTAATTTTCCAGTCTTGGTTTCCCCATGGGTCATGCCAGTCGTAATATCTTGGAATGGTATTGTTCCACAGATTGGGGATTTCGCACCTCCATCATCCAAGTACTAAAAATGTAATAACCCAGATTTTTGAATTTTATTTAATGGTATTAGATGATGTACCACACAATGCGTGGTGCTAACGCTCCACACCGGAATATACCCACTTTAGAAATAGTCTAATTTTTTATATATATCAATATTAGACTCATTACGGAGTACTTGTCGATATGATTCCAACGATATATAATTTGTCGATTTTCGATAAGAATATAAAAAGTTATGCCCGTTTGAAGAGTGAAGCGGGTTAAAGGGCACAATTGTAAATTCGGGAGAGAATCACCATTTACCTTGGTGCTTACACAAAGCGCTGGAGCAAAACCTCTTCTCAAGCTTTTCAAGTCACGTATGAATTCTACTTGCGTGTAAAAACTACTATTTTATTAAATCTTATACGGAAAATCTTAATTAGAGTTAACCTATACAGGGAATTAGATATATATTTACTTCTTCTCTCAGTTGTCTTTCTTTATTCCCTCTTCTCTGCAAAAGCTCTGAAAGTGCCATCTTTCATAATTCCTCGTCGGATCTCTATCGATTTTCGATCTTATCAGAGAATCTTACACCATCAAAGTTTCTCATCACTGCGACCAATTTATCGTAAGAAAGGAATTCTCGCGAAAAGACTCGGGCATATCGTCTCTCGAATCCGATCTCCATCAACCCAAATCATCGTAGGATTCGAATCACGCTTCAATAGGTGGGTACCTCTAAATCCATCTTAAATTATTCAGTTATTTCTTAAAAAGAAAACCCTAATTTTTCCTTAAGTTTTGATAAATTTCGGGTCTTAAAAACATAGAAATTAAGCCCAAAATCGATAGGATCGTTTTTCCCAGATTTTCGTGAAATTCGGCCAAACTCTTTAACAGACATAGCCTCGGTATTGTGGCCATAACTTTTTATCCCGAACTCCGATTAAGACGTTTCTTTTTGCGTTGGAATGCTAATAGAAAAATCGACAACTTTCATGTTTTGACCAACTCATGAATCAATCGTCTTGATGGTCAAAAAATATGAGAATGTTACGTCAAATCGCTCGAGCGAGCTATTATCATCGCTCGAGCGAGGTATCACCGAACTCCGACATTATCTTAGTATTTTAGTCATACCGTTTTATCCTGAACTCCGATTGAGACGATTCTTTTTGCGTTGGAAAACTAATATAAAAATCTACAACTTTTATGTTTTGACCAACACATGAATCAATCATCTTGATAGTCAAAAAAATATGAGAATGTTACGTCAAATTCTAGGATTGGCGCAACTTGCCTGTTTTGACTTGTTTTTGAGGAAACGCTTAAATAGGTCTATATTATTAGTAATTAGAGTTTATCTTAATGCATGAATGTATATTGTGATGTAGATTGAGGGCGAGAGGCCATCAATAGGACCTTGCTTGACTTCGCGTAACTCCGAGTTTTAGGTAGGAGAATCTCATCTTTACAGTATTTTATTTTAATTCGCATGGATATTTTGAATTAAAATCTTTGAACTTGCATATGCCATTGAAATCACATCTGTAAATTGAAATTGATATGAATGATTAAAAATCTAAATCTACCTGAATCCTGAAACCTGAATCTGCTTAAGCTCTGAAGATATGAAATCAAGAACCTGAACTATGTATAAGAGACTTCCATCTGATTATATTAGTATCTGCATTTGTTTTATGATTGACTTGAACGACCCCTCAAAAATTCCTGAACAACTTCCTGACACAAGTTTCCCTCATTACGCAGGGGCTTGTTGCATCCTGAAAAAGGGTTCATGAACGATGATGGTAGGTAGGGGTTCCCATCGGCTATATTCCTGCTCTCGAGATATAGTTTACTCGGGAGGTATTTTAAGTTGAGGATTAAGTCATGAATTACTGAACTTTGCATATCGAAGTTAGAGAAACTAAGACACTGAAACACTGCATCTGTTCTTGAAACTGTTTTCACACATTTAGAAATAAATCTTACATTTGATTTCCGCACCTAAATTCAGTTTATTATCTGCTTATATGTTTGACAAGCTATATTTCGATATTTGTTTTGAAACCATGTTAGTTAAAGTAAAATGCCGTAGATGTCTTTCTTCTACTGAGCTTTGTTGGTTAGCTCACTCCGACTATACGTCAGTTCGTGTATTGTACGACGGCTATTCGTGGTCGTGAGACTGATCCTGACTACGTGCCTGAGGAAGAGCTTGAGGTTCCTCCTGAGGAGTTTTTCCCAGTATAGAACTTACTGATTTTCTTATTTGTGGTGAGAGTTAGACTTGAATTTGTGGGCCCATTTTAGTTGGATACCATAGTTTTATAATTGACGTTGATTTCTGTTATGAGCCATGTTTCGATGATGGTCGGCCATCATCGGTGGTTCTTTACTTTTAATTGCTTCCGCATTTATTTTAGCTATGGATATTTATTGCGCTTTACTCTGATATGTGCCCTGTTTGTCCGGCTTATCGTTTATTCGATAGGTTGGCGAACCGGCCTTTCCTATACCTGAGGGATTGGAAAAGTCGGGTCGTCACAAAAAAGAATAGTCCATTGCCTCGGTGATATGTTCTAGGTCAAACTCAAAATTTTGGTTATGAATCTCGGTAGTCAATTTTGATTCGTCCTCATTGGTCATCAAGTTTTGGTAAAGCAATTTTACCAATCTTGGGCAATAAAATCCATGAAAAGGCTCAAGGAGCAATTTCATGCCAACCCCGTTTAGGTATTGGAGTGCCCATTGAGTGTTGGCTTTGTCTTTAAATAGGTCATGGGAAAATGACCACTCGGTTTCAAAAGTTTTGGCCTCCCACCACTTAGATGTTTGGTCTCGCACGATCGGTGGAGGATCCACCTTGTGCCGCTTAGAGGACGAGGGTTTTGACGCAACCGTCTTCTTCCTAGGGCCCATTTTCTTTTATTTGTTTTGAAAACAAAATGAAGAGATTTCAACTAGGAAAGGTAAGTCTTACCTTTTGCATGCAGAAAAATTCAAAGAAAGCCTCGTGGATCGAAAGCGTAGGTGTCATGACCCCAAATTTTTGGGAACCATGCACATCTTATACCATGCACGCGTATGTGTGGTTCACAAGGAAATAAAAAAAAATAACATGTATACGCTATATGTGTGTGTGAGAAACACACAAACTTTCACTAATATGTATATAAGTAAAAAGGAAGAAGAGAGGAGCCCTATACGTAACCTAATTTTAGCCTAGAGAAAAAGGAAAAGAGAGAAAGAAGAGAGGAAATTGTAAAAGAAGGTTAGGTTCGTTGGTTGAAGACCGTAGTAGATTTTGAGGAAGGCTAGATGAGGAACCATGAAGAGCTTTTCATCTAGTTGAAACTTGGATTGAGTTTACATCAAATACATCGATCGAGGTATGATTTAAATGCGTTTATGGTGATTAGATAATGTAGGAAGGAATTGTTAAAAAATCTTTTTTTGTGTTATTTAATGCTAATAAGACATTGAATGAAGAAGGAATTATTTTCTCGAATGGATCGAGCACTGGTATTTATCGTGGCTCGCTTGAGCGACCTATTTGGCTCGGTTGAGCGAGGATAGAATATAAATCTGAGTATATTTTCATTCTGGGCTCGCTCGAACAAGACCTATAGTATATGGGAAGCTCGCTCGAGCGAGGCTTTATGTACCTCGTTTTAACCGCTCGAGCGATGAAAGGTACTCGCTCGCGTGAGGGTTAGTACCTCGTTTTAACCGCTCGCGCGAGATTAAGTGCTCGCTTGAGAGAGGCTAAGCGACTGCTCGCGCGAGATTAAGTGCTCGCTTGAGCGAGGCTAAGCGACCGCTCGAGCGAGAAATAGTGCTCGCTCGCGTGAGGAACTACGCGGGTTTTATTAAATTTTAGCACAGTTCATGGGAGCTGTGTGCTCCAAGGGCCCTAGTGACCATTCTAAGCATGTTCTTAACACATGCAATGTAGATTGACGTGGGGATCGTTGCGTATGACCGCTACGAGAGAGGACTGCTTTGGATTTGCTTTGAGGTAGGGAATATCTTGAAACATGTACTTTAATTCGTCAAACATCATGTATGTAGAGTATTTCTATCATATAGAGCAGCTCAAGAGAATAGTCATATTAAATGCATTTTCTAACATGTGTGTGTGTATGAATCTAAAAGGAGGTCATAAAGTCCCCAGGGGACATAGAATTGTAACATTGGGCATCGTAATGATGCATTAAATCAGTAGCATCCCAGGGATGCATATGAAGCCAAATGATAAAACAAAAGAAGAATGAGAAGGCCTAATATAATATAATTAGCACAATTACGGTGAATAACTATATGTAGAGCACACTTTATATTTTTGTTATTTAAGGTTTATTTAGAATACTCCACCGACGTGGCGGGATACCCACGACTGACTCGGCAGGATATCCGTGACCGGTACGGCGGCCAAACCGTACACCCTAGCACATCTCAGGGATGTTAAATTGAGAATAGACCCCGCCGCCTAAGAGAAAGGGGCCTGGGTAGTATTGAAATGTAACACATAACAAGTGTCTATTTAGACAACGATGGTGGGTATTCCATCGGGGCTCGATGCTATATTGCTCAGGGATTACTTAAGTTAAGATTTAAGTGATTAGGCCGAATCCGTTACCATAATAGTAAGACGAGAATAATAAAGTCATGCAAAGTAACAGTGTATCCATCATTTTACTTCCGTGTGTTTTAATTTGTCTTTCAGCAATTCTATCAGATAAATCATGCTTTTAAACTATATTTAACATACATGTGAGAGCTTAATCTATATGTTTACTGTGTTTCCCTATTGAGCTAGGATGTAGCTCACCCCCCTTAGACTATACGTCGCAGGTCCAGGACTAGCGGCAGCGGAGACTTCTGGAGACGTTGATCTAGGGGATTCAGATTTTGTGCCCACAGAAGAGTCAGAGCCTCCTCCTGAGGAATTCTTCTAGGAGACCCATTGCATACTTTGAGAGTGAGTTGAGAGTATTAGGTACGGCTTGGTATGTCAAGCCTTTTTATTTGAATGTAATTAAATACCGTTATTCTTTTGACAAACCGTCTGGGATGAACTATTATCACCAACGGTTTGGGTAAGTTCTTATGCCCATGAATTGGCATGGGACAAGAACTGCCTTTAGAGACCCTATTTATTTTAAATATATGAGTACTTATTTAGAGTAGATACATGTGCTTTAATTACAGTTTTTGGCTTGTATATACCAATGCTTCGTAAAGAATCACAGGGCACGACCTTGAGGGTCATGCTGATGGCACGGGTTTCGGGATGCCAAAATCCGGGCTATCACAATTGGTATCAAAACCTTTCTTTTAGTCTCTGACAATCAGTTGGTCAGAACATAAGGACTGTTGCTAACAAAACCGTGGTTTCTCATGCTGACCGTTATGTTTCCAAGAGGAAGAGGCCGATCCCGGGGTAGTCATGATAGGAATTTGTGCAGTAGAGATGGGTACATCTCGCCCATGAACAGGGTGCCATTGGGAAATAGGGAGGTTCCCAAGGGCAGTGGCCAAGGAGAGAACCAAAATCAAGCAGAAAATCAGGATCGAGACTGTCAGGATTGAGATCAGAGGGAACAAGATAGAGTGAGGGAAAGAAATGAAGAAAGAGAGGAGCGTCAGAGGATGATGCATACTATGGAAACCATGGCAACTACCATGGCCCAACAGGCAGCATCCTTGGCAGCACATGCCGCCCCAGAACCACATCAGACACCTACACCCCCAGTAGGACCTACACTACCAGTGGCTTCAGCATTTACCGAATTCAGGAGGATGAGACCTCCTAGCTTTTCAGGGCAAGCAGACACCATGGTAGCTGAAAATTCGCTGCGTGAAATGGAGAAGGTATTTAGTGTACTGACATGTACAGAGGACGAGAGTGTCCGTTGGGCAGCGTATATGCTAGACGGAGAAGTTGGACCTTGGTAGAAATCTGTTTCGCGGACTAGAGCTCAAGAAACTCCAGATATGCCCTGGACTTGGGATGAATTCGTTGAGGAGTTCAATAAGCAGTACTTTTCGGAGGTTGTGAGAAATCAGATGGAGACTCAATTTTTGCAAGTAATGCAAGGAAGGATGACCGTGAGAGAGTACAGAGTAGAATTTATGAGACTGGCTCGTTTCGCTCAAGACTACATAATTTCTGATGTGATGAAAGCGAAGCGGTTCCAACAGGGTTTAAGGTCGGACATCCGAGGAGGGGTTGCGCCATTTCAGCTGAAGACCTATGGAGAGGTCATGAGTAAGACATTAGTGGTCGGAGAAGAAAACAATAACCGATACCGTCAGAGGGAACAACAGGGAAGAGGAAGCATAGAACAAAGCAGGACGGGGAGTTATGAATCAATGAATAAGAAGTCGAGGTTCGTAGCACCGAATCAGAGGCAACCGTTCCAGACAGGGTATGGGAGAGCCGCACAACAAACTACTCATCAAAGATTCCCATTGCTGGCATCAAGGAGATCGATGAGGTATGAGGGTCCTGCTATTTCCACTAAAGCCACAGTTACACAAGGTTTTTTGAGAGCTGCTTCTTCAACACCAAGAGAGACTTGTGCCAAGTGTGGCAAGTCTCACATAATGACAGATTGCAGGCAAGGAATGCGAGGCTGTTTTAAATGTGGCCAGATAGGCCACGTAATTAGAGATTGCCCTGAGGCAATTAAGGAGAAGATGGCCCCAGCTTCCATGCCATGACCTATTCAATCACGGAAGCCAGTTGTTCAAGGGAGAGCCTACGCAATTACTGCTCAAGAAGTAGGGAGTGTACATGACGTCATTCAAGGTGAGATTCCTTTTAAATAAAGAATTTTAATTTAATACAATTTTAGATAGAGAAGGTGCATTCATTAGAATAGTGTGTAGACTCGTGTTTGTACGTTAGACGATTCTAAATAAAGTATGTGCTATGTATGTATATGTATGTGTTGTAGGTACATTACAAGTCTATGAAAAAGGGTGCTATGTAGCACGTGACGCACGAGTGTTGATAGACCCAGGGTCTACCCACTCCTTCATCACCCCTAGATTTGCAAAGAAAATGAAGATTGTTTCGGAGACACTGGACTTTGTGTTATCAGTGTCTATCCCAATGGAAAAAAATTATGGACACAGAGTTAGTCTGCAAATCGGTAGTAGTGAGCGTCCGGGATGACGTTGTGTACGAATTAGATGCACAATTAATATTATTGGACATGCAAGGATTTGGCGTGATCCTTGGTATGGATTGGCTGTCCCATCATTGTGCAATAGTGGATTGCAAGAACAAGGTTGTTATTTTCTGACCTAACACGAGGAGATCGTTTCGATTTCGAGAAGAGAGATCGACACAGGTGCCACTCATCTCTGCCGTCAGAGCAGAACGTTTAATCAAAAAGGGGTGTAGCGATTATTTGGCATTTCTGAAGGGAGACAAAGAAAAAAAGAATGTTATCTCCGAGATAGCAGTAGTGCGAGAATTCGAAGACATATTTCCAGAAGAATTGCCAGGATTACCTCCAGAGAGAGAAGTGGAATTCGCTATCGACTTAGCACTGGGAACGGAGCCTATTTCAAAAGCACCATATAGGATGGCTCCTGTTGAGTTGAAAGAATTGAAAGAATAGTTGCAAGAGCTCATAGATAAAGGGTTCATAAGACCAAGCGTGTCTCCATGGGGAGCACCAGTTTTGTTTGTGAAAAAGAAAGATGGGTCGATGCGACTGTGCATTAACTATCGACAATTGAACAAACTCACTGTGAAGAATCGATACCCTTTCCCAAGAATAGATGACTTGTTTGATCAGTTACAAGGAACGAAGTACTTTTCCAAGATCGATCTGAGATCTGGATACCATCAGTTAAGAGTCAAGGCCGAGGACATTCAAAAAACGGCATTCAGAATACAGTATGGACACTATGAATTTTTGGTGATGCCGTTCTGATTGACAAACACACTGGCGTCGTTTATGGACTTAATGAATCGGGTGTTTAAACCATACCTAGACTCTTGCGTTATCGTGTTTGTTGATGACATCCTGATTTACTCAAAATCGAGGATGGAGCACGAAGAACACTTACGGGTCGCTCTACAAACTTTGCGTGAACACTAATTGTACGCCAAGCTCAGCAAATATGAATTCTGGTTAGAAGAGGTTAGCTTTTTGGGACATGTCGTCTCAAAGCATGGTGTCACAGTAGATCCTGCTAAGATCGAGGCAGTAGTGAACTGGGAGCAACTAAAGACCGTGACAGACGTCCGAAGTTTCCTTGGACTAGTAGGTTATTATCGACGATTCGTTGAGAGGTTTTCAAAGATATCGGGACCTCTTACGAGGCTTACAAGAAAGGATTCAAGATTTGAGTGGAGTGAAGCGTGCGAGAAGAGTTTTCAAGAACTCAAGAAGAGACTCACCTCAGCTCCAGTATTAGCCATTCCGTTAGGCAGTGGGGAATTCGCGGTCTACAGTGATGCTTGTATAATGGTTTGGGTTGCGTGCTCAATCAACATAAAAAGGTAATAGCTTACTGGTCAAGACAGTTGAAAGAGCACGAGAAGAACTATCCGACGCATGATCTGGAACTAACAGCGGTCATATTCGCTTTGAAGATATGGCGACATTATTTATACAGAGAAATGTTTGAAATCTTCACTGACCATAAGAGCCTCAGATATCTGTTTACACAAAAGGAACTAAATATGAGGCAGCGCAGATGGATGGAGTTCCTCAAAGACTATGACTATTCCATACAGTATCATCTAGGCAAGGCTAACATAGTGGCCGATGCCTTGAGTCAAAAGAGTTTAGCTCAGTTGGCTAGTCTAATTTTGGGTATACACCGATGGAAGCTGTTGGAAGATCTAGCACTATATGGTGCAGACATCAAGTCACAAGCTACAGGAGCCTTTTTGGCTAACATATCAGTGAAATCGGTGATATTCGAACATATACGAGAACTTTAGGTAGAAGACCTAGTACTAACCAAGATACGTCAAGATGTAACTGAGGGCATCAGATCCGACTTTTCAATTAAGGAGGATGGCCCCTTATTGTTTAAGGGCCGTCTCTGTATTCCGGACAATGCCGATTTAAGACGAACGATTCTTGATGAATCCCACAAGTCAAGCTATGCTATCCACCCGGGGAGCACGAAGATGTATCAAGATCTGAAAAAGAATTATTGGTGGAGAGGTTTGAAGAAAGACGTGGCAGAGTACGTGTCGCGGTGTTTGATGTGCCAACAAGTGAAGATTGATCATAGACACCCTGCAGGTCTATTGCAACCTCTACCTATACCGGAATGGAAGTGGGAATCGATCTCCATGGACTTCATAGTCGGGCTACCGCAAACTTCAAAGAAGTGTAATGCCATTTGGGTGGTGGTCGATCGATTGACCAAGTCAGCACACTTCTTGCCTTACCACACGATGTATAAGGTTGGAAGACTGGTAGAGCTGTATATGAAAGAGATCATCCATTTGCATGGAATTTTGAGTAGCATCGTTTCAGACCGGGACCCATTGTATACATCAAAGTTTTGGAAGAAATTTCAAGAAGGAATGGGAATGAGAGTAGATTTCAGTATGACATTCCACCCACAAATCGACGGACAGACTGAGAGGGTCAATCAAATCATTGAAGACATGCTTAGGGCATGTATGTTGGAATTACAAGGGTCGTGGGATCAACACCTACCATTGATTGAGTTTGCATATAACAACAATTTTCAAACGAGCATTGGGATGGCACCGTATGAAGCCTTGTACGGAAGGCGATGTAAATCACCAATCAATTGGGAGGAAACTGATGAGAAATTTCTTTTGGGACCCGAGTTACTTGAAGAAAACACCGCTATTGTCCGTATGATCAGAGAAAGACTAAAGGAGGCTCAAAGCAGACAGAAAAGCTACGCTGATATCAAGCGGAGGAGCGTGAACTATAAAGTGGGCGAACACGTATTTGTAAAAGTGTCGCCGATGAAGGGCGTGATGAGATTTGGAAAGAGAGGCAAGTTGAGTCCCCGTTATCTTGGACCTTTCGAGGTTTTGGGTCAAGTAGGGGAGGTTGCGTATCGTGTTGGCCTACCGCCACGATTTGATCGAGTACATAATGTCTTCCACGTATCTATGCTCAGGAAGTACGTGAACGATCCTTCCCACATCTTCAGAGGACAACCTTTGGAGATGTATGAGGACATGAGTATGATAGAAGAACGGGCAGAGATTTTGGATAAAAAGGTACAAGTACTATGCACCAAAGTTATTCCTTTAGTGCTTGTGCGCTGGAATAACCATCCGGCTGAGGAAGCAACGTGGGAGAGAGAGGCAGATGTCAAAGAACAATACCCCAACTTGTTTGAGAACGTTAACTAGTTGTTTTCTTAAATATAATGATATGTGATATTTTGACAGTATATTGATTTCTATTTGAAACTAGTAAACAAATGAGATTGAAAAATTCGAGCATTTAGTTTAAAATTTTTGCCAGGAAGATCGGTTCATGCGAATAAAAAAAAAAAATCTCAAATGTCCACAAAGGAAATCAGGAACGAATGATGTCCTCAACTTTAAAATAGATCAAGCGAAAATATAAGCTTAAGGAAGCCAGAAAGACGTTATTGGCTCGCTCGAGCGATATTTTATGCTCGCTCGCGCGAGCCACATAAAATAATAAATAGGAAGTATTCTAGGATCGCTCGAGCGAGGGTTAGTGACCACTCGAGCGAGGCCATGAATTATATCAGTCAGCGTTCTGAGCTCGCTCGAGCGATAACTAATGACCGCTTGAGCGAGGACAGACTATATATGGCAAACGAAAGGTTAAACGTTCATTTCGTCTTCAAGTGAGAGATCCGAGCCGAGCAAGGGTTTAGGGTTTTCGATCTTCATGCTTTTCTAATCGATTTGAGTCGGATTTGAACGATCCGATCCGTCAAAAACACTTTGTAAGGTAAAATCTACCCTTTTCTAATTTTTATTGCGTTAAAAAAGGTTCTATAGATATCAAATGGCTTCTTCAAGCCCTAACCCCCAATCAAGGAAACGAATGGCGATTCAATCGCCATCATCACGCAACAAGGCACCACAACAACAACCCCCACCACCACCATGCCCATCAACCACCCCTATCCAATTAAATGATTGGTGGGGAGCCAAGATCATGGAAGCCGAATGGGAAATTCATCCCTCTTGTTTTGTTGATCCGACGTCCACCAAATGGACTTCGGATTTTCTAACAAACAACCACCTATGACCATTGCTAACACCGTTCGGAGCTCGGTACTACTCGAGGCTCGTAAAACTATTTTATCAAACTCTCAATACGAATGTGAATGAGGACACCATCCTCGTCACAATCGACGGAAAAGAGTTAACTTTTGGAAGTGGCGATGTTTCCACCGCCATGAACTGCCCTAATACCTACACCCCGAGCCCACATACTCAACCACCTTTTACCGGGAACGTAGAATTCCCAACTATCATTTCGGATATTACTGGCGGCACGTCCGCATCGGGTCAATCCATCACCTGATCCCAGCTACCGCCACACATGTGGCTTTTAGATATTATTTTTAAGAAGAATTTGCACTCTACTGGCCATGATCAAGAGCACCGAGACGCATTCTTGCGAGCCTTGCACTCCGCCTTTCACAACAGGTGGTTTAGTGCACCCATGGTAGTCATCAAAGGCATGGTGCATGCCTATAGAAGAAATGTCAGGGGCGCTGTTCCTCCACCTATCAACAGCCTATCATATGCACGTTTGATATCCCGACTCCTCGATGCACGTAATGGGAAAGAAGGATTCAAGATTCGAACCAACGAGTTATCTTTTACCGATAACGTCTTCCCCTATTTAGCCCAAGACTTAAGCCGAAATTTAAAGAGCCTTCAAACTAGTGTCAATAAGAAGAGAGACCGCCAAATTTCCCGACAAGCCACGCAACAAGCACTGGTGTGACCAACTGCTCCCTCTACTTCATCTTCACAGCCCCTACCTACCACCGACACCGGCATGATGCGAGAGATCCTCCAGCAGGGGCGGGAGATCAGGTTACATTAGAGGTTTTAGGAGGCGCTACTCATAGACCTCATGGGCCATGCGTATCCGCAGTCATACATGGAGCGCGTCGGTGCTATGAGAGGCGCTATTTTTAGAGCATCTAGCTCGGGCCTTGCTACGAGGAGCACTACTGTGGGTACCACTACCGCCAAGGAGGTTGACGAGGATGAGGATGACGAGGACTACGACGATGATGATGGCTCCGACGACGACGACGACGAGTATGAGGAGGATGATGATTAGGTAGTCATATTTCTTTTTGGAAACGGTAATGAAATTTTGGTTGTGATATTTTGGTTGTAATATTTTAGTTCGTATCATTTTAATGGAGTGGTTTTATTGTTCTATAAACTATCGTAACATGGTTGTCACAAAACGTTGATGGTTAACTTTATAATAGCATCGTATATGCCTTACCATGTGGTCAATTACTATATGACTGTGGAAACTCTTGATAGTAAGTATCTTATCATCGATATTTCTTTACCGTTTAGATTGACTATGATAAGTGTATGGTTAGATAATACTATAAGATAGGTGTGAATAATTGCCTAATGCAGGTTAAACTATGAGTCATTGGATTATATGATTGTGGGTTATTCTAGAGTACTCCACTTTCTACGATATCATCAATTTTCGAGGACGAAAATCTTATAAGGTAGGGTGAATGTCATGACCCCAGATTTTTGGGAACCATGCACATCTTATACCATGCACGCGTATGTGTGGTTCACAAGGAAACAAAAAAAAAAAACATGTATACACTATGTGTGTGAGTGAGAAACACACTAACTTTCACTAATATGTATATAAGTAAAAAGAAAGAAGAGAGGAGCCCTATACGTAACCTAATTTTAGCCTAGAGAAAAAGGAAAAGAGAGAGAAAGAAGAGAGGAAATTGTAAAAGAAGGTTAGGTTCGTTGGTTGAAGTCTGTAGTAGATTTTGAGGAAGGCTAGATGAGGAACCATGAAGAGCTTTTCATCTAGTTGAAACTTGGATCGAGTTTACATCAAATACATCGATCGAGGTATGATTTAAATGCGTTTATGGTGATTAGATAATGTAGGAAGGAATTGTTAAAAGGTCTTTTTTTGTGTTATTTAATGCTAATAAGACATTGAATGAAGAAGGAATTATTTTCTCGAATGGATCGAGCACTGGTATCTATTGTGGCTCGCTCGAGCGACCTATTTGGCTCGCTTGAGCGAGGATAGAATATAAATCTGAGTATATTTTCATCCTGGGCTCGCTCGAGCGAGACCTATAGTATATGAGAAGCTCGCTCGAGCGAGGCTTTATGTACCTCATTTTAACCGCTCGAGCGATGAAAGGTACTCGCGCGAGGGTTAGTACCTCGTTTTAACCACTCGCACGAGATTAAGTGCTCGCTCGAGCGAGGCTAAGTGACCGCTCGAGTGAGGAATAGTACTCGCTCGCGCGAGGAACTACGCGGGTTTTATTAAATTTTAGCACAGTTCATGGGAGCTATGTGCTCCAAAGGCCCTAGTGACCATTCTAAGCATGTTCTTAACGCATGCAATGTAGATTGACGTGGGGATCATTGCGTATCACTGCTACGAGAGAGGACTGCTTTGAGGTAGGGAATATCTTGAAACATGTACTTTAATTCGTCAAACATCATATATGTAGAGTATTTCTATCATATAGAGCAGCTCAAGAGAATAGTCATACTAAATGCATTTTCCAACATGTGTGTGTATGAATTTAAAAGGAGGTCATAAAGTCCCCAGGGGACATAGAATTGTAACATTGGGCATCGTAATGATGCATTAAATCAGTAGCATCCCAAGGACGAGTATGAAGCGAAATGATAAAACAAAAGAAGAATGATAAGGCCTAATGTAATATAATTAGCACAATTACGGTGAATAACTATATGTAGAGCACACTTTATATTTTTGTTATTTAAGGTTTATTTAGAATACTCCACCGACGTGGCGGGATACCCACGACTGACTTGGTAGGATATCTGTGACCGGTACGGAGGCCAAACCGTATACCCTAGCACATCTCAGGGATGTTAAATTGAGAATAGACCCCGCCGCCTAAGAGAAAGGGGCCTG
This sequence comes from Chloranthus sessilifolius, assembly GCA_021018995.1. Lineage (NCBI taxonomy): Eukaryota > Viridiplantae > Streptophyta > Magnoliopsida > Chloranthales > Chloranthaceae > Chloranthus > Chloranthus sessilifolius. Next base: position 65,466,465 of record CM037595.1, read on the forward strand.
TGTAGTATTGAAATGTAACACATAACAAGTGTCTATTTAGACAACGATGGTGGGTATTCCATCGGGGCTCGATGCTATATTGCTCGGGGATTACTTAAGTTAAGATTTAATTGATTAGGCCGAATCCGTTACCATAATAGTAAGACGAGAATAATAAAGTCATGCAAAGTAAAGTGTGACCACCATTTTACTTCCGTGTGTTTCAATTTGTCCTTCAGCAGTTCTATCAGATAAATCATGCTTTTAAACTAATTTTAACATACATGTGAGAGCTTAATCTATATGTTTACTGTGTTTCCCTATTGAGCTAGGATGTAGCTCACCCCCCTTAGACTATACGTCGCAGGTCCAGGACTAGCGACAACGGAGACTTCTGGAGACGTTGATCCAGGGGATTCAGATTTCTTGTCCACAGAAGAGTCAGAGCCTCCTCCTGAGGAATTCTTCTAGGAGACCCATTGCATACTTTGAGAGTGAGTTGAGAGTATTAGGTACGGCTTGGCATGTCAAGCCTCTTTATTTGAATGTAATTAAATACCGTTATTCTTTTGACAAACCGTCTGGGATGAACTATTATTACCAACGGTTTGGGTAAGTTCTTATGTCCATGAATTGGCATGGGACAAGAACTGCCTTTAGAGACTCTATTTATTTTAAATATATGAGTACTTGTTTAGAGTAGATACATGTGCCTTAATTGCAGTTTTTGGCTTGTATATACCAATGCTTCGTAAAAAATGACGGGGCACGACCTTGAGGGTCGTGCTGATGGCACGAGTTTCGGGGTGCCGGAATCTAGGCTATCACAGTAGGTGAATCCAAAGGGAAAGAGCAAGTTCTTACGGGCGCAGAAGAAGAACCCTAGCTTGGGTGTTTAAAAATTTTCACATGGGAAAGAAAAAATGGGCCTGAAACCCATTTGACATCAACAGTCACGTGCGAAAAGCAAAACTCGCCGAGTTCTAAATTATAAAGGACCGCTCGAAATATCATGCATGAGAGAGGCATAAAGTACTTGCTATTCCATCAGGCAGTGGAGGTTTTGTAGTTTTCAATGATGCATCACACAGTGGTTTTGGCTGTGTACTTAATTAGAATGAGAGAGTCATCGCCTATGGTTCTTGATAGCTCAAGGATCATGAAAATAATTACCCAACTCATGATCTTTAACTAGCAGTGGTGATCTTTGCGTTAAAAATATCGTGGTATTACCTTTATGGGGAAACCTTTGAGATATACACTGATCATAAGAGCCTCAAATACCTATTTACTCAAAAGGACCTGAATATGAAGCAGAGAAGGTGGATGGAGTTCCTCAAAGACTACAATTGCTCCATTCAATATCATTTTGATAAAGCTAATGTCATAGCAGATGCCTTGAGTCGAAAGACATTGGCTCAGTTATCGAGTCTTATCATTGGGATTTGTCGATGGAAGCTATTGGAAGACATTTCACTGTATGACATGAAGATCGAGGTGAGGGATTTAGGACCCTTAATGGCAAACATCTCTATCCGACCAACGATCGTCGATCACAAATGTGAGCTTTAGATGAAAGGTGAGGAACTACTAGTAATCAGATAAGGAGTGATTGAGGGCACTAAACCTGATTTCTCCATCAAGGAGGATGGATCACTGTTATTCTGGAGGCGTCTTTACATACCGACCGATGCCAATCTTTGACATACGATCCTAGAAGAGGCCCATAAGTCAAAGTATGCTATTTATTTGGGTGGTACCAAGAGGTACCAAGACTTGAAGAAGAACTTTTGGTGGAGAGGCTTGAAGAAAGACGTTGCTGAGTACGTGTCCAAGTGTTTGGTGTGTTAGCAGGTGAAAGTGGATCACCGAAACCCCTTCAATTTATTGCAACCTTTACTGATTCCCTAGTGGAAATGGGAAACAATATCCATGGATTTCATCCTTGGATTACCAAGGACAGTGAAGGGACACAACGCCATTTGGGTAGTCGTCGATAGACTGATCAAGTCTGCTCATTTCTTGCCTTACAACACCAAGCAAACAACGAGTAGACTTGCAGAGTTATACCTTAAAGAGATTGTCTAATTACATGGTATTCCTGCGAGCTTCATTTCAGATTGAGACCCGTTGTATATGTCACAGTTTTAGCAGCGATTCCAAGAAGGGATGGGTTCAAGGTTAGACTTTAGTTCAGCGTTTCACCCACAAACAGATGGACAGATTAAAAGGGTGAACCAGATTATTGAGGACATACTCTGAGCTTGTATGATTGATTTTCAAGGATCATGGGATCAACATTTGCCCTTGATTGAGTTTGCATACAATAACAACTATCGGACGAGTATCGGTATGGCTCCCTATGAGGCATTGTATGGGCAAAGATGTAAATCTCAGTTTAATTAGGAAGAAATTGGGGAGAAATTTATTCTAGTTCCAGTGATCATTGAGAGTGCCACAGAAGTGATACGCATGATTTGAGGAAGGCTTAAGGTCACTCAAAGCTGACAAAAGAGTTATGCCGACCATAAGAGGACAAGTGTTGAGTTTCAGATTGGAGACAATGTCTTCATCAAGATTTCTCCTACTAAAGGTGTAATGCGCTTCGAGAAATGTGGGAAGCTAAGTCTACGTTACATGGGACCATTTGAGGTTTTGGGATGAGTTGGAGAGGCTGCGTATCGGATTGCTCTACCACCACAACTATCGAGCATGCACAACGTATTTCATGTGTCAATGCTAAGGAAGTACGTGAAGGATCCAACTCATGTCCTAGACCACCAATAGATTGAGATTCGAGAAGATATGATCGTTAGAGAAGCACCGGTACAGATTCTCGATTAAAGGGAGCAAGTGTTGCTTACCAAATGCATTCCATTGGTACTAGTAAGATGGAAAAACCATTTACCGGAAGAAGCTACATGGGAACTCGAGTCGGACATAAGTGACGCGTATCTGCAGCTCTTGGAGTAAAGACCTTTAATGTAAATTGGAGTTACTTTATGTTGAATGCAAATACCTTTAAGGCAATTAGCGAATTCGTGATGATAAATTCTATAAGTTTTTTTAATGTGTTATTTTAATGCCATATGATAATTTCATGCGAATTATCGTGAAATAGCACCAGGCATGAAGTGGTCGCACGTAGCGTAATATGTTACGTATAGTTGCAAATTGATGGCTAGGAATCCAATATTTTGATCCAATACATGATACATCTATGTAAGGATTGGAATGTGTATGAGAATTTTGGATGCAGGTGGAAGCGAAAAGAGTAGGTTCAAAACGATAAAGGAATCAGGAAGAAAAAATAATTTAGATTTTCACACCATCTGTAAAACTAACGTGCACAAGTTCTAAATTACAAAGGGCCGCTTGATATGCCATGCATGAGAGAGGAACAACTCGCGCGGGTGATTGTCTCACCTAATTTGCCAGTTTGAAGGACTCGCGCGAGCGACTTGAAATTCACGCGCGCGAGTTCTACATATGCTATGAAAATCTCATACTTTTTTTCTTCCTGATACACGAGGGAGGTGCTAGAGTAGCCGGTGTGTAATACTCCCTCAACGTCCTAGCCCCATGTTCTTCTCCTGCCATAATGAATTGGATTGGTGGTAGGGTGGGGCTGCTAGCACGTTCAAAACTAACGACGTTTTGAGAATCATAAGAGCTAGAGTAAATATGGCTGCACGTTCTCTCATGCACAAGGTCTAGTCGCTCTAGAAAGAAGAATTGAGAACTCAACATTGGCAAAAACAGAAGCTAAAAAAAATAAAAATAAAATAGTAATCCTAACTATTGGAAATAAAAAACACGTACCTCAGCCTCTCGCAGCGTCCCGTGAAAAGCCTTTGGTACGTTGAAGACTTTGATCTCCCAAGCCTAGAAATAAAAAAATAAAAGCAAACTAGGGTTAGTATAAGATACAAATATACAAAATAAAACATAAATCAAATTAAGATAAAGCCGAAGTCCCTGGCACTGGCGCCAAAAACTTGATCATCTTAAATATAAACCTTCCAAGCGCCAAGTTTGAATGTACTAGGGCAAGGACAAGGGTGTCGAACCATAAATACTTAACGTTTACCTTATCTAATCTCTATTTTATTTTAATAAGAGTATATAAAATTAAGTTTCCTAAATAAACTAACATAAAAAGAAAACCTAAAACAGTTTTGAAATAAGAGATGAGAAGGTGATCAATCATATAATTTACCATTTTATCACCCTTAACTTAGTGATGCTAGACCCCAGTTTGCTACTAATGAGATGTCAATGTGCATATATTTAGAACAGATAGTAGAGCAGAGCCAAATTGATAATCTTTGCCAAAGTAAACTAAAAAAGCAGTAAGAAAGATAATCGTATGGAGATACGATCCATTCGTACTGAGAATCAGTCTGAAAGCTGAGAGAAAGAAGAGATACGATCCAATTGTTAGACCAATCGTAACTCGATATAATGAAAGAAAAATAAAAGAGACCAATCATAATCTACGATTGATCCAAAAAGATGCTGAAGACTGGGAGACACAAAGAGAGAATACGATCGATTGAAAAGAAGGAAATCATATTGAACAAGAGAACAATCGTAAATAATGGTTGGTTAAAAATAAAAGATTTCGTTGCTGCTGATCACTTGAGACATACACCGCCATACCTAGAATTAGAAGATTACTTGAATTAGAAGTCGTACAACCCACAGATCCGAGAAGATTGGCAAAGATATACGAGGAAAATCTAGAAGATCGCTACCGCTGAAATAAAGGAGAAGAGTCCTACGCATCCACCAATCAAAACAAGGAAGACTAGGATTAGAAGTTAGAGTTTTATTTGGAATCTTTTATTTTAGTAATTTTCTTTAGTTAGAATTCAAATAATTTAAACTGACCCCTTATGATCTATAAATAAGAGGGGCTCGACATAGGAATAAAGTTATCCAAAGAATTTTCATCATCAATTGACAACTGAGGTTAGAGTTCTAGAAGATCACCGTAGAGTAGTTTTTATCAAGTAAAATTGTCCACAGTTCTGTAAAAGTCTTGCCTGACAACCAAGATCGAAGAAGCTGAAAGATCGACCCTTTGGATGGTTCTGCTTTTGCTTTCTAGTTTAGATTTATTTTCATGCACTTTTACTTCTTTGCAAACATCTATGAATCCCTGGTTTTAATTGAAAAGCTAAAATTGAGAGTTTACAGATTAGTTTTCTTGAGTTTGATTGATGCCCAAATTTCAGAAAGATTGTTGATTAGTATAAATCTGTGTTAAGGAATTCTAGTTTTTGATTGACGCCCAAATTCTAGATGGCTGAGATATGGTGTAACGGTACTTTATTTTGTAAACATCTGAGAACTGAAGGATTGTGATTGATGATCATAATCTGGAAGGAGGAGGATTTAGTTTTATTTTCTGCAGTTAGTTTCAGTAACCATTCTTTTATTCATATTTTTCTAGTAGAGCAGATCTTAAAAAAAAAAGATAAATACAAGTTTTCATACACAAGAGAACCACCTTCCTTGTGGGAACAATCCTACACTAGTGCTGCAATTTCCATTGTGCGCTTGCAATAGGTTAAGGCTTAGTACGATAATAGCCACTTGAAGCTAGAGGCTTAGATTTGTTTTCTCTCCCTGCTTTCTAGAATAAAAATCATATAAAATTGAAACAAAAATAGACATATAGAATAATCTTTCTAGCCATCCTGCTTTCTTTCTAATCCCATTTATTATGATGGGGAAAGACCAATTTGTGGCTAAAACATTGGGAGAATATTATGCATTGACATCTCTTACACCTCCCTCATGTATTCAATTACCCCTGTGGTCGATGATGGAACCTTCGAAATCAAACGCAACACAATTCAATTACTTCCTATCTTTTATGAGTTTGGTGAGGAGGACCTCTATATACATGTAATGAGTTTTCTAGAAATCTGTGCAATTGTTAAAATTAATAACCTGTCAGAAGAGGCCATTTGATTGAGGCTATTTTCATTTTCTCTTAAAGAGAGGGCAAAGTAGTGGCTGAACTATTTATCTAAAAACTCAATTGCTAGCTAGAAAGAATTGCAAACAAAGTTTATTATAAGGTACTTCCCAATTAGTAAAACGAATCGAATTCGAAAGATTATCATGAAGCTTCATCAATTTTCAGATGAATCTTTTGAGGAGAACTGGAAGCGTGCTAACGAGCTTCTAAACAAGTGCCCTCATCATGAGGTCCTGCGCTGGCAAATAGTGCTTGATTTCTACGAAGGCCTTAATGAACATACCCGACACATGATTGATGTTGCTTGTGGAGGAATATTTCATATGTTGACTATAGAGGATGCTTGAGAGCTCTTTGAGACCCTTATTGAGGAATCTGTGCAATACCATGCATCGAATGAGATTGATTCGGAGACTTTAAGGAATATAACTCTTAAGCGAGGAGGACTAGACGAATTAAAGTTAATGACGAATTGCCTCCCAAGGTTAAAACTTTAAAAGACAAAAATTCAGTCTCTGTTGGGTATAAAATCGCACCCAACATATAAAAAAGGAGAGGCATGTGGTCCTCACCATGGCCCATCTCAGGAGGACCCTTAGTACCCTGATGTTCATTTTTGCCCCACAAGAATTCAAGACCATACTGTTGCCATAAAGGATGCTGATCAGTCATATCGGTTACGTTGGAATTTGAACCCACTTAAGTCGTGAAGGAAACAAACAAGCATCACACTTTTGACCGCCAACTCCAAGCTACCCCACCTACCCGAGTTTTAATGTTTAAGCTTCGAAATTTAATTCAAAGCAATGGTTCAATGCCCTAGCCTTTCCCTATAAAACCATACCTTTACCAAACAAACCCCATCTCTTTCATCTTCCCTCTTCAAACCTTAACCCTTATGGCAAAATAGCCTAACCAAGGCAATTTTAGTAAAAGACTTGATCGAATTCTTGAGATACAAGAGGGCCGAGCTCCTGGCTGTAATAAAGAAAGTAGAGAAACTGAAGTGCCAAGGTTAAAACTTTAAAAGACAAAAATTCAGTCTCTGTTGGGTATAAAATCGCACCCAACATATAAAAAAGGAGAGGCATGTGGTCCTCACCATGGCCCATCTCAGGAGGACCCTTAGTACCCTGATGTTCATTTTTGCCCCACAAGAATTCAAGACCATACTGTTGCCATAAAGGATGCTGATCAGTCATATCGGTTACGTTGGAATTTGAACCCACTTAAGTCGTGAAGGAAACAAACAAGCATCACACTTTTGACCGCCAACTCCAAGCTACCCCACCTACCCGAGTTTTAATGTTTAAGCTTCGAAATTTAATTCAAAGCAATGGTTCAATGCCCTAGCCTTTCCCTATAAAACCATACCTTTACCAAACAAACCCCATCTCTTTCATCTTCCCTCTTCAAACCTTAACCCTTATGGCAAAATAGCCTAACCAAGGCAATTTTAGTAAAAGACTTGATCGAATTCTTGAGATACAAGAGGGCCGAGCTCCTGGCTGTAATAAAGAAAGAAACCAAGGTTAAAACTTTAAAAGACAAAAATTCAGTCTCTGTTGGGTATAAAATCGCACCCAACATATAAAAAAGGAGAGGCATGTGGTCCTCACCATGGCCCATCTCAGGAGGACCCTTAGTACCCTGATGTTCATTTTTGCCCCACAAGAATTCAAGACCATACTGTTGCCATAAAGGATGCTGATCAGTCATATCGGTTACGTTGGAATTTGAACCCACTTAAGTCGTGAAGGAAACAAACAAGCATCACACTTTTGACCGCCAACTCCAAGCTACCCCACCTACCCGAGTTTTAATGTTTAAGCTTCGAAATTTAATTCAAAGCAATGGTTCAATGCCCTAGCCTTTCCCTATAAAACCATACCTTTACCAAACAAACCCCATCTCTTTCATCTTCCCTCTTCAAACCTTAACCCTTATGGCAAAATAGCCTAACCAAGGCAATTTTAGTAAAAGACTTGATCGAATTCTTGAGATACAAGAGGGCCGAGCTCCTGGCTGTAATAAAGAAAGTAGAGAAACTGAAGTGCCAATTATCCATATCAGATACTGAATCGTCCACTGAAACTACCAATTAACCTAAACCTAACCCAAATCCAAAACCTTTTCCTATGGCCCATCTTCCCCCACTTCTTAGCCTTTATACCATCACAACCCACCCGGAGTATGAGTTCCTTTATGATGATGGTGGGTTGAGCCATCCCTCGCCACCCCTCTCAATTTCTCATACTCCTCCTAACTGCGTTACATTCTCTTCACGTAGTCTTCGCAGGGGAGTAGTATAGGCTGTTGGAGAATAAAGATGTGTTCTTCCACTCTTCAAAGAACTTCCCCCAAGTGCATTAAATTTCTTCCAAGGAAGGTATGTGATGTGCTCTGTTTAGGGGTGATATTTGGAAGGCAGTGAGGAGTGTTTCTGAGAGGGAAGACTCTCACGGTGTGGCTCCATCAAGAGAGATGGCTCTCTTTTGAAGGTGTGGATAGTCTCTATAAAAATAAAAAAAAGGGGAAGGAGGGAGGCGAGACTTTGATTGAAGGTGGTTAGAAACCCCAAACTTTATCGAAGAAATCTTTTACCTTGGAAGTTGCGACCGGTGTTGTAGTTAGGGTGTTTCTAGATTTTTTCTAGGTTTAATCTTTTATGTATATATTTTTTTCCCATAAACTCTGTAAATATTTTGTTCGCTATATAAAACTATGTTTTGATTATTTGGATTGTTTCTAATTATTTTCTTTATGGTGCTCTTTTTGTTTGTTTATATCGGAAGTGATTTCTCCTAAGTTTGGGGGAGATCTTTGATTTTCCTTGCAGATTACATGCCCGACATACTTTCAGCACCATTGCGGTAATATCTTTTTTGAAGTATCCCTTGTTTTGTGAACAATGAGGACATTGTCCCATTTCAGTTTGCGGGGGTCCACACACTGTGCATAATAATTTTATTTGCTTGTTAATTTTGTTTACTTTTCTGAAAAAAAAAAATAAAAAATTTCTTGTTTGAGAGTAGTATTAATTCTATTTTGCTTAGGATTTTTAGTTTTAGAGTAACCATCACATGCAAGTTACGATAGAAAAAATTATGATTCCATAAATCCTTACGATCCATCGTAGAAGTTCAACCATCAAAATAAAGCATTTACGATTCACGTTTAGCCCTCTTGTAAACTGTATTAGAGTTGAATGCTTGAAACTATACTTTGATTTAAATTGTAATATTTAGACTATAGTTTTGAAATCATATAATCAGTGAGCTTTTGAAACTAATTTCCTTTCTTTTTGAGAGAGACTGCTATCTATTCGAACTTAAAATTTTCTTGAACTTCTTAATTGTATTACAATGAAATCTCATATTGTTGTAATTAAAATCAAATATTCTATGATTATGATGACTTACATTTCTAGAACTATTTATTTTATGCATCAAAATAATATGGCGTTCATGTTAGTAAATCAAGAAAATGATAGATGGCCATCTTTGATTCGTTTGAGCCAAAAAGCCAAAATCCCATAAATTTATCTATCCCTTGAACCCATATTAGAAGCCTAAATGGAATTTCTTTGTACCAAAATGTATAAACCCTTAACCATATGTACTCCTTAAACCTTTCAATCTTTTACTCTTATTATTTTCTGAGAATTTAGAATGAAAGGGTGAAGAAGAGAGTGGGAGGAGTAAGTAATAACAGATAAGGGACATGCTAAAAAAGTCTGAAGAAAGAAATAAAAAGCTGAAGAAAAGTATGGGACAAAAAGGAGAAACATTGAAAAATATGATGTCACACAAAGAAGCAAAAAGCTTTAAAAAAAAAAATCAAGAGGATATCTAAAAATCAAGAAAATGGAATTTATTGAAGAAAAAAAAAAGAAGAAACGAAAGGCAAATGGGAAGAAGTTATCCAACATTTTGGATACTTACTGAAGCTAAAAAAGAAAGAAGAGGAGAGGATAGGATAAAAATAAGCTGAATTCTCAAAACCTTTGAATCCTTTCTACCTTCCTTTGAATCCCTCTTAATCTAAAGCCCCATTACAAGCTTAATAAAGACCTTCTTTATTTAAGATTTACAAAAACATAAGCGTAGTAGAGATGTACACAATAGATACTATGGACAAACACGAAAGCATGACTAGAATTGATTATCCTTATCCATGAGGGTATGCCAACAGTGAGAGTTTGAATAAAAATGTTTTCTAAATCTGCAGTTTAGAAAAATCTATGATGAAGAAACTGTTCACTGATACGCATACACTTCAGGCCTAATATGAATTGAAAATGTTGAGTTCTGACCAAGGATAGCTGCTAGGATGGAAAGCAAGGGTTGATGAAGTAATATATTTTTGAAAATCACAACAACCATGTGATGATTAATGAGTTAGTGTAAAAAATCAGTTTAGAATTATTATTTTTTTTATCTTTATATTTTTTTTGAAAAGCCCAAAAATATTTAAAGTTTATAGGTAACTTCACTGAAAACCGTCAGGAGACTACAACTCCTCCACTAGGGATCATCTAGTGGAGGGGACTATAACTCCACTAGAGATCACCTAGGGGTTTAAAGGCTTGTTGCATCTTCTAAATGCAATCGTGCTTCCTACGAAAGTGGAATTTAAATTTGTAGTTCTAGATTAGTTTATTTTACCTTGTTTGATAGGGACTAACAAAGCTTAAGTTTGGGGGTGTGATCAGTCACATAATTTACCATTTTATCACCCTTAACTTAGTGATGCTAGACCCCAGTTTGCTACTAATAAGATGTCAATGTGCAGATATTCAGAGTATAAAATAAAAAAGAGCCAAAGTGACAACCTTTGCCCAAGTAAACTCAAAAAGCAGTAAGAAAGACGATCGTACACAGATACGATCCATTCGTACTGAGAATCCGTCTGAAAGCTGAGAGAAAGAAGAGATACAATCCAATCGTAAGACCAACCGTAACTCGATAGAATGAAAGAAGAAAAGAGACCAATCGTAATCTATGATTGATAAAAAAAGGCGCTGAAGAATGAGAGGAACAAAAAGAGAGAATACGATCGATCGAAAAGAAGGAAATCGTACTAAACAAGAGAATAATCATAAATAATGATTGGTCATAAATCAAAGATTCCGCTGCTGCTGATCATGTGAGTTATACGTCGCCATATCCAGAATTAGAAGATCACCTGAATTAGAAGTCTGACAACCCACGGATCCGAGAAGATTGGCAAAGATATACGAGGAGAATTCAAAATATCTCTGCCGCTGAAATAAAGGAGAAAAGTCTTGTTCATCCACCAATCGAAACAAGGAAGGCTAGAATTAGAAGTTAGAGTTATGTTAGGAATCTTTTATTTTAGTAATTTTCTTTAGTTAGAATTCAAATAATGTAAACCGACCCCTTATGATCTATAAATAAGAGGGCTCGGCATAGGAATAAAGTTATCCAAAGAATTTTCAGCATCAATTGACAACTGAGGTTGGAATTCTAGAAGATCACCGTAGAGTAGTTTTTATCAAGTAAAATCGTCCACTGCTCTCTGAAAGTCTTGCCTGACAACTAAGACCGAAGAAGCTGAAAGATCGACCCTTTGGATGGTTCTACTTTTGCTTTCTAGTTTAGATTTATTTTCATACACTTTTACTGCTTCGTAAACATCTATGAATTCTTAGTTTTAATTGACGCCTAAAATTGAGAGTTTGCAGATTAGTGTAACGGTTTTACTTTTCCATCTTCAGTTTTCTTGAGTTTGATTGATGCCTAAAATTTGGAAAGATTGTTGATTAGTATAAATCTGTGTTAAGGAATTCTAGTTTTTGATTGACGCCCAAATTCTAGAGGACTAAGATATGGTGTAACGGTACTTTATTTTGTAAACATCTAAGAATTGAAGGATTGTGATTGACAACCATAATTTGGAAGGAGGAGGATTTAGTTTTATTTTCTACAATTAGTTTAAGTAACCATTCTTTTATTCATATTTTTGTAGTATAGCAGATCTTAAAAAAAAGATAAAGACAAGTTTTCATACACAAGAGAACCACCTTCCTTGTGGGAACAATCCTATACTAGTGCTCCAATTTCCATTGTGCAATTGTAATAGGTTAAGACTTAGTACGATAATAGCCACCTCAGAAGGCAGTCTGGGATCTCTCTTGGATCTCAGGCTCGTATATAATAAATCCTATTTCTTTTCTATTAATGAATCCCAAATACCCCCGGTCCAGGCTACAAGCTCTGTCGCATCATTTATGAATTAGATAAATCTAATCGTCAAAGCATCATTGCAGTAACCAACAAAAACTACCCTACAAGGCCTAGTCCGTCAGTGAATATATTGTCTAGTCTAACCCAAATCCCTACAAAGCTACTAAGATTAATCTAAATAGGATTACAATGTTACTATCGCGTTCTTGATATATTCGAAACTTCAAATATGCAATCGTACCATAAACAAAATTCAAAAAATAGAAAAGACTATTATATACTTATCAAAAATTTACAAGAGATCTCAGCCTTAATTTCTTAGCCTCGCATCGATCAAAAGACCTTCATCATTGTTGAATCTCTCTTTGATCAATGATTATAATTAATCTCACTCTATTTCAGAACTAGAAAACTAAACTAAACCTACGAATACTCCCGCTAAAACTCTCTAGAAAAGCTCTATCGTGACGATTGCCTAAAACGTAACCCTAGGATCCTTATTTATAGAGTATAAGGTGTAATGTAGACACCCCCATTTTGCCCTCTCGGAGTATATAAGTTTGTTCAGTCAACCTTTGACCTCGACTATGACTCTTCGGAAAGGACTTACCTTCTCCGAGGGTTTCAAAACCCTAACGTGGGGACCATATGCTGAAACGATTATATATGGCTAGACACAGGCTGAAACAATAGCTCTGTGGCTCAGATCCAATAAATGTAGGGACCATATACTAAAACAATAATATATGGCTGAACACTGGCTGAAATAATAGCTCTGTGATTCAGGTCCTATAACCCTAGGGGTAGGGACTATATACTAAAATAATAGTATATAACTGAAACGCAGGCTAAAATAATAGCCTTGCGCCTCGGACCCAACCCATACCCAGGACAATCTCGAATTACTTGCACTGAACCATTTGTGCAATTCGATTGAGTGCCACACTACCAGCGCACAATCGGTCCTCGTTAGACCAGACTTCCCCTCCCCCTCCTGACTCGATTGCTCGCCCTAACCAGCACGTGCAATCGGATTATGTGCTTGGTCACCAGCGCATAATTGGTTTGTTTCAGACCTGGTCTCTAACTCCTAAGACTGCCAAAACTCCATGATTAAATGCACTTAGTACAACATTCAATCGAATTGTGCATTCCAAATTGGGTGCACAATTAGTCTAATCAGACTAGAACTGGGACACCTCTGCTGAGTCAGTCAGCCGGTCACTCACTAAGTCGGTCACCAACTCAAAGTGGTTAAGCGCCTGATGCAGGGCGCACAATTCAATTAAGAACCACGGATAGGGTGCATAATTAAAGTTGACCGACTAATTACACGCACCCCACATGGCACGTAATTAGTAAAATACCTATTTACCCTTACCACGACCCAAAAAAAATAATGACGACTTCGAGATTCGAGTTCCTTGCTTTCAAACTTAGGATTTTGAGATTCCTCTCTGCAGCCCCGACCTTAAGTATAATTTTTTTTCTAGTTTTTAATTTTCAGTTCTTAGTTCTAGTTCTTAGACCTTAGATCTTAACTATTAGTTTTAATTTTCAGTATTAGGCAGTAACGCCCTTTTTTTAAATCCGTAATTTCAATACCTGGCTCCAGTTCTTAGTTTCTGGAACCAGTTTTTAATCCGATCATTAAAATCTGTCTTACTTTAAATTATATTTTTACCTCAAAATTTCAAGTTTCAGTCCTATCATTAATCTCTGGTTCCAGTTCTTTATCCCTAGAACCAGTCCTTAATCATACGGTTTGATTTCCTAATTTCGATCCCGATTTTAGTCTTTAAATTTTAGATTCTAGTCCTAATTTACCGATTCCTTATAGTTCTAGATTTTAGATATCGATTTATTAATCCATAATTATAATCCAAAAATTATTGCCTTTTCAATCCAAAAACATTGTCTTATAATTCAAATTTAGTTTACTTTAATCTTAGCCACCTGATTTTCCGAAGGGAGCTTACGGAGGGTATCTGGGAACAGGGTCGATCCTCCTTAGCATAGCGGGCCAAAACCTTTTTTTTTTAAAGATTTTCAGTAAGGTTAGTATATATTTTTTTATTAGAGTTTTAATAAAATTAGTATTTTTTCCTAAATAAGAGTTTCAATAGAATTAGTATATTCCAAATTAATCTTTGTAGAATTAACTTATTCGCACTCCTAGAAGTATTAGGAGGCTCAATTAGATTAAGATATCATCAATTAGACTTCTAGTAGAACTAGGAGAGTTAATTAGACTAGGATTAAAAAATAGAAAGACCAAAAAAACAACTAAAGTTAGAGTAGTACTAGGCATCTCACAATTAACTAGACTCCTAATAGAATTAGGATACTTGAAATTAATTAAACACCTAATAGAATTAGAACACTTAAAGTAATTGGATCCTAGTAGAAGTAAGGCATTAGGAATAACTAAACTCATAACAACATTAGGAATTTAGATTAGTCAAATATAATTAAGAGAGTTACTCAAACTAAAAGCAAAAGACCAAAAGAATAGTTAGAGTTAGGATAGTACTAGGAATCCTACGCGTAATTAGACTCCTAGTAGAATTAAGAAACATAACTTAATTAATTAACGCAACAAAAGGAGAATAGGTTATCTAGACTTTCGAGTGACCCAGAGTTGCTGACATTGGCAGGCCGACGATTCAGTAAAGAAGGAACCCTCACCTCCTCACAAGCATGATCAGTGACGTGTTGCAGCGTTGATAAATATCTGCAACTGGCGATTGCAACGAACTAGAAATTTTTGTCACGAATTTACCTCTTTAATTTCAGCACTTATTATTTTCTAATTAACCACTCCACCACCCATCGCTAGAGTCCACTTGGGACCGAATTGGGCCACTAATTCTGGGGACCGGAAGGAACCCAAAAAAAGTGCGTACCAATAGATTGACAATCACGGTGGGATGTCTTATTGTCAAAGTTTCTCTTACCTAGATACTTAATTTTATTTTGTTGTAGTTTACGTTCTTTTAACCAGTTGCAAACAAATAAATAAAATAGAAGATATGAAAAAAAATATACAAAATAAAATATATAAAATAGAATATACAAAAAAAATATAAAAATAAAATAAAAAGCGAAGAGTATATGAACCTTTGCCAAAGGCTCGAGATGTTCGGGATATGGAGATTGAGGTTGGGAGATCCTCCGCTATGGGGATACCACAATGATCCCATATACGAGGAAAAATCACCCCACGATTTAAACCAACAATCGGAGATTAACATGGCCGGTGACCAAGAGAGCTCCTTTTCTACCCCGAACCCTAACAACAACCACAGCAGAGGGGAAAGCAGTAGTGGATATAACCTCACGGCCCGACAGATCGTAGAGCTCAGCATTTAGAGAATACGAAAAAGAGATGATGACATTGAAGAATTGGTACGAGGATTGGCCGCCGCATATGAGACGGTCAAGGGACAAGAAGACTCAGATGAACGAGAACGACGAGAGAGTGAGAGGTCGCCACCTATGCCAAACACGATATCGGCCCACGTGTCACCCCTAAGATCGGCCACTCGCACCCTCTTCAACGAAAATCCACAAGACAGAGCTCACTTGTAGACTGCCTAAAGAGACGCCACTGTAAGAGTCAAAGATCTTCCTAAGATGCTTGACGAATATATGGCCAGAGGGAATGCCCTGACCTCTCATTTGAATTCAACAAGTTTTGTCGAGAACTCGAATTTAACTTACCGACAGGATTCAAACTGTTGAAATTTAACAAGTACAACGGTATTGGGAATCCAAATCACCATCTGGCCCTTTTCTATAATGACTGTCGGCCCATACGCCATAATCAAGGGCTTCTCATCCACTATTTTCAGTGATCATTAGAAGGAGAAGCTCAAGACTGGTATACAGGACTACTATTGAGCACTGAAAAATACGAATTTTCACCCCTCAATCTAGCCTTTGGTGGACCTTTAAGCATATTAATAATGTGTTTTTAGTTGTGTTTTTATAGAAAATAGGAAATAAGAACTTAATGCTGCAATCCATCTTTTTAAGCCAAGAAGAGTGAAATTGATGCCAATCTGTGGAGCTGAGGCAAAACTAGAGAATGCACCATGGTGGCACACACCATTGTGACCATATTGCATGCCAAGGAGGGTCTTAGAAGTCCAATGGCTGAGAGGAAGGTGATCCCAAGTTAAGGAGGTTGCTATAATAGGCTAAGCACAACAACAATGTGACAGAGATAAGCCCTCGCAAGGCTTCACTTGAGCCTGTCGCGAGGTTCATTTCACTCAGAAGTGACCTCACGTAGCTGTTGCAAAGTTTGCAGGCCAGCAACATTTAAATCGATCACGTAGCTCAGGGACAAACGGGCTTCAGAAGATATCTCGTGAAGAAGTCACGCAGCTAGAAGCTGAAAATTACTCTGTCACGTGGTTCAGTGGAAACCTCGCGAGCCTTTAAAGCACACACTTCTGAAACTTCAAGGGCTTCACGTGAACTTGTCACGCAGATCTTGTGTGCCTTAATGTCAAAACCAGCTTCGCGAGATGTGATTCTGAGCCTTGCGAGCAGCAGAAAGCTGCACACTATGTTTAACCTCGTGAGCCTCTTCAGCATGAACAACAGCATCGCGACAGCTCAACGAGAACCCAGCGAGCTACATCACTTGAAGTGGCAACCATGTGAGACACACCATTCACAGCAGAGCAGAGCCTCACGAGCTCCCTTCATAACAAATCCATCCTCGTGCGTCTGCTTCTGCACTCAAGTATTTTGCGTGAAGCTCGGGATTCCAACTTCTCTCCCACCTGCTTCAATTCTCAGGGGCTGTTTGGACATTTCACATTTCTAGTGCACACCTCCCGAGGCACCTATCTATTCCATGCATCCCAAGGTAGCCAAGGGTCGTAGATGGGTCACTTAATCAACTCCACATCCTCACCCTTGCTTCTAGGACACACCAAAGTTCAAGGATTGCTTATAAATAGAACATCCTCCTGTTTTGTAATTTATCCAGGGTTAGCCTGCGATCACATGGGATTAGGGTTTCGAACCAGGAATAGCTTGTGTTCATTTAGGGTTTTTTGATCCAGGGTTAGCCTATGATCACGTAGGGTTAGGGTTAGGGTTTGAATACCTCTTTTTCTATTTTTTCTTCTTTCTTAGCCCAACACTTTTTGGCTAAATCTTTGGTAAGCAATTAGGTGTAGTTTTATTTCAGTTTTGTAATAGATTATTTAAACATTGGGATTTGGTGTTGAGCTGTTGAGCACAAGGTTGTTGCCTTGAGGGATTTCATTGTTAGTAAACACCAGATCAATGGAATCTATGTTTGAATGCTTACTCAATCTGTTATTTTCCTATTTGTCTATAGTTCTGTTCAGGCTATAGCATACATTTAGGATTTGAGCTTATTGAAAGGCCCATGAAAGCTTGAGCGTGATGCCCTGACACCATGGTGGCAGTAAGCAATTTTCATATTTTGTTCTTAGTATTTGTGGGTAAGGGAGCCTATGTGGATAGCTTGTGACCATTAGAATGGATAGGCTATAGTCCTAGGGCAAACTTGGTCATAGATCTGAGATGGATTATTCTTCTCTGCACTTGGACTTGTGGCTTAGTGAGAGATTGTGCAGCAACAGACTCCCCTTTGTTTCACTTGACCGCTATTAGATGTTAGATGGTTTCTCCGTAGTGATTATGGACTGGGAGGCTGAGTCATTGCAGGCCTTTTGTAGCAATGATCAGTTGTGCTTAGATCTTTATTCAACCTGTTACTGGTCCTTTGTGTGGGCATCAATGTGCCTCTAGCCTTGACAATGCACAGAGGCTTTATGGATTGGAACTCCTATGAATGTCAGCCAGATCTGTGCGCAGAACTGGGGAGCTTATAGCCTGACAGACATAGTATCTGTAATGGTATTCATGGCCTGATTTGATTCATTAGATGAGGTTTGATCAGCTTACTCCTTTGGATTAGATTAGCAACTTCTGGCTTGATCAATAGGATTTGACAGATTCTATAGGATAGACTGTGGCCATTTGAGTGGATAGACTATAACCTTAAGAGCACCCCAAATGGCATGGGTTAAGTTGGATATTTTCACCTTGTTGAGGTTAGTAATAGCACTTCGGCAAGGACTGTTGCAGAGAGAGCCCTAAATCTGAGTTACATAACTAAATGAACCTTTAACCTAAGCTACTTACTTCTCACCCTTTTATTTTTATTTTAACACACCATCATCCTTCTTTATCCCTTTCTTTAGTTAGAGTTTATCCTTATTTTTTTTCCTAGTTTTCAGTATAGCTTTGTGACACCTAAACACCCTTCCTTTAGGACTTCCAGATCTGTAGTCGGATCTGGAGACAACTATACAACCCTTGTGGTTCAGATCAATACTCCCTGTAGGACAAACTCTTACTTATCAAAACTTGCTACAACAAGCCTTGTATCTTGCAGGTCTATGTGTATTTTTAGACTTGATATTTTGTGTTTTTCAATCCACTTTTGATTTATTTTTACTAACACATTCTTATCACTGTTTTAAAATAAAGTTAGCAGCAAGCATTTAAAAATTCTCCAACAACTACCGTTGCATAAGATAGATACGTTCGACGACCTAGCCGGTCAATTCCTTGACCAATATAAACACCTGATCCAAGAAACGGTTAGCCTTAGTGATCTTATGGCCACAAAGCAGGAACCTGACGAAGAGTTCGTTGATTTCGTCACAAGATGAAGGAAACTTGCTACTAGGACTAGTACCTCAATGAAAGAGAAAGACTCGATCGATATTATCATCAACAACACTAGAGAGCCCTTAAAAAGCGTACTCATTATAAGTGACTGCCTCAATTTTGTAGCACTTCATTCCCGAGCCTCTTGTTTGGCACGCCACATTAAAGGTGGGGACCTCGCCCTGTCCATAGTTACATCAAAAGTAGGCTCTTCAGGCGAATCAAAGTCGAAAAGCAACAAGAAAGCGTCGAGAACCGAGCAGGTTAATACTGTTGCCAATCAGGGACAAAATTTAGGAAACATAAACTTTTAGCCAAGGAACTTCGGATAGAACCAAGGCCAACAACGATACACAAACCAGAATCAGGGCCTAAATCAATAGAGATATTCAAATCAAAACCAAGACTAGAATCAAAATCAAGGGCAATATCAAAATAGGAGCCAATATTCCAACACTTACCAAAACCAAAATACGACGTAGAATCGGCCCGCCAACATCCAGAACTACCACAGTGTACCTCCGCCATAAAACTTTAACCCACAAACTAGGGGCCCCTACCAGTCAAGACGGGAACACTATCCTCCATTGCTTGATACCATTCCTAATATTTTCTACCTCCTTAATACCCAGAACCTTCTTAGATTTCCACAGGAACGACCTCGACCTTGGTCGGCGAACCTAGATTATAACAAGTATTGTGCATTCCATCGATATGCGAGACACAATTTGGAAGACTATTGGGTCCTCTGAGACATAATCTATGACATGAACGATCGAAACCAAATCAACTGGGAAGCGCTCATGAACTCTAACCCTAATAATAACCAACCACCGCAGAACTAGGGGATTATTAATAATCCCATGCCAAACCACAACCAAGGTGGACCAGCCCACATCATTACGGTAGACCTCCCCGGTTGACCCTCTTTCTAACCTTCCACCTTGATCACCCGCCTTCAACCTGTTAGCACCCCCACTAACCCCGTAGGAATTTTCTAACCCCCACATCCCTCAACCCTAATTACATGGGTCGCCCCTCCGAATCTACCTCCCTATCTGAATTTCACTCAGGTACGAGTTTAGTCCTTCAGGGCTCAAAAACCCTTCCTTCATAGTCAGCTTCTAGAACCTCCAACCCCAACGAATCCTGACCCAACACCGTTACTACTTCTCTCATCTGACTCTAAACCAGAATACGAGGACCATGTCCTTCAAATCATAGAACAGATCACAACATGGGTAGACAGTGTAACCAAGAACACTGTCAGTCGATAACATGAGGAGACAACTGAAGAGCACCCATCCACGATAGATATAAAATGTTCAAAAGAAGAACCAGTCAAAGTAGGAATGTTGATCTTCGCCTTCCTAGAGGAAGAATATTACACATAGTACCTCCCACCGTGGAGCGGCCTGGTGTTAAGTGGTGAAAAATGCCACTTTGCAACCTGACCTTTCATGGACCTGTGAGCACACTAATAAGCCTCTGTTGAGTGCATTTTGTAGATAGTAGGGAAAGCTGGCAATAATGCAGCAAACCACTTAGGAATGTCCACAAAGAAGTCATCTCTCAGCACCATGCAGACCCAACAACAGAACAAGGAGAAAGAAGTGAAGATAGGTTCAAACCATCCTATTGAGAGGATGTCTGAAGACTTCGATAGGAGCTGAGGATTAAAAGGAAAGAATTCGTACAGTTGGAGAAGGGTTCGATAGGATCCAAAGGCAGAAGAAGGATGAATTCGTATGGATTGAGGAGTTTGATAGGATTTCAGAACCTATCAAGCAAAGAAAGGAAAGAAGAAACTATCCTATCGAAAACTTGCCTGAAGTGTCAAAGGAACCTATTGAACGGATCTGAGAACCTAGCAAAAGGACTAAAATGCTCAATTCCAACCTGTCGAAGGCTCCCTGAACCTATCGAAATGAAGATGTTGAAATTGAACCTATTGAAGGATGCTTAAGCCTTTCGATAGGAATGAGAGCCAACCTATCGGGATGACGGCACACAGAGCTGAACCTATTGAAAAGGACCACTGGACCTATCAAACTACTCAACAGACCTATCGAATACTCTAGATATTGGGCTGAGGACCCTGAAGCTTCAAAGAGAAAACTCATCCTATCGGTACCTATCGAAGAGACCAGGGAACCTATCGAAAGAAATTATAAGCTTACTTTTAACCTGTTGGAAGCTTCTCCAACCTGTCAAAATCGTGTGTTGAACTTCTCAAAAACTATGCTATGCACACGCTGAGACTTGCTGACCTATTACACACAAACTAAGGCACTTTGGTGACCGGCGTGACGTTCTAGAAGATGCCTTAAAAAGCCCTAACCGACCCACGTGGTTTAACAGAACTCTAACAAACTCTGACAACCTTCTAGAAGGGATTTTTGGCGGGAAAAATAGAGGAGAAAGCTATATATTGAGATCCCCAATTACCATTGGGGAAGATTGAAATTTTGAACAATTTCTTGGAGATCAGAGATTGCAGTGAGATTCTATTTCCCTTCCTTTAGCCTAACCATGGTTGGCTAATTCCCTAGGAGCAGCAAGGGGTGAGTTAGATATGTAATTGTGTAAGGTTAAGAGTGTTGCTAGGGTTAATTGCTGCACAGACTACAGATCTGAGAGCATTCCATTGTAAGAGTGACCTTGTTTACAATGTAAATGTTGTTTTCAATATTTTAATTAGATTTAAAGCCCTTTTGATTCCTTTTGGTGCTCGATCAGATTTGTGTAGAAGAGTTGCTTAATCAGCTCACCCACTTAACTTGTAGACCTCTTGGATATCATCTGAATTCCCTGGATTTGATATCCCTGTAATTTCCTGCGTCTGTGACCTAGAAATTACAGCATCTGTAGTGGTTTTAATTGTTCTAATTGAGGCTCTAGCTTTGTAGGAGATCTCTAGGATGGTCTGTGACCATTAAAGTGGACAGATCATAACCTTAAGGTAAATCTGAGCTCAGGTCTCAATTTGATTCATCTGCTGCAATCCATGGATTCGATAAAGCCTATAGGATGGTTTGTGACCATTAAAGTGGACAGATCATAGCCTTAACGCCAGGTGGGTCCTGTGATTTGAAGTGGAATTTAAACCTTGTAGCTGTGCTTGTGGCTAGTGCCTGTGGCCAGCCGAGGGACTTGTGTGCTTTTGGACCCCTGTAATATGCTTAACTCAACTTGATTGCAGTGAAAACAACCTCCAAGCTGTTCTTCTCTATCTTTTGAGTTTTTAAACCTTCCACCTATAAGATCTGAGGCTCCAGATTTGATCTAAGACAATCTGCATTTTAATTGTAGTTAGTTTAAGTGACAACCCGATCCAAATTTCTCCCCTATCTTTTAGCTAAATTAGTAATAGCTAGGGTGCTAGATCTCTTACAGATCTGGAGATTTACTCAATTCCAAACCACCACTCTGTGGACTTTCCCTTACTTTTAAAACTTGCTACAAAGGACCCTATATCTTGTAGGTCTAGGATATTTTAGATGTGCTGAATCCATCCTCTGTTTCATTTTGATTTTATTTGGCTTTTACCATTACACTATAATCAGCACACTGGAATTCCCCAACACCTGGCACAAATATGCATCCCTTCTTCGAATTTCTCCCTGTTCGTGCCTAACACTAACACTAATACATCGGCGCCAAGTGTTGCCTGGACCAGTCTACAACCAATTTTCCCAATCCTTAAATCAGGAACTAACTATCCCCCACTACCATTTCCTTGGGGTAAGGAGCCTATGAATGTACAATCACCGAAATGAAATGCAAGAGGAAAAGAGACTTACGTACCTCCCTCGCCTCACATCATTCCTTCACCAATTCTCGCACCTCAGCCTTCCCAACCACCCGTACACAAGGCTCACCGGCCAGGTAAAGAGGCTACACTCTAAGCAGGACAATAGTATGATCTCCTACAACATCTCTAAAATATCCCAGCCTAGATATCAATCTTGGAGCTCATTAAGAAGCCGCTTGATCACCATCGACTACTAATCAAGACATTAGAAGACACACAAGTAGACGAAGATACTATCCTAGATGAACTACATTAAATTGCCTCAGTCATGGCACACCCTCCAACACTTACCTTCACAGATGCAGACATGCCTAAGGAGTCGCTTCGAGGAAGTTCTGCTCCCATATACTTAATAGTTATAATTAGGGGATTCTCTGTACCCCATGCACTAGTCGACACCGGAGCAGGACTCAATATCTGCCCTATCACTACACTAAAGATGCTCGAGTACACAGAACAAGACATTAGGCCTTCAGTCTTATCCCTCATAGCCTATGACGGCTCGCGCCGTTTCGTCAAAGGGACTATCAAGCTTCAGGTTCGCCTCGGACCCGTAACAAAGGACATCACCTTCCATGTATCCGACTCCTCTAGCACTTACAATCTTATCCTAGGTAGGAAATGGTTAGAATTCATGGAAGCTGTGGCATCCACATACCATCAATGTGTCAAGTTTTCATAAGAAGATTCCATTATCCGCATTTACGCCAACGCACCTCTCCAGGAGATAGACGCTGATTACACATAGAGTATCCCTACAACTGTTAAGCACTAAAAATACTATTTTTCACTTCTTAACCTATCCTTTACTACTCCTTGGAGCCATTTAATAATCTTCTTTTGAGTTTGTTTTGTAGTTAAGAATAAATATATAGCTTAGTACAACAGTTATGCTTTGGAGGCCAAGAAGAGAGGGATTTAAAGCCAAGGGCTATAGCTGATGGAAGAACAAAGGATATACCAGGGTGGTACACACCATGGTGACTATTTTGGCTAATAAGGTGGGCCATAGAAGTCAGATGGATGAAAGAAAGGTGGGCCAAGCAGAGAACACTACTGCAGCAACATGTGCACTGTAGTAGAGAAGAGAAATGTCAAACTCGCGTAGTCCTCACATAGTTCAATTTGGCCTGAACAGCCCCCTCACATAGCTCAAACTTAGCTTAAGCTTCCAACAATAAAAGAGCTTTCGTAGTGCACTTAGAGCTCGCACACAACTCGCATAGCTCAAGAGGAGAGAGAGTCTCAGAAGATTTTTTCGTGAAGATCTCGTGAAGACCCAACACGCCTCCAAGATAGAGCCAACCACGAGGGATGTGCAGCCCATCCTGGAAATCAACCCTACACAACTCAAAGCTCATCCTCTCGACGTCCTGGTGAAACGTAATGCAACCTAGCGAGAGCCTCGCGACTTGAGCCACCTGGAGAACCATCTATTCGAGCTATGCTATTCAATGCAAAAGGGACCTCGTGAAGCTCATTCAGCTACAAGATCAACCACGCGACAACTTTAAGAGAGGCCAAATTATAGTACTCATCCGTGCAAAGCTCGAGATCCCCACTTCTCAGTTCATAACAAGGACACTTTGGAGATTTCTCCACTTCTAGGACACACATTCTGAGGTTCTAATTAATTTCACACATCTCGAGGCATCCAAGGGTCACCAGTGGGCCACATCTTCAACCAATAATTACGGTTTCTCTCTTTTGTGCTCTTATTGGCCAAGGCAAGGAGAGACTTTGTATATAAGCTATAATGGTTTAGCAGAAACCTATCTAATCTTTAACCTAAATTGGCTGTGAGCTCGAGAGTGTTTAGGTCATTAGGGTTAGGGTTAGATCATCCATTTTTCTTTTCTTCTTCCTTATCTCAGCATTTGCTGGCTAAGATCTTCTATAAGTTGCTAGTATATTTCAGTTTGTAATGGGTGTTGTGTGAGCATTGGGAGCAGATTTGGGCTTTTACACTGGCTATTGCCTTGAGGGCATGCATTGTAAGGGCATGCATTGTAAGTTTTATTTCAATCAACGCAATGCCATTTTTCTAGCTTATTTGAATCTGTATTTATTTTATATTTTGTGTATGGATATCTATGGATTTGATACACCCATGGTTACTTGAGCTTGTAGCCCTGCAACCATGGTGGTAGCTGCAGTTTTCTTGTTCTATCTCATCCATCTATGATTAGGATAACCCCTAGGATAGCCTGTGACCATTTAAGTTGATAGACTATAGCCCTAAGGCTGGTCTAAATCATAGATCTAAGATAGATTCTTCTTCTTTGCACTTGAGCTTGTAGCCAAGTGAGAGATAGTGTAGATCCAAACCCCCTTTGTGTTGTAATGCCATTTTTAGATTTTAGATATGATATTTTGTAGAGATTGCAGACTTGTCAGCTTGTTCATTACAGGCCTTTTGTAGCAATGACCAACTGAGTCTAAGTCCCCGTTCAACCTCTGATTGTCTGTGGTTTCCACTAGACTTTTAAGGGTTATTTGCTCCTATGAATGCTTGAGCTTGTAGCCTTACAAACATAGTGTCTGCAATGACGTTCATGTTCTGATTTAATTCATTGGTTGGAGGAAATCCCTAGGATAATCTATGACCATTTAAGTGGACAGGTTATAGCCTTAAGATCAATTCATTCCCTTGGATTAGGTTAGTTTTCTGAGTTTAATCCATGTGATTTGATTATCTCCCTAGGATAGTATGTGACCATTTAAGTAGACAGATTATAGCCTTAAGAGAGGAGTTAATTCATAGGGGTTGATTTGGATTCCTCTACCTTGCACATGTGCTTATAGCCATTTGAAGGATGACTGCAGAATCACCTCTAGATCTGAGTTACATAATTGATTTAATCTTAGCTACATACTTCTCATCATTTTACCTTTATTTTACCACACCATTAGCACCTTCTTTAGAACCCTTTCTATAGCATAGGACTGTATTTTATTTCTTAGTTTTAGTTTTAGTTGTGACAACCCCAAAAACTCCCTTTCTTTAGGATTGCCAGATCTGGAGGCCTACTAAATAACCCTTTCTGGGTTCTAAATCAATTTTTTCTGTGGGATAAACTCTTACTTTTAAAACTTGCTACAACAGGCCCTGAATCTTACAGGACTATGATATTTTTAGAGTGCTATTTTCATGTCTTTCCATCCCCCTTTACTTTGATTAATTTTTATCACTGTATTTTCTAATAAAAATAACAACGCTTAAGAAATAAACCAACAAGTTTTTGGCGCCGCTGCCGGGGATCTTTGATCTAATTAGTAGACCTAAGTGTATTTTTTTTTGTGTACTATATTCATTTGTAATAGTGCCTATTTTTGAATAAAAGTACCATTGATTTTGTATTGGCTTTTGTAGATCTAGACAGCAGCAGAAGGGAAAAACTAGGAATGCAGCTAGAGCTTTGCTACCTTTAGTTTGCATTTCTTTCCCCTTAATTCTCAATTCCATTTTTGTTGTATTGATTTTCAGTAGCTCAGTAGTTCTTGTTAGTAGTTCTTTTTGGTTATAAATTCTTTAAGTGTGTTGTCTGTGTTGTTTTCTACTTGTTGCTGTGTGTGTGCATGCTGGGTAGGAGGTCCCTTAACCCTGATTTAGAACCTCCAAATTATGAGAGAGAGGGCCCTTAAACCTAGGAACACCACACCAGCCCCTACTGTGGATACCGAGCCAGTAGTAGAGATGGGTGAGCAACAGAGAACATTGAAGGAATTTAATGCACCAGGGGCGTATAACTTTCCTTTTTACATTCAATTCCCTACTGTTCAAGGAAACTATGAGATTAAATCATCCATCATTCAAATGCTACCATCATTTTATGGGCTGAGTAAAGAAGACCCATATAAGCACATTGATGAGTTCTTGGTTTTGTGCACCACATTCAACATTGTTGGCTTGGGAGAGGAAGCCACCAAACTGAGGTTCTTTCCTTTTTTATTAAAGGACAGAGTTAGAACTTGACTTTTCATGCTCCCAACAAACAACATAGAGTCATGGAATGAACTCCAATGCCAATTTTTGGCTAAATTTTTCCCAATGTTACAAACTAGCCAGTTGAGAAAGAGCATAATTTCCTTTGCTTAATTCCTAACTGAGGATTTCCATCAAGCTTGGAAAAGGTTTAAGGAGCTTTTGAAGCAATGTCCCCACCACCAAATTCTTGAGTGACAACTTGTCTAGAGCTTCTATCAAGGAATTGATTCCAAGAGCAGGGACATGGTAGATGCCTTATGTGGGGGTACTTACCTCCACAAGACCGCAGATGAGGCATGGGAGCTGTTTGATGTTATAAGTAAAAATTCCATGCAATAAGAGACTCTGTCCAGAAATGACATTGAGACTCCTGCTAAGATGGGGAAAGAAGTCATCTCTAAAGGAAGGATGTATGAAGTCAGTGTGCCCAGTGATTTAGAAAGGAAGGTGGACAGCCTGAGCAAAAAATTTGATAAATTGATGAATGTGACACAACCTAGAGTGACTGCACAAGTAGAAAAGGCATGTCTGATATGCCAGCCTTCCATACATTCACTTAAGGAATGTCCATCAGCCAGCCAATATCCTAAATTGGTCTTGGAACATGCCAATGCTGCCCAGTCATATGGTCAGCAACCTGCTGGGTATCAATGGAGGAACCACCCTAATTTGAGGTGGAGACAAGACACATTTCAGCAATTCCAGTAGCAGCAGTTGGCATTACCTTATAGACCACAACCACAGTATCAGCAAAGCAATGCCCCAAGACAAGCCTTTCAGCAATCAGCCCCATAGCCTAACCAATTGATGCTGCCACCATCTCATCCTAGAGCCCCTCATTTAAAGATCAGGTTTTATCATCACTGCAAAACTTGGGTTCTCTATCACAAACTATGCACTCTCATAGTCAAAGCATAAAAAAGATAGAGGACCAGCTTGGCCAAATTTCAAATGCATTGGCCAAAAGAGAGGAGGGCAGGCTGTCCAATCAACCCCTAGCCAACCCTATGGGTCAATTTATGATTGGTGAGGGTTCCTCAACTCATGAGGAGGCTAAGGAAGTCACTACCCTAAGGAGTGGTAGGATGGTTGATAATCAAGTGGGCAGGGACACAAAGGGGAAAAATGAGTGTAGGCACCCAAATTTGGCCCAAGGCCTGATGGAAACACATTTCGAGAGAGGCACATTTCCGAGCTTTTGATGGCATGAATGGAACCCTTAGGAACCATCCTAAAACCCTTAGGAACCCTTCCAAACCCTTAGGAATTATCCTAGATCCCTTAAGAACCTTTCCGAACCCTTAAAAAACCAATCCTGACTCTTAAAACTCATTCCGGACCTGAACCTAACCTTTTCGAGCCATGGATGAGGAGTGGTGCATCAGGACTAGCTACAACATTCTATTATGATCAAATTTCATACCTTTAAAAATTAGAAGTCATCAGCTTTCCAACAGTCTAAGAATCGCCCCAATCGGAGTTGTACGTCAAAAGATATGGCGGTCCGAACCCGGAGGACAAAAATATAGTTTCAAGTGGCCCCCCTAGGGATTTGGCGCAACAAATAATTGCGCCAGGCCATTTCTCCCCAGAAATGGCTTGGCGCAACTAATAGTTACGCCAGCCAGTTATATTTTAGCCTCATGCAGCTATTAGTTGCGCCAAACCACTTTTTCCCAGATTTAAGCTTGACGCAACTAATAGTTGCGCCAGTTTTGAAGTGGACCCCACCTCGAGAAGCCAACTTCTAGGCTACTGTGCTACACTATTTCATTATGCATATGCCTGGTGCAACTAATAGTTGCACCAGGCTTATGAATAGTGACCTCTAGTTTTACCTCAAATTTTGTGTCTGGGGTTTGACTTGTTGACCACCTGGGTCTTTGGGGTGTGTTTTGATAGTTCTGTTGCACCCCTTTGCACTCTATTTGCAACCCCTTAAGTGACTTAAGGCCCCACCCTATCATCCACCATTGGAGGACCTTCCCACATGTTTTGAGGCTCCAAAAATCCTAGGAAACCTTAGATGTGAGATTACCTAGTTGCTAACCCCAATTAACACTTAAGTGGTCTCCTAACCCACCCATTTCCTATAAATAGAGCCCCCCTCCCCTTGGATTAAAGGTTGAGAAATTTTGCCTAAGAGAGAAAGAGTTTAAGTGAGAAGATCTTTCTCCCTTTGGTGCACCATTGTCCATAGAAATTCCAGAATCTATAAATCTTCTTTCAAGCCTTACATTTCATCCAAAACCTCTAGGTTAGGTGTGTGCTATCCCTTAGCCTTCCTTCTCTACCTCTTAGCTACCAATCCTTAGAGGTTAGAACCCCTATTTCCACCATACAAGCCTTCAAAAGCTCATCAAAGCAAGCCAACGCAAGGCTCTCATACGGTGCTACAAGGGGTCCGAGGGCTCTGGCTCTCCCCATTCTTCTCCTATCTCTTCCTTAGCTCTTCCCATCCTCCCATTTGTGCCATTACGCCGTTGAATTTTTGGTAGGAACGGAGGGGCATAAATAGGATTTAAGGCCCATTTGGGCAAGGGGAAGCTCTTTTCTCTTATTTTACTTTATTTTTATTTTGGCCATTAGTAGAGACCGTGTTAAGTAGGTTGATCGGGTGCCTGACACCTTCCTGATAGATAACCGAAGCCCCTACCTAAGAGCCTTTGGTGTGGACCGGATTCATAGTCATATTTTTAGCACTTTGGTGCTCATAAAAGATGAACTAGGTTTCCCGGGACACCAAAAGCTCTGGGTGGCGACTCTATATTTTTGTTAGCGAGCGCATCGCCGCGACGGGATTGTCACAAATCCCATGGTTGCACAGATGACGATTCTGCTGGAGATAGCTTTTAGAGCTTCTCCTTAAAATTTGGCCATTTCTTTTTATTTTACTAACCATTTTTGCTATTTTTTTTTCTATTTTTATTATTTTCTCACCCCTACTTTTCCGTCATTCACATGCCTTAGCTGATCGACGGGCTTACTTGTGCATTGTCTTTAATTTTCTTTACATTTCCATCCTTTTTTGGTGTCTTAGCCGATTGGCGGGCCTACTTGAGTATTGTCTTTTAATTCCTTTAATTTTTCACCATTTAAAGTACCTTCGCCGATTGGCGGGCTTACTTGTGCAAACATATTCCGACAGTGGACGCCGGCCCATAGTGGCTGCACGGGGTTATCACCCCCGATTTTTGAACTAAAGAAACACCACAAAAAATATGTTTATTGGAGACGGCTTTTAGCCGTCTCCAAAGGTGTCTAAGCGGTCTCCAATAGTATTGGAGACGGCTTCCATGTAGTCTCAAATAGTCCCATCTCCATTATCTTTGGAGACCAAATGGGAGCCATCTCTAATAGTCAAGGTTATTTGAGACGGCCATAAGCCGTCTCCAAAGATATGTTGGAGACACCTTAAAGCCGTCTCTAATAAGTCATCTCTTGTTATTGGAGACGACTTTTGGCCGTCTCTAATAAGTGATATGATGTTATTGGAGACGGCTTAAAGTCGTCTCCAATAAGTGATCTCCTGTTAAATATTTATTTATTTTTAATGCTATTTAATTTTTTTGCTCTAGGACCATATTGTCTAGCAGTACACATCTATAACCTGTATTTATTTATTTATTTTTTATGAAAATAAGTAACATGCATTTACATACTCACATTAGCATAAAAGTAAATTTTAATTCACAACACCCCAATTTCATTAACAACAAATTTATGTATACAAATAATGACTCTCATTTTTAGAGGTATCCGGCATTGTTCATGGTTTCGTAAGCTTGTCCAGCAGTCATGGCTCCATCTCCAATCATAGAGATTACATGGTTGTTCTTCCCTACTAGATCTCTAGCAACTGCCATTCCTACCAAATTCAAAAAAAAAAAAGTTAATAATCTCTCCAAGAATCGGGTCATAGAGTATACAAATGGGTGAGAAATCTACTAACCAAGACCAACAGATATGCTTGTGGAGTTGTGCCCTGCACCAAAAGCGTCATAAATTCTCTCTTTTTTTAGGGAAACCTACAAATTCATTATTACAGTTTACAAATCATTACAAAAAAAAAGGAAAAAAAAATATCAAAAAATTAAAATCCATTTATTAATATAAAAATCACAAAACAGTCCTCAATCATACCAAAAAATCAAAATTCATTATTTAATAGAAAATTCTCAAGTTGCAATCTGCATATAACCTAAAAAATTAGAATAATTATGTGGGGTATGTCTGCAAATTCACTATTACAGCTCACAAATCACTCCTAAACCACTAAAAGATAAAAAGGTGAAAAAATTTCATAAAATTAAAACCAATTAAAAAAAATCCTATTTTTCATATAAACAAAAGTTTTGAAAAAAAATCCCAAATTCATTCAATACAAATTATATTCACCTGATGACCAACATCCCATATGATCTTATCCTCTGGGGTATCAAACACATGATGCAAAGGACCGATGTAAGATCTTGTGGGTGCTGAGAGTGTCCAAGTGCCATCAAATGTCAACATGACAAAAATCCCAAAACTGGAATTGTCCAATTAACACTAATGCCATTTGACGCAAAGGACCGATGTAAGATCTTGTTGTTCGAACTATATAAAAAAAGCATCTTCATTGTGTGGTTCAAAATGGTCAAATGCTTTCAAAATGAAAAGCCAAAAATGTTTTGGAGATTTACATGATAATTGTTCACTTTAAAGGCATTTGCCCAGTTTCAATCATATGATGTAGATGTTTTTCAAATGCAGTCTTTGACCTACTAGATATCTAAATCAGGTCTTTGGCATCAAGTTGCACACTTTGATGAAAAATAGTGCCACATGTACCCAATCAGTGACCTGTTCCAATCGAGATTGGGAACAAGTCGGTTACCCTATACCCACTCTTTTAATAAATCGGTCCCAAATCGTTCCTCATCTCGAATAATTGAACAACACTAGCAAAAGATCTATAAAAATGGTCTATGCAGGCTGGGATAGTAGTGGTCGAGAACTA
The DNA here is from genome assembly GCA_021018995.1 of Chloranthus sessilifolius. Lineage (NCBI taxonomy): Eukaryota > Viridiplantae > Streptophyta > Magnoliopsida > Chloranthales > Chloranthaceae > Chloranthus > Chloranthus sessilifolius. The sequence continues at coordinate 65,498,175 of CM037595.1, forward strand.
CCTCGTCAATACGCTAGCCTCCCCAAGATATTGTTGATCATCCAACTTTAGCATCTGCATATATTTAGAAAATGTTATGAGCGCCAATCCAAAAAGGTATCCATCATTGATACAGTATGTAGGCATATATGAGAAACATGATAAGTTTCAGGTAGGGATATTTATATGGATATGACTTAAGTAGAAATAATTCAATAAACATCCTCACTTTAACAGAGCTGTGTCAAAAAATTGTAAAGTTAATTTCTACAGTTATAAAAAAACATAGAAGGGGAGATTAGGTGATTCAATGCCTCAACCTGCTATTTTTTTATCGACAAGTAAAGATTATATAAATATATATAGACAGAGAGAAGCTCGAGAAGGTATTCCAATGGAGTACCTTCACTTATGCTAAGGTGCACATGGCACCCAAAGCAAAAGAAGTGCATAAATCAGATTGTAGATACCAGCCCCATGGCTCTTCGAAGAGCTTTGATCTGTCCAAACACTTAGTCATGTGCTACTTGAGATTCGAAGAACTTCAGTTGAGATGTAATATGTAAGTAGTATCAATATCACCCATAGACCTCCTAATGCATTTTTTTACTTGTAAAAAGAAGATGATAAGTGCCCACTTACCAATAATAATGAAAAAAGGCTTCCAAATAGCTACAGGAAATAGTGATCATGATGCAAACATCTACTGAAGATTTGATGATAGATCTCATATGTACCATTGCATATGCTCTAAGCTTGTTTATTAAGGTCCACCATGAAGCTACAAATCAATACGCTCTAAGAGACGACTTCTCGAGACATGGAAAATCAAATCCAGCCCAAAGAGAGTGATCATTTATCTCTAGAGTGACCTTTGAACTGACAAGATGCACAGATGATAATTGGGTAAAATCTATTTAGGTACAAGATTCCTAGCATGATCTTTCCGGAGGCATGCTGGAGTCATTCAAGAGTAAGAAGCAGAGATGCTATTAGATCAAGCATTCGTGTAAAGTTTGAGCCATGGCTGGGTTCAATTAAGTATGAATTGATAAGGTTTAAAGAATTTTGTGGAGGGAAATTCTTCAAAATTCCTACACCTACGAATATTTTACATCACAAGCAAGTTTCGTACACATGGCAGCCGAATTTGTAATCCAAGAAAAGAAAACAAAGAGAAGTTACCGCAGAGCATGACCAGGGGGAAGGTGGTTCCCTTGCTGATAGATTGGCGCTAACTGTGAAGTGCCAATGGTGAACAATGACACTTCTCCCTCATAGAATTGAGAAAGTGGAAACTGGTACATCTACTTTTCTAGATATTGTTCCATGCATTTTTTACTATATGTGCCGTCAAATTTTTATCATCAATTAAAAAAGAAGTAACATTCTGCAACGCTTGTGAGCATACAATAAGAAATCATCACTCAAATGACATTGATTTACTAATCAATCTATGCCCTTGGGATTAGGCGGGTGCTCTAAGAGGACTCGACACCCAGGTTATAAAAAAATAAATACTAATCAATCAATTAACATATCAAAATTCTTTGATTTATTGCATGCAGAATATTATTACAGAAGAACATCCTATGACGAAGGAAAAACACTTAAAATGCAGAGAATTCACTCATCGAGGGTTACCTATGAAAAGATAAATTCGCTTATACAGGAAAAGAAAAAGAAAGGTAAGAATGTTAGAAGTAGGAAGTAAGAACAGGAACACCAAAATGCTCTAGCATGTTCTACACTACAGTACTCAATTCACGTTATAGTAAGACAAGAAATGCTGATGAATACATGATGGTAAAACAAACACAAGCATGCATCACTTAATATTACACAGTATGAGTTGGATTCACTGTCACAAAATGGAGCATATAGAATTGTATGAAAAGGAAAGAAAATCAGATTGATTGGTTTTCAGTTCCTAACCGTTTTCCATCATTAAACTACAGTCTATTTTCAGAAATCACCATCATGCCCTTAAAATGAGTTCTATGCTTTATTTTGCTACATCATATAGATCAATCATCTATATGATTGATCTATATGATGACCCTGAATAGATGGGATTGTTAATTAGCTGAGGTCAAGTTGAGGCCAAACATATTCGGGCCAAATTTAGGTCAAGCTCGACCTGTCGAGGCCAAACATATTTTCAGAAATCACCATCATGCCCTTAAAATGAGTTCTATGCTTTATCCACTAGTAAATAACTGAATGCAACTATGATATATATATATATATATATATATATATATATAGAGAGAGAGAGAGAGAGAGAGGCCAGGGACTATGGGTTCAAACCCACCCCAAGACACTGGGTTAGAATCAGACGGGAGTTCATGTGGCATCCATCTGAGGAATTGGGTATTTACGGCAACTTACCCAAGGACGATCAGAGGCCACCCAAAAATTTGGGGATGATCCAGCCCAAATTTTTTGTATGGTACTAGATCGATCATGTCTAAGTTGTTGTAGCACGTGAGCTTTGTGATGGGTGCCTAGCTGGTCTGGATGCAGCACCTAGGACTGGATCCAGAGACATAGTCACGGGCCTATATATATGTTCACCAATTATAGAAGTAGTATAATTGTTGAATATTCAAACATAAAGGCAAAAAAAAGGTGGTTACAAGTCAACAAATCATGAATTGCTATAAACCAGACACACTAAAACATTTAATCAAATTCAAGGCCAAGATAATAATCCATCAAACCCATACATCATGAACCCCTCTACTAACTGACCTTCAGTAGCCTCTTTACGAGTGATGTTGGTCTTCATGAGATCCGTTGCAACTTCAGCTGCCTCAATTCCCACTGAACCTGTGCAGTAGCTATTTCTTATCATCTGCTTGCAACATTTGTAATCCCATTGGTGATCCTTCCACCATGAACCCCAAACATTTGTGTGGTTATTGATGTAAACATCTTCCTCATATTTGCTCCTTGGAAGGGTCATCTTTTGTATTTAATACATCATACTAAAGTTAGCTTCTCAATGAAAGGATTAGAAAGCTGGAAGAAAATGATTGTAGTTGTGGTGTCGTTGAAATTATCAAAAATTCTTACTGAACATTAGCAGCAGTCTTTAAATTATACCCATAGAAAAGAAACAATTTGAATGAAATGTGAACATATTGATTTTAGAGATTGATTAACCTTTTCTGTTCTAATAGGTTCCCAGCCCTCGTATCAAGGGTGGTGCACAGGTCAATCTCCCTCCATCAAACCATGGGGAAGGATTCACAGATATTTATAAGCGGTGATCTTTCCCTGATTCGGCACCTTAAAAATATCAGTGCATATCTCAAGGTTTGACCAGTTTGGCAAATGGAGATTGACCTGTGCACCACCCTTGGTAAACAGGTAGGTCAAATAAAGCTTAAATTTTTGGAAACGAGGGAAGAGAGCTGCATTTCTCAAAAAAAAAAGGTGAACACAAACATACAAATTTATGTATAAATTAATTTGTTAAATTCTCAAGTACTGTTTAATGCTTCCACTCTTTAAAGTAAATTCCATGCCCCCATGACTTTTTCCTCCCGAATGTGAAAATTCTAGAAAAAACCTTTTACAAAGCTAACACATTACTTAATCCCTTCTTTAAATGAGGGTATTTAAGTAAAAAACTCAAATAATCACTCAGCTAAATCCCTAAACAACTGCCAAGAATCATAGAATAACATCACTTAGTTTCCAAGAGTCATAGCTAAAGCTTGACCTACTAATAATATCATGCTACTTTTGTTTGATATGGATGGGGGCCTTCCAGGAAAGTTGTGGAGATTTGTTTGTGGAATGGGATGGAGTCTCAATTCAATGGTGCTAAAAAGGATCTCCGCGGGATTTTAGGGCTTGCGATTATGTGGAGCATCTAGACAAAAAGATATAATAGGGTGTTCAAACATATTAGAAAACCGATTCAGTTGATTGTCAGGGGTGTGTGAGTTAATTTCGAGTTGGATTCGCAAAGCTGCTAGATCTGAGAACTTTAACGGTAGGGATTTCATCACTGAATGGGAGAGCCTACTTAATTAAGCTTTTACCTCTCGCTTGGGAGGTCAGGTCTGGTCTTTATTCTTTCAAGTAGGTTCGCATAGCTGCTAGATTTGATAATAAAAAAAGAAAATTGTGTTTATTTCTAGCATCTTTCTAGCTCCCAATTTTCCAATATTTTTTTCCAATCTTTCTCAATTGACAAAGTACATCCCTTGCTGAACCAATTTCCAAACCGCATTCTATTTTTTGTATCAGTAAAAAAGTGCTTTCTATTAAGAAATTAAAAGGAAACATCGGTAACAATGCTAAGCAAGAAGCTTAAAACATAGAAACAAAGGAAATGCACAAAGAAACAGAAACAAAAACTGGCCCCAAAAAAACCCCTACATAAGGAGAGATCCAGTTACATTTGTCCAATAAGTTCAGTCCAAGAGCTCTCAGTCTCCGCCACCGAACAGCCACGGAAAGGTTTAGACTGTCTAGCCCAACTCACCAAATGGTCGATGATGTTGGAGAGATAGTACAAAGGGTAGATCCAGTCATCTCCTCAAAAATCTGTTGATTTCTTTCACACCAGACCTCTCAAAAGGTGGCAATGGGTGGTAATCCAATGAAGGTGTATGATTCAGCACATCTCCTTGGACCTCATCTCATTCCTAAGAAGTCCCTTTGATGCTTTTTAAGACATTTTCCTAGGTGTTTTAAGGTAATATATAACAATATAACTGCCTACATTTTGTATCCCCATATTCCCTGTTTTTATTCCATTTTTGTAATTCTTAACTAGGAAAAGTGCAACTTGTTTGTGTCAATTCATCTCATTTGGATAACAACCTCATCTTGCGCAAGTTGAATTTAAGCTGTGAAATTTCAAATTTTGATGTATATTAAGTAGAAGATTGTTACTTATAACTTATAAGAATGATTTTTTCTTTTTTACATTGTATGCTTTTTTATAGTATGTACGGAAAATTATGAGGATGATTATTGGTTTTTTACATTATAAGTTTTCTAGAGAATCTGTTGGAAATTAGTTATCCTACAGGAACATAAACAATTATAGGAGAGGAACTACTAACTTATCATTTTGATATCAAAGTGTGCATTAAGCCATTCCAAGAGAAAGGCACCATGTACGTTCTTTAACGAAGATAGTAAAATGATCAAGCAAAAACTCATAGATTACCAGAAGGAAATATGGTCCCTGTCAAGGAGCAGAACTGTACTACAAGGTTTCGAGCAGAAACTGCAAAGGAGAATCAATCCAGTGGGCGTCTCCAGAGAACCTTTGCTGCAGTGTCCAATATAATCCCAAAAGCCAACCAATGTGGCCACTTGATATCAAAGCATCAATCCATGTAGGCCTTGCCTACAAGCAGCAAAGAAAAAGATAAGCAAATTACATATCAATATTTTCATTATATATATATATATACACACACAAACACACGCGCGCACACACACACACATATACAATTATATAGGGGAATGCTATCAACACCTCTTTCATTGTGAAGTCAGCATCGTCCCTGGAGCAAAATGTCATCATGTAGTAGCATTTTGGTAAATAAATGAAGGGCCTCTCCTTTTGCTTTTTCGATGGCGAGCGACCAAATATATTCTATCACCATGATAAGAGATATAAAAACATCATTCAGCTTGGAAACAATATTCCCCAACATTACAACATGATATATAAAGAAGCTTATAAAAGAAAGAAAGGAACACCTTAGCTGTCGAAACGATATAATTATTAACGGATAGTAGTAATCAGATTAATGGGAGCACACTGTCTAGTTCATACCTCTTTTCAGGTAACATGGCAAAAATTATTACCAAACCAACTTTTCCATATGGCATATCATAATATGAACTAAAATTAGCAAAAAAATCGCTGACTATTTGAGGATTCAGACCATCTGATCATTATACTTAATATGGATCGCTGCTTATATCTACCATAGGAGGTCATATTAAACTGCTACAATCGAGAGGTATGAATCCTCTGTTGGTAGTTATTTTTCTGTTGAGTACAGTTCAAATGAATAGTGAGCACCATATGCCATGACACTGCTTAAAAGTAGGATGATGGGGCTGTTATCTCAACGAGATGGCGAGGAGAGTCAATCTCATAACAATAATATACAAAAAAACAACATATATATATATATATATATAAAACGCAATTTGGATGATATAAACAATGCATATCCAATTGAGTAAGTAACCAATACCTTCGTCCATGAAGATAGTGGAGGAGAATCGCAACATGGTCGTATGTTATGATAATTTGTGACAATGATATGATGTAAAAAGAAACCCCTCTTCTTGCAAACAATTTGCCTTAGCATCAAAACATGACATATAAAGAACAATGAAAGGAACACCTTGGGTGTGGAAAAGAAGCTGGATACAAAAGTGAGTTTCCAACTTGTCGATGATGGATATAAAATATGAAAGCCATCTTGGGTTGCCAAGTACCATCGATAAGATAGAATACATCATATCATAAATCACAAAAATTAATTATGAAGTAGCACTAGCTCAAAACACATAGAAGTATTAACTATAAAATTGTTCAATTCCAATTTTTTACTAGTGAAATGTTGGTACTACTGTAGATTTTATGTAAACTGTTTACTATTTTGTATCATTCAGAAGCTAAAAAGTGCATTGGCTAGATTAAATTGCTGATAATAGACTGTCTCAGGCTATGTTGCTTAATTCGCTCATTCACCTAGTGAATCACAAATTCAGTACATTGAACCAGTTCGTGGTTCAAATCAATCCAATTCAGCGCGACAAGTGAATTGAATGGCTAATGCTAATTCTTTTGTTTCAAATAATTTTTTTTTAAATAAAGACGGGATTTGAACCTAAGAGTATAGTTTTCAAGTTTTATACCTAACCAAGTGGAACTTTGCATTTCTTCTATTAAAGAGGGAAAATTTATATTACAAAATTAATAAACACTTTCAAAACTCATCCTATCCCAAGTGATTCGGGTTTGTTGGATAGCAGCGAACTGCGAATTGTGACCCAAATTTGTACCAAACAAACCAGCCAAGTAAGTAAACTCTCAGGCATGGTTCGAAATTTCGGCCAAAATCTTAAGATTTAGGCCCAAACCCATCAATTTCGGTGGCCCCCAAAACGAAATATACAAAATTTCGGTTTTGGTATACCGGTAGCATATTATCGGCCAATAATTTACCTGAAACTGAAAGTTTGACCGAAATTTTGGCCGATATTTTGGTTCTTCGAAAAAAAAAAAATTCGGCTTGCGCCTCAAAATTTCGATTTCGGGCAAGACCGAAACTGAAACAAAAACCAAAATTTTGATCCTTGCTCTTAGGTATAGAGAACTAAAATAAAAAATAAAAAAAGTGATTTGCGGCTATAATCTTGATAATCGTTAGGTTATGAAGCTTATACATGCGAGGCCCTAAAAGCAATTCGACATAACTTTTCAACTTAAAAATTTCGCAGTTATGACATCTTCTAGCTTACCTGCTCACCTACATTTAGATGGATGGCTGCTACTCCACATAGCAATTGCTCAAAAATATTTTGTGCATTACTGTTGAATCTAAGAAGCGATCTCAGCTTCCATGCTGCAATACGAGAAACACAACAACTGAGCCATACATATATGATCATCTTTAAAGAGTACTCACAACAACTAAGCCACATATATTCTGTCACCATAATATGACATATAAAGAAAATCTCTCAACTAGGAAACCATGTTTCCCATGACATAAAGAAACTTATAAAGAATGAAAGCAACACCTTGGGTACTGAAAAGATGCCAATTTTTATTGTATTTCAAAACAAAATACAATAAAAATTGATAATGATGATGACAACGATGATGATCATTCACAGGTAAAAATAATCGGATTAATGCGAGCACACTTCTAGTTGAGATAACACTCACTTTTTAGGCCACATTCCAGTCCAAGTTTTCTAACTTGTAGACTACCATTTGAACATGGTAGACCATCATTTGGATTTTGAACTACACTCAGACCAAAGCACCACTATTAGAGGAATCGAACCATTGATCCTTCTACCTTAATATGACATATAAAAGTACTCCAATTGAAAGGTATGAATCTTCTGTTGGTAGTATTTTCAGGCTGAGTTCAGTTCAAATGATGCCCTATCATTTGAATAGCTTGGATTGGTTTGAAATGTGCACCATATGTTGCCACATGGCTTAAAAGTAGGATGGTGGGGGTTATCTCAACGAGATGTATTGTTGATAATAATGTATGAAAAAAATATATCTCAGCAATTTCGATGATATGAAGAAGGCATATTAAATTGGATAGCACATAATAAATCAATACCTTCATCCATGGAGATAGCTGTAGAGAATGCTGACATATGATACTAGAACGATATGATGTAGAAAGAAACCCATACGCTTGCAAACAATTTTCCTGAATTGATCCATTGCTCAATTATTTCCATATGCAACTTTGTGACTAAACTTAGTTGCAACAGCCATGAAAAAAGCCTGCTATAGGGATACATAGTGAGTTTCCATCTCGATGATAGAAAATACTGATGCCACGTTGGACTACCAATTACATACATTTGATAAAATATTTCATATGAGAAAACATACAAAATAATGATTAGGTTCTAAACTTAAGACTATTAACTATAAAATTGGTCATGTTACAATTATTATCAGGCCAAGCTGAAAAACTAGTCAATTTTCATAATAAACAGACTTTTACAGGATTCCATTAATGCAGCCAAACTGATTGACTAAGCTATTAATACAAATTTGAAATTTTGATAAAAATGACAATTTCACTTGGATCATTGACTCATTTGTCATTTCACTAGGATCTCTAAAAGTAATATTAAAAAAATCATGGTAGGCGGAATAGCCAATATTGAATTAAAGGCTTTAATCTAGGATGAAACACTTATTACCTACTAAATTTAGTGGAGACTAGGTACTGCTGTAGATTTTAAAAGCTTCAAAATATCTTAAAGCAAACTCTTGACTATTTTCCTCTGATCATAAGCTCTGTGCATTGGCCAGATTAAAATCCTGAAAGAGTCAGTCTCCCGTGTAAAGAAAATAAATAAATAAATACATACATAATAGAGATTAAGGGGGCAATGTCACTAGCATCTTAAGGTTATCGAGCTTATATATGTCAGGGCCCAATTATATGAAAGTTAGCTTTTGGTAGGATTCAATATCTAAAAGGTTATAAGCTCGACAATCTATTGATTAAAAGAAAACCCAAGAAAATTATATTGCCATCACACATATCAGAATATTTTGCAGAAAGTAGAAAACTCTGAAGGGAATAAGAAAAACCTTTCAACATAACAATTCATACATAAAAATTTGCATAGAATAAGATACATATTCATTTGATGAATTTGAAAGAAAGAAAAAAAAAACTGGTATTTAGCTTCCGAGCAGTTGTGGCTCCACAAGTTTCTGTAGTTCATTTTTGTCTAGTTGAGGGTATCTTTATTCATAAGTTATAACTTAAATTTTTAAGACAAGATTTTGAAAGTTTTGCTATCAAAGCCTACCACCAAATTTAGTTGCAGTAGTCATGACGCCTTGAGAGTCGATCTGAGTTAGTTGCGAGATATCTTTGATGGATGGAATATAATCAATATATTGATACCTTGTTGGACTGATGGAAAATTTAAAATAAGGAAACAGTAAATATATAACAATAACAATAAAGCTTATTAGTTTTTAGAAACTAATAACGTCGTAATTGGACTTACTTGCAAGCCAAAAAATTCAGCAATATCATAATAAGTAGAGCTTTACAGAGTTTTTTGGACCCATGCAAAGTGAGTAGGAAACTAAAGGAAAAATCAACAATTTGATAAAAGATCGGAGTTTGGATGTGACACTTGGACCTGCCCTTACTAGGTTAATTTTGTTCAATTTTGACTTGAGCAAAATTTTATTGAACGAAATATTGTAAAATTATAAAAATCTTGGATATGATGAAAACCGAAGTAGTTCTTGTTTATTGTAGAATTATATTCAATGTGCAGTATTTTTTAGAAGTTTGTTCACAAAGAGTGAATTTATAAAGTACAAAAATGCAAAGGAGTAGTAGATTGGGGCTTACTTTATAAAAATCTTAAAATCATTTACCTTAACAAAGAAGCTCACTCTCTCATTCTTTATGGCCTTTGCAGATTTCATTACCTAAAAGATTATATTCAGTGTATTTAGAAAAGAAATATGCAGACCATTGACCTTTATAACTAAACTCACTATGTAACTGTTTATGGCGTCTGTGGTCTTCTCTGTAGTTGATGACAATCTGAATGATGATGAGCCTTCAAATAGATAGTAGAATGAGTCTTATTTTCCAAAGGGTCACGCCCATTAACTTTCTCCATTGTTATTTTTTGCTTCCGTGACAACAAGATTTATGGTTCAAATAGCAGTTTTCATTACCAGAAAAACTGCTTCATAATCAGAGATCATAATTGCACCAAAGAAAAACAAGAAAAATAGTTGGCCATCTACTCACAGATATTACGCACCAGCAATTTTAGTTATGTATTCCATGAGCATCCAAACACATTGAAGCAGAGGTTTTTTTTATAAGTGTTACCAAAATATGTAGAAAACTTAGTTTAGAATCTAACCAAAGTTTTGTTATTAAGGGGAAGACTTATATGGCCCATTTCATTTTGATCCTTTTATAAAAATTGCACTAAAATATTCATAGTGAAACCAATCTTTGGAGGTGAAATATGCTGAATGAAGTAATGAGTTGCATCCAAAAATAATATCTACCATATTATTAAGGGGAAGACTTGTATGGGCCATTTCATCTTGATCCTTCTATAAAAATCATAGTAAAATAAATATTTCAACGTAAAATAATGCTGAATGAACTGCTTTGATCTTGGATGAAAGACTTCTTAACCACTGAATCCAATGAAAAGTTTACTGTGATAAATTTTCGGGAGCCTAAAAAATCCATTATAGCCAACTCTTTATAGTATTAATTAAGAATGAGAAAGGAGACATAAAGTTTACTGTGATAGCTATACCTTTGTTTAAGAATGCTGATAACTTTGTTTAAGAAGTCTATTCAATGTAGGACCTATTAATAATTTGTTGGCAATGTGCATGCTAATATAAAAAAATATGCAGCACCATTGAACTCTATAAACATGCTCTCTGTAGCACTATTTATGACTACTGTAGATTTCTATATAATTGATGAGAATCTCACTAATAATGGCGTCAACCTAACATTATCCATTGTTCTATTGCTTTCATGAGTGCCAGATTTAAAGTTCAAATAGCAGTTTTCATTACCAAAAAAATTGAATTATAATAAAATACTGTAAGCATACCTCCATTTGAAACACGAAAAATAGTTCATCTAAAAATTATATTGAACAATTCATGGTAAAATAAATCTTTGGAGATGGAATACCCTATTCCGAATGAAATGCTTTAATCTTGAATGAAAAACTTCTTAGCCACTAAATCTAGTGAAAAGCTTGTATTGTTGTAGATTTTTATAAGCTTCAAAATTCATTAATGAGAACTGTTTACTTTTACATCATTCCGAAGCTCAAAACTACATTGGCCAGATTAAAATTCAGAGAAGAGTATATCTCCGAAAAGAAAAATAAAATAAAAATTAATCACACTTCGTCATTAGCATCTTAAGATTATCAAACTTATATATGTCCATCCCCCAGAAATCTGCAAAGGTCAGCCTTTGGTAGGATTAGGTCACTAAAAAGTTGTTTCTAAGCTTGATACTCTATTGATCAGATAACAATATATATATATATATATATATATATATATATATATATATATATATATATATATATATATGGGAGCCGGTTAGGTCCTCCAATGGAGGACGGTGACCATCCTCCAAGATCCACGTGGAGCTCCACGGGGCACCCAAAACACTTTTTAGGTGCCACGTGGAGCTCCACGTGGCACCCAAAACACTTTTTAGGTGCCACGTGGAGCACAGATGGACAGTTTAGATCGATATTAAGAAAAAAAAAATTTTAAACCCACAAGTCAAAGTTTGACGGCTTTCATTGGTCCACATTTCACGGTTCAAACTATACACAGTGGAGATGAGTTTTTAATTTATTTTTTTTCAAAAATGATCTAAGCAATGCACCCAAGGTCCACATGGCACCCAAAAAGTATTTTGGGTGCCACGTGGAGCTCCATATGGAAGGCTGGAGGGCGGTGATCGTCCTCCCATGGAAGACGGAGGCTTTTCCTATATATATATATATATATACTAGTGGGCCCTACACGTGCGATGCACATGCAGGCAACTTATTCATAATTCTAATTCTATAAAGAAGAAATATTAATTTGATTTTAAGAACTGATAAAGCAGATTGGTCTGAAACAGAAAATAAGAAAATTACAAACCCTAACTTGTGTTAAAAGTGATTAATCTGAAGCAAACTTTATCGAATCATGCACAATATCTGAAAAAATGAAGAAGAAACTGATAAACTATTAGATTCATAAGCTGATTTGGATCAGACAATGGATTGATTTGCTGAAGACCATAAACCAGGCAAAAACTGTCTAAAATGGTTAAAATGACCATATTTTTTTATTGGAAAATGAAATCAATAGGTAAAAACTATCAAAAACCTACTTAAATTTTGCAGATTACACTCTAATAATCCTTTAATTAAACTTACCAGAAAACGAACAGAATGGATGAAAACTACCAGAATAAGTCCTAGCTTTCGCTGACGCTCTGGGAGAAGAAGCCCCAGCTTTCTTTGGTGCTCTCCGAGGAGAAACCCTAGCTTCGTTGGCCCTCTGTGAGAGAGAAAAGTAGTTTCGTTGGTGATTTGGCACTCAAAATCCTCTAGATCAAGCTTGTTTTTGGTTATTAGAACTCAAAATCCTTCCATTAGGAGATCGATTAGGGTTCCATGATTTCAAAGACCAGAGAGAACGAAGGAGAAAAGGTTTTGCTTGGGTTTTTCCTCTCGAAGATTAGAGAGAACGAGAGAGAGAGTTGTCAATTCGCGACGAGTTGAAGACGTGAAGTATGATTAGATTTGTGTACTTATATAGAAGGCCAGGCTTAGTTAAGTTATCTGCAGCCAAAGTAGATCTATTAGAGACGACTTCATCTGTCTCTATTAATGTTAATGAAACTTTTAGAGACGATTTTTCAGATATTCTCTAAAGTTTTCTACTATCTGTACATGATCGAAATGTTATGGAGACCGTCATGGCCATCTCTATATGTTATTTTATATAGGGAGACGGCTTTAGCCATCCCTAATAAAAGCATTCGAGACGGCTTTGAAATTATCGTCTCTAATAAATGATTATTAGAGACGGCTTCGAAAAGCCGTCTCCAATACCGGTCTCTAAAAGTCCTTTTTTTTGTAGTGAAAACTTCCATAAAAAAAAAGAATGTTTTGAGAAAAAATTAAAATTGAACCAAGAATAGGGAGCTTAATTAACTTGTTTCACGGGGTAGATTTTAAAAGGGTTGGGTTTAGGCACACATACAACCACCCGGGTCTTAGTATGGCGCCAGCCCCTAGTGGTGATGATCCAGAATAGTCCCAACCCAACTAGTATCTGAGAAGGCGCTTACACCGGAGGTATATCGGGTGGGCTCCCATTCCAAAGCTTAAAACCCTTGGGGGGCGCGCTAGCAAGTTATACCGGACTAAAACCTCTAGGATTCGGTAAGGAGAGGATCGATCATATAAAATTAGTCAGTTCTCGGAAGTCCAGCTTCCACAAAAAACCAGGTTGGAGACCAATCCCTGACTAACATTGCTGCTGTCAAACAAGCTGGAGAACCGAATTGCTCTGGCGCAACTATTAGTTGCGCAAATGCAAATTGTCCCAACAGTACACTAGTGCAACTATTAGTCGCGCCAGCTTTAAATCTGGCACTTTTGGCCTGGCGCATATATTAGTTGTGCTAGTGCAATTCTAAGCAGCGCAGTTTGGATCTGCGGCCTTGTTCACATCCCGAGTCCCCCAATTAGTGTGTTTAGTACCTCTGATTGGGCCCCGCCATCTCCGACACCCAATACACCCCTGCCGGTCAAAAGAAGGTAACTTCTTTTTGACTTATTTTGGGGGATCAGGTCGTTTGCCTTAGTTTTCATGCCTTCAATAGATCAGGTCTTCCTTTGATTCTTTCGAAGTGCTTTGGGATCGTCACCGCGAGTTTTAAATTAGGGTACGAAAGCCACCCGAGAAGGGAATTCTAAGGCCTCGGAACCCTTGCTTTACAAAATTTTCTCCAAAAATTAAAAAAATAAAAAATAAAAATCAAATAAGAACCTAAAAATAGAATCTTTGTGGTGTCGGCACAATGACATCATTTTGCCCTCCGTCGTCCCATAGGGAGAGAAGGAGGAGGATTTTTGGGCCTTACCCAAGACACCCATACCCGACCGGTTCCCGTAGAATGTCGTGGGTACTCATCCCCGCCACATTCTCCCACCCATTCCCATTCAGGGGAAGTCTTTTCCACCATCCTCCTCACCCAATCGCCCTTTACCGTTATTGATCCATTTGGCGCCCCCATTTTCCCAACCACTATCACCCCAAACATCCAAAGTCCAACCCCCAACTCCCCATCTTTTGTCCAAACCATGCCAAATCCAACACATTTTCCATCCACTTCCATGCCAAATCCTATACATTCCCCATCCACATCCATGCCCTATTTCCCATCTTCCCCTTATAGGCCCGATCCACCCACATTCACATATACCACTTTTGCCTTATCCAACCCCCACAAATCCCCCCATCTATCCAGGTCATGCCCATTTTTACCGGGGCCATGCCCGATTTTTCTCACCCCTCCACACCATACCCCCAATCGTCCCAAAATATACCCAATACATCCCCTCATCCTTCAAATCCACCCCATATTCCATCACTTACCCGGGTCATGCCCGATTTTACCGGGGCCATGCCCAATTTATCCTCCACATCCATCCCATCTATACCCCATCACCTCTTAAATCCACAATCTCCATCCGACCCTCTTTCCATGACCATGATGGAGATGTTTCAAGCCTACTCCATGTAGAAGGCTTCCCAAAATGCCTCCTCTCCTCCACACCCCACATCCATGGACCCATCCCATACCCTAGCCAATCTCCATGCCTCATTCCCCCATGACCTCTATCAACCTCCCATAATCTATACCATCCAAACCCCCATCCCCCAAGGCCCCTTATCCCAAACCTCCATTACCCACATGCCCCAAGGCCCCATGGCCCAAACCCCCATTACCCACATGCCCCAAGGCCCCATGGCCCAAACACCCATTATCCACATGCCCCATGGCCCAAATCCCCATTATCCACATACCCCAAGGCCCCATGGCCCAAACCTCCATTTCCCACGTCTCAAGGCCCCATGGCCTAGACCCATCAAGGGCCCATGGCCCAGATCCACCAAGGCCCATTGGGCCAGACCCACCAAGAGCCCATGTCTTAGCCCCACCAAGGGCCCATGGCCCAATCTCATCAAGGGCCAATGGCCCAAATCCACCAATGGCCCATGGCCCAAACCCTCCAAAGCCCAATAGGCTATACCCATCAAAGCCTAATGGGCCAAGACCCTCCAAATCCCTGGCCCTTTACCCAAACCCAACAAGGTCCAAACCTTGAGGCCCCACACCCGTACCTTCCACAATACCCCCAACATTCCACCCACCCCTAGCCTTCACACTTGGGTCAAACCCATTTCATACTCCAAACCTAATTTTCTCATGGCTCCATACCCCAAAATCCAACTTTCCCTCATCCCATCATCCAACAAACTTTCCCTCATCCCTAATGGGCTCACCCAACCCCCACTCATGTCATTCCCATTTAGCCCATGCAACGCCAACAAGAGAATCCTACCCTCACTGCACACTATGCCGACTAGCAGTATGAAGAGGACGAGATTAGGAATAATGGAGCCTATGGTGGGGCCCCCCTCCTATCATTCCCCACCCCCTGGTAGCATAAAGCAAGATCCAACCAGCTGTCGAGAAAGTGACCCCTGTATCTAAAGAGTCAGGGCAGCTGAAAGATCAGTTGGACAAGATACAGAAGCAACTGATGAAAATAGGTGGTGATGAGATCCATGCCACGGACTTCACAGATCTATGTCTGTTTGCAGAAGTCCCCTTGCCCCCCAAATTTAAAATGCCAACCTTCGATAAATACAACAGCACCGACAACCCAATAGCACACCTGAAGTCCTACTGTGGGGAGATGTGCCAATATGGAGGGGACGAAAGACTACTGATAAAAGTCTTTCAAAAGAGCTTGACCGGTCCTGCTTTGAGATGGTTGATATCTTTGGAACCATCTATGATGAAGACATGGAAAGATCTGACCCACCTATTCCAAGAGCAATATGTCTACAACATAGACATTGAGCCCTGCAAGTCAGATCTAGCCCGATTGAAGCAGAACTCCAATGAAACCTTCAGTGACTATTTAGGGCGATGGAGAGCACTAGCAGCTCAAGTTAGAAATAAGATACTTGACGACGAGCAGATAGAAATGATCTCAAAGAATACCCTGCCAGTGATCTCAGATTTTCTTGTATACCAGCAACAGTCTAGTTTTACTGACCTGATAAGAAATGCTAACCACTGTGAGGACACCATCAGGAAAGGACGGTTGAACAAGAATGCATTCGGGGGGCCCAGTGGGGTTAGGAGATTTACCGAACAGAAGAATGATAGGAGAACAGGGCTAGAGGTGTAAAATGTTGCAAACACCCGGCCCAATAATAACAATGTAGCCCTATTCTAATTCCAAGCGGCAGACAGAAAGTCGCGAGTAGATGAGGCAGAGGGGAATGGGCGGGGAATGCGATGACTCTGAATGTAGGAGGGCCCGCTATGATCGAGTGTTTACGCCCCTAGGATAATCACTAAGTGTACTTTTACCTTTATTAATAGAAAATGGATTAATTACTATCCGTCAACCGCAACCTCCTCCTCACTCGATCTCAAAGAACTATGATCCAAATACCCACTGTAATTTTCATCAGGGTCCGGGTCACCCGACTGATAGTTGCTTCCCATTGAAGCATGCGATCCAAGATTTGATTGATGCCAAGAAAATAATTTCACTAGCACCTTCTCAAGCAAACTAGCACGCAAACATCCATTAATTGTCGTTGCCCCCACATCCTATCGGAGGAGCAGGTCCCAGACCCACCATTGGGATGGTAGAGGGATATGAGGAGGAATTTGAGTTTGACCCGTCTGATGACATCAGTGATTGAGAGAGCTATGCAGCACCATTGCCGAGAAATGTTGAAGAAAGGAATATCGGGGTGATTGAACCCCTGAATTTGTCAGATTATTTCCCAACCTGACTCCACAAATTGAACCCTTGGATCTCAGGGCATACTTTCCATCACCCACACCTGTCAATTATGTGCACATAAATGCATATCAACCATACACCACCACCCCCATCAATTACCTAATAAACCAACAGGCCCCCGATCCTCCACCACTAATAAACTACCAATGGCCTGCACCCACCCCATTACCCCTAGTTCAATCACCTGCAAACTCCACCACCCCCGTCAATTACCTAATGGCCCATCAATCCCCCGATCCCCCTCCAGCACCTATCAGCTACCAATGGCCTACTTTTACTCCTTTTCTCCCAATACCTCCACCCTCAAGCTTCATCACCCCCATTTGGCCCAATTTGGCCACTCAACCAGCTATTACAGAGGTAAATCAAGTGTTACCCACACCTCTTGAGCCCGCAGTGTAAGTGCCTCCGGTACTGGCAGCTATACCGTTTCAGATATCGGGACCGACCTATGATCCTCACCAAGTCTCGCTGAGTTATGAACAAACAGATGTCAATACTGGCAGCCACAGAGAAGGGGTAGTGGACTTTGTCACATGATCTAGGAGAATATCAAAGCATCCAGAAGCACTAGCAGCAGCACAAGCCCAACCAGAGGGGAAGAAAGATAGCACAGTGAACCCATTCGAGAAAATGAGTTGAGAGCATATACTAGAGACTCAGCTGAGAAGAATGCCTGCCCATATAACTGTATGGGATCTATTAATGATGTCCCTACTCCATTTCTAAGCATTAATGGAGGCATTAGAGAATGCACATGTGTCACTTCAAGTTAGCCTAGAAGCAGTCGGACAGATAATTGGCCAAGTGATGGCTCCGAATGTCATTTTATTTTCAGATGCTGACTTACCAGAGGAAGGAGGTAGCCACTCAAAATCTTTGAATATAACCGTTGAGTCCAGAAACATGGTAATCTCCTTGGTTCTAATCGATAATGGCTCCGCATTGAATATATGCCCATGCGCCACCGTGGGATTTTTTTTGACGATCCCGTCGCGACGATGCGCTCGCTAAATAAAATATTTAGAGTCGCCACCCAGAGCTTTCGGTATCTCGAGATACCTAGTTCATTTTTATGAGCACCTAAGTGCTAAAAATATGACTCTGAATCCGATCTACACCAAAGGCTCTTAGGTAGGGGCTTCGGTTATCGATCGGGAAGGTGTTAGGCACCCGATCAACCCGCTTAATGCGGTCTCTACTAATGGCCAAAAATAAAATAAAATGAAAGAAAAGAAAATAGCTTCCTCTTGCCCAAAAGGGCTTAGAATCCTATTTGTGCCCCTCCGTTTCTACTGAAAAATCGGCGGTATAACGACACAAATGGGAGGATGGAGGGAGTTAGAAAGAGATAGAAGAAGAAAGGGGAGAGTCGGAGCCCTCGGGCCCTTGTAGCATTGTAGGAGAGCCTTGCGTGGCTTGCTTTGATGAGCTCTTGAAGGCTTTGTATGGTGGAAAGTGGGGTTTTAACCTCTAAGGCTTGCTAACTAAGAGGTAGAGAGGAAAGGTGACTGGGTAGCATTTACCTAAACTAAGGGATCTAAGATGAAAAATATT
The DNA here is from genome assembly GCA_021018995.1 of Chloranthus sessilifolius. NCBI lineage: Eukaryota > Viridiplantae > Streptophyta > Magnoliopsida > Chloranthales > Chloranthaceae > Chloranthus > Chloranthus sessilifolius. The sequence continues at coordinate 65,517,138 of CM037595.1, forward strand.
ACTCAAAGGAGGTTTTAGAATTTTGAAATTTGTATGGGAAGTGTGCACCAAAGGGAGAAAGATCTTCTTACTTTAAGCTCTTTCTCTCTTAGGCCAAAATTCTCAACCTTTAAGCGAGAGGGGTGACTCTCTATTTATAGAGAAAGGGAGGATTAGTGAGGGGTTAAATTCCTAATTGGATTAGCAATTAGGTAATGGGCAATCTAAGGTTTTTGTGATTTTCTAGAGCTTGGAGAAGAGGGATTTGGGTTTAATGGTAGATGATAGGGTGGTGACTTGAATGGCAAAATGGTGATAACTTAAGCTAATAAGGTCACTAGGGTCCTAAAGAAACACACCCTAGACTTTGGGATGGTCCACAAGTCAAACCCTCAATATCAATTTTGGCCATTTTTTGAAGGAAAACCAGGTCCAAACTGTTGAAAGTTGAAGACCCACAGGGGCTCGGCCCGGTTTGCAATTTCCTGCACAAATTCGCAATTTTCAAATTGCCATAACTTTTTATGTACAACTCCAAATTAGGCGATTCGTGGCTCGTTGGAAAGCTGGGAAAGTCTACTTTCCAATGGCATAGGCCTTAGGTTGGGAAACTATCTATGCTAACCTTGTAACTCGTCTTTTCATCAGCTATTTTGGTTAGTTCGAAACTGGCTCTATGGGTCCGATTTTGCAATTTCTTGCACAAATTTGCGATCTTCATTCTGCCGTATCTTTTGATGTATAACTCAAAATTAGGCAATTCTTAGTTCATTGGAAAGATGGGAAGCTCTAATTTCCAATGATATATGCCTTAGGTTGGGCAACTATCTTCAAAAACTTTAGCACTCATCTTGCTAACTGCTATTTAGGGGGTTCGAATCGTGCCCGAGAAGGGTTCTAATAGGTCTGGGAAGGCTATGGTTGATTCCTAAGGGTTCGGGATTGGTTTCTAAAGGTTCGGGATAAGTTTTGAGGGATCTAAGGAGATTCCTAATGGTTTGGGGTAATTCCTAAGGGTTCCATACATGCCATCAAAAGCTCAGAATTGCACCTCTCTCGAAAGGTATTTTGATCGGGCCTTGGGCCAAATTTGGGTGTCTACAGATGCCCCTCTTTGGTATTCGATCACTAATGATCGTATGCCAAAGAAAAGAGACATCCGAAGAGGCCCAAGCCATTACTGATGGGTCCGCTGCATTCAGAACAAACTTCAAACATCAGGTGAGTAACACGGTGAGAAAATGAAAGCCCTGGGGTGCCAGGTTAATCATTCGTTCCTCGAGGTAATTAGTTCCCAAACGCTTAGCGACATGGGCATAACTGAGGTGGAATGAGTTGTGAAAGCCCAATAGCTGGGAAAAATGTTTGCCTCTCGAGTTGCGAAAGACTGTTAGTCGAAAAAAACGTCCACTTCTCGAGATGATTTGAAGGTGATTGATGTTTGAGATTTATTCAGAATACAACAGTTTCGTAAGTAAGAGGGGTGATCCACCCACATTCAAAGATAGGCGTGAAGTAAACATACACAAGGCTCCATAGTACGTCCAATCCTACAAGGCATTTGACGACCATATTGGATTATTCGCGGGTGCCCCTGCTGAAAGCAGGGTTCAAGATCTTTGGGAGAACCCATCGATCTTAAAGTTTATTTAGCATGACCACCCGAGCGAAGTGAATAGATGTCACAACGCTTTTTAGGAGTACGTGCCATTTTTCTGAAAATGTGCCCTAGATTAACATGAGCTAGAGCATCCAGCTTCAACCACCTTGAACAGATCCAACCAAACATTGGGTGTCTCTCAAAAAGGGGCATCTAATCTTGGCTTCCATTGACAATGATCATAAACATCAATTAACTATGCATAACTATGCACCCATTAGGGGCAATAAGCAACAACAAAGGCAATGGAAGCCCCGACCCGGACCCGCCCGGGTACAATTTACAGGGACAAATGACCATCATACGGATACCCAGACGCATGGCGTACACTTTACAGGGATACCACTACCCATACAGGTTTTAAGCCTGCAGAAAATAAAAAGGGAAATGATCCCTTCTGAATGCATGGTTGCACATAGTTTGATTGACACATAGTCTCATTCTCAACAGGTTGGTCTCAACCAACGATTGACCTTTTTCCAACGAAGAATCTGAAGCTTAAGACACTTAAGTTCATATGAACCCAAAGACAGAGCGTTTGGCTCAAAAGATTTAGCAGTGGAGTCGACTCGATCGAAACATCAATTGTTTGACCGGGACCGACACCGTTGCTCCTTCCTTGAAGTAGGATCCAGAATCCAAGGCGTGCCTTAGATTTAGGACGTTATTATAGCACAGTGGTGTTGCTGATAAAACATCGACATTTTACCGCATCAGAACACGCATGTGCATCGCTCTGTGGGGAAGCACATATTTATTCTTTTTCTTTTTTTTCCTTTTTTTAAAGATTACTTTTTTTTCATTTTTTTTAAAGCATTATCTGGACCTCGAACCCCGGGAGGTGTACACCCATACAATGCATACCAAGAGCCCGTGCCTCCACAATAGTTTGTAACGAAACTGAAGCCAACGTACTCAAGTTCATCTGAAATCGAAATATGGAACGATCAGGGTGAAGATTTAGCGGTGGAATCAATCCGATCCAAGCATTGACTGTTTGACCAAAATTGACACCGTTGCTTCTATTTTGAAATAGGATCCATGGATCCAAGGCGAACCTTAGACCTAAGACATTAATTTTGCACAGCTGTGTTGCCGGTAATATATTGACATTTTATCGCATCAAAAATATGCGAGTGCATAGTTGTGCGTAGCATGAAAACATAGATTTCTTTTTCTTTTTGAAATGATTTTCATCATCAATTTTTTTTAGACCTGACGTCAGTGGTGAGATGCTTTATCTGATTTGTCCATCGCTGAGAAGTTGCCTACTTCGAGGCTTTGGACCGTGTGATGTTCTTGGGCATTCTCGAGAAAACGTCAGTCCCTTTTTTGTTTCTACATATAAAGAAAATGCATCCTAAATAATAGAAGAAAAAGTAGATTTCTACCTACACTTTTTCATTTTCAATATTTTTTTTTTTGGATTTTTGTTTTTAGAGATTTTTTATTATTTTTCTTCATTTTTAAGATTGAAATATGATGCTGAAAATATGTACATGAAAATGAGTAGAAATATGTACACATTTTTTGGTGTTTAGATTTTTCTTGATTTATATATATATATTTTTTTGTTTTTGGCTTTTTTTAAAAAAAAATTATTTTTGATGCCTTGATAGTGAGACGGAGTAACGGGTCCCATTTTGAGCATAGTCGAACTCTTTCATGCAGTCAGACCTGAGTGAGTTTCTGGATTTTACTAAGGCCGGAAGGTTGATCCCTTTAGATTGAGTTAAACCTTTCTCCTTGCCTCGGGTCATACGTTTGACGGTGCGGGTTTCACAAAGACAATTCTACTCGGGACCCGATTCGAACTAGCATGAGCGGCCCAGTCGGACAAGAGGTACAGGAAGAGTAACAAAAGGGTTCCTCAAACATCAATCTTCTCAATCAGTCCAACCCTTTCTTCTTTTTTTTTTTTTTTCTTCTCTTTTTTCTTTTTTTTCTCTTTTTTAATTTATTTGTCTCCTTTTTTTACCCGTGGCTCTCTTTCGGGTTTTCACCACGTCCATGAGTTTAGCTCTCTTACCCCAAGCGCCCTTTTGGGTTTTCACCTGGTCCGCACAAGCCCGCTGTTTTTACTCGTAATGCCCTTTAGGATTTTCACTACGTCCTTCTTGCTTTGAACTTGTATTTTTATTTTATTTTTTATTCTTTTTATTAAATTTTTTTTTTCAAGAGCCACGACATAGACGTCGATTCAGTCATAGCCGGCTAGATGGGGTTCTGGTGTCGTCTCACGACTCGGCTCATGTTGACTTAACGAATATTATGACTGCTTACGAACCTACAAAGAGGGCTTCCTTTAGGGTGTAGCTTGGCCATGGGTTAGGTTAGGATTTGAAGGTATGCCAGGCAAAAAGGATTTCCTTGATACAACTTCAGTTTTCTCAACATACTTTCTTCCTTGGGGGTTTTTACTATACATGACCTGTGATTCTTCTATAAACATTTTTTTTTTTATTCTTTTTCCTCCATTTCAGGCAATCTCTTTTTGAGGTTTTTCTTTTTTGATTTTTTTGGATTTGATAGTAACTTTATCACATGCATCTTTTCTCTCTCTCTCTCTCTCTCTCTCTTTTTTAGGGGAATGGGTTTATTGAAAGAAAGGCCCAAGCTCAAATGGGGTAGCAAAGGATATCATCATTTTTAGGGATGTTTTTAGGCTACTGTGCTTGGAATGATGGCCTCTTTTGGGTGGTTCTTAAGTAGTCACGTATCTATTTCATCAATACTTGCCTTATCACGATAGACTAAGAGTAGAACCGTCGGACGTATCCAGTGTTGATAGGCTCAGGAAGATGATCTCCGTCCATGGTGGTGAGGCGGACGGCGTATCCCGGCAGCACTTCTCGAATGATGTATGGTCCTTCCCAGTTCGGCTTAAACTTTCCTCTTGGATCGACATGGAGGGATGGGAAGATCTTCTTCAGCACAGTGTCTCCTACCTTTAGATCTCGACCGCGGACACATTTATTGTAAGTGCGTGCCATTCTCCCCTGGTAAACTTGAGTGTGACACAAGGCTAAGAGTCTCTTCTCGTCCAATAAGTTTAATTGTTCAAAGCGGGATCTCTCTCTCTCTTTGCTTCGGGTAAGCCTGATTCCATGAGGATTCGGAGCGAGGGTACTTCAACCTCTATCGGGAGGACGACCTCGGTTCCATACACAAGGGAGAATGGTGTTGTCCCTATAGCGGTACGGATCAACATTCGGTATGCCCACAAAGTAAATGGCAGCATTTTGCTCCAATCTCGATAAGTGATGACCATTTTCTCAAGGATGCAGACGACTGTCTTGTTCGCGGCTTCCACGGCTCCATTAGTTTGAGGTCGATTAGGGGATGAGAGATGGTGCTTGATCTTGTATTGCTCGCAGAAGTCTCGGATGCGCTTATTCGCAAAGTTTGTGCCGTTGTCCGTGATGATATCTTTGGGTACTCTAAATCGGCACATAATATTGTTCTTGAGAATTTTCTCAACGTGACTGGCCGTGATGTTGGCATATGACGCCGCTTCTACCCACTTGGTGAAGTATTCAATGGCGACGAGGACAAACCGATGTCCGTTTGATGCTTTTGGATTAATCATTCTGACAACGTCAAGGCCCCAGGTAGCAAATGGCAAAGGAGTAGTCTTGCAGTGAAGATCAATGGCAGGAGCGTGTATCAGACTAGAGTGCTCTTGACACTTGTAGCATTTTTGAACATGTTTGCAGCAATCCGATTCCATGGTGGTCCAAAAGTATCCCTGTCATAGGATTTTCTTAGCAAGCATGTGACCGCTGACGTGGGCTCTGCATACTCCCTCATAGATTTCTTTTATAATATTGACCATTTTACTTTCAGTGAGGCACCTGAGTCAGATGTTATTGTATGATCACTTGTAGAGGCATTCCCCGCAAATGATGTAACCTGTCGCTAAATGTTGAATGGTTCGTCTGTCTGTCTTGGATGTACCCTCTGAGAAAGTTAGGGTCTCGAGGAAATTCTTGATATCTGAGAACCAAGGTGGCTCATCATCAGGCTTTGTAGGTTCCTCAATCTGGAGGAAAAAGGCTGGCTCATTCCTCTACTCGATCATGATCAGCTTCATCTCAACACCATAGGGGTTTTCAATCATTGACGCCAAAGTTGCTAATGCGTCGGCAAAACGATTCCTTATCCGGGGGACGTATGAGAAAGTCACATCTTGGAAGGAAGCTATTAGATCCTCGAGGTGTTCATGATAGGGGATCAGTTTCTCGTCTTTCGTCTTCCAGTCACCATTCGTCTGACATATGATTAACTATGAATCGCCAAATACTCGAAGGTGAGTTACATTCAGATCGAGAGTTGCCTACAGACCAGCGACATAAGCTTCCTACTCAGCCATATTGTTAGTGCAAGGGAAGTTGAGCTTGATAGAGACCGGTATATGGGATCCTTTTGGTGAAATTAGGATGGCGCCAACTCCTTGGCCCTCGACATTTGCTGCCCCGTCAAAGTGTATTACCCATGATTCTTCTGCTTCTTCTGTATCGTCTTCCGTCATGAACAAGATATCTTCATCTGAGAATTCGGTTCTTAATGGCTTATAGTCAGGTAAAGGATTATCAACAAGATGATCAGCAAGTGCCTGCCCCTTGATCAATTTTTGAGTGACGCACGTGATGTCGAATTTAGATAATAAAAGTTGCCATCGTGTGGTTCGTCCAGTGAGAGCTAGCTTTTCAAATAGGTATTTTAATGGGTCCATTCGGGCCAAGAGCAGAACCGCCTGAGATAGCAAATAGTGGCGGAGCCTTTGAGTAGCCCATACAAGAGCCAGGCATGCTTTCTCCAAATGAGAGTAGCGCGCTTCATAATCAGTAAACTTCTTGCTCAGATAGTAAATGGCCTGCTCTCTTCTTCCCATTTCATCGTGCTGCCCCAAGACACATCCCATCGAAACTTCTGTCGTCGAGAGATACATCAAGAGTGGTCTCCCTGGCTCAGGTGGTACCAAAACAGGTGGATTAAGGAGGTAGCTTTTGATTTTTTTGAACGCTGCTTGACAATCGTCGTTCCATTCAACGGGTGAATTCTTCCTTAGTAACTTGAAGATCGGCGTGCAGATTGGAGTTAGTTGTGCAATGAACCGACTGATATATTGTATTATGTCCAGAAACCCTCTAACCTCTTTCTCGGTAGACCACAGCGGCATTTCAGTGATGGCTTTGACTTTGATTGGGTCGACCTCGATCCCCCTCCTGCTGACGATGAACCCTAGAAGTTTCCCTGACATAGCACCAAATGCGATTGGATTCTGGGCAGAATGATACTTCCTCAGCCTTTCAAATAGCTTCTGAAGGTTTACCAGATGGTCGCTTTGCTCTGGTGATTTAGCTATCATATCATCAAAATATACTTCAATCTTTCGGTGCATCATGTCATGAAATAGTGCAGTCATAGCTCTCTTATACGTTGCACCGGCATTCTTCAGCCCGAATGGCATGACTCGATAGCAAAAGGTTCCCCAGGGGGTAATGAACGTTGTCTTCTCATGATTAACCTCTGCCATTTTGATCTGATTGTATCTTGAGAATCCATCCATAAAAGAAAGCATCCCGTGCTTAGCTGTGTTATCAACCAAGATGTCGATGTGTGGTAATGGGAAATCGTCCTTTGGGCTCGCTTTGTTCAAATTGTGGAAATCGATACACATGCGGACCTTTCCATCCTTCTTTGGCACAGGTACGATATTGGCTAGCCATTGCGGGTATTTGGATACCATGAGAAACCCTGCATCGTATTGCTTGATGACCTCATCTTTGACTTTCAGCATCCATTCGGGTCGGAGACGTCTCAGCTTCTGCCTGACTAGCTTCATATCAGGGTAGAGGGGCAACTCATGCTCGACCAAATCAGTATCCAGACCAGGCATGTCCTTGTACGACCAGGCAAAAATGTCTTGGTATGATCGAAGGAAGTCGATCATTCTTTTTCTTTCCTCAAGAGACAGTGACGTTCCGATTTTGGTTATCCTGGGAACCTCCTTAATTCCTAGATTGACGTCTTCAGTCTCTTCGACAATGGGGGTAGGGCCATAGTCAAAGTCGGCAAATCGGTTAAGGAGCTCATTGGGGAATTCCTCGAAGGGGACATCCTCGTCCAGACTCGTGATCCCTACCTCTTCTTGTATTTCTACAGGGAAGGGGTCGATTTCACGTGGGACGGGCATTTCGATTAAGGCATCCTTTTGTGGGATATTTTCTAGAATTTTAAATGACAATATTTTTGGACTTTGAATTTTTTCAATGTTTTTGGGATTTTGTATTTTTTCCATGTTTTTGAGATTTTGTATTTTTTCCATGTTTTTGAGATTTTTATTTTCTTCGGAGACGAACCCTTGGCAAGGCGGGTTGCTATATACACAAGGTATTGCTTGCCAAGGGCTTCTCTCACTTTTTATAGGTTATTTGTTTTTGGGAAACGAGTGCCAAATATTAGGCCACTCCCCTCTTCCAGGGTTTGGGGCAAGGATGTCCAATTGCGTACCTGAGGGGCCGCTTCTTTACCTATTGGGATGGAGGGTGTTGACTGATATGGCTCATTGGAGTCAGCCTCCATCATATTGATCCCTATTTCGTCTAAGATCATGTCCTCAAATGATAACTCAGTTTTGTGGTGATTCACCACAAGGGGGGTTTGTTCAGGTACCGACCGTCGTTCCTCAAAAAACATGGCCAAATCTATCTCCAGGCTGGGAAGGGTAGTATGGGGATTGGTGGGGTGAACTGGTGTTGTAGGCTTGTGTGGGGTTAATCGGGTTTCCCCATTCTGATCAATTTTCACAACCCCAGCACTTATGAATGAGTTCCTGATGTGAGGCCTGGGACGAGGTTTCTCCTCTATGTGGATCCCCTTGGCTTTCGTAGCTGCCGTTGCATGGACCTTCTCCTTGGCCTCTCTTACTTCTTCTTCAGTGGGCTTATAACCTAGCCTGAACCTAACTTACTGACTGCCCTTAGCTATGACGGGCTCCTTCCTTCCTTGTAATCTGGGCCCAAGACCTCTTCCTTTTTTATAGCCCAACTTTTGGAGCATGGCTACTGCTGCTACCATGCCACCTCCGGTTCTTGGAATGATGCCCTCGATGGGATCCGAGAGTATTGTCGACACCTCGTACTCGAAACTGTGGAGGTCGACGTCCTTAGCAGTGTGTGGTACATCCAGCATATTGAGTTTTTCAACACTATTGGCGGCCTTTTCTTTCTCACTGTGCCCCTCTCCGATGATTGTGATAATCTTATGCCCAGATACAAATTTGAGTTTCTGGTGCAATGTGGAAGGTATGGCTCCAACTTCATGTAGCCACGGGCGCTCCAATAACAGATTAAATGAGGAGTTGATATCAATGACTTGAAATAAGATGGAAAAGGTCATTGGCCCTATCAACAGCTCAAGATCAACTTCTCCCATTATTTTTCTCTTGGTATTGTCAAACCCTCTACTGCTGGTTCTGGTGGGCCTTAATATGCACGGATTAACCCTGATCTTGGTGGCGGTTCTTAACTGGAATATATTTAATGCAGACCCATTATCAATTAGTACCAAGGGGATAATCATATTTTCGGACTCAACAGTTATATTCAAAGATTTTGAGTGACTACCTCCTTCCTCAGGTAAATCGGCATTAGAAAGTAAAATGACATTTGGAGCCATCACTTGACCAATTATCTGCCCGACTTCATCTGGGCTAACTTGGAGTGATACATGCGCATTTTTTAACGCCCCCATTAATGTTTGGAAATGGAGTGGGGACGTCATCAACAGATCCCATATAGTGATATGGGCAGGCATTCTTCTCAACTGAGTCTCCAGTATATGTTCTTGACTCATCTTCTCGAAGGGGTTCACCACGCTGTCTTTCTTTCCTTCGGGTTGGGCCTATGCTGTAGCTGGTGCTTCTGGCTACTTTGATATCCTCCCTGACTTGGTAACAAAATCTACTGCCCCTGCTCTGCTACTGCTACCGACATTGACATCTGTTTCTTTGTAGCTTAGCGGGACCTGATGAGGATCATATGTGGGTCCCGAGAGCTGGAAAGGTAGGGCTGTCGGTACTTGAGGCACTTGCTCTGCGGGCTCAGGAGGTGTGGGCAACACTTGATTTACCTCGGTGATAGCTGATTGAGGGGCAAAATTAGGCCAAATGGGGGTGACGAAGCTTGAGGGCGGTGGTAGTGGGGGAAAAGGGGCAACAGTAGGCCATTGGTAGCTGATAGGTGTTGGCGCGGGGTTGGGGGTATGATGAGCTATCGAGTAATTAACGGGAGTGGTGGTGTATGGTTGATATGTATTTATATGCACATAATTGACGGGTGTTGGTGATGGAAAGTAAGCCCAAAGATCTAAGGGTTTAACTCGTGGTGCAGTTGGGTTGGGGAAAAAATCTGACAAATTCAGGGGTTCAATTACCTCGATGTTCGTTTCTTCAATATTTCTTGACAATGGCGCCACATAACCCTCTCGATCACTGATGTAATCGAATGGGTCAAATTCAAACTCCTCTTTGTTTTCTATCATTCCGACGGTGAGTTTGGGACCTGCTACTCCGGTGAGATGTGGGGGTAGTGGTACCTGGTGGATATTCGCATGCTGGTTTGCTTGGGTGGGTGCATGGGGAATGATCTTCCCAGCATCGATTAAATCTTGGATCGCATGCTTCAATAGGAAGCAGCGATCAATTGGGTGAACTGGACACTTATGGGAATTGTAATGAGTATTGGGGTCAAAATTATATGGAATTGGATTGGGAGGAGGTCGTGGTTGGAGAACAGTTATTAAACCCTTTTCAATTAATAATGGCAAAAGTACACTCAAGGATTGCCCCAAGGGCGTAAAGACTCGATCATAGCGAGCTCTCCTCTCTGGGGTCATTTGCATTCCCTGCCCATTCCCTGCTCTTTGTATCGGCTCAGTTCTGACAGGCGATGGTTGTGCAGCTTGAAATTGAAACGGGGTTATATTGTTATTATGGGGCCTGGTGTTGGCAATGTTTTGAACATCGACCCCTGTTCTCTTCTCATTCCTTTGTTCTGAAAACCTTCTAACCCCACTAGTTCCACTTGGTACATTTTTATTCAAGCGGCCTTCCCTGATAGCGTCCTCACCTCGATTAGCATTCCTCACCAGATCAACAAAGCTAGACTGCTACTGGTATACTAAAAAGTTCAAGATCACTGGCAAAGTATTCTTTAAAATCATTTTGATCTGCTCATCATCAGGTATCTTGTTTCTGACCTGAGCTGCTAATGTTCTCCATCACCCCAAATAGTCGCTGAAAGTCTCATTCGGGTTCTGCCTTAGACGGGCTAAGTCTGACTTATGTAGCTCAATGTCTATATTGTAGACATATTATTCTTCGAATAAGTGCGTTAAGTCCTTCCATGTCTTCATCATAGATGGTTCTAAAGATGTGAACCACCTCAAACCCGGACCGATTAAACTCTTTTGGAAGATTTTTATCAGTAGTCTTTCGTCCCCTCCATACTAGCACATGTCCCCATGATCTGTGTCGAAATATGACTATATTTCGCACCCTAAATACTAACATTTAGCTATCCGATGAAGGCATTCTAACGGCTGCTGTATAGTTTTAGTGGTTTCAGGTGTTACAGACCGTGGGATGTTGAAAGAGCTTAAGTGAATAAAATTAAGGGACTATATGAACTTTGGACCATGGAGCCAGCGGAAGCACTGAAATCCGTGAAAAAGACTGATTGGTCTAGCCACAGTTTCGAGAGTTAAATATGTCACATGCCCATTTTAATCGATTGAGATTTGAAACTCAATCGATTGAGTTTAAAAAGTTGCCCAAAAATTCAATAGATTGATTTTGGGAATGGAAATGAGCCACCAAAATTCGAATTTTGAATTCAATCGATTGAATTCAAAATTCAATCTATTGATTCGGATATGGAATAATTTTAGCCCGGGGCCCTATTTAAACAACAGGATGTTTAGGGTTAAGGGGGACTTCTGCTCGGTAGATTTTCTTAGGGCCTTTAGCAATTTTTTCTTTGATATTATTAGTTTTGTATTTAGATAAAAAGCTGTGTAAGGTTGTGATCTTCTCCAAAAAGATCAAGCGGTTGATAAATAAAAGAGCAATTTTTGTGATGGCTTTCGATTTACATTGTGCGTGTGGATCAAGGATGAGCGACTAAACCCCTCGTTCATGGAGGAAGCGACCCTTAGATGAGTAACTAACTTACTTTTAAGCTTACAATTTCTTGTTAGAATTATTGAATCGTACGGCTTTAGTGTGTGCTTCATTGTGTTATCAGTTATAGTCGACCGTGTGATCGGCGACAATAAACGAATTATTCCACCTAGATCGATCTTGTAGATCGATATAGGATGCCGTGCGGTTGATTCTTATGGTTGTGATTTTGAATTTGAGATACGCTATGCCTTTCGCATGATGCATGCCGTGATTGGATGCGTCATAGTGTTCGGATAGGGTATGCCGAATCAATAATTGCATTTTCATCGATTCGTTTTTCTTGTAGTTAAATGATGGTATAATTATTTAACATGAAATTGTGTGGTTGATTGTAGAAAAGTTATAAATCTAGGGTTAGCAACTCCTTGATCATTTCATCATTGTTAATTTTTTTTAATCATAGTTCATCCGTGCATAGCTTGATTTAGTTCTTTTGATTATTGCATTGTGTAGTGGTAAATCTTGACAATGAAATCTCTCACCCTTGGTACTTCCTTGGGTCTTTGAAATCTCTTTAAAATTAATATAATTTTGCGCTTCCCTGTGGGCTCGACACCCTTAATTTTGCCGTGCTACAATCGAACTTGTGCACTTGCAAGGGTACACTTTAAAACCGATCAAGTTTTTGGCGCCGCTGTCGGGATTATTTTAAATTTTATTATTTTTTTTAAGGAGATTTTTATTCTGTAGTTGCCAGTCAACCGATTGATTTTTCATATTCAATCGATTGACTGAGAAGCGGAGATTGCATCTCATTAAATTCGTTTTTGCTAATCAATCGATTGATTTATAAAAATTAATCGATCGATTTTCAACTGTGCACATTTCCCTGTTTCATTTTTTTTAAAATTTTTTATTAAAAAAAAAAAAAAAAAAAAACCCAATTTTTTTTGTTCCGAGTTGATTGCAAAATTTCTAGTGGAAATATAAAATACATCACTGTTTGTTAGTCAATCGATTGACTTCTCAATTTCAATCGATTGACTATGCTTGTCAGTCAGATTTTTGTATTTGAATGTCCTATCAATTAATTGAACTTATAAGTTCAATCGATTGAGTACTTTTGTCTCAATCGATTGAAATTATTGGTCGTTCCCATTCTCAATCGATTGAATTGATATATTCAATCCATTGATTTCCAGAATTCAATCTATTGATTTTGGGAGTTCAATCGATTGAATTTATAAATTCAATCTATTGAATTTGGGAATTCAATCTATTGAATTGATAAAATCAATCTATTGATTTTAGGAAGTCAATCTATTGAATTATTTGATTTTTTTTTCCACTCTGTCTCAATCGATTGAAATTATTGGTTGTTCCCATTCTCAATCGATTGAATTGATATATTCAATCCATTGATTTCCAGAATTCAATCTATTGATTTTGGGAGTTCAATCGATTGAATTTATAAATTCAATCTATTGAATTTGGGAATTCAATCTATTGAATTGATAAAATCAATCTATTGATTTTAGGAATTCAATCTATTGAATTATTTGATTTTTTTTTCCCACTCTGTTTCAATTGATTGATTGTAAAAAAAAAATAAAAAAAAATAAAAAATAAAATCAATTGATTAATTCTGAACTGTGGCATTTTGAGTCTATTTTGTTTTGGTTCATTGGTGTATGAGCATTACCCGATCTCATCGCCCAACTCTTCAACCGTTGGATCGAGAAATCGAGCGAGCTTGTAAAACAAATCGAAAGAGCAATCGGATTCGCCAGAATAACTCCGGGTTATGGCCGATCAAAGACAAAGAGAAGGAGAAAGGAATGTACACAACAACAATAATGGTGAAAACCATTATGAACCACCAGAAGGACCCCGAACGTTGGAACAATACTATGATCCTGGTCCTTACAAGGATCAAGATAGTATTGTTCATGCTCCCATTCCAGGGAATCACTTTGAATTCAAATCGGCAATGATTCAAATGTTGCCCATCTTTAACGGATTGAGTAATGAGAAATCGTATGCTCATCTGACCGAATTCGTTGGGGTATGCAAAATGTTTAGAGTTCATAATGTGACCATTTAAATAGCTAAATTATGAAGTTTTTCCTTTTTCTTTGCGAGATAAGGCGAGATCGTGGTTTAATTCGTTAGAACCAAGATCCATCACGAGTTGGACTGAGTTGCAACGTGAATTCTTAAAGAAATATTTTCCCATGAGTAAAACCAACGAGTTACGTCAGAAAATTCTGGTTTATGCTCAGCAACCTGCTAAAACATTTCGCGAATGTTGGGAGCGTTTTAAGGAATTGCGTAGAAGCTGCCCTAATCATCATATTCCAAGATGGCAACAAGTTCAGAGTTTTTACAATGGACTGATCCCAGAGGAAAGACGTATGGTCAATGCATCGTGTGGAGGATCCTATTCCATAAAAGAGCATGACGAAATTTGGACTATTCGAAAGGTTGAGTCAAACCTCAATGCAAAGCGAAACTTTGGGACGTGTTAACCTTGATTTATCAACAAAGTCTCATGTGTTGACAAAAGAGGGGCTGTTTGACGTTAACAACAATACCTCTGAGTTGTCAACAAAAGTGGATATGCTGTCAAAACAAATGAATATGTTGCTTGCAACTCGCCAAGCTAAAACCCTCAATGCCCCTACTGCTTATGCAGCTTAGAGAATCAAGGTCACACATCTAACGAGTGTCCAACCACTGATGATTTTTCCCAAGAATCAAATCCTAGAGCAAGTTAATGTGACTCACCATATCAACGGCAAGATAGGAATCCTTATTCAAACACCTACAATCCGAGTGGAAAACCATCCTAACCTAGGGTGGGAGGATCGTGGACAAGGAAACCAGCAGTATAAAGCAAATACATCAAGTGGACAACAAGGTCTTCATCCACACCAGAATTCTAACTTCCAACGAAATTCGAATTTCCAACAAAATTTGAATTATTAGCACCCAAATTCTGAGCATCGTCAACATCAGAATTTCAACCAAACTAATGCTTCAAGTTCAAGGAAGTCTGATTTTGAAGAAAAATTGATGCAAACTCTGCAAGCTCAACAACAAACTATGCAAGCGTACCAGCAGTCCATGGCTAAAATGCAAGATCAGATCGGTCAATTGGCTAACCAAATGAGTCAAAGAGAAGAGGGAAGGCTTCCTAGCCAACCTATCAACAACCCGCGAGGCCACGCACCATCTGGTGAAGGGCCATCAACCAGCCATCAGCTGAAGGCTGTAACGGTCTTGAGAAGTGGTCGAGTGGTCGACAACCAAGTTGAAATTCCATCTAAAGCTGAAGAAATAGAAAAAAAAGCTGAAAAGGAAGAAGAACCAGAGAAAGAGAAGAAGAACGAAAATCCCAAAAATGTTCGACAGGAACTTGAAGTGGATCCAGCAATGGAAATAAATCCCCATACACCTAAGGCACCATTCCCTGAGTGCCTTACACCTCCATCCAGATTGGGGAAGGGTCCTTCAAAAATGGACGATATTATCGAAACGTTTAAGCAAGTAAAGATTAATCTTCCCTTGCTCGATGCCATTAACCAAGTTCCTGCGTACGCCAAGTTCTTCAAGGACTTATGCACCCAAAAGAGGAAGACACGTATACATGTGTCCAAGAAAGTGTTCCTGACTAATCAAGTCAGTTCCATCCTGAAGTTGAATGCGCCACCAAAGCTTAAGGACCCTGGAGTCCCAACTGTTGCATGTGTTATTGGTGGACAAACAATTGAAAGAGCACTCTTAGATCTGGGAGCAAGTGTGAACTTGATCCCATTCTCGGTGTACGAAAAATTAGGCCTGGGTGAATTGCAACCGACTGCGGTAACACTTCAATTAGCAGATAGGTCTGAAAGACGACCTAGGGGTATCATCGAGGACGTCTTGGTAGGAATCGATAAATTTGTCTTTCCTGTGGACTTTATTGTTTTGGATATGGAACAACGAGTCAAATCAGAAAACCAAATCCCCATTATCCTTGGACGTCCCTTCCTTGCTACTGCAAACGCTCAGATTAATCGTCAGACAGAGTGATGGATGTCTCCTTTGGAAATATGAAAGTGAGATTGAATGTGTTCAATGCTATGAACCATTTTTCCAACGAAGAGGTTGATTGCTTTTATATTGACCAAAGTTGATGAAGTGGTTGAAGAAGCGCTTCTCGATGCTCACTAAGGAGGAATTTGAAACCGCTTTGGCAATCTATGATGAGGGAGGAAGTGTTGAGCAAAATTTCGAGGAAATGAACACCATCTCAATATCTCAGGAGAAGAAGCCATGGAAGGCACGAATTGAACCATTACCCGTGGTGGAAAAACCCAAATTGATGCCTTCAATTGAGCAACCACCAAATCTTGAGTTGAAACAATTACCTGATTCACTTAAGTATGTTTTCCTCGGACCATTTGAAACACTTCCTGATAATCTCTCGCAACTTTGTCGAAAAAGCAAGAAGGAGAACTGATTGAGTACTCAAGGACTACAAAGAGCAATCGGACGGATATTAGCCGATCTAAAGGGATAGATTCGCTTTGTGTATGCACAAGATCCACCTTGAAGAAGGTAGCACACCATCAAGAGAGGCACAAAGACATCGAATCCCAACATGAAAGAAGTTGTTTTGAAAGAGATTATCAAATTACTTGATGCAGGAATCATTTATGCAATTTCGGATAGTGAATGGGTAAGTCCAATTCAGATTGTTCCAAAGAAATCGGGAATAACAGTGAAGGAGACCACCGAGGGGGAATTGGTGCCTACACGTGAGACCACTGGATGGCGAGTATGTATCGATTATCGGAAATTGAACACTGCTACGAGAAAGCACCATTTTCCCCTCCCATTTATTGATCAGATTCTAGAAAAGTTGGCAGGACAAGAATATTATTGTTTTCTTGATGGTTACTCGAGATACAATCAAGTGCCTGTATTTCCATCGCATCAAGAAAAGACAACGCTTTACTTGCCCTTATGGAACCTTTGCATATCGAAGGATGCCTTCGGACTTTGTAATGCTACCGACCACTTTTCATCGTTGTATGTTAGCAATATGCTCGGATAGGGTTGACAAATTTTTTGAAGTATTCATGAACGACTTCTCGGTTTTTGGGGGGACCTTTGAAATGTGTTTGAACCATTTGACGTGTATTACAACATTGTGTAGAATCTAATCTTATTTTAAGTCGGGAAAAGAGTCATTTTATGGTTCAACAGGAATTGTGTTAGGGCATATCGCTTCCAAGAAAGGAATTGAAGTTTACAAGGCAAAAGTCGACTTTAATTGCTAATTTGCCACCACCAAGGAGTGTTACACAACCGATCATTTTTGGGACATGCGGGATTTCTGAAGATTTATCAAAGATTTTAGCAAGGTGGCTAAACCATTATGTACCTTGCTTGGGAAGGATGTTCCTTTCATCTTTGATGATGATTGCATGAAGGCATTTTTGAAAGTAAGAGAACTGTTATCCAATGCTCCCATAATTCAACCTCCGGATTACTCGCTTCCCTTTGAACTAATGTGCGACGCATCAGATTATGCAATTGGAGCAGTTTTAGGCCAAAGAGTAGATAAATTACCTCATGTAATTTACTATGCAAGTAAAATACTGATCGACGCGCAAATAAACTGCACCACCACAGAGAAAGAATTATTGGCTGTAGTTTATGCGTTGGACAAGTTTCGGTCATACTTGCTCGGGTCCAAGATCGTAGTTTTTCTGATCATTCCGCACTTAAGTACTTATTGGCAAAGAAGGATACAAAGCCAAGACTGATTAGATGGATTCTATTGCTGCAAGAATTCAATTTTGAGATACGAGACAAAAAGGGAGTTGAAAATGTGGTTGCAGACCATTTGTCTCGTATACTTCCTGAAGCAACATCTTTTGCAGAACCTATTCGAGATACCTTTCCCGATGAGCAATTGATGGTTATCCGTGCGGCTCTAAATGGAACTCCTTGGTATGCAAACATTGTCAATTACCTGGTTACGGGTCAAATCCCATTGCAGTGGGGTAAAAATGATAAAAATTTGTTCTTCTCCCAAGTGAAACACTACTTCTGGGATGAACCACACTTGTTTAAATTCTGCTCTGATCAGATAATCCGACGATGTGTGCCCAAAGAAGAACAATCAAGCGTGATGAATTTCTGTCATAATGGAGCTTGTGGAGGTCACTTTGGGGGACGAAAGACCGCATTCAAAATTTTACAAAGTGGATTCTACTGGCCCACTATCTTTCGCGATGCAATGGATTATTGCAAGGGATGTGTAAAATGTCAAAAATTGGGAAATATTTCTAAACGAGACATGATGCCGTTGAACCCGATTTTAGTTGTCGAAATTTTTGACGTTAGGGGAATCGACTTTATGGGACCATTTCCCCCATCATTTGGGTTTCTCTACATTTTGGTGGCTGTAGATTATGTCTCAAAATGGGTGGAAGCTATAGCCACTCGATCGAATGACCACAAGGTGGTGGTAAAGTTTCTTAAGGAGAACGTGTTCAACCGATTCGGAATACCCCGAGCTATCATCAGTGATGGTGGTTCACACTTTTGCAATCGCCAGTTTGCAACTTTAATGAAGAAATATGGAGTCACTCACAAAGTGGCAACACCTTACCATCCGCAAACTAGTGGTCAAGTTGAGGTGTCGAATCGTGAAATCAAGCGGATTTTAGAAAAGACTGTCAGAATAGATAGAAAGGATTGGTCTCTTCGCCTATCGGATGCACTTTGGGCATATAGGACAGCATTCAAGACACCAATTGGAATGTCTCCATTTCGGCTTGTGTTTGGGAAGGCGTGTCACCTTCCAGTTGAAATTGAACACAAAGCCTTTTGGGCAATCAAATGGTTTAATTTTGACATGCAATCTGCTAGATCAAATCGTCGTCTGTAACTAAATGAACTAGATGAGTTACGTTATGATGCATATGAGAATGCTAGACTTTACAAGGAAAGATCCAAAAGGCTTCACGATGAGTTAATCTCCAGAAAGGAATTTCATCCGGGGCAAAAAGTTTGGCTGTTCAATTCAAAGTTAAAATTTCATTCGGGAAAATTACGATCAAGATGGGAGGGACCTTTTCAGGTCATTTCCACATCTGAATTTGGTGCTGTCGAGATTAGAGACATCAAAGATAATCAAATTCTGAAAGTAAATGGTCAACAGCTTAAACCGCTGTTGGAGTCAAAGTTTCAAATGATGGCTGAAGAAACAGATCTCATTGAGCCGCCAATGTGATGAAGAATCGTCGGAAATGTCGACACGTAAACTCGGCTCTCGGGAGGCAACCCAGTGGGATAGATTTTAGTTGTATGGTCCTTGATTGTTCTGTTAAAAGATCTAAGTCAATTGATTGACTCAGGATATTTTTAGCATAATTGTGAAATATTTTTTTTTATGGATATTAACTCGCATCGTCCGATTATTTTATCAGAACATGGAATGGATTCCGGCAGGACGATCGGCGTCGGGAGTTGATTGCATTAAATTTAAAAGAGGTTTATGGTCTGCAACAATCCAACGAGGACATTGGAAACATCAGGTTTGGGGGTGGTGTGCTCAAATGCATGGTTCATGATTTTTAACTTTTGCAGTATATGTTTGACCACATTTTATATGCACCTTCAATACTAAAAAGAAAAATAAAAAAAATAAAAAAAATAAAAATTCATCGTTGTTTATTTTTGGCGTAGTTTTCAAACTTTAATCACTGATGCATATAAAATTTTAATTTTCAAATATTTATGCCATGATAAAACTGTTGTTGTTTAGGATAATTAATTCCATTGTGAACATTTAAAGATTAATTTGAATTTTATGCCTAGAAATTTTTTTTGCACTTCGCCATGCTTGAATCTGGAAATCAAAAGATTAGTCCAAATTTGGAATTCTAGGATCCTAAGAAAGACTAAACCCGTGAGATTTAGAACTTTGTCCTCATTCTTGATGAGTGCTAAAATAAATTCGGAGTATCTTTGAAATTGTGAATTGTTGAAATCTCATACATTTTATCTCGGTTTGTTTATTTCGCATGCTTTATATCATTGCGCTAAAACTCATTGCATTTAAACTCAAGACAAATAGGCATCATTACCATCGTGAAAGGATATGATCCAAGGCCATCATTGGCTCGTTTCTGCCTAAAATGCCCCACCTTATATTGATTTTCCTTGTTGCACCCCCTTTTGACCCTTGATTGAAAATTTTTTGTGAAGTTATATTAACCATACCCCACACGAGTTTGAAAAAAAAAAAAAAAAAAAAAAAAAGAATACAAAACTTTACCTTTCAATCTCTGAGAAATTAGGAAAAAGGGACAAGAACAAGAGAGAAAGTGGAGAGTCATGACGATAATACTTGCAAGGAGCATATAGCAGAAAAATATGTGCATAAAAAATTAAAAAAAAAAAAAAAAAGGAATGAAAAGAAGAAAAAAAGGTTGAAAAAAAAGAAAAATTCTGAAAAATTCGAGAAAGAATGAGTGGAAAGTTAGAAAATTAAATTGTATTTCTTTTTCTAGTTTCTCAGAGAAATTTGAATCCAATTTTCCCTTTCTTTCATAACCTTCACCCGAGCCCCATTACAACCATAGAAAAGACCTTCGTGATCTGATCTCGGTTGGTAAATGCCTTGTGGAGAGTGATGATGCAATGACTATGGTGGTTGGTATAGCGTGCTTAAGAAACAAATATCTTTCACCATGAGATTTCTTTTAATTCTTTGATGCACCGTCTTTCTTATATCATGTGAGACCTTTTTGTTTGTATTATAACTCTCTCACATGTGTGCAAAAAGTAAATAATTTATCGGAGCGATTTTGTTTTAAGTGTATACCTAAGGTGAGGATTGAGTCGAAACTTTGGATCCGATGATTACCGATTTGGATTAATCCAGCAATGAAATGATTTAAGCATTGGCACACGTGCACACGACATTCTAGGCATAAATAAAAAAATTGGTCTAAAAATCAGAGCATTGGGTTAATTGGAATAAACAACAGTGGAATTATCATGCCATTGGTATTTGAGAATGAACTTTTGCATGCTGAAATAATTATTGGTTTTTGATTTTAAAGGTTTATATATTATATAAACCGATTTTTGAACACTCTTCTATCGATGATTTTGAAAACTGTTTTTTTTAAGTTTGTAGGTATCTTCACTGAAAACCTTCAGGAGACACAACTCCTCCCCTAGGGATCACCTAGAGGTTTAAAGGCTTATTGCATATGCTAAATGCAATCGTGCTCCCTACGAAAGTGGCATTTAATTTTTTCTAGGATGTTAGTTTAATTTGCCTTGACATATTTATCATTCTCTTTGCTCGAGGACTAGCAAAGTGTAGGTTTGGGGGTGTGATCTGTGTCGAAATATGACTATATTTCGCACCCTATATACTAACATTTAGCTATCCGATGAAGGCATTCTAACGGCTGCTGTATAGTTTTAGTGGTTTCAGGTGTTACGGACCGTGGGATGTTGAAAGAGCTTAAGTGAATAAAATTAAGGGACTATATGAACTTTGGACCATGGAGCTAGCGGAAGCACTGAAATCCGTGAAAAAGACTGATTGGTCTAGCCACAGTTTCGAGAGTTAAATATGTCACATGCCCATTTTAATCGATTGAGATTTGAAACTCAATCGATTGAGTTTAAAAAGTTGCCCAAAAATTCAATAGATTGATTTTGGGAATGGAAATGAGCAACCAAAATTTGAATTTTGAATTCAATCGATTGAATTCAAAATTCAATCGATTGATTTCAAAATTCAATCTATTGATTTGGATATGGAATAATTTTAGCCCGGGGCCTTATTTAAACAACAGGATGTTTAGGGTTAAGGGGGACTTCTGCTCGGTAGATTTTCTTAGGGCCTTTAGCAATTTTTTCTTTGATATTTTTAGTTTTATATTTAGATAAAAAGCTGTGTAAGGTTGTGATCTTCTCCAAAAAGATCAAGCGGTTGATAAATAAAAGAGCAATTTTTGTGATGGCTTTCGATTTACATTGTGCATGTGGATCAAGGATGAGCGGCTAAACCCCTCGTTCAAGGAGGAAGCGACCCTTAGATGAGTAACTAACTTACTTTTAAGCTTACAATTTCTTGTTAGAATTATTGAATCTTACGGCTTTAGTGTGTGCTTCATTGTGTTATTATCGAATATTCGTTTATAGCCGTCGACCATGTGATCGGCGACAATAAACGAATTATTCCACCTAGATCGATCTTGTAGATCGATATAGGATGCCATGCGGTTGATTCTTACGGTTGTGATTTCGAATTTGAGATACGCTATGCCTTTCGCATGATGCATGCCGTGATTGGATGCGTCATAGTGTTCGGATAGGGTATGCCGAATCAATAATTGCATTTTCATCGATTCGTTTTTCTTGTAGTTAAATGATGGTATAATGATTTAACATGAAATTGTGTGGTTGATTTTAGAAAAGTTATAAATCTAGGGTTAGCAACTCCTTGATCATTTCATCATTGTTAATTTTTTTTAATCATAGTTCATCCGTGCATAGCTTGATTTAGTTCTTTTGATTATTGCATTGTGTATTGGTAAATCTTGATCACCCTTGGTACTTCCTTGGGTCTTTGAAATCTCTTTAAAATTAATCTAATTTTGCGCTTCCCTGTGGGTTCGACACCCTTAATTTTGCCGTGCTACAATCGAACTTGTGCACTTGCAAGGGTACACTTTAAAACCGATCACCCCACAGTAGGACTTCAGGTGTGCTATGGGATTGCTGACGCCGTTGTATTTGTCAAAGGCCGACATTTTAAATTTGGGAGGCAACGGGACCTCAACGAACAAACACAAGTCTGTGAAGTCCGTGGCGTGGATTTCAGTACCACCCATTTTCATTAACTGCTTTTATATTTTGTCCAACTGTTCTTTCAGCTGCTCTGATTCTTTGGACACGGGAGCTGCTTTCTCGGCAGTTGGTTGGACTTCACTTTAGGCTATTAGGGGGTGGGCAATTAAAGGAGGAGGGTTTAGGCTAGTCAATGCCCCAACATAGGCTCCATTGTTCCTAATCTCATCCTCTTCATATTGCTGGTCGACATATTATGCAGTGAGGGTGGGATTCTCATGCTGGCGTTGCATGGACTGGATGGGAATGACATGAGTGGGGGTTGGGTGAGTCCATTAGGGAAGAGGGAAGGTTTGTTGGATGATGGGATGAGTGAAAGTTAGATTTGGAGTGGGGCCTGATGACGCCATTGAGCATGGGGGAAGGCCTGGAACTGGCTTTGGGATGTTGGGATATGGGAGAGTTGGGACTGATGTAAGGCATGAGTTTGAGTTGGGTATGAGGGTTGTGAATGGGTGAAATTTTGGAGGAATTGTGAAGGGTATGGGTGTGAGGTTCCAAGGTTTTGTTTGGCTTGGGTTTGGGCTATGAAGCCTTGGGAGGGTTGGGCTATGAAGCCTTAATCCTGATAGGTTTGGGCCATGGGTCATTGATGGGTTTGGGCCATGGGCCCTTGAAAGGTTTGGGCCATAGGCCCTTGATGGGTCTGGCCCATTGGGCCTTGATGGATCTTACCCATTGGGCCTTGGTGGATCTAGCCCATTGGACCTTGGTGGGTCTAGCCCATTGGGCCCTGAGGGTCAGGCCCATTGGGCCTTGATGGGTATGGGCCATGGGCCCTTGATGGGTTTGACCCATTGAGCCTTGGTGGGTCTGGGCCATGGGCCCTTGGTGGGTAAGGGCGAATTGGGCCATTGGGCCTTGGGGCATGTGGGTAGTGGGGGTTTGGATGGTGTGTATGATGGGGGGTTGATGGGAGCCATGGGGGAGTGAAGCATGGAGATTGGATAGGGTATGGGATGGGTTCATGGATATGGGGGTGGAGGAGAGGAGGCATTTTGTGATGCCTTCCACATGGAGTAGGCTTGGAATATCTCCTCCATCATGGTCATGGAAGGAGGGTCGGATGGAGATGGTGGATTTAAGGGGTGATGGGGTATAGATGGGATGGAGGTGGAGGATAAATTGGGCATGGCCCCGGTAAAATTTGGCATGACCCGGGTAAGTGATGGAATATGGGGTGGATTGGAGGGAAGAAGTGGGGCATTAGAAAAGGAGGGTTGGTTGGGTATGTATGGGGATGATGAAGGGTAAAGTGTTGGTGATTGGGAAAAATCGGGCATGGCCCTGATAAAAATGGGCATGACCCGGGTAGATGGGGAGATGTTTGGGGGGTTGGATAAGGCGGAAGTAGTATATGTGAATAAGGGTGGATCGGGCCTATATGGGGAAGATGGAAGATGGGGCATGGATGTGGATGCGGGAATTTGGGTAGATGAAAATAAGGGTATGTTGGATGGGTTTTGAATGGGTGTGGAAGGGAAAATGGGCATGGTTTGGGTAAAAGATGGGGAATTGGGGGATGGATTTTGGATAACTTGGGAAGTGGTGCATGGAAAAATAGGGGCACCAAAGGGGCCGAAAATGGCAAAGGGTGATTGGGTGAGGGAGATGTTGGTTAAAATTTCTCCCAAATGGGAATGGGTTGGAGAATGTGGCGGGGATGAATCGGGATCGGCATAAGTCGAGTCCACTACCCACGACATCGTTTGTTGGCGGGTTGGGTACGGGTACCTTGGATAAGGCCCAAAAAATTTCCTCCTCCTTCCCCTACGGGATGATGGAGGGCAAGATGATGCCATTATGCCGGCACAACAAAGACTCTAGCTTTTCGGTTTTTTTTTTTTTTTTTTGTTTAATTTTTTTTTGAATTTTTATAAGTGAAAACAAAGGTTCCGAGGCCCTAGAGTTCCCTTCACGAGTGGCTTTCGTACCTTAATTTACGACCCATGGCGACGATTCTGAAGCACTTCGGAAGAATCAAAGGAAGACCTTTGATCTATTGAAGGTATGGAAATCGATGCGGACAACCCGATCCCCCGAGATGAGTCAAAGAGAAGTCTCCTTCTTTTGATCGACGGAGGTGTATTGGGTGTCGGAGATGGCGGGGCCCAAATAGAGGTACTAAGACACTAATCGGGGGACTCAGGATGTGAAAAAGGCCACAAATCCAAACTGCTACCATTCAAAACTACACAGCAGCAACTTCAGTTCAAAGTTGGTCTCTAAACTAGTTTTTTTGTGGAAGCTGGGCTTTCTGGAACTGACTGATTTTTTAGTGAACCGTTCTCTCCTCACCGAACCGAAGGGATGTGAGTTCGGTATAACTCGCTAGCGTGCTCCCCAAGGGTTTTAAGCTCTGTAGGAATGGGAACCCACCCGATATACCTCCAGTGCAAGCGCTTTCTCAGATACTAGGTGGGTTGGGACTTTTCTGGATCATCACCACTAGGGCTGCCGCCATACTAAGACCCAGGTAGTTGTATGTGTGCCTAAACCCAACCCTTTGAAAATCTACCCCGTAAAAGTAAATTAATTAAGTTCCCTATCTTGGTTTAATTTTAAAACTTTTCAAAGCTTTTTTTTATGGAAGTTTTCTTAAGTTCAAAGAATGGGGGTGATGATCTCGTGCCGCCTCTACGAGCCGACGTCCATTGTTAGGATATGACAAGAAATAAGGAAAAATGACGGGGCCAGTCAAGCGACTAGGCGGAAAATATAAAGTGCTGAAATTTAAAACTGAATCATAAAGGTAAGTAAGAAATGTGCCAGTCAAGTGACTAGGCGAAAATTGCTGAAATTTAAAGCCGAAACGTAGGGGTAAGTAAAAAGGTGCAAGTCAAGTGACTAGGCAAAAATTGCTGAAATTTAAAGCCGAAACGTAGGTAAGCAAGAAAGGTGCCAGTCAAGTAACTAAGCAAAAATTGCTGAAATTTAAAGCCGAAACGTAGGGGTAAGTAAAAAGGTGCCAGTCAAGTGACTAGGCAAAAATTGCTGAAATTTAAAGCCGAAACATAGGGGTAAGTAAAAAAGGTGCCAGTCAAGTGACTAGGCAAAAATTGCTGAAATTTAAAGCCGAAACGTAAGGGTAAGTAAAAAGGTGCCAGTCAAGTGACTAGGAAAAGATTGCTGAAATTTAAAGCCGAAATGTAGGGGTAAGTTAAAAGGTGCCAGTTAAGTGAGTAGGCAAAAATTGCTAGAATTTAAAGCCAAAATACAGGGATAAGTAAAATGACGTAATCAGAGGGGTGAGTAAAAAATGTACTAAAAAGTAGCAATAAAAGGTTAGTAAAAATAAAAAATATATGGGCCAAGTTCAAGGGGAAGCTCTACTAGCTACTCCCCAGCAGAGTCGCCATCTGTGTGACCATGAATTCTCTCGAACCAGGCGCGGCGATGCGCTCGTGATGGAATAAAATGTAGAGTCGCCACTCAAAGCTTTTGGTGTCTGTTAAGTAGTGAAAAATACCATTTTTCACCCCTAAACATGAGCTTTGAAAGACCCTTGAGAAGACTAAATAAGTGCTTTAGTGTGCATTTTACAGCTAACCAATTAGACAGGTCCAAGTCCGAAAAGCATCCTAAAATGATCAACAAGCTGACAACTCATGTCAAGCTCAAAGAGGGAGTGAAGAAATAGCCTCAGCAATGGCTAAAAAGGTCCTAAAAGAGCAAGAAAAGACCTGAAGAAGAAGAAGGATCCATTCGCAAAGAAGAAATCAAGTTAAAAGTTCAAATCGCAAAGTAAAAAGTACTTTTCGAAAAGGTCAAAGTTCATTCAATTGATTCGAGTCTGTAATGAACTACTCGAAAAGAACCATGTTCGCTCGAATAGTTGAAATTTCCTTTCAATAGAAGATCCGGGAGAAGTCCTGAAAAGACTTTAAGCCAAATTGCTTTGCGAAAAGAACTTCGGAGCCAAAACACTTTGCGAAAAGGCACTTAAACTCTACGAAAGGACATTCTGGGAATTACAGCCTTGTTTAAAGGGCATTTCAAGTAATCTCTCGCACGCCCCCAATGCATTTAATGGCAGGACATTTCTGAAGATTCCAATCAAGATCCAAAAGCATATTCCAACCCATGTGAGCGCCAAAGATGAAATCACTTGGCGGAACTTCTAGAAGCTCAAACAGATTTTTGAATTCCATAATGTAATTGATGCTTCTACCGATTATTGTCGAACCAGATCGAGCATTTTCATTGGCGTAACAGATCCGGATCCCGTGCTCAATCGCCATTGGGCAATCCAGATCAACACTTCGATTGGTCAATTCATGCAGGATCAAGGAAAGCTATAAATAGAGAAGACATTTGCCCAATTGTGGCATCCAGATTTTGAGTTCATTTCTATTTCCGCTTCCGGTCGGATAGCTTGTCCATACCCTGTAATAGCTTCTTTTGTATTTGCTTTTGAGAGTTTCGAGAGCTATTTGTAACTCCAAGGAGATTGGATTCAAGACGCAAGTCCGAGGCTCTAGCCGTGCTCAGTAATTGTAAGATTGAATTTAAAAGGTTGTCAGAATGTTTTCTCCATTGGATTCATGTCAAGGGTTCTTATTGATCACCTTAGTGCATTAGACTCCTTTAGATTCACTACTTTGCATGCAATTTCCTTGATTCATTACTCTGCATTTAATTAGCGTTGGTAACCTAGTTCGACAAAGACTTGCAAAGTGATGTTCATGTTCAATTGAGGATAGGTCAACTATTGGATGATCTGTGACCATTTAAGTGGATGATCATAACCATAAGTCTAAACCCCTTCCTTAATTCAGATTTATTTCTCTTACATCCGTGCCGGTAGCCAGATGAAGATTGAATCAACTCGCTTAGTTGCAGATTCTCCATTAAAATTCAAAGGCTAAATCATGAAGTTATTATTTCTCCATTTGATTTATTTTAATCACTTCCCAACTTGGATCCGGATCTGCTTAGTTAGTTCTTTTCTTTATTTGCTTTTAGTTAAACGTGACAAAACCCAACACTCTCTTTTTATCTCGCTTAGATAATTATAGAGCGATCCGTAGCACAGATCTCCGGAGGTCTATCTCATATTTCGCATAAATTCTCTGTGGACGATCTTTAATATACTTACTTTTAAAACTTGCTAATTGGCCTACGATCTTGCATGCTATTGTTAGCCCTCAATGTCTTGATATCTCTTTCATAATTTAAAATTATGTAACTTAATATTCATTAATTCGTCATTCAAAACACACATAAATCGCACATGTTAGGCAACAACAAGTTTTTGGCGCTGTCGGAATTTGTTCTAAAATAGATAGACCTATGTTTTATTCTCTTTATTTATTATTTATTAATTCATTTTTCTGTTGTTATCTCTGTGCAGGTTACAAATACATGCGTAAGAAGGAAAGGAAAGCACCTAATTCGGTTGTGTTTATGTACCAAATTCTCTCGTTGTATGTTTGGTAGAGAACTCTCAACCCCGAGATTCTCCCTTTTAATTCGAAGTTGAAAGACTCCTAAGAAATAGACATACACCAGAGTTCTGCTACAATGGGTGACGAACCTAGATTGTTAAGAGACTACTTTGCCCCCGGTGCCTATAATTCTTTTCGCATTCAATTTCCCACAAAGGAGGGAAATTATGAGATCAAATCATCAACCATCCAAATGCTGCCTTCATTTCATGGATTAAGTAAAGAAGATCCTTACAAGCACATTGATGAATTTCGGCTTTGTGCACAACATTTAACATAGTCGGACTTGGTCCAGAGGCAACCAAGTCGAGGCTCTTTCCTTTTTCATTAAAGGACAAAGCTAGAGCATGGTTATCTATGTTAGCACCAAACAAAGATCACATCATGGAATGATTTGCAATGTCAATTTTGTCAAAATATTTCCCAATGACTAAAACCAGCCAACTAAGACAAAGCATCATCTCTTTCTCCTAAAACTCAATCAAACTTTCCATGAGGCATGGGAAAGATTCAAAGAATCATAAGACAATTCCTCACCATCAAATTCCTAAATGGCACAAAGCTTCTATCAAGGAATTGATCAAGGGCAAGAACATGGTGGATGCCTCCTGTGGAGGTACCTACTTACAAAAGAGCTTGAAGAGGTTTGGGACCTCTTTGAGGTGATTGGAGAAAATTCAACCCAGCAGAATCTCACAAGAGACACCGAGAATCCAAATTAGGGTGAATAATCCCCAATTCACAAGAGGGAAAGTTTATGAAGTCAATGAGCTGGAAAGGAAAGTGGATAATTTGACCACAAAATTTGATAGATGGACTCATTTAAAGCTCCAAATGGGTCAAGAGTAGAGGAGGCATGTCCGATATGCCGCCCCCTACTCATTCAATTGATCAATGTCCTTCCGCATCACAATTTCCAGAACTCATGATGGAACAAGCTCATGCAACATTTTTATGGATGATGCAATCCAATGACTACCCATGGAGATCTCATCCTAATCTCGTGGAATTAGGGAAATTACCAACAAAGAATAAAGAAATTTCAAAAATCAAATACCTTTCAAACCCGCTTTCACCATATCACAGAATTTTACAATAAACAAAATTTTCAAAGAACCTAACCCACAAAGAACCCATGCAAAGATTCTACACCAGCCCGCCTCCTAGGTCCCTGCTATTTGAAGAGCAGTGTCTTAAGTTCACTTCAGAATTTAGAACTTATCTCAGATCGTGAACCTTCACAATGTAGCATTAAAAATTGAAGAAACTTTGGGCCACTCTAATTCATTAGCTAAGAGAGAGGAGGGCGACTACTCACCAAATTTCTTTGAACAATCCTAAGGGACAGTTCATGGTTGGAGAATCCTCAAATGGCCATGAGGAGATTAAAGCTGTGACCACTTTGAGAAGTGGAAGAGTAAAAAACACAAGGTAGTGAAGAGGAAAGAAGAAGAACAAGATGTGCAGAAGCACAAAGATGATGAAAACAATGAGGTTGTTGATTTACCTCAAAACCCAAAAAATGAAAAAGAAAATAAAAAATTGTTGAAAAAGATGAGGAGGAGAGATTTGTTCCCCACCTCCCATTCCCTCATGCAATGAAGTCGCCCTTTTGACAAAGGAAACACAAAATTGAGGAAATGATGGAGACATTCAAGCAAGTTAAAATTAATCTACCGCTTGATGCAATCAAACAGTCCTCATATGCTAAATTTCAAGGATGTGCACCCACAAAAGGCAATCTAGGATACATTTATCTAAGAAGGCCTTGTCAGGAGAAAATCAACCAAGTACTATCCATTGCAACACCCCCTAAAATGCAAGATCCTCGAATCCCCACAATCCTCGCATCATTGGGGAGCATACCATCGAGAAAGCTCGCTAGATCTGAGCTAGTGTCAACTCGCTCTTATTCGTATATGAGAAGCTAGGTTTGGGAGAATTAAAACCCACTCAAGTGGTGTTGCAACTAGTGATGATCCGAGAGAAAACCTGGGATTGATTGAAGATGTGCTAGTAGGAGTAGATAAATTCTTCTATCCTGCTGATTTTACGGTGTTGGACATGGAACCAACCAAAAGCAAAGACTTCCATCCTGTCATTTTAGGGAGACCATTCCTGCTACAAAGAAATGCTTGTATTCAATGTCGGTCCGTATCATGGAAGTTTCTTTTGGTAATATGAAAGTCAAATTGAATGTTTATAATGTCAAGTTAACCAACCTCAATTTTCTGTCAAGAGTGCTTTCATGTTGACATCATGGATGAACTTGTGGAGGAGTCTTTGCAAAATTTCGCAGGTGAAGACTCCACCACGTAACTAAAAATGATTGGGAATCCACGAGAAAGAAGGAAAAGGAGATCAAATTCAAAGGAGTCTGCTTTGTGCAAGGCACTCACAAACAATCCTCAAGTTCTCCTCTTGAGACCTCGCCCTCTCCCTCTTCCACAAATTACCAAGGTACCTTTGTTGCCCTCTTTTCAAATTTCAAAATTGAACTCAAACAATTCCCCAAAAATCTGAAATATGTGTTTTGGGAGATCATCAAACACTACTGTGATTATTTCTTCCTCCCTTACAAAGGAGCAAGAAGAGGAGCATTGGTAGTTCTAAACAAGACAAGAAAGCAATTGGTTGGACCATTGCTGATTTAGGAGGAATAAACCCAAGTATGCATGCATAAGATCCACTGGAAGAGGATGCCAAGCCTTCTAGAGAAATGCAAAGAAGGTTGAATCCTCACATGCAAGAAGTGGTAATGAAGGAAGTTGTCAAGTCGCTAGATGTCAGTCATTTACCCCATTTCAGATTCTCGCTAGTAGCACCTACACGTGGTGCCTAAGAAATGCATCAGGTAGTGAAATTAACTGAACTTATGTCCACCGTGACAAACAACTCGGATGGAGGGTCGCATAGACTACAGAAAATTAAATACCATGACAAGGAAAGACCATTTCCCCTCCCTTCATTGACCAAATCCTTGATAAGCTTGGGTAAAGCTTACTATGCGCTTCCTTGATGGGTACTGTTACAACCAGATCCTCAGGTACCCATAGACCAAGAAAAGACCACCTTCACCGCCTTTTGGCACTTTTGCCTATAGGAGGATGCCCTTTGGTCTTTGCAATGCCCTCGCTACTTTTCAAAGATGCATGTATGCCATCTTTTCGACATGATTGATCAATTCATGGAGATCTTCATGGATGACTTTTCAATTTATGGAGACAAATTTTTCCTAATGCTTACACCACCTCAAGTTGGTGTTGCAAAGATGTGAAGAAACCAATTTGGTTCTAAGTCGAAAAGAGTCATTTTATGGTCACCCAAGGCATTGTCCTAGGACATGTGGTCTCCCATAAAGGCATAGAGGTGGACCAAGCAAAATTGATCTAATTGCACATTTGCCTCCTCCCGTAATCATAAGCAAATCAAGTTTCTTAGGGCATGCAGATTTTATAGGAGGTTCATCAAAGATTTCAAGAAAATTTCCAAGCCACTCTGTCATTTCATCGTGTCAAGATGTTCCTTTGTGTTTACTAATGAATGCATGATGCCTTTGAGGTCCTTAAGAAATGTCGATTTCAGCTCCCATCTTGCGCCCCCCGACTATTCAAGGTTTTTGAGCCGATGATGTGATGTCAGACTATGCCCTAGGAGCCGTCCCTAGGGCGTAGAAAGGATAAGCTTCCCCATGTCATAGCTTATGCCACAGATCCATGATAGATGCCCAGCTCAACTACACAACAATCGAGAAAGAGCCGCCATTGTGTTTGCATTGGAAAAATTCAGTCTTATGTTTTAGGTTCACAAATTGTGGTGTTTATCGACCACTCGCCCTAAAATACCTTCTGCTCTAAGAAGGATACCAAGCCCAGATTAATCGTGGATCCTCCTATTACAGTGAGTTTGATCTAGATTAAGGATAAGAAAGGAGTGGAAAATGTGGTGGTCGATCACCTATCCGAATTCTCAATCGAGGATGATAGCTTACCCATTAATGAATCATTTCACGATGAGCAACTTTTGCCATCAATACCCACAATCCTTGGTTTGCAAACATAGTCAACTTCTTGGCTATCGGATGATTCCTCAACATTGGAATCGAATGGATAAAGATCTTTTCTTCTCACGAAGTTAAACATTTCATTTGGGAAGATCCTTATCTATTCAAGAATTGTGCACCAAGTGATCAAGATGTGTCCCCGACCATGAATTCTCCGCATATTGTCAATGTGTCATGAACAGCTGTGGAGGTCATTTGGTAACAAAACAAATGCAAAAATTCGAAGCAGTGGTTTTTATTGGCCCACAATCTTTAAAGATGCCTTACAAAGATCAGAATCTCGCCAGAATCGCCAAAAATTGGGCAAAGATTTCCAAAAGAAACTCAATGCCTCTACACCCTATTCTCGTGGTTGAGTTTGATGTATGGGGAATAGATTTTATGGGCCCCTTTCCTCCTTCTAATGGAAATAACTTCATTTTAGTAGCAAGTGACTATGTCTCCAAGTGGATTGAAGCCATAGCTACTAAATCAAATGATCACAAAGTGGTTTTGAAATTTCTCAAGGACCACATTTTTTCCAGGTTTGGTTTTCCCAGAGCCATCATCAGTGATGGGGGAAGCCATTTTTGTAACAAACAGTTTGAAGCTCTATTGAAAAAGTACTCTGTCACTCATAGAGTAGCCACTCCCTATCATCCACAAACCAGTGGACAAGTGGAGATTTCCAATAGAGAAATCAAACACATTTTGGAAAAAACAGTAAAGAAGGACAGAAAGGACTGGTCCTTTAAGCTTAATGATGCTTTGTGGGCATACGTGAGCCTACAAAACTCCAATTGGAATGTCCCTTTTAGACTGGTCTATGGCAAAGCATGTCATTTGCCAAGAGAGTTAGAATACAAAGCTTTCTGGGCTATTAAAACATTTAATATGGATCTAACTTCTCGTAATCACAGAAACTTCAACTCACCGAATTGGAAGAGTCATGCGGATGGATGCTTATACAAGCTCCAGTTGTATAAGGAGAAAGTCAAATCATTTCATGATAGGAGTTTAATGAGAAAAGAGTTCATACCGGGGTCCAAGGTATGGTTATTCAACTCTAAACTTAAATTCTTTCCGCAAATTGAGATCCAGATGGGAAGGGCCATACACCTGTCATCAAGGCCTCCCCTCAGAGCTATGGATATTTCAGATCCCAAGGATGGAAGAATCCTTAAGGTAAATGGTCAGAGGCTCAAGCCATGCATTGACAACACTCAGAGCCTGTCTTGCCCATCATCACGAATCTCCAACAATCGATGGTAGAAAATTGTATATTATGTTTGTACAACATAGTTTTTACTGAATTTCTCTGTTTCTATATCTTTTCTTGTTCGCATAGTTTAAATACACTTAAAAGTTCAAATCGCATAAGCAAAAACTACTTTTCGAAAAGCCCAAAGTTCTATTCGAATAGATTCTGAGCTGCATGAACTGCTCGAAAAGAAAGATGTTCTTTTCGAATAGTTAATTATGTTAACAGTTCCTTTTCAAATAGAAGGTCTGATGCTAAGTCCCTTGCGAAATAAACTTTGAAGCTATCTACTTGTCGAAAGGCACTTTTGCCATTCAAATAGAAAAAAAAGGGCTCTTTTGGAATATTTCAAAACTTAAAGGTGCTTTTATGATTTTAGTCAAGTATATTTAGTCGCTTTGAAGTTAGCTTTGTATTTGCAAACACTCTCGCAGAGCGACGCCCACTAAAACCATAGCTCACTCTCTTCTCACACGAGCTCCACAAAGATATCACCGCTTGTTCCTAATTGTTTGAGCGTTTCCATTTTTCAGAGATCACAGACCGCTGGGCCATGATCTTTACAAACAAAGCGACTCAGCCTTCAAGCACAAACCTTAGATCGTGGTATTTTTCTATCCATTCTCGCTCAATCTTTTAGAAAAATCTAAATCTGTGTTAGCCAGGTGTGGGCTTTTGTTTTCCTCCATTTTAAATATGGGAAAGACTGAGAAATCCTTAGCTGCCACTTTTCTAAAGGGCAATTTTTCAATGCCCCCATGCTCATCCTGGAAGCAATGGCTGATGAGTGCCAAGATAAAGAAGAAACAGAAAATTGTCGGCCTCCCTTTGAAGACTAATTACAGCCTCCTAAGAGCCAAGTTTGACATAGATAGGGAAGAGCCCTTTGAAGTCCTCACCCCCATAACTTTGGCAAGAAAGCCCGGACCACAAGTCAGGCTATGTTGAGGAGAGAGCAGGAGATCCAAAGACATGCCTCGCTGCTCTTGCCGCCTCTCTGTCGAACCCATTCTCGCCAGAGCACTGAGCCAGAGCAGTTCGCCGCTAAGCCCGACAGGAACCTAGCCTGCAAGTGTGGGTGGGCCTGAACAACCACCTATGGACCCCTCACTGCAGACATGAACCTGTGAGTGAACTAGCACAGAGTCCAAGAGATACCTGGCTGTCAACTGCTATGGAGCCTCCACCACCACGCACCTCACCAGCCCGCCATTTTACAAGAACCATTTGCACCTGCTGCACCATTCTACCAGCCCACTACACACGTACCCTATTCCCCACACCCTTCCACCCCACACCCTTCCACATTGGAGCTCATCCAAGCCCTAATCGCCCTTACCACCTTACCACCCACCCCAGACTTCGCCTCCATGTTGCCTCACAAGCAACCCAAACAGACCAAGTCCTAGTGCTTCTCCACTACCACCCAGGCTACCCAAACCACACCTGAACCTGTAGCCTTACCTCCCCTTCTGGCTGAGATAGCTACCCAAACCGACCCTCTCTACCCTCCCTCCCAGCTGCACCCACTTTAGTCCCCTACTCGTAAAAAAGACAAAATAAACCCTCACCCTTACTCCCTTTCCTCCTCTTTTCCTTTTATTTTCACAAATTTCGTTCATGCAATTTGCTTTCTGCAATTCCTTGCTATTATTTTTTCTCATTTTTCCCTAATAATCGTGGACTATGCTACCACCTTTGAACCGGAGGACACCGCCTCCTCATAGGTTTGGGGTGTGGCGCATGTGTCCTGCCCAAGGAATAGTTAACCTAAGGACAACAGAATCACCTAAGTAATCAGGAAATGAATTATTTTACTTAAGAATCATGACAATTAGGAAGTTTAAAATTTCTTTGCAAAATTTAGACATCATAAACCTTTCGATATTCTACATTTCCATGATGTTAGCACCATGAAAACCTACTGGTATCAGCATTTAGCAAGTCATGGGAAAGAGAAAAAGGTAAAGACATACTTAAAAGCTCAAGGAAAAATCATAACCAGTGAGAATTGAGCCCATATATTTTCCATCTCATTGAAGAGTGATCGAGGCAATTTTTTCTCGATTCAAAGGATTACCGAGGCATTAGATCCACTAGAAGTTAGGAAACTCCAAATTAAAACAAGTAACAGACTCATGAAACTGAGGAAAAGATCAAGGCCTTCTTGTGACTTGAACCTAGCAGAAACAACCAAGAAAATTCTGCCCCTGTTTGTACCCCATTTGAGCTGTAAATCCTACAATTCTTCATCAAAAAATACGCAATAGTACTTGCAGCTGAACCTATGGAACCAATTCAGCCTTCCCTCACCGAGAATTCGGAGGTAAAGGAGAAAGAATCAAGATGGACCATTTCGGGCAACATCAAGAAAATGAAGAGAAAATACCTCAAAAACAGGCAATATGGTGACTGAGAAAGGAAGAGACAAACAATGTGAAAAAGTTGCAAGCAAAAAGGCAAAAAAGGGACCTTATGATGAAAAAAATGCAAGATCAAAGAAAGAACTGATCACTGTGAATGTGAGAATCTCGAAAAGAAAGAAGCTAAACTCAAAAGGTGGAGTCATGAACCATCTCCTGCACTTCCTGAGTTCTCAAATTCAAACCCCTGTTCAAACCGCTTTCCTTGAAACTTCACTCCATAAGCCATACAAACAAACCTAGATTAAAAGCCCTTGTGATCCAAAGTTGAGTGAGGTGTCATGTGGAGATAAGAAGTGACCCAATCTATGGTGAGGAGATGTCAATGATGCCATTGCCTAAGAATCATGCCTATGCTCATGCTTACAGATCCATTTGGGAGATGTAACTGCCCTTGAGCTTGAGTGAAAATGAACCCCTCAACAAAAACACTGATGAGAGTATACCCTGGTGAGTGTATGGGTTGGAACTTGAGCATAATAAGTATGACTTACAACCTAATTTTTATTCAGATGATGAGCTCACTGGCACATTTGTACAATTTTCTATGGCTGCTCACGGATTGGAAATATTGAAACATTCATGAGGTTCTTAAATGTTTAAATTCGCAAACAATAATCAAATTTTCTGTTTCATCATTGATTCAAGAGTAACTAATCCTGCTCCTTGATTGCTCATTTGATAATTTTGCACGATGTTAACTATTTCATGGAGAAGTTTGTGGGTACCTTCACTGAAAACCCACAGGAGACTTCACTCCTCCTCTAGGGATCACCTAGGGGTTGAAAAGGCTTGTTGCATATGCTAAATGCACCTGTGCTTCCTACAAAAGTGGCTCTTTACTTTGTTTTTATGTTTCTTGCTCGTGGACTAGCAAAGCTTAGGTTTGGGGTGTGTTAAGTAGTGAAAATTCCATTTTTCACCCCTAAAGATGAGCTTTGAAAGACCCTTGAGAAGACTAAATAAGTGCTTTAGTGTGCATTTTACAGCTATCCAATTAGACAGGTCCAAGTCCGAAAAGCAGCCTAAAATGATCAAAAAGCTGACAACTCATGTCAAGCTCAAAGAGGGAGTGAAGAAATAGCCTCAAAGAATGGCTAAAAGGTCCTTAAAGAGCAAGAAAAGACCAAGAAGAAGAAGGATCCATTCGCAAAGAAGAAATCAAGTTAAAAGTTCAAATCGCAAAGTAAAAAGTACTTTTGAAAAGGTCAAAGTTCTGCTCGAATTGATTCGAGTGTAATGAACTACTCGAAAAGAACCATGTTCTGCTCGAATAGTTGAAATTTCCTTTTCGAATAGAAGATCCGGGAGAAGTCCTGCGAAAAGACTTTTCGAAGCCAAATTGCTTTGCGAAAAGAACTTCGGAGCCAAAACACTTTGCGAAAAGGCACTTAAACTCACGAAGGACATTCTGGGAATTACACTTGTTTAAAGGGCATTTCAAGTAATCTACGCGCCTAATGCATTTAATGTTCAGGGACATTTCGGAAGATTCCAATCAAGATCCAAAAGCATATTCCAACCCATGTGAGCGCCAAAGATGAAATCACTTGGCGTGAACTTCTAGAAGCTCAAACAGATTTTGAATTCCATAATGTAATTGATGCTTCTAGCGCTGATTTGAACCAGCATCGAGCATTTTCATTGGCGTAACAGATCTGGATCCCTGCTCAACTCGCCATTGGGCAATCCAGATCCGAACACTTCGATTGGTCAATTCAAATGTGCAGGATCAAGGAAAGCTATAAATAGAGAAGACATTTGCCCAATTGTGGCATCCAGATTTTGAGTTCATTTCTATTTCCCGCTTTCGGTCCGATAGCTTGTCTGTACACTGTAATAGCTTCTTTTGTATTTGCTTTTGAGAGTTTAGAGCTATTTGTAACTCCAAGGAGATTGGATTCAAGACTGCAAGTCCGAGGGCATCTAGCCGTGCTCTGTAATTGTAAGATTGAATTTAAAAGGTTGTCAGAACTGTGTTTTCTCCATTGGATTCATGTCAAGGGTTCTTATTGATCACCTTAGTGCATTAGACTCCTTTAGATTCACTACTTTGCATGCAATTTCCTTGATTCATTACTCCTGTATTTAATTAGCGTTGGTAACCTAGTTCGATGACACTTGCGGTGATGATGTTCATGTTCGAATTGAGGATAGGTCAACAACTATTGGATGATCCGTGACCATTTAAGTGATGATCATAACCATAAGTCTAAACCCCTTCCTTAATTCAGATTTATTTCTCTTACATCTGTCTTTGGTAGCCGATGAAGATTGAATCAACTCTGTTTAGTTGCAGATTCTCCATTAAAATTCAAAGGCGTAAATCACGAAAAGTTATTATTTCTCCATTTGATTTATTTTAATCACTTCCCCAACTTGGATCCGGATCAGTTAGTTAGTTCTTTCTTTATTTGCTTTTAGTTAAACGTGACAAAACCCAACACTCTCTTTTTATCGCTTAGATAATTATAGAGCCAGATCCGTAGCATGATCCGGAGGTCTATCTCATATTTCGCATAAATTCTCGTGGACGATCTTTTAATATACTTACTTTTAAAACTTGCTACAATTGGCCCTCGATCTTGCAGGCTATTGTTAGCCCTCAATGTGCTTGATATCTCTTTCATAATTTAAAATTATGTAACTTAATATTCATTAATTCATTCAAAACACACATAAATCACATGTTAGGCAACAACAAGTTTTTGGCGATGCTTGGGAATTTGTTCTAAAATAGATAGACCTATGTTTTATTCTCTTTATTTATTATTTATTAATTCATTTTTTCTGTTGTTATCTCTGCAGGTGTTACAAATACAAGCGTAAAGGAAAGGAAAGCACCTAATTCGACAGTTTGCGGTACCAAATTCTCTCTGCGTTGTATGTTTGGTAGGAGAACTCTCAACCCCGAGATTCTCCCTTTTAATTGAAGTTGAAAGACTCCTAAGAACAGACATACACCACGAGTTACGCTACAATGGGTGACGAACCTAGATTGTTAAGAGACTACTTTGCTCTGGTGCCTATAATTCCCTTTTCGCATTCAATTTCCCACTGGAGGGAAATTATGAGATCAAATCATCAACCATCCAAATGCTGCCTTCATTTCATGGATTAAGTAAAGAAGATCCTTACAAGCACATTGATGAATTTCGCTTTGTGCACAACATTTAACATAGTTTGGACTTGGTCCAGAGGCAACCAAGTCGAGGCTCTTTCCTTTTCATTAAAGGACAAAGCTAGAGCATGGTTATCTATGTTAGCACCAAACAAAGATCACATCATGGAATGATTTGCAATGTCAATTTTGTCAAAATATTTCCCAATGACTAAAACCAGCCAACTAAGACAAAGCATCATCTCTTTCTCCCAAAACTCAATGAAACTTTCCATGAGGCATGGGAAAGATTCAAAGAATTTAAGACAATGCCCTCACCATCAAATTCCTAAATGGCTTGTTCAAAGCTTCTATCAAGGAATTGATCAAGGGCAAGAACATGGTGGATGCCTCCTGGAGGTACCTACTTACAAAAGACAAATTGAAGAGGTTTGGGACCTCTTTGAGGTGATTGGAGAAAATTCAACCCAGCAGAATCCGCCAAGAGACACCGAGAATCCAAATAGGGTGAATAATCCCCAATTCACAAGAGGGAAAGTTTATGAAGTCAATGAGCTGGAAAGGAAAGTGGATAATTTGACCACAAAATTTGATAGGTGATGGACTCATTTAAAGCTCCAAATGGGTCAAGAGTAGAGGAGGCATGTCCGATATGCCGGTCTACTCATTCAATTGATCAATGTCCTTCTCGCATCACAATTTCCAGAACTCATGATGGAACAAGCTCATGCAAATTGTCTTATGGATGATGCAATCCAATGACTACCCATGGAGATCTCATCCTAATCTCGTGGAATCGGGAAATTACCAGCCCCAACAGCAAGCAAAGCCCAAAAATCAAATACCTTTCAAACCTTTCACCATATCGAGAATTTTTACAATAAACAAAATTTTCAAAGAACCTAACCCACAAGAACCCATGCAAAGATTCTACACCAGCCCTGCCCTCCTAGGTCCCTCATTTGAAGAGCAGGTCTTAAGTTCACTTGAAATTTAGAACTTATCTCAGATCGTGAACCTTCACAATCGAGCATTAAAAAATTGAAGAAACTTTGGGCCGCTCTAATTCATTAGCTAAGAGAGAGGAGGGCGACTACCAACCTTTGAACAATCCTAAGGGACAGTTCATGGTTGGAGAATCCTCAAATGGCCATGAGGAGATTAAAGTGACCACTTTGAGAAGTGGAAGAGTAATAAAAAACACAGTGGGGAGTGAAGAGGAAAAAGAAGAAGAACAAGATGGGCAGGGAGCACAGCATGATGAGAACAATGAGGTTGTTGTTTTACCTCAGAAAACCCAAAAAATGAAAAATGTAAAAATAAAAAATTGTTGAAAAGATGAGGAGGAGAGATTTGTTCCCCACCTCCCATTCCCTCATGCAATGAAGTCGGTTTCCTTTGACAAAGGAAACACAAAATTGAGGAAATGATGGAGACATTCAAGCAAGTTAAAATTAATCTACCTGCTTGATGCAATCAAACAGTCCTGATATGCTAAATTTAAGGATGTGTGCACCCACAAAAGGCAATCTAGGATACATTTATCTAAGAAGGCCTTTCTGGAGAAAATCAACCAAGTACTATCCATTGCAACACCCCTAAAATGCAAGATCCGAATCCCACAATCCTCGCATCATTGGGGAGCATACCATCGAGAAAGCTCTGCTAGATCTGGAGCTAGTGTCAACCCGCTTCCTTATTAGATATGAGAAGCTAGGTTTGGGAGAATTAAACCCACTCAAGTGGTGTTGCAACTAGTGTACAGATCCGAGAGAAACCTGTGGATTGATTGAAGATGTGCTAGGAGTAGATAAATTCTTCTATCCTGCTGATTTTCCGGTGTTGGACATGGAACCAACCAAAAGCACTTCCATCCTGTCATTTTAGGGAGACCATTCCTGCTACAAAGAAATGCTTGTATTCAATGTGATGCAGTATCATGGAAGTTTCTTTTGGTAATATGAAAGTCAAATTGAATGTTTATAATGCTTAACCAACCTCAATTTTCTCGTCAAGAGTGCTTTCATGTTGACATCATGGATGAACTTGTGGAGGAGTCTTTGCAAAAATTTCGCAGGGTGAAGACTCCACCACGTAACTAAAAATGATTGGGAATCCAGAGAAAGAAGGAAAAGGAGATCAAATTCAAAGGAGTCTGCTTTGTGCAAGGCACTCACAAACAATCCTCAAGTTCTCCCTCTTGAGACCTGCTCTCCCTCTTCCACAAATTACCAAGGTACCTTTCTTTGCCCTCTTTTCTCAAATTACAATTGGAACTCAAACAGCTCCCCAAAAATCTGAAATATGTGTTTTGGGAGATCATCAAACACTACTGTGATTATTTCTTCCTCCCTTACAAAGGAGCAAGAAGAGGAGTCATTGGTAGTTCTAAACAAGACAAGAAAGCAATTGGTTGGACCATTGCTGATTTAGGAGGAATAAACCTAGTCAGTATGCATGCATAAGATCCACCGAAGAGGATGCCAAGCCTTCTAGAGAAATGCAAAGAAGGTTGAATCCTCACATGCAAGAAGTGGTAATGAAGGAAGTTGTCAAGTCGCTAGATCTGGGGTCATTTACCCCATTTCAGATTCTGCTTGTAGCACCCACAGTGTGGTGCCTAAGAAATCTGGCATCACTGTAGGGTGAAATTTGAACTGGTGAACTTATGTCCACGCAGACAAACAATCGGATGGAGGGTCCGCATAGACTACGAAAAATTAAATACCATGACAAGGAAAGACCATTTCCCTCCCCTTCATTGACCAAATCCTTGATAAGCTTGCGTAAAGCTTACTATCGCTTCCTTGATGGGTACTGTTACAACCAGATCCTCAGGTACCCACAGGACCAAGAAAAGACCACCTTCACCGCCTTTGGCACTTTTGCCTATAGGAGGATGCCCTTTGGTCTTTGCAATGCCCCTACTTTTCAAAGATGCATGTATGCCATCTTTCGACATGATTGATCAATTCATGGAGATCTTCATGGATGACTTTTCAATTTATGGAGACAGCTTTTTCCCAATGCTTACACCACCTCAAGTTGGTGTTGCAAAGATGTGAAGAAACCAATTTGGTTCTAAGGAAAGAGTCATTTTATGGTCACCCAAGGCATTGTCCTAGGACATGTGGTCTCCCATAAAGGCATAGAGGTGGACCAAGCAAAATTGATCTAATTGCACATTTGCCTCCTCCAATCATAAGCAAATCGAAGTTTCTTAGGGCATGCAGATTTTATAGGAGGTTCATCAAAGATTTCGAAAATTTCCAAGCCACTCATCATTTCTTGTGTCAAGATGTTCCTTTGTGTTTACTAATGAATGCATGATGCCTTTGAGGTCCTTAAGAAATGTCGATTTCTCCTATCTTGCGCCCCCGACTATTCAGGTGCCCTTTGAGCTGATGTGTGATGCATCAGACTATGCCCTAGGAGCTGTCCTAGGGCGAGAAAGGATAAGCTTCCCCATGTCATAGCTTATGCCAGATCCATGATAGATGCCCAGCTCAACTACACAACAAGCGAGAAAGAGCCGCCATTGTGTTTGCATTGGAAAAATTCAGTCTTATGTTTTAGGTTCACAAATTGTGGTGTTTATCGACCACTCGCCTAAAATACCTTATACATCTAAGAAGGATACCAAGCCCAGATTAATCGGTGGATC
Source organism: Chloranthus sessilifolius (assembly GCA_021018995.1). Classification (NCBI taxonomy): domain Eukaryota; kingdom Viridiplantae; phylum Streptophyta; class Magnoliopsida; order Chloranthales; family Chloranthaceae; genus Chloranthus; species Chloranthus sessilifolius. The sequence goes on from CM037595.1 coordinate 65,559,859, forward strand.
CTCCTATTACAGTGAGTTTGATCTACGATTAAGGATAAGAAAGGAGTGGAAAATGTGGTGGTGATCACCTATCCGTAATTCTCAATACCGAGGATGATAGCTACCCATTAATGAATCATTTCGATGAGCAACTTTTGCCATCAATACCCACATTCTTGGTTTGCAAACATAGTCAACTTCTTGGCTACATCGGATGATTCCTCAACATTGGAATCGAATGGATAAAGATCTTTTCTTCTCACGAGTTAAACATTTCATTTGGGAAGATCCTTATCTATTCAAGAATTGTGCACCAAGTGATCAAGATGTGTCCTCGACCATGAATTCTTCCGGCATATTGTCAATGTGTCATGAACAGGCTGTGGAGGTCATTTCGGTAACAAAACAGCAAAAATTCTGCAGATGTGGTTTTTATTGGCCCACAATCTTTAAAGATGCCTTACAAGATGTAAATCCTCGCCAGAATCGCCAAAATTGGGCAAGATTTCAAAAGAAACTCAATGCCTCTACACCTATTCTCGTGGTTGAGCTGTTTTGATGTATGGGGAATAGATTTTATGGGCCCTTTCCTCCTTCTAATGGAAATAACTTCATTTTAGTATGGACTATGTCTCCAAGTGGATTGAAGCCATAGCTACTAAATCAAATGATCACAAAGTGGTTTTGAAATTTCTCAAGGACCACATTTTTCCAGTTTGGTTTTCCCAGAGCCATCATCGGTGATGGGGGAAGCCATTTTGTAACAAAGCAGTTTGAAGCTCTATTGAAAAGTACTCATCACTCATAGAGTAGCCACTCCCTATCATCCACAAACCGGTGGACAAGTGGAGATTTCAATAGAGAAATCAAACACATTTTGAAAAATAAAGAAGAAGGACAGAAGGACTCGGTCCTTGCTTAATGATGCTTTGTGGGCATACAGAATCGCCTACAAAACTCCAATTGAATGTCCCTTTAGACTGGTCTATGGCAAAGCATGTCATTTGCCAAGAGAGTTAGAATACAAAGCTTATTAAAACATTTAATATGGATCTAACTTCACTGGTAATCACAGTGAAACTTCAACTCATCAATTGGAAGAGTCTGCGGATGGATGCTTATACAAGCTCCATTGTATAAGGAGAAAGTCAAATCATTTCATGATAGGAGTTTAATGAGAAAAGAGTTCATACCGGGGTCCAAGGTATGGTTATTCAACTCTAAACTTAAATTCTTTCCGCACAAATTGAGATCCGGATGGAAGGGCCATACATCGTCATCAAGGCCTCCCCTCGAGCGTGGATATTTCAGATCCCAAGGATGGAAGAATCCTTAAGGTAAATGGTCGAGGCTCAAGCCATGCATTGACAACACTCGAGGAGCTGTCTTGCCCATCTGTCATCACGAATCTCCAACAACTGATGGTAGAAAATTGTATATTATGTTTGTACAACATAGTTTTCTTGAATTTCTCTGTTTCTATTTCTTTTCTTGTTAGCATAGTTTAAATACACTTAAAAGTTCAAATCGCAAAGCAAAAACTACTTTTCGAAAAGCCCAAAGTTCTATTGAATAGATTGAGTCAATGAAGCTCGAAAAGAAAGATGTTCTTTCGAATAGTTAATTATGTTAACAGCCTTTTCGAATAGAAGGTCCGATGCTAAGTCCCTTGCGAAATAAACTTTCGAAGCTATCTACTTGTCGAAGGCACTTTTGCCATTCAAATAGAAAAAAAGGGCTCTTTTGGAATATTTCAAAACTTAAAGGTGCTTGCGATTTTAGCTTCAAGTATATTTAGTCGCTTTTGAAGTTAGCTTTGTATTTGCAAACACTCTCGCAGAGCGACGCTCCACTAAAACCATAGCTCACTCTCTTCTCACACGAGCTCCACAAAGATATCACCGTTTGTTCCTAATTGTTTGAGCGTTTCCATTTTCAGAGATCACGACTGCTTAGGCGATCTTTACAAACAAAGCGACTCGTTCAAGCACAAACCTTAGATCGTGGTATTTTTCTATCCATTCTCGCTCAATCTTTTAGAAAATCTAAATCTGTGTTAGCCAGGTGTGGGCTTTTGTTTTCCTCCATTTTAAATATGGGAAAGATCGAGAAACTTAGTGCCACTTTTCTAAAGGGCAATTTTTCAATGCCCCCATGCTCATCCTGGAAGCAATGGTGATGTGAGTGCCAAGATAAAGAAGAAAGAAAATTGCTGGCCTCCCTTTGGAAGACTAATTACCCTCCTAAGAGCCAAGTTTGACATAGATAGGGAAGAGCCCTTGAAGTCCTCACCCCCATAACTTTAAGACCACAAGTCGGCTATGTTGAGGAGAATGAGAGCAGCAGGAGATCCAAAGACATGCCCTGCTCTTGCCCCCGCCTCTGCTTCGAACCCATTCTGCCAGAGCACTGAGCAGAGCAGTTCCTGCCGCTAAGCTGACAGGAACCTAGCCTGCAAGTGTGGGTGGGCCTGAACAACCACCTATGGACCCCTGCATCAGACATGAACACGTGGAGTGAACTAGCATGAGTCCAAGAGATACCTCACAGGTCGAAATCGCTATGGAGCCTCCACCACCATGCACCTCACCAGCTGCCATTTTACAAGAACCATTTCTGTGGTGACTAGCTCACGCACCACTGCACACCCATTCTACCACCACTACACACTGTACCCTATTCCCCACACCCCTTCCACCCGACGCCCCTTCCACATTGGAGCTCATCCAAGCCGTAACTGCACCCTTACCACCCACCCCAGACTTACTGCCTCCATGTTGCCTCACAAGCAACCCAAGCAGACCTGTAAGTCCTAGTGCTTCCCCTCCACTACCACCCAGGCTACCCAAACCACACAACTGTAGCCTTACCTCCCTTCTGGCCGAGATAGCTACCCAAAGCGACCTCTCTCTTACCCTCCCTCCCCCATGCACCCACTTTAGTCCCTACTTGAGAAAAAAGACAAAATAAACCCCTCACCCTTACTCCCTTTCCTCCCTCTTTTCCTTTTATTTTCATCAAATTTCTGGTTCATGCAATTTGCTTTCTGCAATTCCTTGCTATTATTTTTCTCGTTTTCCCCTAATAATCGTGGACTATGCTACCACCTTTGAACCAGTGAGGACACCGCTCCTCATAGGTTTGGGGGTGTATGTGTCCCGCCAAGGAATAGTTAACCTAAGGACAACAGAATCACCTAAGTAATCGTGAAATGAATTATTTTACTTAAGAATCATGACAATTAGGAAGTTTAAAATTTCTTTGCAAAATTTAGACATCATAAACCTTTCGATATTCTACATTTCCATGATGTTAGCACCATGAAAACCTACTGTATCGCATTTAGCAAGTCATGGGAAAGAGAAAAGGTAAAGACATACTTAAAAGCTCAAGGAAAAATCATAACCGTGAGAATTGAGCCCATATATTTTCCATCTCTCGTTGAAGAGTGATGAGGCAATTTTTACGATTCAAAGGATTGGTGAGGCATTAGATCCACTAGAAGTTAGGAAACTCCAAATTAAAACAAGTAACAAGACTCATGAAATCGAGGAAAGATCAAGGCCTTCTTGGACACTTGAACCTAATGTAACCAACCAAGAAAATTCTGCCCTGTTGCTTGTACCCCATTTGAGTGTAAATCCTACAATTCTTCATCAAAAATACCCAAAAGTACTTGCACTGAACCTATGGAACTAATTCAGCCTTCCTCACTCGAGAATTCAGGAGGTAAAGGAGAAAGAATCAAGATGGACCATTTCGGGCAACATCAAGAAAATGAAGAGAAAATACCTCAAAACAGGCAATATGGTGACTGAGAAAGGAAGAGACAAACAATGTGAAAAAGTTGCAAGCAAAAGGCAAAAAGGACCTTATGATGAAAAAATGCAAGATCAAAGAAAGAACTGATCACTGTGAATGTGAGAATCTCAAAAAGAAAGAAGCTAAACTCAAAAGGTGGAGTCATGAACCACGCACTTCCCGAGTTCTCAAATTCAAACCCCTTCAAACCGCCTTTCCTTGAAACTTCACTCCATAAGCCATACAAACAAACCTAGATTAAAAGCCCTTGTGATCCAAAGTTGAGTGAGAGCTGTCATGTGGAGATAAGAAGTGACCCAATCTATGGTGAGGAGATGTCAATGATGCCATTGCCTAAGAATCATGCCTATGCTCATGCTTACGATCCATTTGGGAGATGTAACGCTCTTGAGCTTGAGTGAAAATGAACCCCTCAACAAAAACACCGATGAGAGTATACCCCGTGAGTGTTTGGGTTGGAACTTGAGCATAATAAGTATGACTTACAACCTAATTTTTATTAGGATGATGAGCTCACTCGGCACATTTGTACAATTTTCTATGGCTGCTCACGGATTGGAAATATTGAAACATTCATGAGGTTCTTAAATGTTTAAATTCTGTGCAAACAATAATCAAATTTTCTGTTTCATCATTGATTCAAGAGTAACTAATCTCGCTCCTTGATTGCTCATTTGATAATTTTGTAATCGATGTTAACTATTTCATGGAGAAGTTTGTGGGTACCTTCACTTTGAAAACCCTCAGAGACTTCACTCCTCCTCTAGGGACCACCTAGGGGTTTAAAGGGCTTGTTGAATATGCTAAATGCACTTGTGCTTCCAACAAAAGTGCCTCTTTACTTTGTTTTTATGTTTCTTTGCTCGGGGACTAGCAAAGCTTAGGTTTGGGGTGTGTTAAGTAGTGAAAATACCATTTTTCACCCCTAAACATGAGCTTTGAAAGACCCTTGAGAAGACTAAATAAGTGCTTTAGTGTGCATTTTACCTAACCAATTAGACAGTCCAAGTCCGAAAAGCATCCTAAATGATCAAAAAGTCGACAACTCATGTCAAGCTCAAAGAGGGAGTGAAGAAATAGCCTCAAAGAATGGCTAAAAGGTCCTAAAAGAGCAAGAAAAGACCAAGAAGAAGAAGGATCCATTCGCAAAGAAGAAATCAAGTTAAAAGTTCAAATCGCAAAGTAAAAGTACTTTTCGAAAAGGTCAAAGTTCGTCAATTGATTACGAGTCAGTAATGAACTACTCGAAAAGAACCATGTTCGCTCGAATAGTTGAAATTTCCTTTCGAATAGAAGATCCGGGAGAAGTCCTGCGAAAAGACTTCAAAGCCAAATTGCTGCGAAAAGAACTTACGGAGCCAAAACACTTTGCGAAAAGGCACTTAAACTCTACGAAAGGACATTCGGGAATTACAATTGTTTAAAGGGCATTTCAAGAATCTCTCGTGACGCCCCAATGCATTTAATGACCGTGGACATTTCGGAAGATTCCAATCAAGATCCAAAAGCATATTCCAACCCATGTGAGCGCTCAAAGATGAAATCACTTGGCGTGAACTTCTAGAAGCTCAAACAGATTTTTGAATTCCATAACAGTAATTGATGCTTCTAGCGCTGATTGGTTGAACCAGATCGAGCATTTTCATTGGCGAAACAGATCCGGATCCCCGTGCTCAATCGCCATTGGGCAATCCAGATCCGAACACTTCGATTGGTCAATTCAGCCTGTCTGCAGGATCAAGGAAAGCTATAAATAGAGAAGACATTTGCCCAATTGTGGCATCCAGATTTTGAGTTCATTTCTATTTCCCGCTTTCGGTCCGGATAGCTTGTCTGCACTCGTAATAGCTTCTTTTGTATTTGCTTTTGAGAGTTTCGAGAGCTATTTGTAACTCCAAGGAGATTGGATTCAAGACGCAAGTCCGAGGGGCATCTAGCCGTGCTCTGTAATTGTAAGATTGAATTTAAAAGGTTGTCAGAACTGTTTTTCTCCATTGGATTCATGTCAAGGGTTCTTATTGATCACCTTAGTGCATTAGACTCCTTTAGATTCACTACTTTGCATGCAATTTCCTTGATTCATTACTCCTGCATTGAATTAGCGTTGGTAACCTAGTTAAAGACTTGCGGTGATGTTCATGTTCGAATTGAGGATAGGTCAACAACTATTGGATGATCTGTGACCATTTAAGTGGATGATCATAACCATAAGTCTAAACCCTTCCTTAATTCAGATTTATTTCTCTTACATCCGTCTTTGGTAGCCGATGAAGATTGAATCAACTCTGTTAGTTGCAGATTCTCCATTAAAATTCAAAGGCTAAATCACGTAAAGTTATTATTTCTCCATTTGATTTATTTTAATCACTTCCCCAACTTGGATCTCGGATCGATTAGTTAGTTCTTTTCTTTATTTGCTTTTAGTTAAACGTGACAAAACCCAACACTCTCTTTTTATCTGCTTTCTAGATAATTATAGTGCCAGATCTGGTAGCACAGATCTGGAGGTCTATCTCATATTTCAGACAAATTCTCTGTGGACGATCTTTAATATACTTACTTTTAAAACTTGCTACAATTGGCCCTGATCTTGCAGGCTATTGTTAGCCCTCAATGTGCTGATATCTCTTTCATAATTTAAAATTATGTAACTTAATATTCATTAATTCGTCATTCAAAACACACATAAATCAGGCACATGTTAGGCAACAACAGTGTCCCAGGAAACCTTTAAATCAATATTTTGAGCACCGAAGTGTTAAATATGACTCTGATTTACCGGTCTTTGCCAAAGGCTCTATGGTAGGGGCTTCGGTTATCGATCGGAAAGGGTTTAGGCACTCGATCAACCTGCACGTAGCGGTCTCTATCTATGGCCAAAATGAAAAAAAATAAATGGGCGGAGCTTCCCCTTGCTCGAAAGTAATACGGTCCTATCAAGTTTAGAGGCAAACCGAAATTTCGGTGGCGTAACGGCTTGAATCCTTGGACGGAGGAAACACCAAGAAGGTAGAGGAAGAGAGGGGTGAGCTGGAGCTCACGGGCCCTTGTTGCACCATAGAAGACTTTCGCTTCAGCGTGCCTCCGATGGCTTTAAACGGTAGGGGAATGGGTTCTAATGATAGGATTCGGTAGATGGGAAGTGTAGGATGAAGCCAGGGACTAAGCTTGACTAAAAAAGGGTGATCTAATGGTTGAAATGGGTTGAAAGGGGTGAACTAAGCATGTTGGAATTCTGGTTGAAGAATGCAAAATAAAATGGAATTTTCTCTCACTAGGGCTCTCTCTCTTAAGCTCAACTTTTAACCTTAATTTTTCAACCCTTTGGGAAGAGAGGGGGCCTCTCTATTTATAGAGAAGAGGTGGGTTAGAGGGTTACCTAAGAGCTAATTAGTTTAGCAATTAGGTAATCCTCCATCTACGGTTTTCTTGGTTTTTAGGGTCCTAGGGGTTTGGGGAACCAATTTCAATGGCAGATGATGGGGTGAGACCATAGGTGACTTAAGGGTTGCAAATAAGCTCCAAGGGGGGGCAACCGATCTTAGGACACCCACCTCAACCAAGGGGATGGTCAAAAGATCAAACCTAATGAAGGAATTTCAAGCATTTGATGACAGTTACTGTAGCTAAGCTAGGCGTATATATTACATATGCCCAATTTATGTACAGTGATTTCCATGAAAACTAGAGGAGATCTGAGAAGGTAGGTGTCCACGGTGGGCCCTACCTATGTTGGGCGTATGTATTATGTACGCCCGGCCAAATTTGGCCCAAAAATGCCAAGCGTATATAATATATACGCCTGACAAAAATGGGGCCAAATTTGCTGGGCGTATCTAATACATACGCCTGAGCAACAATCATGATTTTATGTGAAACTTCAATCGGCCATAACTTTCGAACCACAACTCTAAATTGGGTGATCTTTAGCCCGCTGGAAAGCGGGAGAAGTCCTCCTTCCAACAGTATGTGGCTCATCCTCGACAGTGATTTGTGTAAAATTTTTTAGCTCTCCTCCCATCAAATGCTCAGAAGGGTTTAAGTTGGGTATGGGAAGGGATTCTAGGGTTTAGGGAGATTCCTAAGGGTTCAAGGGTACCATCAGAAGCACAAGGGTAGATCTCTCTCAGAGTACAGACTGATCGGGCCTTGAGCCAAATTTGGGTGTCTACAGATGCCCCTCTTTGGTATTCGATCACTAATGATCGGATGCCAAAGACAAGAGACATCCGAAGAGGTCCAAGGCATGTTTGATGGGTCCGCCTGGTTCAACTCAATTCTCAAACATCCATGGTGATGGTGAGTGTACATAAGCCCTCTCATTTCGAGATATTGTCCGTACCTCAAAGCTAACAGTCCCCAAGCGCATTGCGACATTACTGGGCATAACTGTGATGATCACAAAAAGTGTAAGCCCGCTAGCCAGGATATCGTCCACTTCCTGAGGGAAATTATAGATTTGTGATGTTGAGTACTAATCTGAATCAGACAGCTCTATGAAACAGGGTGATCGATCTATGCTTCGGAATAGACACTAAGTACATAAAGCGAAGGCTTAAACAATGTGTCCAATCCTATGGGGTATTGACAGCTCCATTGGATTGGCCACGGGTGCCCTTACCTAGGTAAGGCTCGGAGTTTCTGGGTGAACCCATCAACCTCGGGGTTGCTTTAGCATGATTTACCTAAGTGGAGTGAATATTGATGTCGCAACACTTCTTGGGAATGCATGCCCATTTTTAGAGTGAGTTTTTTTTACGTTATTTTTTGAATTTTCTTTTGATTCGAGGCCTCTAAGCAAAGCTCAAGGACCTCTGGCAATTTTATTCTTGCACAACTCTTTAAGTGGATCAAATGCCAGTTGATACCCTTTAAGAGCGCGTGCGCTCTGCCGGGGATAGGTACACCTTGGGGATGTGCATGTTCCGGTGGTGAGGTGCTCCTGATTCACACGAACTGGAGTGCCTTAACTCAAGATAAAGCTGAAAAAGATCGGGCTATGACCAAACATCCATTGAAAGAGATGGCCAATTCTAGCCTCCATCCCTAATGAAATCACATCTTACTAACTATGCACAGACAGACACCCATCAGGGGTGATAAGCAGGAAATAGGCACGAACGGAAGCCTCGACCTTAAGTTACAATTTACGAAGATAAATGACCATCCTGCAGATAACCAGATGCAAGTGCGTACATTCAACAGGGATACCGTGCCCATACAGGTCTTAAGCCTATGTAAAAGAAAATAAAAGGGAATGAGCCCTTTGGTCTGTATGTTTGCACATAGTTTGGTTGGTTGTAATTTCATTTTTGATGGGTCAGTTTCAACTGACAATAGACTTTTTGAATGGTCTGAAGTCGGGTGCACTCTTGGTCAACATAGATCCGAAGGTGGATGATTGGACCCAATGCTTGGAAGGTGGGGTCAACCTACTCAGGTTTTAACTACATAACAAAAGGTTGTTATCCTGAACCTTCTTCCCCTTTTTTTTTCTTCTTTTTTTTCTGTTTTTTTTTTTTTTTGCACATGTCAGTTCGAGACTTTGAGCATGCTCAAACTATTTTTATTTTTGCATGTATCCTTAGGCAGATCAATTTGCCATGTTGATACACCTCAAGGATGAGCGCATTCCGGTGATAGGTCCTTGGTTTGCCTGCCAGATCAGGTTTCGCCTCCAGTTGGGGAAGATTTTGGGCTAGGTGTATGTTCCCTGGAGCGACCGGTGATGGATGAGTTTATTTGCTTGCCGGATCAGGCATGAGGTGTCCCTGTGTAAAACAGGTTTTGAGAATTTTCTGGTGAACCCAATCATTCCGAATTGATTTTGACACGGCTCTCGGAGTGGGGTAAACAGGCATTGCGACGCTCTTTTGAGAACCAGTGTTGTGTTTCAGGATTTTTTCCTTTTTTTTTTTCTCTTTTTTTGTTATTTTATGTGAATCTCTTTTTTTTTTTTTAGTTTTGCATAATTTTTTTTTGATTTTATGATTTTATGGGAGCACTCGACGGGTGCTTATAGATCTAGATCTGTTTATTGTAGCACGGTCCCTTTGGGCCAATCGAAGGGAGCTCGAAGGGCCATTTGGGGATGCGTGCATCATCGCCCGACAATACGTGGGCTTCTAAGAGGGGCCGGGCCTAGATCTGGGGTATGCAAAGGGCCCGTCGGGCCATTAAAGCCAAAAATTGGCTGGGCGTATATAATATATATGCCTGGCAAATCTACAGCGAAAATAGCCGGGCGTATATATTATATAAGCCTGACCAAAATCTGGTAGTTATGAAAACTGCCCGAGCCCGAGCACAAAAGGGGCCCTCCTTTCAAATTCCATTTTCTTCCCTCCTTCCTTCTCAAGTCCGGGACAGCCCCCTAGGGTTTTTGTGTTTGACTTTGCTTGAGTTCTAACACCGGGAGCCGCTCGTGCCGATTAAAAACGTTCATCCTCCGCCGATTTTTAGATCTATTTCCTCTCCTATTGAAGGTAATAACCAACCCCTCTTTCATCTTTCGTTTGAATTTTGATAATATTTTTTTTTTTTGAAAATGCTTGATGTTGTTCCTTTTTGTGGCGAAAGATGAATGCATTTTTTTCAAGTATATGTGATCCTTATGCCTATGCTCCTCTTTTTTCTCATTCATCATTCGTTTTTTTTTTATATTATATCATCATCATTCATCATTCACCTTTTTTTTTATTATATCATCATCATTCATCATCCATCATCATTTTTTTTATTTTCTTACTTGTTTCTTTTCTTTCATGACGGATTAGTGCCTTTTTCTTCTTTTTTTTGTTTGCTTTTTTGTTATTTTTCTCTTTCTCTCTTTTTTTTGTTTGAAATGCTTGATGTTCTTCCTTTTTGTGGTGAAAGATTAATGCCTCTTTTTTTTTCTTTTTTAGTATATGTGATTCCTTATGCCTATGCTCCTCTTTTTTCATTCATTTTCATCATCATTTTTTTTTATATATCATCATCCTTCATCATTCATCATCATTCATTTTTCATTTTTTTTTTAATTTGTTTTTTTCTTTCGTGATGGATTAGTGCATTTTTTTTCTCTTTTTTTTTTTTTACCTTTTTTGTTATTTTTCTCTCTCTTTTTTTTTTTTTTTTTTAGCAGCCCTTTCTTATATCGATGTGTTCCATATTTTCAGATGTTTGGCGACAAAGGGCAGGATCCACAGGAGGGGCCAGAGATGGCCTATGGTCCTCATGGGGAGCAGTTTACCGTTTCACAGTGCTCCTCTCAACCCTGGTATGAAATGCAAGGTGAAGCCGCCCATACTGGCCTCCTTCATTGTCAGCACACCCATATCTCCAATTTTGGGATCGCTAGCCAGGTAAACAGATGTGACCTTTTTCTTTTCCTTTGATGCCTTTATTATACCACTTTGCTCCTATTTGACAGATCCCTTTTGTTTGCAGCCTTTACCACACATCATGTTCGGAGGTGGCTGGTTCGACCTCTAGCGCCTCGTACTCTATCTTCCCCAGGTGGTAAAGGACCAGCTTGCTCAAGCTGGTTTTGAGGATTTTATTTCATGCCCCGCCGTGAGGGCCGACACGGCCTATGTGAAGGCCCTGATAGAATGCTTTTGCCCTGAGACCATGACGTTTCATATGGCCATGGCTGAGATGACCCTTACACCCGCGGACTGGTCCATGATTACTAGGGTTTGCATTGGAGGGGTGCCAATGACACCTACTCGCACGCTTGATAGGTAGGAGGTGGCTCGGCTGATAGGGGCCTACCCAACCTCCGGGAACGTTCGCGGTTCTAAAGTCAAGTTATCCCGGCTGGTTAGTCTATTTAAGCCTCATGAATTAGTGGATTTGGGCCAGCCCGATGCAGTCATTTATCTTGAGCCGAAGCGTGCGCTGATGCTAGCCCGTATTTTTCTGTTGTTTCTCTTGGGTAAGACTCTTCTTTCAAATACCAGTGGAGGGTGGGTCTCATTGTCCCTTCTCAGTCCTATGGTGAACTGGGACACTGTGCATCAGTTTGATTGGGGCGGTGCTGGTTATATGGTGCTCATGTCTAGCCTGGTGCGAGCCGTACTTGGGGAGTTCAGCTCCGTTGTGGGCTTTTGGCCCGCACTTGAGGTATTTTATCCTTTGGTCTTAGTTTATTCAACTTTTTTCCTTTTTATGGCATATATGTTTTTATCTGCTTGCTTTCTCAAGTTTGGGGGTATCTGCATTTCCAACCTGGTCGTCCTCTGTTTCTATTCGAAGTTCCTACGTTCCCCCTTATGAGCAATTGGCACTCGAACCGCCGTCGGGACGTAGGCATGAAGCATCTGGAGTTAGGGCTGCTCTCCCAGTTTGATCTGTTAGTCCTTGAGCAGGTATAACAATTTCTCTCTTTACAAATTTGATAGCGCTTTTGTGCTGTGGGTTCTGACCAAATGTATATATCCCTCCTCCTTTTTGTTTCTGAGTAGGTCATCCTTGACCCCTACATCGGATCTCCTTTCTGGAACCTGGCTGCAGTGGGTCCTTCTCATTTTTTGTTAGATCGACGCATAATTTTCTTTTATGGGTCCTGTGCTAGGGCCTATTACCTAGGAGAGAGGGTGGTTCATCAGTACCGTCCTCTTTTCGCTGTGCCCCAAGCTCCTCCAGCTGATGTATTTGCTCCTGAAGGTTCTACCGAAGTGCTTACCGCACGCTTTCTCCATCATGGGGTCCCCATTGATGACCTTCTTTTTCCGGGGGGATATCAGATGTGGTATGAGTCTCTGCCCTATCATTCTCTGCTGCCGCGGTTCATGCCCGGTGCAAACTTTTTGGCTTTTGGTGGTCCGCGGTCTCAGGTAATGTTCTTTCCTCTTTTTATTTAGCAGCCTTCCATGTGATTACCTTGATTTCCCTGGTATTTGAACAAAAATTGTTTCTCTCTGTAGTTTGGGTAGGGTGACGATTCAGATGAGGGGGATGAGGCAACTGCTCTTGATGAGGCTACCGGTGCTGGACCTTCTGACCCTTCCGGTGTTGGCGCTTCCGGCAGTTCGCCAATTGAGGTCCAGGGGACTTTTAAGCGCTTGGACGATGCCTTTTTGTCGTGTATGTGCGCCAATGTGGCTGAGAAGGCACGCATATTTGCTGAAGCTATTCGGATCCCACCCCCTGAGCTGATCCCTGGGGTAATCTCTCCCTTGTTACATTGCTCTTCTGTTTTCTTGGATTATGCCAATGACCTATGTGACTGACACCTCTCTTTTTTTTGCTGTGCAGAATTATGAATTGGCCGTGAACCAAGCCGAATACTACAGCAACATTGCCGAGCTTAGGGAGGCTGAGGTGGTGAGTGAATACTGACCGCACCTAATCATTTTCTTATTTACTTTCTGCTTGTTTCCCTATCTGACGGCCTCTGGTGTGCTCATGCAGCGTGCTCGCGAAAAGGAGTCGCGCTCTTTTCTCGGCCGCATCTCTCAGGCGTGGACTCGGGTGGGGGAGACCCGTACTTTTCAAAAGGTGACCCGACACGGAAGAAGTCAAAGGGGGCTGCCCAGGACTAGTTTATTTTCTGAAAATTTGAAATAGTGAAACAGTTTAGACTTTGATTTATTGGGGGATATGTAATAATAATATATTTTTTTAACAACAATCTTTTGAATGGTTTTATGATTTTTATGGTTTATATGGATGCTCTGTTTGGTTATCTCTATGCTTTTATGGTTTCCTTTTCCTTGGCATGAAGCGGGCCAGAGCCCCTCCAATGTTGGGGTTGAGCCCGCATGTGATTCTTCGCATATGACCCACGGATACTGCGTCATTCGAGGGTTTCCCATGGGTGCGTGAGCGTGCCCGACTGTGGGCTGCCCCGGGAGAAAAAAGTAGGCTAAGCAAAATCCCGTCCCTCCCTTGAGGAAGTAAAAAAGAATGGACCAATGTGAGGGGAGCCACACTTCCTTGCTTTTTTAACTAGGCGTATATATTATATACGCCTGGCAAAATATTTTAAAATTTTGACTGGGAGGGATGGGTTTAAGTTCAAAGAACGGGGGTGATGATCCCGTGCCGCCTCTACGAGCCAACGTCCACTGTTAGGATATGACAAGAAATAAGGAAAAATGACGGGGCCAGTCAAGCGGCTAGGCGGAAAATATAAAGTGCTGAAATTTAAAACCGAATCGTAAAGGTAAGTAAGAAAGGTGTCAGTCAATTGACTAGGCGAAAATTGCTAAATTTAAAGCCGAAACGTAGGGGTAAGAAAAAAGGTGCCAGTCAAGTGACTAGGCAAAAATTGCTGAAATTTAAAGCCAAAATGTAGGTAAGCAAGAAAGGTGCCAGTCAAGTGACTAGGCAAAAATTGCTGAAATTTAAAGCCGAAACGTAGGGGTAAGTAAAAAGGTGCCAGTCAAGTGACTAGGCAAAAATTACTGAAATTTAAAGCCGAAACGTAGGGGTAAGTAAAAAAGGTGCCAGTCAAGTGACTAGGCAAAAATTGCTGAAATTTAAAGCCGAAACATAAGGTTAAGTAAAAAGGTGCCAGTCAAGTGACTAGGCAAAGATTGCTGAAATTTAAAGCCGAAACGTAGGGGTAAGTAAAAAGGTGCCACTCAAGTGACTAGGCAAAAATTGTTGAAATTTAAAGCTGAAACATAGGGGTAAGTAAAATGACGTAATCAGAGGGGTGAGTAAAAAAAAAAGGAGTAAAAAATATACTAAAAAATAGTAATAAAAGGTTAGTAAAAATAAAAAATAAATGGGCCAAGTTCAAGGGGAAGCTCTACTAGCTACTCCCCAGCAGAGTCACCATCTGTGCAATCGTGAGATTTTTTTTTATGATCCCGTCGCGATTATGCGCTCGGTAAATAAAATATTTAGAGTCGCCACCCAGAGATTTCGGTGTCCCGGGATACCTAGGTCATTTTTATGAGCACCTAAGTGCTAAAAATATGACTCTGAATCCGGTCTACACCAAAGGCTCTTGGGTAGGGGCTTTGGTTATCGATCGGGAAGGTGTTAGGCACTCGATCAGCCCGCTTAACGCGGTCTCTACTAATGGCCAAAAATAAAATGAAATAAAAGAAAAGAAAATAGCTTCCTCTTGCCCAAAAGGGCTTAGAATCCTATTTGTGCCCTTCCGTTCCTACCGAAAAATTGGCGGCGTAACGGCACAAATGGGAGGATGGAGGGAGCTAGAAAGAGATAGGAGAAGAAAGGGGAGAGCCGGAGCCCTCAGGCCCTTGTAGCACCGTAGGAGAGCCTTGCGTGGCTTGCTTTGATGAGCTCTTGAGGGCTTTGTATGGTGGAAAGTGGGATTCTAACCTCTAAGGCTTGCTAACTAAGAGATAGAGAGGGAAGGTGACTGGGTAACATATACCTAAACTAAGGGATCTAAGGTGAAAAATATCACTCAAAGGAGGTTTTAGAATTCTAGAATTTGTATTGGAAGTTTGCACCAAAGGGAGAAAGATCTTCTCACTTTAAGCTCTTTCTCTCTTAGGCCAAAATTCTCAACCTTTAAGCAAGAGGGGTGGCTCTCTATTTATAGAGAAAGGGAGGATTAGTGAGGGGTTAAATTTCTAATTGGATTAGGAATTAGGTAATGGGAAATCTAAGGTTTTTATGTTTTTCTAGAGCTTGGAGAAGAGGGATTTGGGTTTAATAGTAGATGATAGGGTGGTGACTTGAATGGCAAAAGAGTGATAACTTAAGCTAATAGGGTCACTAGGGTCCTAAAGAAAATCACCCTAGACTTTGGGATGACCCACAAGTCAAACCTCCAATGTCAATTTTGGCCATTTTTTGAAGGAAAACCAGGTCCAAACTGTTGGAAGTTGAAGACCCGCAGGGGCCTGGCCCGGTTTACAATTTCCTGCACAAATCTGCAATTTTTAAATTGCTATAACTTTTTATGTACAACTTTAAATTAGGCGATTCTTGGTTTGTTGGAAAGCTCGAAAAGTCTACTTTCCAATGGTATAGGATTTAGGGTGGGAAACTATCTATGATAACCTTGGAACTCCTCTTTTCATCAGCTGTTTTGGTTAGTTCGAAACTGACTCTATGGGTCCGATTTTGTAATTTCTTGCACAAATTTGCGATCTTCATTCTGCCATATCTTTTGATGTACAACTCTAAATTAGGTGATTCTTAGTTCGTTGGAAAGATGGAAAGCTCTACTTTCCAATGTTATATGCCTTAGGTTGGGCAACTATCCATAAAAACTTTAGCACTCATCTTTCTAACTGTTGTTCAGGGGGGTTCAAATCGTGCCCGGGAAGGGTTCTAATAGGTCTGGGAAGGCTATGGTTGATTCCTAAGGGTTCGGGATTAGTTTCTAAAGGTTCGGGATAAGTTTTGAGGGATCTAAGGTGATTCCTAGGGGTTGGGGTAATTCCTAAGGGTTCCATACATGCCATCAAAAGCTCAGAATTGCACCTCTCTCGAAAGGTATTTCGATCGGGCCTTGGGCCAAATTTGGGTGTCTACAGCCCATTAAGAATCGCCACAAAGATCGGAGTAGATCTATGCATGTTGAGGCCCATAAGAACCAGTGCTAGAGGTTTTGACAATACCAGGAGAGAAATAATGGGAGAAGTTGATCTTGAGCTGTTAATCAGGCCAATGACCTTTTCCATATTATTTCAGGAAATGGACATTAAATCCTCATTTAACCTGTTGTTGGGGTGCCCGTGGCTGCACGAAGTCGGAGCCATACCTTCCACATTGCACAAGAAACTCAAATTTGTATCTGGGCATAAGATCATCACGATCATTAGTGAGGGGCATAGTGAGAAAGAGAAGGCCACCAACAACGTGGAGAAACCCAATATGCTAGATATACCACACACCACTGAGGATGTTGACCTCCACAGTTTCGAGTACGAAGTATCGGCAATACTCCCGAAGCCCATTAAGGGCATCATTCCTAAAACTAGAGGCGAAATGGTAGCAACGGTGTCTATGCTCTAAAAGTGGGGCTATGAGAAAGGAAGGGGTCTGAGGCCCAGATTACAAGGGAGGAAGGAGCCCTTCATAGCTAAGGGCGGTCAGAAAGTTAGGTTTGGGCTAGGTTACAGCCCACGGAAGAAGAAGTAAGAGAGGCTAAGGAGAAAGCTCGTGCCACTGCAGCTACAAAAGCCAGGGGGATCCACATAGAAGAAAAATCCCGTCCTAGGCCTCACATCAGGAATTCATTCATAAGTGTCGGGGTCATGAGGATTGATCGGAATGGGGAAACCTGATTAACCCCACACAAGCCGATAGCACCAGTCCACCCCACCAATCCCTACATCACCCTTCCCGGCCTAGAGATTGATTTAGCCGCGTTATCCCTCTTTGAGGAACGATGACCAGTACCTGAACAAACTCTCCCTGTGGTAAATCACCACAAAATGGTGCTAACATTTGAGGACGTCATCTCAAACGAAATGGGGATCAACATGATAGAAGCTGACTCCAATGAGCCATATCAGTGCCCCTTCCATCCAATCAGGTAAAGGAGCGACCCCTTAGGTACGCAACTGGGAATCTTTGCCTCAAACCCTAGAAGCGAGGAGTGGCCTAACATTTGACACCCATTTCTCTCTAAAAAAAATAACCTATAAGAAGTGAGATAAGCCTATGGCAGGCAATACCTTGTATATACATAGACTCGCACTGCCAAGGGTCCGTCTCTGAAGAAAACAAAAATCTCAAAAACATTGGAAAAATACAAAACCTCAAGAATATTGAAAAAATATAAAATTCCAAAAACATATAAAAAATATAAAAACCAAAAATATTGTCTTTTAAGATTCCAAATAAAATCTTGCAAAAAGCTGTCTTAATCAAAATACCCGTCCTACGTAAAATTGACCCCTTTCCTGTAGAAATACAAGAAGAGGTAGGAATCATGACTGTAGACGAGGATGTCCCTTTCAAGGAGCTCCCCAATGAGATCCTTGACTGATTTGTCGAATTTGAGCATGGCCCTACCCCCATTGTCGAAGAAACAGAGGACATTAATCTAGGGACTGAGGAGATTTCCCGAATAACCAAGATCGGAATGTCGTTGTCTCTCGAGGAAAGGAAAAGCATGATAAATTTCCTTTGATCATACCAAGATGTTTTTGCCTAGTCATACAAGGACATGCTTGGTCTGGACATCGATTTGGTTGAGCATGAGTTGCCTCTCTATCCTGATATGAAGCCGGTTAAGCAGAAACTGAGATGTCTCTGACCCGAGTGGATGTTGAAAGTCAAAGACGAGGTCATCAAGCAATACGATGCGAGATTTCTCATGGTATCCAAATACCTGCAGTGGCTAGCCAATATTGTGCTTGTGCCGAAGAAGGATAGAAAGGTCTGCATGTATATCAACTTTCGTAATTTGAACAGGGTGAGCCCGAAGGACGATTTCCCATTACCGCACATTGACATCTTGGTCGATAACACATTAAGCATGGGATGTTTTCTTTTATGGACGGATTCTCAGGATACAATCAAATTATGATGGCAGAGGTAGATGAGAGAAGACGATGTTCATCACCCCATGGGAAACCTTTTGCTACAGAGTCATACCATTTGGGCAAAAGAATGTCGGTGCAACATACCAGAGAGCTATGACTGCACTGTTTCACAATATGATGCATAAAGAAATTGAGGTGTACGTCGACGACATGATCGCCAAGTCACCGAAGAGAGGTGATCACTTAGTAAACCTCTAAAAACTATTTGAGAGGCTGAGAAAGTACAGGTTATGTTTGAATCCACAGAAGTGCACTTTTGGTGCTATGTCTGGAAAATTGTTAGGATTCATCGAGGGATCGAGGTTGACCCATTCAAAGTCAAAGCTATCACGAAAATGCCAACACCGTCTACTGAGAAGGAAGTTCGAGGGTTCTTGGGTAGAATACAATATATCAGTCGGTTCATTGCACAGCTAACGCCTATCTGCATATCGATCTTCAAGCTACTAAGGAAGAACTCACCTGTGGAATAGAATGACAATTGTTAGGCAGCGTTCGATAAAATCAAAGGCTACCTCCTTAACCCACCTATTTTTGTACCACCCGAGCAAGGGAGACCACTCTTAATGTACCTCTCCATGACAGAAGTTTCGATGGGATGTGTCTTAGGGTAGCATGACGAGACAGGAAGAAGGAAGCATGCCATCTATTACCTTAGTAAGAAATTTATTGATTATGAGACGCGTTATTCTCATCTGGAGAAAGCATGCCTAGCACTTGTATGGGCCACTCAGAGGCTCTGCCACTACCTGCTATCTCAAGCCGTTCTACTTTTAGCCCGAATGGATCTGTTGATATACTTGTTCGAAAAGCCAGCACTCACTGGATGGACTGCACATAGGCAACTCCTGTTGTCCGAGTTTTACATCACGTATGTCACCCAGAAGTTGATCAAGGGGCAAGTACTCATTGATCATCTTGCCGACAATCCTTTGCCAGATTATGAGCCTTTGAGAATTGAATTCCCTGATGAGGACATCCTATTCATGATAGAAGACAATATTGAGGAAGCAGAAGAATCTTGGGTAATGCACTTTGATGAGACAGCTAATGCCGAGGGTTAGGGAGTTGGCGCCATTCTGATTTCGCTGAAAGGGTCCCATGTACCCATCTCTATCAAGCTTAACTTCCCTTGCACTAACAAAATGACTGAGTATGAAGCTTGTGCCGCTGATCTGCAGGCGGCTCTAGATCTGAATGTAACCCACCTTCGAGTGTTTGGCAATTTGCAGTTGATCATATGCCAGACAAATGGATATTAGAAGATGAAAGATGAGAAGTTGATCCCCTACCATGAGCACCTCGAGGATCTGATAGCTTGCTTTCAAGATGTGACATTCTCATATGTCCCCCGAATAAGGAATCGCTTCGCCGACGCACTAGCGATGTTGGCATCAATGATAAAAATCCCGTATGGTGCTGAGATGAAGCCAATCATGATCGAGCGAAGGAATGAGCCGACCTTTTGCCTCCAGATTGAGGAACCTACAAAGCCTGATGATGAGCCACCTTGGTTCTCAGATATCAAGAATTTTCTCAAGACACTAACTTTCCCTGAGGGTACATCCAAGACGGATCGATGAGCCATCCAATGTCTAGCAGCAGGCTATGTTATTTGCGGGGAGTGCCTCTACAAGCGATCCTACAATAATATCTTCCTCAGGTGCCTTACAGAAAGTAAAGCAATCAATATCATGAAGGAGCTCCACGAAGGAGTATGCGGAGCCCACGTTAGTGGTCACATGCTTGCTAAGAAAATTCTGCGATAGGGATACTTTTGAACCACTATGGAATCAGATTGCTGCAAACATGTCCAGAAATGCTACAAGTGTCAGGAACACTCTAGTCTGATATATGCTCTTGCCATCGATCTATACTGCGTGGCCATTCCTTGGCCATTTGCTACCTGAGGCCTTGACATCGTCGAAATGAATAATCTAAAAGCATCAAACGGACATCGATTCATCCTTGTCGCCATTGAATACTCCACCATGTGGGTAAAAGCGGCGTCATATGCTAACATTATGGCTAGTCACGTCGAGAAGTTTCTCAAGAGTAATATTGTGTGTTGATTCGGAGTACCTAAGGATATTATCATGAACAATGGCATAAACTTTACGAATAAGCGCATCCAAGCCTTTTGCGAGCAATACAAGATCAAGCACCATCGCTCATCCCCCTATCGGGCTCAAACTAATGGAGCCATAAAAGCTGCTAACAGGATGGTCGTCTGCATCCTAAAGAAAATGGTTGTCACTTACCGAGATTGGAGTGAAATGCTATCATTTTCTTTATGGGCCTACAAAATATCGATCCGTACCGCTACAGGGGCAACACCATTCTCCCTTGTGTATGGAATCGAGGCCGTCCTACCGGTTGAGGTTGAGGTACCCTCGCTCCGAATCCTTATGAAATCAGGCTTACTCGAAGCAGAGAGAGAGATCCCACTTTGAACAATTGAACTTATTGGACGAGAAGAGACTCCTAGCCTTGTATCACACTCAAGTTTACCAGGAGGCAAATCACACGCGCTTATAATATACATGTCCGCGGTCGAGATGTAAAGGTAGCAGACACTGTGTTAAAGAAGATCTTCCCATCCCTCCATGTCGATCCGAGAGGAAAGTTCAAGCCGAACTGGGAAGGACCTTACATCGTTTGAGAAGTGCTATAGGGATACGCCATCGGCCTTGCCACTATGGACGGAGATCATCTTCCTGAGCCCATCAATGCTAGATATGTCCGACGGTTCTACTCTTAGTCTATTGCGATAAGGTAAGTATTGGTGAAGCAAATGTATGACTTCTTAAGAACCACCCAAAAGAGGCCATCATTTCAAGCACAATAGCCAAAAAGCCTCCCTAAAAAAGATGATATCCTTTGCTACCCCATTTGAGCCTAGGCCTTTCTTTCAGTAAACCCCTTTCCAAAAAAAAATGTGTGCACATATACAAAAAAAAAGAGAAGTAAAGTTACCATCAAAATCCAAAAAGTTGGAAAAGCAAAACCTCAAAAAGAGTTTGCCTGAAATAAGATAAAGGAAAAAGAAAAAAATAGAAAAAGAAAAAAATAGAAGAATCATGGTGTGTGTACAGTAAAAACCCCCAAGGAAGGAAGTATGTTGAGAAAACTAAAGCCGTATCAAGAAAACCCTTTTAGCCCAGCATACTTTCAAATCCTAACCTAACCCATGACTAAGCTATACCCTAAAGGAAGCCCTCTTTTTAGGTTCACAAGCGGTCATAGTATCTGCTAAGTCAACACGAGCCAAGTTGTGGGATGACACCAGAACCCCATCTAGCCGGCTATGACAAAATCGACGTCTGTGTCATGGCTTTTGAAAATGATGAAAATAATAAAAGAAATATAAAAAGAAAAATAAAAATACAAGCTCAAAGCAAGATGGACATAGTGAAAACCCGAAAGGGCGCTACGGGTAAAAACAACGAGTTTGTGTGTACTAGGTGAAAACTCGAAAGGGCGCTTGGGGTGAGAGAACTAAACCCATGGACGTGGTGAAAACCCGAAAGGGTGTCACGGGGAAAAAAGGAGATAAAAAAAGGGAAAGAATTAAAAAGAAAAAAAAGGTTTGGACTGATTGAAAAGATTGATGCTTGAGGAGCCCTCTTGGTTACTCTCCCTGATCCCCTTTTTTGGACCGCTCATGCTAGTTCAAATCAGGTCCTGACCAGGTGTGTCTTCAAAACTGCTTTGCCAAAAGTATAACTCAAGGTAAGGAGAAAGGTTTTACTCAATCCGAGGAGATTGGTGTTCCAATATTGGTAAAACTGTTGAAACTCCCTCAGACTCAACCATTCGAAAGAGGGTTTGACCATGCTCGAAAGAGGATCTGAGGTCTCACCCAGTAGTTAAGGCACCACACCCCAAAAAAATACACAAAACAAAAAGAACAAAAAAGTCTATGTAGATATATATAATAAACTTTCCTTTATTTACAAATGCACCGCTTACACCACATCCCAAAAAATAGCCGGTGTGATGACTAGCTTTCTTTCTTTCCTCTTGTACAAAAAGCAAAAAAACAAACATAAAGAAAATATGTATACCAAAAAGTGTGTATCTCTAAAAGGAGTTTCTTACACCCCTTTTCTATGTATCTGATTTGTGTAAAAAGTTATGTATGCAGGAAGGAATCAACGGCCCAGCTTGCGCTTCAAGGCACTAATCTCAGCACGAAAATCATCTTCCCAAGCATTCCGCTCAGTCAACCAAGGACCATGCAAGCTCTTATACCTCTTTCGAGAAGTATCAGCGGCTCCAAGAGCAACACTCAAGGATCCCTTCAGATGAAGGACCTCACTCTTTACTATCTCTACTCTAACCTTTTCCTGCGCTAAAAGCTCGTGCAGGACCCTCTTCTCATCCACTAGCAGCTCAATAGGGGCTCGGAGTGCCGTCTCTTTCTTTGGCCAAGGACCTCCCATGTCAACACTCTCCGCTTGCTTCGGACGATCAATAATAGGTTTCTCAGTTAATAGCCAGGTCTCATACTCAGGAGAAGACTGAACCAAACCTCCCTTCTCCATATCTGTGTAACCGTGGACTTTGTGATGATCCCGTCGCGGCGAAGTGCTTGCTTGCAAAAATATAGAGTCGCCACATAGAGCTTTTGGTGTCTCAGGAAACCTAGTTCATTTTTATGAGCACCGAAGTGCTAAAAATATGACTCTGAATCCGGTCCACACCAAAGGCTCTTGGGTAGGGGCTTCGGTTATCGATCGGGAAGGTGTTAGGCACCCGATCAACCCGCTTAACGCGATCTCTACTAATGGCCAACATAAAAATAAAGTAAAAGAAAAGAAAATGGCATCCTCTTGCCCAAATGGGCCTTAAATCCTATTTGTGCCCCTTCATTCCTACCGAAAATTCGATGGCGTAACGACACAAATGGGAGGATGAGAAGAGCTAAAGAAGAGATAGGAGAAGAAAGGGGAGAGCCGGAGCCCTCGGGCCCTTGTAGCACCATAGGAGAGCCTTATGTTGGCTTGCTTTGATGAGCTTTTGAAGGTTTGAATGGTGAAAAAAGGGGTTCTAACTCCTAAGGCTTGAAGCTAAGTGGTAGAGAGGGAAGGCTAAGGGATTAGACACACCTAACCTAAAGGCTTTTAGTGAAATGCTAAGGTCTAAGGGAGCTTTTTGAAATCTGGAATTTGTATGGAAAGTGTGCACCAAAGGGAGGAAGATCTTCTCACTTTAAGTTCTTTCTCTCTTCGGCCAAAATTCTCAACCCTTAAACTAAGGGGAGGGGGGGATCTATTTATAGGAAAAGGGTGGATTAGGAGAGTGTTTAGATGCTAATCAAGGTTAGAAATTAGGTAATGTAGCATCTAAGGTTTCCTAGGGTTTCAAGGGTTTAGAGAAGTGTGAAGATGGGCTTTAATGGCGGATGATGGGTTAGTGGTTTAGATCACTTATGGGATGTAAATAGGTGTTAAAAGGGTGTAAAAAAGTTATCAAAACACACCCCAAGGTCTGAGGTGGTCAATAAGTCAAACCCCAGCTTCAAAATTTAAGGCAAAAACCAAAGGTCATTGTTCATATGCCTGGCACAACTATTAGTTGCTCCAGGCAAATGTACAGTAAAATAGTTCTATATAGTAACCTGGAAGTTGGCTCCGTGAGGGGTGGGGGGACCCATTTATACCTGGTACAACTATTAGTTACGCCAGGCAAATTCTGGGGAAAAATGGCTTCGCGCAACTATTAGTTGTGCCAGGCAAAAATTTCTCCAAAATGACCCAATTTTTAAATAGTCATAACTTTTGATATATAACTCTGATTGAGGTGATTGTTAGCTTGTTAGAAAGATGGAGAAGTCCTCTTTCTAATGGTATATAGCCCATCCCTTAAAGAGGTTTGTATAAATTTTAGCACTCCTCTTTCCAACCACTACTTGGGAGGGTTTGACACTGGTCCAGGAAAGGGTTCTAATGGGTTTGAGAAGGTTAGGGTTGATTGCTAAGGGTTCGAGAAGGTTCCTAAGGATTTGGGAAGGTTCTTAAGAGTTTCATACATGCCATCAAATGCTCAAAAGTGCACCTCTCTCGAAATGTGTTTCGATCGGGCCTTAGGCCGAATTTCGGTGTCTATAGATGCCCCTCTTTGGTATCCGATCACTAATGGTCGAATACCAAAGAAAAGAGACATTCAAAGAGGCCCAAGGAATTACTGATGGGTCCGCTACATTCAGAACAAACTTCAAACATCAGATGAGTAACGTGGTGAGAAAACAAAAGTCCTAGATGCCAGGCTAAACATTCGTTTCTCAAGGTAATCGATCCCCAAGCACTTAGCGACATTACTGGGCATAACCGAGGTGGAACAAGTTGTGAAAGCCCTGTATGCCAGGCCAAACATTCGCTTCTCGAGATGATTTGAGGTATTTGATGTTTAAGAATCATTCTGAATACAACAACTTCGCAAGTAAGAGGGGTGATTGTTAAGCACTGAAATATACCACTTTCTATCCCTTAACCTGACCTATGATGGACCTTTGAGCATGTTAATAATGTATTTTAAGTGTGCTTTTATAGATAACAACAAAACAAGAGCTTAATGCTGTAATCCATGCTTTTAAAGCCAAGAAGAAGGAATTTTGTGTTTAGCAGTGGAGCTGATGGATTTATTGAAAAGGCACCATGGTGGTTCACACCATTGGAGCTTTTTATCATGCTTTGGGGGCCTTGAAGACCTGTTGGGAGAGAGAGTGGTAGAGACCAAAGGTTAACAAGGTGCTATGCAATAATACAACATTTTGTGTTTGTAGCA
The DNA here is from genome assembly GCA_021018995.1 of Chloranthus sessilifolius. Taxonomy (NCBI): domain Eukaryota; kingdom Viridiplantae; phylum Streptophyta; class Magnoliopsida; order Chloranthales; family Chloranthaceae; genus Chloranthus; species Chloranthus sessilifolius. The sequence goes on from CM037595.1 coordinate 65,584,923, forward strand.
AGGCAACACCTTGGATGGAAGACAACAGAAAATCAGCACCTCAAGGCATTCTATGCGAACAGTTGCAGAGTAATTCAAGTGGCATATTACAGCTACAATATTAATGCACTCAAGTACTTTAAGTGTTGAAAATCATCTACTCGAGCTGATGATGGAAGCCCATGAGCAGCACAACTACAAACTTGATGAATTCGAGCAGTTTAGAGGGCTGGTGCAGCCACTCGAGGTGTTTAAATGAAGCTTAAAAGGAACTACACGAGCTATTCTTTGTTGGAACTAAAGCACTTGAGTTGTTATGTAGCTAAAAGCAACCCCATGAGTGAATTGTAGAGCTGTTATGCGCTGAAAATAGACTCCACGAGGGGTTGTTTTGAACTCCACGAGCTACTGTGTTAAAATTGAACCTGTCGCAACCTATCGAATGGTTGTTTGAACCTGTCGAGAGGTTCTGATGCTGAAAATGAACCTGTCGCAACCTATCAAATGGTTGTTTGAACCATTCGCAACCTATTGAATGGCTGTTTGAACCTGTCGAGAGGTTCTGATGCTGAAAATGAACCTGTTGAGCATCCTGTTGAATGGTCGAATGAACCTGTCGAGAACCTGTCGAATGCATACCTGAAGCCCATTCAACCTGTAGAACAGTTGTCGGAACCTATCGAGATTGAAGTTCTGAAGCTCCAACCTATCGAGGCACGGGTTTCAGCCATCTATTTCACACTTTAGGGACATTTTGGGGATTCTAATGCTTCTAGGGCACACATCCCAATGTCCCACACATCTCAGGGATTTATTTAGATTTCCATTAGTAAATATCAGTGGCTGGCAGGGGCATTTTTGAGAGCTGCAAGAACACATTAACTGGGCACAAATTTCTGCACATGGGATAGCAGTCCACATGTGATTTTCCTTGGCCGAAATGAAGACACCTCAGTTGTGCATAACAGAATCGAGTCCTCTGCTCTCTGATTGGCTACAACTCAAGGCACATGGATCGATGCATATGTATAAATACCCATCTATTATGTTGTAATTTCTCAGCAAGGAAAGTAGGAACACAGGAATAGCCTGAGTTCTCCTTAGCTCATTTAGGTATAGTTTTAGGTTTTTTTTTTTCTTCCCCCTTCTCTCTCTAATCCAGCCTGTTGGATTAGATCTAGGTAGCAGTCTAGATCTGGTTTCTAATTACAAATAAGACTGTAAATTCCTTGTGAAGAGCTCCAGATCATGCACAGACTATAGGCTTGAGGCAGATCATTGTAACTTTTATTTGGTCAATGAAATGATATTTTAAAGTCCCATTAGATCTGTAATTTTTTAATTCAATTGCTTTAGATTTTTCTAGATCTGATGCACCTATGGTTGCCTGAGCTTGTAGCCTTGCAACCATAGTGCTTGCAGTAATTTTCATGTTCTAATCTTCATCCTCACTACTGGAATAAATCTCTAGGATGAGCTGTGACCATTCAAGTGGACAGACCATACCCTTAGGACCAATCCAGAAGTAAAGATGCACTTTGATCCTTCTTCTTTGCACTTATGCTTGTAGCCAAGTGAAAGATTGTAGCAGATCCGACTCTTGCTCTGATTTTTAGATCTGTTTTCAGTGAAGATATCTGGAATTATGCAGAGATTGCAGCCTTGTGAGCTAGGGCATTGCAGCTGTTTGAAGCAATGCTCAGTTGAGTTTAAATCCTCAAATAATCTGTGATTTCTAGTGGTTCTCACATGATCTACAGAGATTATTTGATCCTATGGTTGTAAGTGCTTGTAGCCTTACAAGCATAGTGGCTGCAATGGATTTTATGTTTCAATTTGAACCTTGGGATTGGATGAAGTCTATAGGATGATCTGTGACCATTAAAGTGGACAGATCATACCTTAAGATCAGTCCAAGCCTTTGGTTTAGAGTGGATTCTTCTACCTTGCACTTGAGCTTGTAGCCAAGTGAAGGACAGTTGCAAATTCATATCTCTTAATCTAATTTATAATGAGAACCAGTCCCTAGCTGCCTATTTCTCATGATTTTTACATTTTATTTCACCATCCATCTTCTTCAATCTTATAGTTTATTTTTATATTTTAGTTTTATAAATTAGATCTAGTGACACCTAAAGAGCTCTCTTTCTCCTTAGAATTACCAGATTTGTAGCCAGATCTGGAGGTCTACTATACACCTAATAGGTTTAGATTACTACTCCCTGTGGGACAAACTCTTACATATTAAAGCTTGCTACAAAGGACCCTGTATCTTGCAGGTCTAGGATATTTTAGATGTGCTGAATCCATCCTTTATTTTATTTTGATTTTATTTTTCTTTTATCATTACATAAAAATCAGCACACTGAAATTCTCCAACAGTGATCGATCCACATTCAAAGATAGGCGCAAAGCAAAAATACGCAAGGCTCCATAGTTTGCGTCCAATCCTACAAGACATTTGATTGCCCCATCTGACTGTTCACGGTGCCCCTGCTGAAAGCAGGGTTCGAGGTCTTTGGGCGAACCAATCAATCTCAAAGTTTATCTAGCATGACTACCCGAGCGGAGCGAATAGACGTCGCAACGCTTTTTGGGAGTACGTGCCATTTAAAAAAATGTGCCCCAGATCCACATGACCTAGTGCATCCAACTTCGAATAATCCTGAACTGATACAACCAAAATTGGGTGTCAACCAAAAGAGACATCCAGCCCTGGTCTCTGCCAACAATGATTTTACACCTCATTTAACTATGCATAAATATGCACCTATTAGGGGCGATAAGCAACAAAGGCGATGGAAGCCCCGACCCGGACCTGCCCGAATACAATTTACGGAAACAAACAACCATCATACGGATACCCAAACGCATGGCGTTCACTTTATAGGGATACCACTGCCAATATAGGTTTTAAGCCTGCAGAAAATAAAGGGGAAATGAACCCTTCTCGATGCATGGTTGCACATAGTTTGATTGATACGTAATCTCATTCTCAACAGGTTGGTCTCAAACAACGATTGACCTTTTCCAGTGGAGAATCTGAAGCTTAAGACCCTTAAGCCCATATGAATCCAAAACAGAGCGCTCATCGCAAAGATTTAGCAGTGGAGTCGACTCGATCGAAACATTGACTGTTTGACCGGGACTGACCCCGTTGCTCCTACTTGAAAGTAGGATCCATGGATCGAAGGCGAACCTTAGATCTAGGACAATAGTTTGGCACAGCTGCGTAGTCGATAAAATATTGACATTTTATCGCATTGAAAACACGCATGTACGTAGCTCTGTGGGAAAACATAAATTTATTCTTCTTCTCTTTTTTCTTTTTTTTTAAAGATTGCTTTTTCTATTTTTTTTTTAAAACAAGCATTATCTGGACCTCGAACCCCGGGTGGCGCACGCCCAGACAACGCATATCAAGAGCCCGTGCCTCCGCAATAGTTTGCGACGAAACTGAAGCCAACGTACTCAAGTTCATGTGATATGGAAAAGACTGGGTCAGAATTGGGTGTCCACCAAAGGATACTCAATCTTGGCCTCCGTCATCAATGAAGTTACAAATGAACAACTATGCATAAACATGCACCCATTAGGGGCGATAAGCAGCAAAGGCGATGGAAGCCCCGACCCGGACCTGCTCGGGTATAATTTACGGGAATAAACAACCATCATACGGATACCCAGACGCATGGCGTACACTTTACAGAGATACCGCTGCCAATACAGGTTTTAAGCCTGCAGAAAAATAAAGGAAATGAGCCCTTTTGAATGTATGTTTACACATAGTTGTCTGACGTAGTTTCGTATCTGACAGGTTGGAATCAATCCAACAATGGATCTTTTAGAGGACGGAGTTATCCGGACCTCAAACCTCGTAGGGTACTCGCCTGGACAGTGCAGACCAAGAGTCTACACCTCCGAAAATATCACGTAACGAACTTGAAGTACAAGGCACTCAAGTTCACCTGAAACCAAAATATGGAGCGATCAGGGCAAATATATAGTAGTAGAATCAATCTGATCCAAGCATTGACCATTTCATCGGGATTGACACCGTCGCTCCTACTTTGAAATAGGATCCATGGATCCAAGGTGAACCTTAGACCTAGGACATTAATTTTGTATAGCTACATTGCCGGTAAAATATTGACATTTTATCGCATCGAAAAATACGCGAGTGCGTAGCTGTGCATGGAAACACAAAGTTTAAATGAAAAAAACACAGATTTATTTCTTTCTTTTTCAAAATGATTTTCTCTTTTTTATTAATAGCCCCGACATCAGTGATGAGATGCTTCATCTGATTTGTCCATCGCTGAGAAGTTGTCCGCTTTGAGGCTTTGGACCGTGTGATATTCCTGCACATTCTCGAGAAAACGTTAGTCCCTTTTTTGTTTATATAAGTAACAAATGCATCCTAATTAACAAGAGGAGAAATGAACTTTTACCTATATATTTTTTTTCAAGATTTATATATATATTTTTTTGGATTTTTATTTTCAATTTTTTTTTTGTTCTCTTTCTTTATTTTTGACATGGAACTACGATGTTGTAACTATGTAGAAAGAGTAGAATTTTTTGGATTTTTATTTTTCAGAGATTTTTTTATTCTTTTTCTTCATTTTTGAGATGGAAGTAAGATGCTGTAACTATGTACATGAGAAAGAGCATAAATATATACATACATTTTTTTGTATTTGGATTTTTCTTGAATTTTTTTTTTTTTTTTTTGGCTTTTCTTCTTTTTTTTTATTTTTTGATGATGTCTTATCAGTGAGGTGAAGTCATGGGTCCCATTTTGAGCATAGCTGAACCCTTTCATATGGTCGGGCTTGAGTGAGTTTCAGCAGTTTCACCAAAGCTGGAACGTCAATCCCTTTGGACTGAATCAAACCTTTCTCCTTACCTTGGGTCATACGTTTGACGAAGTGATTCTGAAGACACACTTGATCGGGATCTGTCTGGAACTAACATGAGCAGCCCAGCCGAAAAAAAGGGTATCAAAGAGAGTAACCAAGAGGGCTCCTCAAGCATCAATCTTCACAATCAGTGCAAACCTTTCTTTTCTTCTTTTTTTTTTCTTCTTTTTTATTTATCTCCTTTTTTACCTGTGGCGCCCTTTCGGGTTTTCACCACGTCCATGGGTTTAGCTCTCTTACCCCAACCGCCCTTACGGGTTTTCACCTGGTCCGCTCAAACTCACTATTTTTACTCATAGCGCCCTTTCGGGTTTTCACCATGCCCATCTTACTTTGAGCTTGTATTTTTATTTATTATTTATTATTATTTTTTTTCATTTATTTTTTTCAATAGTCATGACATAGACGTCGATTCCATCATAGCCGGCTGGATGGGGTTCTGGTGTCGTCTCACAACTCGGTTTGTAATGACTTAACAGATATTATGACTGCTTGTAAATCTAAAAGAGGGCTTTCTTTAGGGTGTAGCTTGGCCATGGGTTAGGTTAGGATTTGAAGGTATGCTAGGCTAAAAGGGTTTCCTTGATACGGCTTCAGTTTTCTCAACATACTTTCTTCCTTGGGGGTTTTTACTGTACATGCCTCGTGATTCTTCTACATTTTTTTTTGTTCTTTTTGCTCCATTTCAGGCAATTTCTTTTTGAGGTTTTGCTTTTTCAATTTTTTTGATTTTGTTAGTAACTTTACTTCCCCTTTTTGTATATGTACACACACATTTTTTTGGGAAAGGGGGTTATTGAAAGAAAGGCCCAGGCTCAAATAGGGTAGCAAAAGATATCATCATTTTTAGGGATGCTTTTTGGCTACTGTGTTTGGAATGATGGCCTCTTTTGGGTGGTTCTTAACCAGTCACGTATCTGTTTCACCAATACTTACCTTATCGCAATAGACTAAGAGTAGAACTATCGGACGTATCCAGCATTGATGGGCTCAGGAAGCTGATCTCCATCCATTGTGGCGAGGCGGATGGTGTATCCCGGTAGCACTTCTCAAATGATGTAAGGTCCTTCCCAGTTCGGCTTGAACTTCCCTCTCAGATCGACGTGGAGGGATGGGAAGATCTTCTTCAGCATAATGTCTCCTACCTTTAGATCTCGACCGCGGACGTGTTTATTGTAAGCGCGCGTGATTCGCCCCTGGTAAACTTGAGTGTGACACAAGGCTAGGAGTCTCTTCTCGTCCAATAAGTTCAATTGTTCGAGGCGAGATCTCTCTCTCTGCTTTGGATAAGCCTGATTCCATGAGAATTCAGAGCGAGGGTACTTCAACCTCATTTGGTAGGACGACCTCGGTTCCATATACAAGGGAGAACGGTGTTGCCCCTGTAGCAGTACGGATTGATGTTTTGTAGGCCCACAAAGAAAACGACAACATTTCGCTCCAATATCAGTAAGTGACAACCATTTTCTCAAGGATGCGGATGACCGTCTTGTTCGCAGCTTCCATGGCTCCATTAGTTTGAGGCTGATAGGGTGATGAGAGATGGTGCTTGATTTTGTACTGCTCGTAAAAGGCTTGGATGCTCTTATTAGCAAAATTGGTGCCATTGTCTGTGATGATATCCTTGGGTACTCCAAATCGGTACACAATATTACTCTTGAGGAACTTCTCGACGTGACTAGCCGTGATGTTGGCATATGACGCCGCTTCTACCCATTTGGTGAAGTATTCAATGGCAACGAGGATGAACCGATGTCCATTTGATGTTTTTGGATTAATCATTCCGACGACGTCAAGGCCCCAGGTAGCAAAGGGCCAGGGAGCGGTCATGCTATGTAGATCGATGGTAGGAGCATGTATAAAACTGGAGTGTTCTTGACACATGTAGCATTTTTGGACATGTTTACAGTAATCTGATTCCATAGTGGTCCAAAAGTATCCCTGCCTGCTGTAGAATTTTCTTAGCGAGCATGTGACCGCTGACGTGGGCTCCGTATACTCCCTCGTGGATCTTCTTCATGATATTGGTTGCTTCACTTTTGGTAAGGCACCTGAGAAAGATGTTGTTGTAGGATTGCTTATAAAGGCATTCCCCATAAATGACGTAGCCTGCTGCTAAATGTTGAATGGTTCGTTGGTCCATCTTGGATGTACCCTCAGGGAAAGTTAGTGTCTCGAGGAAATTCTTGATATCTGAGAACCAAGGTGGCTCATCATCAGGCCTTGTAGGTTCCTCAATCTTGAGGCAGAAGGCCGGCTCATTCCTTTTCTCGATCATGATCAGCTTCATCTCAGCACCATACGAGATTTCTATCATTGATGCCAAAGTTGCTAGTGCATCGGCAAAGCGCTTCCTTATCCGGGGACATATGAGAATGTCACATCTTGGAAGCAAGCTATCAGATCCTTGAGGTGTTCGTGATAGCTGATTAGTTTCTCGTCTTTCATCTTCAAGTCACCATTTGTTTGGCATATGATTAACTGTGAATCGCTAAACACTCGAAGGTGAGTTATATTCAGATCGAGAGCCGGCTGTAGACTAGCAGCACAAGTTTCATATTTGGCCATGTTGTTAGTGCAAGGGAAGTTGAGCTTGATAAATACGGGTACGTGGGATCCTTTCGACAAAATTAGAATGGCGCCAACTCCCAAACCCTCGGCATTTGCTACCCCGCCAAAGTTTATTTCCCATGATTCTTCTGCTTCTTCAGTATCGTCTTCCGTCATGAACAGGATGTCCTCATCAAGGAATTTAGTTCTCAAAGGCTCATAATCTGGCAAAGGATTGTCGGTAAGATGATCGGTGAGTGCCTGTCCTTTGATTGACTTCTGAGTGACGTACGTGATGTCGAACTCAGACAATGTAAGCTGCCATCGTGTGGTTCGTCCAGTGAGAGCCAACTTTTCGAACAGGTATTTCAACCGATCCATTCGGGCCAAAAGTAGAACAGCTTGAGATAGCAAGTAGTGGTGGAGCCTCTTAGTAGCCCATACAAGAGCCAGGCATGCTTTCTCCAGATGAGAATAGCACGTCTCATAATCAGTAAATTTCTTTCTCAGATAGTAAATGGCCTGCTCTCTTCTCCTTGTTTCGTCATGCTGCCCTAGGACAAATCTCGTCATTCCATTCAACGAGCGAGTTCTTCCTTAGTAGCTTGAAGATCGAAGTGTAGATTGGAGTCAGTTGTGCAATGAACTGACTGATATACTATATTCTGGCCAAGAACCCTCTAACTTCTTTCTCAGTAGACGGTGGTGGCATTTCTGTGATAGCTTTGACTTTGACTGGGTCGACCTTGATCCCTCTCCTGCAGACGATGAATCCCAATAGTTTCCCAGACATAGCACCAAAAGCACACTTCTGTGGATTCAGATATAACCTGTACTTTCTCAGCCTCTCAAATAGTTTCTAGAGGTTTACCAAGTGATCACCTTGCTCTGATGACTTGGCTATCATATCATCGGTTTCTCAGTGCATCATGTCGTGAAATAGCGCAGTCATGGTTCTCTGGTATGTTACACCGACATTCTTCAGTCTAAATGGCATGATTTGATAGCAAAAGGTTCCCCAGGGGGTAATGAACGCTATCTTCTCACGATCAACCTCTGCCATCTTTATCTGATTGTATCCTAAAAATTCATCCATGAAAGAAAGCATCCCGTGCTTGGCAGTATTATCGACCAAGATGTTGATGTGTGGTAACGGGAAATCGTCCTTCGGACTCGCTCTGTTCAAATTATAGAAATCGATGCACATGTGGACCTTTTTGTCCTTCTTCGGCACAGACACAATATTGGCTAGCCAGTGTGGGTACTTGGATACTATGAGAAACCCTGCATCATACTGCTTGATGACCTCATCTTTGACTTTTAGCATCCACTCGAGTCGGAGACGTCTCAGCTTCTGTTTAACCTGCTTTATATCAGGGTAGAGAGGTAACTCATGCTCGACCAAATCGGTGTCCAGACCAGGCATGTCCTCATATGACCAGGCAAAAATGTCTTGGTATGACTGAAGGAAATCGATCATGCTTTTTCTTTCCTTGAGAGACAGTGACGTTTCGATCTTGGTTATTCTGGGAATCTCCTCAGTCCCTAAATTGATATCTTCTATTTCTTCGATAATGGGGGTAGGGCCATGCTCAAATTCGATCAACCGATCAAGAAGCTCATTGGGGAGCTCCTCGAAAGGGACATCCTCGTCCAAACTCGTGATTCCTACCTCTTGTATTTCTAAAGGGAAGGGGTTGATTTCACGTGGGACAGGTATTTCAATTAAGTCATCTTTTTGTGGGACATCATCTGAAATTTTAAATGATAATATTTTTGGACTTTGTATTTTTTTGATGTTTTTGAAATTTTGTATTTTTTCAATGTTTTTGAGATTTTTGTTTTCTTCAGAGACAGACCCTTGGCAAAGTGAGTTGCTATATATACAAGGTATTGCCTACCAAGGGCTTATCTCACTTTTTATAGATTATTTTTTTTGAGAAACAGGTGCCAAATATTAGGCCACTCCTCGCTTTCAGAGTTTGGGGCAAAGATGTCCAATTGTGTACCTGACTTGTTGCCCCTTTACCTTTTTGGATATAGGAGGCCGGTGAATGTGACTCTTCTGGACCAGCCTCCATCATATAGACCATAGGTTCGTCTGAGATTTCATCCTCAAACATCAACAGAGTCCAGTGGTGGTTTACCACAGGAGGAGTTTGTTCAGGTATGGAATGCTGCTCCTCAAATAGGGATAGGGCAGCCAGATCTATTTCAAGATTGGGAAGGGAGATGTGGGGATTGGTGGGATGGACAGGGGCTATGGGTTTGTGTGGGGTCAAATGGGTTACCCCATTTCGATCGATCTTTATGACCCCAACACTGACAAAGGATTCTCTGATGTGCGGTGTAGGGCGAGGTTTCTCTTTTATGTTGATCCCTCGAGCTCTTGCAGCTGTAGTGACCCTGGCTTTCTCTTTGGCCTCTTGGACCTCTTCCTTTGTGGGCTTGTAACCTAACCCGAATCGAACTTTCTGCCCCGTGGCAATAATTGGATCTCTTCAGCCTTGCACTTTAGGCTCGAGCCCTCTGCCTTTCTGATAGCCCCATTTCTGGAACATGGCCACCGTTGCTTCCATTCCGCTGCCGGTTGTAGAAGTGATGTTTCTCGAGAGTTTTGGGCCTACTGCCGATACCTCGTACTCGAAACTGTAGAGGTCAGTGTCTTCCTCAGTATGTGGCACATCCATTACTTTAGAATTTTCAATGTTGTGAGTGGCCTTGTCTTTCTCATCGTGCCCTTCACCAATTATGGTGATCACCTTCTGCCCGGATATGAATTTTAGCTTTTGATGGAGGGTAGAAGTTATTGCCCCGATCTCATATAACAACGGGTGTCCTATCAGTAAATTAAAAGAAGATTTGATATCCATCACTTGAAAAGGTATAGAGAAGGTCATGGGCCCAATTACTAATTCCAGATTGACCTCTCCCATTATTTCTCTTCTTGTATTATCAAATCCCCGAGCGCTAGTCCTTGTCGTCCTTAGCATACAGGGGTCCACGCCGATCTTGGTGGCAGTCCTCAACGGGCACACATTTAGAGCCAACCTGTTATCAATTAGAACCAAGGGAATTATCATATTACCAGGCTCGATAGTAATGTTGAGGGATTTAGCATGACTGTTTCCCTCCTCTGGCATATCTACGTCTGAAAATGAAATGGCATTGGGTGCCATCACTTGTCCAATTATTTGTCCAACCTCGTCTGGGCTCACCTGTTGGGACACATGCCCATTCTTTAACACCCCCATTAATGCTTGGAAATGGAATGGGGACGTCATCAACAGATCCCATACAGTTATATGGGTAAGCATTCTTCTCAGCTAAGTCTCTAGTATATGCTCTCGACTCATTTTCTCGAATGGGTTCATTATCCTTTTCTTTCCTCTGCTGCCGATGTCAAGTATCTTGTCATTTGTTAAGTTACATCGCTATTGCCTCGGCTGCTTTTGAGATTCTTCTTGATCCGTAACGAAGTCCATCGCCTCCCTCGCCATCGCCGCCGAGTTAGCATTGGTTTCTTCATAGCTTAGCGGGACTTGATGTGGATCATAGGTTGGTCCTGAGAGCTGGAATGGTATGGCTGCCGGCACCTGAAGTGCATGTACCGAGGGTTCAGGAGGTGTGGGCAATACTTGATTTATCTCAGTGGTAGCTGGTTGGGTGGCAAAATTGGGCCAAACGAGGGCGGTGAAGTTTGAGGGTGGTGATACTGGGGCAAAAGTAGGCCACTGGTAGCTGATAGGTGCGGGCGGGGGATCGGGGGTTTGATGGGCCATTAGGTAATTGACGGGGGTGGTGGAGTTTGTAGGTGATTGAACCGGGGGTAATGGGGTGGGTGCAGGCCATTGGTGGCTTATTGGTGGTGGAGGATTGGGGGCCTGTTGGTTTATTGGGTAATTGATGGGGGTGGTGGAATATGGTTGATACGCATTTATTTATACGTAATTTATGAGAGTCGATGGTGGAAAATAGACCCTAAGATCTAGAGGTTCAATTGCTGGTGTAGGGGTAGGAAAATAATCTGCCAGATTCAGGGGCTCAATCACCCCAATGGTTCTTTCTTCTTGGTCTCGCTGCCTTGGGATCACAAAATTTTCTTTGTTACTGATGTAATCAGAGGGGTCAAATTGATACTCTTCCTCAATTTCCTCTACCATCCCTATGGTGGGTCTGGGACCTGCTATTCCGATAGGGTGTGGTGGTAAAGGCATCTGGTGAATATTCGCATGCTGGTTTGCTTGGGTGGGTGCAGGGGGAATGATCTTCCCAGCATTGATTAAATCATGGATCGCGTGCTTCAATGGGAAGCAGTGATCAGTTGGGTGACTCGGACCCTGGTGGAAATTACAATGAGTATTCGAGTCAAAATTATATGGAATCGGATTGGGAGGAGGTCATGGTGGGAGCGCAGTTACTAATCCCTTTTCAATTAAGAAAGGTAAAATTACACTTAAAGATTACCCCAAGGGCATAAAAACACGGTCATATTGGGCTCTCCTTTTCGGGGTCATTTGTACCCCCTGTCACTTCAATGGGTTCATTGTACTGTCCGATGAGAGCTGATTGCACCGCCTTAAACTGAAAGGGGACTATATTGCTATTGGGCTTGGTATTGATCACATTCTGCACATCTGCCCCTGCCCTCTGTCGTTTCTCTGTTCGGCAAACCTTCTAACCCCGCTAGGTCCCCCTGAAGCATTCTTATTCAACTGCCCTTCTCTGATGGCGTCCTCACATCAGTTGGCGTTCTTTACCAAGTCAATAAAACTAGACTGCTATTGGTATACAAGAAAATCAGAAATCACTGGCAGAGTATTCTTTGAAATCATCTCTATCTGCTTATCGTTTGGTATTCTATTTCTGACTTGAGCTGCCAGTGCTCTCCAATGCTCCAAATAGTCGCCAAAGGTCTCGGTGGGATTCTTTTTCAAATGGGCCAAATCAGACTTGTGCGGTTCAATATCAGTATTGTAGACATACTGTTCCTGGAATAAATGCGTCAAATCCTTCCATGTCTTCATCATGGATGGTTCAAGAGACGTGAACCACCTCAGGACTGGACTGGTTAAACTTTTCTGAAAGACTTTTATTAGCAGTCTCTCGTCCCCTCAGTACTGGCACATGTCCCCACAATAGGACTTGAGGTGTGTAGTCGGGTTGCCCGTGCCATTGTACTTGTCGAATACTGGCATTTTAAATTTGGGGGGCAGGGGGACCTTAACAAACAGACACAAATATGTAAAATATGTGGCGTGAATTTCAGCACCACCCATCTTTAATAATTGTTTCTGGATCTTGTCTAGTTGCTCCGTTAACTACTCTGATTCTTTGGACATGGGGCAATTTTTTCAACAGCCGGTCGGGACTCGCTTCATGCTATCAGGGGTGGGGTTGCTACCGGCGGAGGATTAATAGTGGTCACTGCCCCGACATAGGCACCACTATTTTTTATCTCGCCCTCCTCATACTATTGATCTATGTATGGTGCAGTGAGGACGGTGTTCTCATACATTGCATGGATTGGATGGGATTGGACTGGATGTGGGTTGGGTGAGCCCCTTGAATGTAAGGGAGGTGTTGTGGGGTGATGGGATGAGTAGTAGTTTGGTTTAGGGGTGGGGCCTGATGGGGCCATTGGATATGGGGGAAGGTTTGGATATGGTTTTGGGGTATGGGGCCATGGGACAATTGGGTCTGAGATACGGCATGGGTTTGACCCGGTTATGAAGGTTGGGGGTGAGTGAAGTTTTGAGGGTATTGTGGTTGGTAAGAGGTTTGGGCTTGGGCCATGGGCCTGGGGTAGGTTTGGGCCACAAGGCCTTGATCAGCTTGGGTTTGGGTAAAGGGCATGGGATTTGGGGGATCTTGGCCTATTAGGCCTTGATGGGTATGGTCCATTGGGCTTTGGAGGGCTTGGGCCATGGGCCATTAATGGGTATGGGTTGTGGGCCCTTGGGGTATGTGGGCTTGGCCCACTGGGTTTTGATGGGTATGGGCCATGGGCCCTTGGAGGGTTTGGGCATGGGCCCTTGGGTATGGGTTTGAGCGATGGGCCTTTCGGGTATATAAATCTGGCCCACTAGGTTTTGAGGGCTTTGGGCCATGGGCCATTGGTTGGTCCATGAGCCCTTGATGGTTTTGGGCCATGGGCTCTTGGGGTATGTGGGTATGGCCCATTGAGTTTTGAGGGGTATGGGCCATGGGCCATTGGTGGGTTTGGGCCATGGGCCCTTGGGTATGGGTGATGGGGTGTTGGGCCATTGGGCCTTGGAGATCATGGGTGGTGGGGTTTTGGGCCAATGAGCCTTGGGGCATGTGGGAGATGGGATTTTGGATGGTATGAATTATGGGGGGTTGATGGGGATCATGGTAGAGTGAACCATGGAGATTGGCTAGGGTATGGGATCATGGTGCTCCAGATTCTAAAACAGCAGGGAACAACAGCCTGAAGATGGGTGTTGGTTATTCTAGTGTGCATGATTTATTTGTGTTTTGAAAACAGACTTTCAAATGATGAATTGTACTGAATTTGTAAAAATAAAAAGAATAAGAAAATATCAGCACAGAGAGAAGTGAATTAGCCTGCAAGATCAGGGCCAATTGTAGCTAGTTTTAAATGTAAATGAGTAAAACATCGTCCACAGAGAATTTGTTTAAAATGCAAGATAAACCTCCAGATCTGAGCTACCAGATCTGATCTCTTATCCTATCTACAAAGCACATAAGATGGGAGGTTGAATTTGTCACATTAACTAAATGATAAAAGTAAAAGTTAAACTAAATGATCCAGATCTGAGTTGGGGGAATTTTGATGTAAACTTATAAAAAATGGAGAAATAATATCTAACTTTGATTTGGTCCTTGAAACACAATGAGAATGACTGTAGATCAAATGAGAAATGATCCAATCTTCATCTAGCTACAAGCACAGATGTAAGAGAAATAAATCTAACTCAAGGATTAGATTTAGGCTTATGGCTATGGTCTGTCCACTTCAATGGCCACAGACCATCCAATAGTCTTTAATCTAAACCCTTAATTTAGAACAAGAAATATTACTACAAATGCTGTGAGAGATTAGGTTACAAACACTAATTCCCACAGGGTTAATGAATCAAGAGAAATTGCATGAAAAACAGTAAATCTAAAGGAGTCTAGTGCAATAAGGAGATCAGAGGGAACCCTTAACACGAATCCAATTGAGAATGTACGGTTTACAGCAACCTTTTCAAATTCACCATTACAATTACAGAGCACAGCTTAAACAGCTCTCAGATTTGTAGTCTTGAATACAACTCTCTTTTGAATTACAGAGGTATCTCACAGCTCTCAATTGCAAGTAAAAGTTAGGCTATTACAGGGATTTCAGACAAACTAGCTGATTTGGAAATGGGAGAATAGGAATGAAACTCAAAATCTGGATGCCCAAATTGGGCAAATGGTTCATCTATTTATAGCTTTCCCCAGGTCTAGCTCAGATGCGTATCGACCAATCAGAAGTGCTCAGATCTGTATCAACCAATGGTAGTCGAGCACAAGGATCCAGATCTGTTCTGGCCAATCAGAATTGCTCGATCTGGTTCAGCCAATCAGGCGACATAAGCATCAATTCTGTTATGCAATTTGAAAATCTGTTGGAGCTTCTAGAAGTTCCCGCCAAGTGATTTCATCTTCGAGTGCTCACATGGGTTGGAATATGCCTTTGCTTCATGCTTAGAATCTTCTAAAATGTCCTTAGGTTTTTAAATGCATTGGGACGCGTGAAAAAGATTACTGAATTACCCTTGCAAAAATTAGGAATCTCCAGAATACCATTTCGCATAGTTTAGGGGACTTTTCGCAAGGTACTGTGACTCCTGAAGCTCTTTTCGCAAAGTTCAGGTTCTGTTCGCAAGGAGTTCTCTCCTTTTCGAATAGGTCAATCATCCTTTCGAAGAGTTCAGGTGCTCTTCGAAAACTAAGCTTGGAGCTTTTAGTTCTTTTCGCAGAGTTCAGGTTCTTTTCGAAATGTTCATATTCTTTTCGAAAAGCACTCTGTAGTGCATTTTTCTGTTCGAGTTGCTCCACATTTCTTTTCTGGGTTGAGACCAGGTCTTTGCCTCTTTAGTTCGGGCACTTTGACAGCTAGTGAGGTTGTCCCTTCTCTTTCTTCCTTTGGATCGACATGGATTATTATCTTTTTGGCACTTTTAGGCTGCTTTCATGGTTAAGCCTGTCTTTATTGTTAGCTGTAACACAAGCACTAAAACACTTATTTAGTTCTCTCAAGGGTCTATCAAGGCCTAGGTTAAAGGGTGGAAGATGGTATTTTCTAGTTCTCAACACACCCCCAAACCTAAGCTTTGCTAGTCCCTTAGCAAAGTCAAAATTAAAAACAGAATAAAAAGCCACTTTTGTAGGGAACACAGTTGCATTTAGCATATACAACAAGCCTTTTAAACCCCTAGGTGATCCCTAGTGGAGGAGTGAAGTCTCCTGAGGGTTTTCAGTGAAGGTACCCACAAACTTCTCCAATAAATCAGTTAAGATCAACGCAGTTCTGTTAAAGCAAACTTTCATCCAATCAGTTTATTCACACCTGTATCAGTCAGGCTGTAAGAAGATTTTCAAGAAAACATTAGTTCAAAACTAAAATTCTGCTGTAGTTCCTTTTACCATTCGCTCAATTTGTGTCAAAAAGTTATTTACAAGAAAAATTAATGAACAGCTTGCCTTCTATTTGAGAATCCAGTTTTGATGTTACCCCAATGAGTTGATTTCAAACCCAACTCTCTCCAGGATTTTCACTCAACATGCAAGTAAGAGGGTTGTACTATTTCACACATTAAGAGCGCCATTCCCTCAAATAGGACTGTAAGCATGAGCATAGGCATTGCTTTTTAGTTCTAAATTCACTGCACTTTTCACCATAGATTACACAAATCCTTATCTCCATGTGACAGCTCAATCCATCATTGATCAATAAGGACTTTAACTTGGGTTGTAATGTGGCTTATGGGTGGAATTTATCAAAAGGGGTGGAATGGAGTTTAAAATTGAGAAGTCAGTCAAGGTAAGGAGGTGATAAACATACCTTCTTTAATTCAGCACAATTTCATCTTCTTCTTTGAATTTCCAGAGCCAAAGTGGCCATCTTTTTTCTCTTTCTTTTTCAAACTTCCAATGAAATGCCTTTTTTTTTTTTTTTCAAAGCAACATTGACTGGAATGCCACATTTCTTCTGCGGATACATCATTGTCTTCAGTTATTTTTCTTTTTACCAAACTAATACTCAACTCTCCTTTCTTCAGCTTCCTTTCCTTTACCTTCTGAATTCTCAAAGTGAGGGTTAGGCTAAATGAGGTTGATGAGGTTTCAAAGAAATCTTGGATGTATAAAGCTCAAATGGTGTGTATCAAGGGCAGTTTTTAAAAGGTGGGGATTTTTGGAGTTCAAACTGTTCAAAAGGAGGCCTTACATCATGTCTTTAATATCATGATTGCTGTCAAATTATTTCAATTTGGATATGTGTAACTTCTAATGAAAGTAAGCAGGTTCAATCAGTCCCTAGAGTAGAAAAAATTGCCAATTCATACCTCCAAAGAATATATTTCAGGCCCAAATCTCACTGGGTGTGGTTTTCTATCAAATTCCTGAGGTATATCATCCATGTTTTCTCTCTTTTTAGGTTTACTAAAACATCAATTTTCTTTTGGAATTTTTTTTTTGTGACATTCACTTCATGAAAGTATTAGAATTACACTAGAAACTAATTTCAAAAAGTTTTTAACTTCCTCCTTTTTCAAAACAACAGGTGTGAAATTACTTCATTTTCAAAAATTCCATTGATCATAAGCTGCATTGATGTTAACTCAATTATTGACATTTCTACCACACCCCCAAACCTAAGGTGAGCAGGGTCCGCACTGGTCCAAAGCAAAGAAAAGAAACAATCAAGCAGAAATGATAATGACAAGAAAAAAAGAACAGAAATGCACAGTAATTACACAAGAAAAACCAGAATTTTATATTACAAACTCATAACACAGATAAGTACAATGTGATCTAATAACTGGGGTCAAAATCTGTATCATAAGTTGGTTCAATGGGATCAGAACTGGAGTCACTGTCAGAGTCAGAACTAGAATCAGTATTGGAGTCTGAACTCGATTTAGTCTTCTCTTGGATTGTGTTTTGCAGCTTAGTGTATTCTTTTGATTTGATCTTTTTGGTAAGGCCAATGTACTTTCCAAGTCTAGTAGTCCTCAGTTTTTCTTGGTCAAGCTGTGCTTGCAACATGGTCACCTTGTGCTGCTCACTCCTAACCATCTGAAAAGTTTGACCTAGCAGGTCCTTCATTTTCTCTCTCTCAAATTTCATGAATAACTCCAATTTCCGAATCTGGTTTTCATAAGGGGTTCTAATGTATGCTTGCAAATCAGCTAACCCCTTGAGGACATCTCTACAGATATATGGATTTTCTTCCATGGCCTTTTTGAGAGCAGCAAATCTGGGAATGGGAATGGAATGGTAGGGGACCAAAGGTATCCCAGCTGTGGGAGTGGGAGAAGAGGGGTTCAGAAGGATGACTTCAGGGTCGGTCTAATTGGCTTGATCAGAGAAAGTGAGGAGAGGTGAAGGGGACTCAACCAGAGGTACCTCAGGTTCAGTTTGGGTAGCATGGGCAGTAGTGGTGAGGGTGGGCAGATTAACCAATACTACCTCAGGATCAGTTTGGGTAGCATGGTCTGCAACAGCAGGCACAGTGGCTAAGGTAGTTGTGTTGGATGTGGAGGCTAAGGTTTGGAGAAGGTCATTGGTCATAGACTGATTATCTATGTTGATCTGTAGTTGGGCTTGGATGGATTGGAGAAAGGTAAGTATTTGGCTAATAGATTTAGGTGTGGGGGAGGTAAAACTGAAGTGGATGGTGGAGGTGCAATGGGTGAAATGGCTGTAAAGGGAGAAGTAGCCAAGTGAGTGAAATGAGGAGGGTCAGGTATAGGGACAGGTGAACTTGAGAGGGGTATGGGATACTTCAGGTATGTGGGCTGAAGGAGCAGGTGAACTTGAGAGGCTTTGGAGAAGAGGAGTGCAAGGAGATTGTTCAATAAAATCTGTGGCCAAGTCTTGGGCATTGGTGGGAGAAATTGGTGGTGTGAGTATGGTTGGAGTGGTTGGTGTAGAGGGGGAATCTGCAATTGGGATAATGGTGGGTATGGGAGATGGGACTGCTGGAATAGGTGAAGTGGCAGGAGCTGGACTAGGTGAGGAGGGTAAAATGCTAACTTCTTCAAGAATGGGTGCAGCTGAAGCGCTGGTCACCACAGGAAGGACAACTTCTTCAAGAATGGGGGCAGCTAAAGAGCTGGTCACCTGTGGTCCGGGAAAGGTGTTCTAAGGGAGCCAGGGGTTCATGTATGGTGTCCACTAACTCAGATGTGTGCTCAAGAGCAATTGCAGGTGCAGGTTCACCTTCCTCTCTTAGTCTTTTCAGCATTGCTTGGCTTGTGGTCAAAGCCTTTTTCCCAAAAGTATGAGGAGCTATGACTTCAAATGGCTCGGTCATCAATGTCAAACTTAGCTCTTAGTAGGGTGTGATCACCTACCAAATGGGATTTCACTTAATTTCGCTCCTTTTTCAACTTGGCACTAATATCATCGCCATGGCTTCAAATTAACATAGGGCATTGAAAAATTGCCCTTAGAAAAATGAAAGAGAGCCTCTAAGATTGGTGTCCTCCTTTCTTGGTCATGTGCTTATGACATAAAAACTTCCCTCAAAATTGAATCCATCAATAAAATTGAGGTGCTAGGTCTCCTCATTATGGATCAGTTCAACGATCCCTTGGGTTAAATATGCACCATTTCTCCGAAAGAGGTCGCTCAAAAACCAATGGACGGAAGGATCATATTGAAAAGGTATCCCCAAAGCGTTCCGAATGTCTTCATATGTGACAGTTTGATCACAACCATCAATAAAGATAACAAGAGTAGGGACATCGCATCTTTTTACATCACTTTTACTGTGTTTTGGTACCATAATTTCACCATTTGGATAAATTTTCTCGCGAGGGGTAAGGATATTGCTTAGTGAGGCATCCCTCATGTATCTTAAAGATAGTCGAGATCCGGTTTGTTGACAAAAAAAGTTTCGTCCACAATAAGCTCAGGAATCAGCTTCTGAGCTTCAATGAATGGATTTGGCAGTACCAAATGCATATGCAGAGGAGGAAGCTCAGGCTCAGGACTAGCAGCTGCAGGGATGGGTTCCTCATGTCTAACTTTCTTCCCTTTCTCAATCCTATCAGCTCTATCCATTGATAGTTTTCTTTTGGCTGAAGTTTTGGTTTTTCCTTTTGGGGTTGGTTTGCTAATTTTCTTAGCAGAAGATTTTGGGAACATGGCAGCCAGTGATTTCTCAGCTTTCCCCATTCTAAAGTTGTATAACAACGCCCACAACAAATGCTGACACAAAATCACACTTTGCAAATGATGAACAGAGGAAATGCGCAGAAAAATACCGAAATCTAGGGTTTTGGTTGAACGTGTTGCTTGCTCGCTGAAATCCATCAGACCAGCAGCTAAAATCCCTCTCTTAAAGCTCAAATGATCGAACAAATGAGAAGAAAAGTGTGGCTGAATTCTAAAATCATGCAAGGAAAGAAATAAAATGGGGTTTCTGTGGAACAGGACATTCTCGGAAAGCTTTCGAATATGAAACCCTTACTTCGAAAGGGTTTAAATATGCTCAAAGTTATTTTCACAAAGTCATTTTTAAGTTTTCGAGAAGTTCCAAAACAGTCCTTTTTACAATAGAGAATGGCATCAGTACCATTTGAAAAGCTAATAGCTTCAGAAACAACTTTTTGAAAAGCAAATGGCTTCAGAAGCAACAATTCTAAAAGCAAATGGCTTCAGAAACAACTATTCGAAAAGCAAATCATTGCTTTCGAGCAGTTCATTATAAATCCAGATTCTTTTCGAAAAGTAAATTTAACTTTGCGAATTAATTTTTCACATATTTAAACTTCTCGAAAAGAGAACAAACATGAATAAAAACAGAGAAAAAGAAAACTAAGCTAAAACTATGGAACAAAAACATATTGTACAGTTGTATACCATCAGATTTGGGGAGTTTCTTGATGATAGATGGGTAGCACAGGCTCCTGGGTATTTTCAATGCATGGTTTGAGCCTCTGACCATTTACTTTCAAGATTCTTCCATCACTTGGGTCTAAAATTTCAACAGCCCCAGAAGGAGCTGCATGAATGACAGTATATGGCCCTTCCCATCTGGATCTCAGCTTTCCAGGAAAAAACTTAAGTTTTGAGTTAAATAGCCATACCTTAGAGCCAGCTGTGAACTCTTTTCTCAATAAATTTTTATCATGGAAGGCTGTGACTTTCTCTTTGTAAGATCTTGAATTGGTGTATGCATCCATTCTCAGCTCCTCTAACTCAAAGAAGTTGCTTTCGTGATTACCAGCAGTAGTCAGATCCATGTTCAATGTTTTAATAGCCCAAAAGGCTTTATATTCTAACTCCATTGGTAAATGGCATGCTTTGCCATAGACCAACCTGAATGGGACATGCCAATTGGGGTTTTATAACCTGTCCTATAGGCCCACAATGCATCATTCAGCTGAAAGGACCAATCCTTTCTGTCCTTCTTCACAGTCTTTTCCAGTATATGTTTGATTTCTCTATTGGAAATCTCCACTTGTCCACTGGTTTGTGGGTGATATGGAGTAGCTACTCTATGAGTCACAGAGTATTTTTTTAATAAAGCTTCAAAATGTTTATTACAAAAATGGCTTCCCCCATCACTGATAATAGCTCTGGGAAAACCAAACCTGGAAAAAATGTGATCCTTTAAAAATTTCAGAACTACTCCGTGATCATTGGTTTTAGTGGCTGTGGCTTCAACCCATTGGGATACATAATCCACAGCTACTAAAATGAAATTACACCCATTGGAAGGAGGAAAGGGACCCATGAAGTCTATCCCCCAAATATCAAACAATTCAACTACCAAAATGGGTCAGAAGGCATTGAGTTTCTCTTGAAATCTGCCCAATTTCGCGATTACAGCAAGACTTACAGATCTTGCAGAGCATCTTTGAAAAGTGTAGGCCAATAAAATCCACACTGTAAAACCTTTGCAGCAGTTTTGTTTCAACTAAAATGACCTCCACAGGCCTGTTCATGACACATAGAAAGTATGCTATGAAATTCTTCTTCAGGGACACATCTTCTTATTATTTGGTCTGCACAACTCTTAAACAGATAAGGATCTTCCCAAATAAAATGTTTAACCTTTGAGAAGAAAAGATCTTTATCCATTTTATTCCAATCTTGAGGAATTCTTCCAGTAGCCAAAAAGTTGACTATGTTTGCAAACCAAGGGGTGTGAATACTAATAACAAAAAGTTGCTCATCAGGGAAAGATTCATTGATAGGCAGCCTATCAATCTCAGCAGTTAAAATTCTAGACAGGTGATCAGCCACCACATTCTCCACACCCTTTTTATCTTTGATCTGTAAATCAAATTCCTGTAATAGGAGGATCCACCTGATTAATCTTGGTTTGGTGTCCTTCTTAGACAGAAGGTATTTCAAGGCAGAGTGGTCAGTGAACACCACTATTTGTGAACCCAAGACATATGACCTGAATTTCTCTAAAGCAAAAATAATTGCCAGCAACTCTTTCTCAGTTGTTGTGTAATTGAGCTGTGCATCAATTATTGATCTACTGGCATAAGCTATGACATGAGGCAGCTTATCCTTTCTCTGTCCAAGGACAGCTCCCAAAGCATAATCTGATGCATCACACATCAGTTCAAAAGGTAGTGAATAATCTGGAGACTGCAATATTGGAGCTGAAATCAAACAGTTTTATAAGAATTCAAATGCCTTCATGCATTCATTATTGAAAACAAAAGGGACGTCTTGGCACAATAAATGACAAAGAGGCTTGGTAATTTTACTGAAGTCCTTAATGAACCTTCTGTAAAATCCAAAGATGTCCCGTAAAACTTCGATTTGTTTAACAGCTTTTGGGAGGTGGTAAATGTGCAATTAAATCAATTTTTGCTCGTCCACCTCAATGCCCTTGTGGGAAACAACATGGCCAAGGACAATGCCCTGGGTGACCATGAAATGGCTCTTCTCCCAAATTTCAAAACTAGATTGGTTTCTTCACATCTAGAATACCAATTTGAGATGATGTAAACACTGGAAAAACTGCTCCATAGATTGAAAAATCATCCATAAAAATATCCATAAATTGGTCAATCATATCAGAGAAAATGGAGTACATGCATCTTTGAAAGGTAGCAGGAGCATTACAAAGACCAAAAGGCGTTCTCCTATAGGCAAAAGTGCCAAAAGGGTAAGTGAATGTGGTCTTTTCCTGATCTTGTGGGTACGCAGGAATCTGGTTGTAACCAGAGTAACCATCAAGAAAGCAGTAAAAAGCTTTTCCTGCTAGCTTATCAAAAATCTGATCAATGAATGGGAGAGGGAAATGGTCTTTTCTAGTCATTGAATTTAATTTTCTGTAATCAATACAGACCCTCCACCCAGTTGTTTGTCTTGTTGACATAAGCTCACCAGAATCTGAGGTTACAACAGTGATCCCAGATTTCTTAAGTACCACCTGTGTAGGTGCCACCCAAGCTGAATCTGAAATGGGGTAAATGACCCCTGCATCCAACAACTTAACAACCTCTTTCATGACCACTTCTTGCATATGAGGGTTCAGCCTCCTTTGCATTTCCCTAGAAGGCTTTGCATCTTCTTCCAAATGGATTTTATGCATGCAAACAGCTGAACTGATTCCTCCCAAATCAGCAATAGTCCAGCCAATTGCCCTTCTATGTTGTTTCAAAATAATCAACAGCTCTTCCTCCTGCTCCTTTGTGAGGGAGGAAGAAACAATCGCATGCAATGATTTATGGTTTCCTAAAACACATATTTCAAATTTTCTGGCAACTGCTTCAGTTCTAAATCAGGCGGGCTTAGAAAAGAAGGTAGCAAAGGTACCTTAGCTGTCTGTGGAAGGGGAAGAATAGCAGGTTTCCAAGAAGAGAAACTTGCTGATTGATTATGAGTTCCTTGCACAGCATTTACTTCCTCAGACTTTGAGTTACAAAATGTTTCTTCCTCAGAATTTCCCCAAGCATCTTTAGAATCTGTGGTTAAATCTTCACACTGCAAAAACTGTTGTAAAGTCCCTTCCACCAGCTCATCCAATAGATCAACATGAAAACATTCCTCAGAGCTGAATTGAGGCTGTGTGACTGCATTATAAACATTTAATTTCACCTTCATATTTCCAAAAGAGACTTCCATAATACCAGACCTGCATTGAATGCAAGCATTTGCTGTAGCCAGGAATGGTCTTCCCAAAATGACAGGGATGGAAGTTTTGCTTTTTGTAGGTTCCATGTCCAAAACTAGAAAATCAGCAGGATAGAGAAATTTATCTACTCCCACCAATACATCTTCAATCATCCCAAGTGGCTTTCTTTCAGATCTGTCTGCTAGTTGTAACACCATATGAGTGGGTTTTAGTTCTCCCAAACCTAGTTTCTCATATACAGAATATGGAAGTAGATTGACACTAGCACCCAAATCTAATAAAGCCTTTTCAATGGTATGTTCTCCAATAATGCAAGGGATTGTGGGGATTCCAGAATCTTGAAGTTTAGGAGGTGTGGTAATAGACAACACCTGATTAATTCTTTCCACAACAAAGACCTTCTTGGATAATTGTATCCTAGACTGTCTTTTGTGAGTGCAAACATCTTTCAAAAATTTTGCATAAGCTAGAATTTGTTTGATTGCCTCAAGCAAAGGTAGATTTATCTTGACTTGCTTGACAGTCTCCATCATTTCATCTATTTTTGTCTTCCCTTTATCAAAAGGGGATACAGATTTCATGCCATGAGGAAATGGTAAATGAGGAACTAGTCCTTCATTTACATCTTTAGAAGCATTATTAGAATCTTTTTGATTTTTTATTTTTTCATTTTTTTGATTTTTCTGAGGTACATCAGCACCCCTACTGCTAACATTATGCTGCTCCTGCTGCATATGTTTATCATTTTCCTCATTTTTTTCTTCTTTAGTACCTACTTTTTTATTTATAATTCTTCCACTTCTCAAAGTTGTCACAATTTTTACTTCTCCATGTGAAATAGAAGCCTCTCCAACCATGAATTGTCCTTTGGGATTGTTCAAAGGTTGGCTGGGTAACTTTCCTTCCTCTCTTTTGGCCAAACTATTTGAAAGCTGACCCAATGTTTCTTCAATCTTCTTTATGCTCTGACTGTGAAAGTTCACAGTCTGAGTTAAAGATCCTAAATTTTGGAGTGAATTTAGGACTTGATCTTCAAAAGAAGGGAAGGGATTTGAACTGGAGCAGATTGCTATACAGGTTGTTGTGGAATGGGCTGCTGAAAATATTGCTTGGCATAAAAATTCTGCTGATAAGGCTGAGCAGTTTTGAAAGGCATTTGGTTCTTTGGTTGCTACTGCTGTTGTGGTTGATAATTCCCCTGGCTCCACCTCAAATTGGGGTGCCCTCTCCATGGATATTCATTTGACTGCATCTGTCCAAATGATTGGGCAGCATGAGCTTGTTCCACCACTAGATCTGGGAACTGTGGTGCAGCAGGCCATTGATCAAGTGAATGAGTAGGGGACTGGCATATCAGACATGCCTCCTCTACTCTTGCAACCATTGGATTTTTAAGTGAGTCCATCAATCTATCGAACTTTGTGGTTAAATTATCCATCTTTCTTTCCAACTCATTCACCTCATAAATCTTTCCTTTGGTGGTTTGCTGATTGTTCAACCTAGCAGGATTTTCAATATCTCTTGACAGAGATTCCTGTTGAGTTGAGTTTTCACCAATTATTTCAAATAAGTCCCAAACCTCCTCAACTATTTTTTGCAAGTAAGTGCCTCCACAGGAAGCATCTACGATATTCTTGCCTTTTTGATCAATTCCTTGATAGAAGCTTTGAGCCAGCTGCCATCGGGGAATTTGATGATGAGGACATTGCCTTAAAAGTTCCTTAAATCTTTCCCATGCTTCATGGAAAGTTTCAGTTGAGTTTTGTGAGAAGGAAATAATACTTTGTCTCAATTGGCTTGTTTTAGACATTGGGAAGTATTTGGCTAAGAATTGACACTGCAAATCATTCCAAGAAGTGATACTATTTGGTGCTAACATAGACAACCATGCTCTAGCTTTGTCCTTTAATGAAAAAGGAAAGAGCCTAAGCTTGGTTGCCTCTGGACCAAGTCCAGCTATGTTGAATGTGGCGCAAAGAGACAAGAATTCATCCACATGTTTGTATGGATCTTCCTTACTCAACCTATGGAAGGAAGGAAGCATTTGGATAGTCAATGATTTAATCTCATAATTTCCTTCAACAGTAGGAAATTGAATGCAAAAGGGAGAATTATAAGCACCAGGTGCAAAGTAATCCCTCAAAAGTCAAGGTTCTTCACCCATAGTAACTGTTTCAGCAGAATTCTGTGTTGTTTGTCTGGTTCGTAATAGCCTTTCAACTTCTAAATTAAGAGGGACAATCTCAAGGCTGAGAGTCCTACTACCAAACATACAACACAGAACAGAGAATCAGATTATGCACAGCAAACCTTCAGAATTCCTTTTGAAGTAGATTCCCTTCTTCAAAATGGATGTGAATAACTGCACAGATATAAACAATAGAATAGTTTAGCACTGATGTAAAAATAAAAATTAAAACTTAGGTCTACCTATTTTAAAATAAATTCTCCAACAGCGGCGCCAAAAACTTGTTGGTTATTCTAGTGTGCATGATTTATTTGGGTTTTGAAAACAGACTTACAAATGATGAATTGTACTAAATTTGTAAAAATAAAAAGAATAAGAAAATATCAGCATAGAGAGAAGTGAATTAGCCTGCAAGATCAGGGCCAATTGTAGCAAGTTTTAAATGTAAATGAGTAAAAGATCATCCACAGAGAATTTGTTTAAAATGTAAGATAAACCTCAAGATCTGAGCTACCAGATCTGACCTCTTATCCTATCTACAAAGCACAAGATGGGAGGTTGAATTTGTCACATTAACTAAATGATAAAAGTAAAAGTTAAACTAAATGATCCAGATCTGAGTTGGGAGAATTTTGCTGTAAACTTATAAAAAATGGAGAAATAATATCTAACTTTGATTTGGTCCTTGAAACACAATGAGAATGACTGCAGATCAAATGAGAAATGATCCAATCTTCATCTGGCTACAAGCACAGATGTAAGAGAAATAAATCTAACTCAAGGATTAGATTTAGGCTTATGGCTATGGTCTGTCCACTTCAATGGCCATAGACCATCCAATAGTCTTTAATCTAAACCCTTAATTTCGAACAAGAAATATCACTACAAATGCTGTGAGAGATTAGGTTACAAACACTAATTCCCACAGGGTTAATGAAGCAAGGGAAATTGCATGAAAAATAGTAAATCTAAAGGAGTCTAGTGCAATAAGGAGATAAGAGGGAACCCTTAACACGAATCCAATTAAGAATGTACGGTTTACAGCAACCTTTTCAAATTCACCATTACAATTACAGAGCACATCTTAAATAGCTCTCAGATTTGTAGTCTTGAATACAACTCTCTTTTGAATTACGGAGGTATCTTACAGCTCTCAATTGCAAGTAAAAGTTAGGCTATTACAGGGATTTCAGACAAACTAGCTGATTTGGAAATGGGGGAATAGGAATGAAACTCAAAATCTGGATACCCAAATTGGGCAAATGGTTCATCTATTTATAGTTTTCCCTAGGTCTAGCTCAGATGCGTATCGCCCAATCAGAAGTGCTCAGATCTGTATCAACCAATGGTAGTTGAGCACAAGGATCCAGATCTGTTCTGGCCAATTAGGATTGCTCGATTTGGTTCAGCCAATCAGGCGACATAAGCCTCAATTCTGTTATGAAATTTGAAAATCTGTTAGAGCTTCTAGAAGTTCCCGCCAAGTGATTTCATCTCTGGGTGCTCACATGGGGTGGAATATGCCTTCGCTTCATGCTTAGAATCTTCTGAAATGTCCCTAGGTTTTTAAATGCATTGGGACGCATGAAAAAGATTACTGAATTACCCTTGCAAAAGCTAGGAATCTCCAGAATACCATTTCGCATAGTTTAGGGGACTTTTCGCAAGGTACTGTGACTCCTGAAGCTCTTTTCGCAAAGTTCAGGTTCTGTTCGCAAGGAGTTCTCTTCTTTTCGAATAGGTCAATCATCCTTTGGAAGAGTTCAGGTGCTCTTCGAAAACTAAGCCTGGAGCTTTTAGTTCTTCTCGCAGAGTTCAGGTTCTTTTCGAACTGTTCAGATTCTTTTCGAAAAGCACTCTGTAGTGCATTTTTCTGTTCGAATTGCTCCACATTTCTTTTCTGGGTTGAGACCAGGTCTTTGCCTCTTCAGTTCAGGTATTTTAACAGCTAGTGAGGTTGTCCCTTCTCTTTCTTCCTTTGGATCGACATGGATTATCATCTTTTTGGCACTTTTAGGTTGCTTTCATGGTTAAGCCTGTCTTTCTTGTTAGCTGTAACACAAGCACTTAAAACACTTATTTAGTTCTCTCAAGGGTCTATCAAGGCCCAGGTTAAAAGGTGGAGAATGGTATTTTCTGGTTCTCAACAATGGGTCTGTTTTGGGTTTTTGTGGAAGTTGGGCTTCCGAGAATTGCTTGACTTTATATGATCGATTCTCTCCTCATCGAAGTCTAAAGGTTTGAGTCCGGTATAACTCGCTAGCGTGCTGCCCAAGGGTTTTAAATTTTGGAATGGGAACCTACCCGATATACCTCCAGCGCAAGCACCTTCTCAGATAGTAGGTGGGCTGGGACTTTTCTGGATCATCACCACTAGGGGCTGTTGCCATACTAAGACCCGGGTGGTTGTATGTGTGCCTAAAGCCAACCCTTTTAAAATCTACCCCATAAAAGCAAATTAATTAAGCTCCCTAACTTGGTTCAATTTTAATTTTCTTTCAAAACATTTTTTTTATGAAATTTTTCTTTAGTTCAAAGATCGGGGGTGAAAACCTCGTGCCGCCACTACCGGCCGACGTCCACTGTTGGGATATGAGTGCGCAAGTAGGTTCGTCAATCGGCTAAGGCACTTTAAATGACAGAAATTTAAAGGGAATTGAAAGACAATGCACAAGTAAGCCCACCAATCGGCTAAGGCACCTAAAATGATGGAAAAGAAAAAGAAAATTAAGGGACAATGCACATATAGGCCTGCCAATTAGCTAAGGCACGTAAATGATGAAAAAATAGGGGTAAGTAAAATAAAAAATAATACACAAAAAAGCAGTAAAAATGTTAGTAAAATAAAAAATAAATAGCCAAATTTCAAGGGGAAGCTCTACAAGCTATTCCCCAGCAGTGTCGCCATCTGTACAATCGTAGGATTTTTGATGATCCTGTGGCGGCAGTGCGCTCGCTTGCAAAAATATAGAGTCGCCACCCGAAGCTTTTGGTGTCCCGGGAAACCTAGTTCATATTTATGAGCACCGAAGAGCTAAAAATATGACTCTAAATCTGGTCCACACCAAAGGCTTTTGGGTATCGATTGGGAAGGTGTTAGGCACCCGATCAACCTGGTTAACGCGGTCTCTACTAATGGCTAACACAAAAATAAAGTTAAAAAAAAAAAATGGCTTCCTCTTGCCCAAATGGGCCTTAAATCCTATTTGTGCCCCTCCGTTCCTACCAAAAATTTGGCGGTGTAACAATACAAATGAGAGGATGGGAAGAGCTAAAGAAGAGATAGGAAAAGAAAGGGGAGAGCCGGAGCCCTCGGGCCCTTGTAGCACCGTAGGAGAGCCTTACGTTGGCTTGCTTTGATGAGCTTTTGAAGACTTGAATGGTGAAAAAAGGGGTTCTAACTCCTAAGGATGGAAGCTAAGAGGTAGATGTTAAGACCTGAAAAGTACCACTTTTCACTCCTTAACTTAACCTTTGATTAGACCCTTAGCCACCTAATAAGTTCTTGTTAAGTGTTTTGTGCAGGTAATAATCAGCAGTGAAATAAGGCCAAGAATCCTGTTAAGGAGCCTGCCTGGGCACCAGATATCCCTCAGAAGAATGAACTCTGAATCCAGACCTGAAATGAGCCTCGCGCAGCTAACCCAAGCTTTAGAGGATTCAAGAGAAATATGTCTGTGATCAACCGACCTTCCCAAGGCTTTACAAAGAACTCTCAGCAGATGAATGACCCAAGAGCAAACTCAACTCACATGCCTCAAAGCTCAAGAGTAGAACACATCGCACAGTGTCACACAGTTCAAAGCAGACCTCTCTCAATCTCGTGTAGTTCACTCAGAACGGCTGAGGAGAGAGAGCTTCAGAAGATTCCTTGCGCAGCTGTCGCGCAGTCACCGCGGGATGCAATTATCAGAAGAAGAACGCCTCGTGTAGTTCTCGCGCCATTCAAGAAAGAAAACATCCTAGCGAAGGCAAAGCCAATCTCGCAAAGATCAAGTGAGACATAGAACCTTGCGCAGTTTCAAACTCAGAAGAGCCTCGCGAGGCAACTCGCGAAGTCCAAGTAAAGAGAAGTGCTCGCGAAGTTCTCGCGCTGCTGCCCAGCGAAGACCGATTGACCGCGCGACTGCTTTAATTTCAACCCCGCGACACTTGAGACTGTGTTTTCTATTCAACCTCGCGAAGCCCAATCCAACGAGAGCTCAACTCTCTACCGCGTGACTGCCTGAAGAGCAAACCAAGGAAACCTCGCGATGGCTAAAGCTTCAGTGTCAAATCATCCTAGTGAAGAGCAAAGAGCTACCACGTGACAAGTCTGGGAAACTACAGCTACCTAGCGAGGCTCTGACCCTAAACCTCCATCTCTTCAGTAGAGGACCTTCTGGGTATTTCCAGCGATTAGGGCATGCACTCCCATGCTCAAATCTCTGTGCACGTGCCTCGAGGCATCCAAGGATCATTATCAGGCCATGTGGCATTGTTAAAATTAGGGTTTCCTAACCCTAATGCACTGCCACCCCACTACTATATAAACCCATACCTGAGCTTAGGTTTAGGCATCTGGGAACCCATCTCAGATCGTTTTTCTTTTCTCTTTCTTTTTAGCAGTAAGTAGTTTTCTTTTTCTTTCCTTCTCCCCATAGTCCAAAGACTTGTAGCTATGCCTTTGTATGTTTTTGAATTAGATCAATGGAAGTTTTGCAATAGGATCTACTTTGTGGGATTATTGTTTGTGTGTGAGATGCTGCTGCAAGGTCACTACCTTGTGATCCGCCATTCCTTTGGCTGTGTTTCAAAGCAATGGAGGACTGATTCTAAGGGCCACTCAGATCTAAGTGACCTGTGTGTCTAGGCTATCATGGCCCTACAGCCTTAGCCCCACCACAGGACCCACTAGATCTGAAATCCCCATGGGAGCTTGAGCTGGTAGCCTTGTGAGCATGGTGGTAGCAGCGATAATCTTGTTTTGTTTTGGACTCCGTGAGGAGGATAACCTCTGGGATAGTCTGTGACCATTTAAGTGGACAGATTATAGCCTTAGGGTGATTCTGATCCACCGATCCAAGATGGATCCTTCTTCTTTACACCTGAGCTTGTAGAAGCCTGGTGAGAGATTGTACAAAGGCAGACTCCCCCATATTTGTATAGATCTGCCATCAGATGTTGGATCTGATCAAGTTACAGAGATTGCAGGCTGGTGACTAGACCATTGTAGCCTCGCTCAAGCAATGGACAGCTAGATCGAAGGTTGTACTTAATCTCTTCTTTGGTTACGTGTATGCAGTGTCATGGTCCTCGACCTTAGCCCACATATAGAGCTTTAGAGGTTGAGGTTCCCTATGGATTCTTGAGCTGGTAGCCTAGATGAAATAGTGCCTGCAATGATTTACTTGTTATATTCTGACTCATCCCTAGATAGTGGCTCCCCTATGGGATAATTTGTGACCATTCAAGTGGATAGGTTATAGCCTTAAGGGTGGAATCATGGTAGAGTGATGGGTTGGATCCTTTCTCCTCAGAGGTGATAATGTAGCTTCTGGACAGGATTTCTATAACATCAGATCTAAATCTGAGTTACAAAACTTCTCTGACCTTGGCTCAATAACATACTTCTCACCCTGTTTATACTTATTTTCCACACTCCATCCATCCTCTCAACACTTTATGTAGTTTAGTTATTAGAATACTTAGAATAAGTGACCTTAAACTCCCCTCCTTCTAGGACTGCCAGATCTGTAGACAGATCCGGAGGGACTACTAGAGATGGCTCCCTTGGAGCTTTAGATCACCTTTTCCTGTGGGACAAACTCTTACTTATCAAAACTTGCTACAAAGGACCTTGTATCTTGCAGGTCTAAGATTTCTGAGTTGTGCTGGATTCACCCCCTGTTTTACTGTCTTTGATTTTTAAATAACTTTCACCACCAACCAATAATCAAAGCACACCAGAAGTAGTCAATAGTAGAGAGGGAAGGCTAAGGGATTACACACACCTAACCTAAAGTCTTTTAGAGAAATGCTAAGGTTTAAGGGAGCTTTTTGAAATCTAAAATTTGTATGGGAAGTGTGCACCAAAGGGAGAAAGATCTTCTCACTTTAAGCTCTTTCTCTCTCTCTCTTAGGCCAAAATTCTCAACCCTTAAACCAAGGGGAGGGGGGCTCTATTTATAGGAAAAGGTCAGATTAGGAGAGTGTTTAGATGCTAATCAAGGTTAGAAATTAGGTAATCTAATATCTAAGGTTTCCTAGGGTTTCAAGGGTTTAGAGAAGTGTGAAGATGGGCTTTAATGGTGGATGATGGGTTAATGGTTTAGATCACTTATGGGTTGCAAATAGGTGTTAAAAGGGTGCAAAAAAGTTATCAAAACACACCCCAAGGATTGAGGTGGTCAATAAGTCAAACCCTAACTTTGAAATTCAAGGTAAAAACTAAAGGTCACTGTTTATATGCCTGGCCCAACTATTAGTCGCGCCCAAATGTACAGTAAAATAGTTTTGTACAGTAGCCTGGAAGTTGGCTCCGCGAGGGGTGGGGGGACCCATTTATACCTGGCGTAATTATTATTTACACTAGGCCATTTCTAGGAAAAAAAGGCCTGGTGCAACTAATAGTTGCGCCAGACAAATTTTGCGGGAAAATGGCTTGGCCCAACTAATAGTTGCGCCAGGCAAAAATTTCTCCAAAATGACCTAATTTTAAAATAGTCATAACTTTTGATATATAACTCCGATTGAGATGATTTTTAGCTTGTTAGAAATTTGGAGAAGTCCTCTTTCCAATGGTATATAACTCATATCCTAAAAAGCTTTGTGTAAATTTTAGTACTCCTCTTTCCAACCACTACTCGGGAGGGTTTGACACTGGTCCAGGAAAGGGTTTTAATAGGTTTGGGAGGGTTAGGATTGATTCCTAAGGGTTCGGGAAGGTTCCTAAGGGTTTGGGAAGGTTATTAAGGGTTTCATACATGCCATCAAAAGCTCAAAAGTGCACCTCTCTCGAAATGTGTTCCGATCGGGCCTTGTGTCGAATTTGGGTGTCTACAATATCACACATCAGTGTTGACTGATGCGTCTCCCAAAGAGCAGCAATCCGGTCTAGGTCCCCAGAGGACCTCCTAGAAAAGATCAAGTCACATAGAGGGGGTTTTACCTCACAAGGCACCTACTGAGAGCAGCCAAACTGATGCAACACCCAGAATGAGAAGTAGAAGGTGCTGCTCGTCAATCCTAGAAGGGTGATGCCCTCATGATCTCTGGAACGAATTATCGGGAGGTCCGGTCCAACCAAGGAAGCTTCCATATCAGCTCAGCATCGGTCAACCAAAGCTTCAGAGCTGACAAATCTCCCTGCGGAAGTAAGTGACACCTGCTTGAAAAGCATCGAGCCGCCTCACCTCGAGCAACATAAAAGCGTGGCACCGGCCCCAAAATAGCAAGATGCTCACCCAACCAGACTTGAAGCAGCAAAGGACATCTCCTGAGGCTCGCCACCTTACCTAGAGCAAATGCATCAAGGCATCGGGACACTTCAGCAAGGACCAAATGCATCACTGATTGGCCCTCCACCAATTCGATCAAGATGTCGCAAAGAGCCAGGGAGAAGCTCTCTCCCTCGGTAAAGAAAAGGGCTTCTAAAATGAGACCGAGAGTGAAGGCTTTCGCATTGAAATAATTCTTCACCGACAATTTTTGAAGACTTTCGTCACCAAAAAGTTCTTTGAGGAATTTTAGCGAACACCTTGTGGGCCCCCAACAAGACTTTTCTCTTATTCATATTTCTTCAAACTAAGGGTAAGATGCACAGATTTAGAGTAGCCTAATCTCGGTGTAACTCTCGCGAGGCTTCTGTGAAGCTTCAGACCGGATAAATTGGATAGCTCCTCGAGGGTTGGAGTTAGCTCCGCTTCCGAAAATGGAACACATGGGTGGTTGCATCCCAAAATGTGGTGGCCGCATGAAGGTCTCACCTTGGAAGAACCTCTAGGAAGAAGGGGAGGCGCGATAGGCCGAGCCGCTCAAGTTCGGCAAATTTGCTCTCATTTAGGCTCCCAAGCCAACTTTTAAGAAAATTGAGCCCCAAGCCCAAAGAGAGGGGTAAAATGGCTCCAAGCCCTCCATGTAAGGGAGGATTGGAAAGTGGGTCCATAGATGCAGAAAGATCTTTCAAGAATACAAAATTCAATGTATGTTGATGGACTGTTGAGAACTAGAAAATACCATCTTCCACCCTTTAACCTAGGCCTTGAGAGACCCTTGAGAGAACTAAATAAGTGTTTTAGTGCTTGTGTTACAGCTAACAATAAAGACAGGCTTAACCATGAAAGCAGCCTAAAAGTGCCAAAAAGATAATAATCCATGTCGATCCAAAGGAAGAAAGAGAAGGGACAACCTCACTAGCTGTCAAAATGCCCGAACTAAAGAGGCAAAGACCTGGTCTCAACCCAGAAAAGAAATGTGGAGCAACTCGAACAGAAAAATGCACTACAGAGTGCTTTTCGAAAAGAATATGAACATTTCGAAAAGAACTTGAACTCTGCGAAAAGAACTAAAAGCTCCAGGCTTAGTTTTCGAAGAGCACCTGAACTCTTCGAAAGGATGATTGACCTATTCGAAAAGGAGAGAACTCCTTGCGAACAGAACCTGAACTTTGCGAAAAGAGCTTCAGGAGTCATAGTACCTTGCGAAAAGTCCCCTAAACTATGCGAAATGGTATTCTGGAGATTCCTAATTTTTGCAAGGGTAATTCAGTAATCTTTTTCACGCGTCCCAATGCATTCAAAAACCTAGGGATATTTTAGAAGATTCTAAGCATGAAGCGAAGGCATATTCCAACCCATGTGAGCACCCGAAGATGAAATCAGTTGGCGGGAACTTCTAGAAGCTCTAACAGATTTTCAAATTGCATAACAGAATTGATGCTTATGTCGCCTGATTGGCTGAACCAGATTGAGCAATTCTGATTGGCCAGAACAGATCTGGATCCTTGTGCTCGACTACCATTGGTTGATACAGATCTGAGCACTTCTGATTGGTCGATACGCATCTGAGCTAGACCTGGGGAAAACTATAAATAGATGAACCATTTGCCCAATTTGGGTATCCAGATTTTGAGTTTCATTCCTATTCCCCCATTTCGAAATCAGCTAGTTTGTCTGAAATCCCTGTAATAGCCTAACTTTTACTTGCAATTGAGAGCTGTGAGATACCTCTGTAATTCAAAAGAGAGTTATATTCAAGACTACAAATCTGAGAGCTGTTTAAGCTATGCTCTGTAATTGTAATGGTGAATTTGAAAAGGTTGCTGTAAACCGTACACTCTCAATTGGATTCGTGTTAAGGATTCCCTCTGATCTCCTTATTGCATTAGACTCCTTTAGATTTACTATTTTTCATGCAATTTCCCTTGATTCATTAACCCTGTGGGAATTAGTGTTTGTAACTTAATCTCTCACAGCATTTGTAGTGACATTTCTTGTTCTAAATTAAGGGTTTAGATTAAAGACTATTGGATGGTCTGTGGCCATTGAAGTGGACAGACCATAGCCATAAGCCTAAATCTAATCCTTGAGTTAGATTTATTTCTCTTACATCTATGCTTGTAGCCAGATGAAGATTGGATCATTTCTCATTTGATCTGCAGTCATTCTCATTATGTTTCAAGGACCAAATCAAAGTTAGATATTATTTCTCCATTTTTATAAGTTTACATCAAAATTCCCCCAACTCAGATCTGGATCATTTAGTTTAACTTTTACTTTTATCATTTAGTTAATGTGACAAATTCAACCTCCCATCTTATGTGCTTTGTAGATAGGATAAGAGGCCATATCTGGTAGCTCAGATCTGGAGGTTTATCTTGCATTTTAAACAAATTCTCTGTGGACGATATTTTACTCATTTACATTTAAAACTTGCTAGAATTGACCCTGATCTTGCAGGCTAATTCACTTCTCTCTGTGCTGATATTTCTTTACCCTTTTTTATATTCCAGATTCAGTATAACTTAACAATTGCAAATTTGTTTTCAAAACACAAATAAATCATGCACACTTAGAACAACAACAAGTTTTTGGCGCCGTTGCCGGGGAATTTGTTTTAAAATAGGTAGACCTAAGTTTTCATTTTTATTTTTACATTAGTGCTAAACTATTTTATTGTTTATATCTGTGCAGTTATTCACATCCATTTTGAAGAAGGGAATCTACTTTAAAAGGAATTCTGAAGGTTTGCTGTGCATAATCTGATACTCTGTTCTGTGTTATATGTTTGGTAGGAGGACTCTCAACCCTGAGATTGTCCCTCTGAATTTAGAAGTTGAAAGGCTATTACGAACCAGACAAACAACACAGATTCTGCTGAAACAGTTACTATGGGTGAAGAACCTCGACTTTTGAGGGATTACTTTGCACCTGGTGCTTATAATTCTCCCTTTTGCATTCAATTTCCTACTGTTGAAGGAAATTATGAGATCAAATCATCGACTATCCAAATGCTTCCTTCCTTCCATGGGTTGAGTAAGGAAGATCCATTCAAACATGTGGATGAATTCTTGTCTCTTTACACCACATTCAACATAGCTGAACTTGGTCCAGAGGCAACCAAGCTTAGGCTCTTTCCTTTTTCATTAAAGGACAAAGCTAGAGCATTTTGTCTATGTTAGCACCAAATAGTATCACTTCTTGGAATGATTTGCAGTGTCAATTTTTAGCCAAATACTTCCCAATGTCTAAA
Organism: Chloranthus sessilifolius; assembly: GCA_021018995.1. NCBI lineage: Eukaryota > Viridiplantae > Streptophyta > Magnoliopsida > Chloranthales > Chloranthaceae > Chloranthus > Chloranthus sessilifolius. The sequence goes on from CM037595.1 coordinate 65,621,644, forward strand.
ACAAGCCAATTGAGACAAAGTATTATTTCTTTCTCACAAAACTCAACTGAAACTTTCCATGAAGCATGGGAAAGATTTAAGGAACTTTTAAGGCAATGTCCTCATCATCAAATTCCCCGATGGCAGCTTGTTCAAAGCTTCTATCAAGGAATTAATCAAAAAGGCAAGAATATGGGAGATGCTTCCTGTGGAGGCACTTGCAAAAAATAGTTGAAGAGGTATGGGACTTATTTGAAGTAATTGGTGAAAACTCAACTCAACAGGAATCTTTGTCAAGAGATATTGAAAATCCTGCTAGGTTGAACAATCAGCAAACCACCAAAGGAAAGATTTATGAGGTGAATGAGTTGGAAAGAAAGATGGATAATTTAACCACAAAGTTTGATAGATTGATGGACTCACTTAAAAATCCAATGGTTGCAAGAGTAGAGGAGGCATGTCTGATATGCCAGTCCCCTACTCATTCACTTGACCAATGTCCCGCTGCACCACAGTTCCCAGATCTAGTGGTGGAACAAGCTCATGCTGCCCAATCATTTGGACAGATGCAGTCAAATGAATATCCATGGAGAGGGCACCCCAATTTGAGGTGGAGCCAGGGGAATTATCAATCACAACAGCAGCAGCAACCAAAGAACCAAATGCCTTTCAAAACTGCTCAGCCTTATCAGCAGAATTTTTATGCCAAGCAAAATTTTCAGCAGCCCATTCCACAACAACAACAATCCCTTCTAGGTCCCCTTCTTTTGAAGATCAAGTCCTAAATTCACTCCAGAATTTAGGATCTTTAACTCAGACTGTGAACTTTCACAGTCAGAGCATAAAGAAGATTGAAGAAACATTGGGTCAACTTTCAAATACTTTGGCCAAAAGAGAGGAAGGAAAGTTACCCAGCCAACCTTTGAACAATCCCAAAGGACAGTTCATGGTTGCAGAGGCTTCTATTTCACATGAAGAAGTAAAAACTGTGACAACTTTGAGAAGTGGAAGAATTATAAATAACAAAGTGGGTACTGAAGAAGAAAAAAGTGAGGAAAATGATAAAGATATGCAGCAGGAGCAGCATAATGTTAGCAGTGGGGGTGCTGATGTACCTCAGAAAAATCAAAAAAATGAAAAACAAAAAAATCAAAAAGATTCTGATAATGCTTCTAAAGCTGTAAATGAAGGACTAGTTCCTCATTTACCATTTCCTCATGCCATGAAATCTGTATCCCCTTTTGATAAAGGGAACACAAAAATAGATGAAATGATGGAGACTTTCAAGCAAGTCAAGATAAATCTACCTTTGCTTGAGGCAATCAAACAAATTCCAGCATATGCAAAATTTTTGAAAGATGCTTGCACTCACAAAAGACAGTCTAGGATACAGTTATTCAAGAAGGTCTTTACTGTGGAAAGAGTTAATTAGGTGTTGTCTATTACCACACCTCCTAAACTTCAAGATCCTGGAATCCCCACAATCCCTTGCATTATTGGGGAACATACCATTGAAAAGGCTTTATTAGATTTGGGTGCTAGTGTCAATCTACTTCCATATTCTGTATATGAGAAACTAGGTTTGGGAGAATTACAACCCACTCATGTGGTGTTACAACTAGTAGACAGATCTGAAAGAAAGCCAGTTGGGATGATTGAAGATGTATTGGTGGGAGTAGATAAAATTTTCTATCCTGCTGATTTTCTAGTTTTGGACATGGAACCTAGAAAAAAGCAAAACTTCCATCCCTGTCATTTTGGGAAGACCATTCCTGGCTACAACAAATGCTTGCATTCAATGCAGGTATGGTATTATGGAAGTCTCTTTTGGAAATATGAAGGTGAAATTAAATGTTTATAATGCAGTCACACAACCTCAATTCATCTCTGAGGAATGTTTTCATGTTGATCTATTGGATGAACTGGTGGAAGGGACTTTACAACAGTTTTTGTAGTGTGAAGATTTAACCACAGATTCTAAAGATGCTTGGGGAAATTCCGAGGAAGAAATATTTTGTACCTCAAAGTTTGAGGAAGTGAATGCTATGCAAGGAACTCATAATCAATCAGCAAGTTTCTCTTCTTGGAAACCTGTTATTCTTCCCCTTCCACAAATAGTTAAGGTATCTTTGCTACCTTCTTTTCTAAGCCCACCTGATTTAGAACTGAAGAAGTTGCCAGAAAATTTGAAATATGGGTTTTTAGGAGACCATAAATCATTGCCTGCGATTATTTCTTCCTCCCTCACAAAGGAGCAGGAGGAAGAGCTGTTGATTATTTTGAAACAACATAGAAGGGCAATTGGCTGGACTATTGCTGATTTGGGAGGAATCAGTCCAGCTGTTTGCATGCATAAAATCCATTTGGAAGAAGATGCAAAGCCTTCTAGGGAAATGCAAAGGAGGCTGAACCCTCATATGCAAGAAGTGGTCATGAAAGAGGTTGTTATGTTTTTGGATGCAGGGGTCATTTACCCCATTTCAGATTCAGCTTGGGTGGCACCTACACAGGTGGTACCTAAGAAATCTGGGATCACTGTTGTAACCTCTGATTTTGGTTAGCTTATGTCAATCGGACAAACAACTGGGTGGAGGGTCTGTATTGATTACAGAAAATTAAATTCAATGACCAGAAAAGACCATTTCCCTCTCCCATTCATTGATCAGATTTTAGATAAGCTAGCAGGAAAAGCTTATGACTATTTTTTTGATGGTTACAACCAGATTCCTGTGTACCCACAAGATCAGGAAAAGACCACATTCACTTGCCCTTTTGGCACTTTTGCCTATAGGAGAATGACTTTTGGTCTTTGTAATGCTCCTACTACCTTTCAAAGATGCATGTACTCTATTTTCTCTGATATGATTGACCAATTTATGGAGATTTTTATGGATGATTTTTCAATCTATGGAGACAGTTTTGCCCAGTGTTTACATCATCTCAAATTGGTGTTACAGAGATGTGAAGAAACCAATCTAGTTTTGAGTTGGGAGAAGAGCCATTTCATGGTCACCCAAGGCATTGTCCTTGGCCATGTTGTCTCCCACAAGGGCATTGAGGTGGACAGAGCAAAAATTGATTTAATTGTGCATTTACCACCTCCCAACTATTAAACAGATCAGAAGTTTTCTGGGACATGCTGAATTTTACAGAAGGTTCATTAAGGACTTCAGTAAAATAACCAAGCCTCTTTGTCATTTATTGTGCCAAGATGTCCCTTTTGTTTTCAACAATGAATGCATGAAGGCATTTGAATTCTTAAAAAACTGTTTGATTTCAACGCCAATATTACAGTCTACAGATTATTCACTACCTTTTGAACTGATGTGTGATGCATCAGATTATGCTTTGGGAGCTGTCCTTGGACAGAGAAAGGATAAGCTGCCTCATGTCATAGCTTATGCCAGTAGATCAATGATTGATGCACAACTCAATTTCACAACAACTGAGAAAGAGCTGCTGGCAATTGTTTTGCTTTAGAGAAATTCAGGTCATATGTCTTGGGTTCACAAATAGTGCTGTTCACTGACCACTCTGCCTTGAAATACCTTCTGTCTAAGAAGGACACCAAACCAAGATTAATCAGGTGGATCCTCCTATTACAGGAATTTGATTTACAGATCAAAGATAAAAAGGGTGTGGAGAATGTGGTGGCTGATCACCTGTCTAGAATTTTAACTGCTGAGATTGATAGGCTGCCTATCAATGAATCTTTCCCTGATGAGCAACTCTTTTCTATTAGTATACACACCCCTTGGTTTGCAAACATAGTCAACTTTTTGGCTACTGGAAGAATTCCTCAACATTAGAATGAAATGGATAAAGATCTTTTCTTCTCAAAGATTAAACATTTCATTTGGGAAGATCCTTATCTGTTTAAGAGTTGTGCAGACCAAATAATAAGAAGATGTGTCCCTGAAGAAGAATTTCATAGCATACTTTCTATGAGTCATGAACAGGCCTGTGGAGGTCATTTTAGTGGAAACAAAACTGCTGCAAAGGTTTTGCAGTGTGGATTTTATTGGCCTACACTTTTCAAAGATGCTCTGCAGCACTTTAAGTCTTGCTAGAACTGCCAGAAATTGGGCAGCATTTCCAAGAGAAACTCAATGCCTTTACAGCCCATTTTGGTAGTTGAATTGTTTGATATTTGGGGGATAGACTTCATGGGTCCCTTTCCTCCTTCCAATGGGTGTAATTTCATTTTAGTAGCTGTGGATTATGTATCCAAATGGGTTGAAGCCACAGCCACTAAAACCAATGATCACAGAGTGGTTCTGAAATTTTTGAAGGATCACATTTTTTCTAGGTTTGGTTTTCCCAGAGCTATTATCAGTGATGGGGGAAGCCATTTTTGTAATAAATATTTTGAAACTTTATTGAAAAAATACTCTGTGACTCATAGAGTAGCTACTCCATATCATCCACAAACCAGTGGACAAGTGAAGATTTCCAATAGAGAAATCAAACATATACTGGAAAAGACTGTGAAGAAGGACAGAAAGGATTGGTCCTTTAAGCTGAATGATGCATTGTGGGCCTATAGGACAGCCTATAAAACCCCAATTGGCATGTCCCCATTCAGATTGGTCTATGGCAAAGCATGCCATTTACCAGTGGAGTGAGAATAAAAAGCCTTTTGGGCTATTAAAACATTGAACATGGATCAGACTACTACTGGTAATCACAGGAAACTGCAACTTGCTGAGTTGGAGGAGCTGAGAATGGATGCATACACCAATTCAAGATCTTACAAAGAGAAAGTCAAAACCTTCCATGATAAAAATTTGTTGAGAAAAGAGTTCACAGCTGGCTCTAAGGTATGGCTATTTAACTCAAAACTTAAGTTTTTTCCTGGAAAGCTGAGATCCAGATGGGAAGGGCCATATACTGTCAATCATGCAGCTCCTTCCGGGGTTGTTGACATTTTAGACCCAAGTAATGGAAGAATCTTGAAAGTAAATGGTCAGAGGCTCAAACCATGCATTGAAAATACCCAGGAGCCTGTGCTGCCCATCTATCATTAAGAACCTCCCCAAATCTGATGCTATACAACTGTACAATATGTTTTTGTTCCATAGTTTTAGCTTAGTTTTCTTTCTCTGTTTTTATTCATGTTTGTTCTCTTTTCGAGAAGTTTAAATATGTGAAAAATTAATTCGCAAAGTAAAAATTGTCTTTTCGCAAAGTTAAATTTACTTTTCGAAGAGAATCTAGATTTGTAACGAACTGCTCAAAAGCAATGATTTGCTTTTTGAATAGTTGTTTCTGAAGCCATTTGCTTTTCGAATTGTTGCTTCTGAAGCCATTTGCTTTTCGAAAAGTTGTTTCTGAAGCCATTAACTTTTCGAATGGTACTGATGCCATTCTCTGTTGTAAAAAGGACTGTTTTGGAACTTTTCGAAAACTTAAAAATGACTTTGCGAAATTAACTTTGAGCATATTTAAACCCTTTCGAAGTAAGGGTTTCATATTCGAAAGCTTTCTGAGAACGTCCTGTTCCACAGAAACCTCATTTCTTGCTTTCCTTGCATGATTTTAGAATTCAGCCACACTTTTCTTCATATTTGTTCGATCATTTGAGCTTTAAGAGAGATATTTTAGCTTCTGGTCTGGTGGATTTCAGCAAGCAAGCAACACATTCAACCAAAACCCTAGATTTCGGTATTCTTCTGCGCATTTCCTCTGTTTATCATTTGCAAAGTTTGATTTTGTGTCAGCATTTGTTGTGGGCGTTTTTATACACAACTTTAGAATGGGGAAAGCTGAAAAATCACTGGCTGCCATGTTCCCAAAATCTTTTGCTAAGAAAATTAGCAAACTAACCCCAAAAGGAAAAACCAAAACTTCAGCCAAAAGAAAACTATCAATGGATAGAGCTGATAGGATTGAGAAAGGGAAGAAAGTTAGACATGAGGAACCCATCCCTGCAGCTGCTAGTCCTGAGCCTGAGCTTCCTCCTCTGCCTATGCATTTGGAACTGCCAAATCCATTCATTGAAGCTCAGAAGCTAATTCCTGAGCTTATTGTGGACGAAACTTTTTTCGTCAACAAACCGGACTGTCAGCTATCTTTAAGATACATGAGGGATGCCTCACTAAGCAATATCCTTACCCCTCTGCTAGAGAAAATTTATCCGCGAATGGTGAAATTATGGTACCAAACACGGTAAAGAGATGTAAAAGGATCGATGTCCCTACTCTTATTATCTTTATTGATGATTGTGATCTAACTGTCACATATGAAGACATTGGGAATGCTTTGGGGATACCTTTTCAATATGATCCTTTTGGACCATTGGCTTTACCAGAAGCAGCCTCCTTCAGAGAAATGGCTACACATTTAACACAAGGGATCGTTGGAACTGGACAGTCCATAATGAGGAGAGACCTAGCACCTCAATTTTTATTAATGGATTCAATTTTAAGGGGAAGTTTTTATGTCACCGGGCACAGCCAAGAAAGGAGGACACCAATTTTAGAGGCTCTCTTTCATTTTTCTAAGGGGCAATTTTTCAATGCCCCTATGTTAATTTTTGAAGCCATGGCTGATATTAGTGCCAAGTTGAAAAAGGAGCAGAAATTAACTGGAATCCCATTTGGTAGACTAATCACAACCCTACTATGAGCTAAGTTTGACATCGATGACCAGGAGCCATTTGAAGTCATAGCTCCTCATACTTTTGGGAAAAAGGCTTGGACCACAAGCCAAGCAATGCTGAAAAGACTGAGAGAGGAAGGTGAACCTGCACCTGCAATTGCTATTGAGCCTGCATCTGCAGCCGTTAGTGGACCTGCCATACATGAACCTGCTTTGCCAGACCCTGAGGTGACCAGCTCTTTAGCTGCACCCATTCTTGAAGAAGCTGTCCTTCCTGTGGTGACCAGCTCTTCAGCTGCACCCATTCATGAAGAAGTTGGCATTTTACCCTCCTCACCTAGTCCAGCTCCTGCCACTTCACCTATTCCAGCAGCCCCATCTCCCATACCCACCATTATCCCAATTGCAGATTCCCCCTCTACACCAACCACTCCAACCATACTCACACCACCAATTTCTCCCACCAATGCCCAAGACTTGGCCACAAATTTTATTGAACAATCTCCTTGCACTCCTCTTCTCCAAAGCCTCTCAAGTTCTCCTGCTCCTTCAACCCACACACCTGATGTATCCCATACCCCTGAAGCTGAGCCTTTCACTACAGAGGCTTATTCATCTTTGATGGGGTCTATTTTTGAAAACGTTGGGCTTGAACCTGTCCCTATACCTGACCCTCCTCATTTCACTCACTTGGCTACTTCTCCCTTTACAGCCATTTCACCCATTGCACCTCCACCATCCACTTCAGTTTTACCAGCCCCTGCTATGCATACCTCCCCCACACCTGAATCTATTAGCCAAATACTTACCTTTCTCCAATCCATCCAAGCACAACTACAGATCAACATAGATAATCAGTCTGTGACCAATGACCTTCTCCAAACCTTAGCCTCCACATCCCACACAACTACCTTAACCACTGTACCTACTGTTGATGACCATGCTACCCAAACTGAACCTGAGGTAATATTGGTTGATCTGCCCACCCCCACCACTACTGCCCATGCTACCCAAACTGAACTTGAAGTACCTGCCTCTCCTCACTTTCTCTAATCAAGCCAATCAGACCGACCCTGAATTCATCCTTCTGGACCCTTCTTCTCCCACTCCCACAGTTGGGATACATTTGGTCCCCTACCATTCCATTCCCATTCCCAGATTTGCCGCTCTCAAAAGGGCCATGGAAGAAAATCCATATATCTATAGAGATGTCCTCAAGGGGTTAGCTGATTTGCAAGCTTACATTAGAACCCCTTATGAAAACCAGATTCAGAAATTGGAGTTATTCATGAAATTTGAGAGAGAGAAAATGAAGGACCTGCTGGGTCAAACTTTTCAGATGGTTAGGAGTGAGCAGCACAAGGTGACCATGTTGCAAGCATGCTTGACCAGGAAAAACTGAGGACTACTAGACTTGGAAAGTACATTGGCCTCACCAAAAAGATCAAATCAGAGGAATACATTGAGCTGCAAAACACAATCCAAGAGAAGGCTAAATCGTTCAGACTCCAATACTGATTCTAGTTCTGACTCTGACAGTGACTCCAGTTCTGATCCCATTGAACCAACTTATGATACAGATTTTGACCCCAGTTATTAGATCACATTGTACTTATCTGTGTTATGAGTTTGTAATATAAAATTCTGGTTTTTCTTGTGTAATTACTATGCATTTCTGTTCTTTCTTCTTGTCATTATGATTTTTTTTCTTGATTGCTTCTTTTCTTTGCTTTGGACCAGTGCGGACCCTGCTCCCCTTAGGTTTGGGGGTGTGGCAGAAATGTCAATAATTGAGTTAACATCAATGCAGCTTATGATCAGTAGAATTTTTGAAAATGAAGTAATTTCACACCTGTTGTTTTGAAAAATGAGGAAGTTAAAAAGTTTTTGAAATTAATTTCTAGTGTAATTCTAATACTTTCATGAAGTGAATGTCAGAAAATTTTCAAAATAAAATTGATGTTTTAGTAAACCTAAAATGAGAGAAAACAGTGATGATATACCTCAGGAATTTGATAGAAAACCACACCCAGTGAGATTTGGGCCTGAAATGTATTCTTTGGAAGTATGAATTGGCAATTTTTTCTGCTCTAGGGACTGATTGAACATGCTTACTTTCATTAGAAGTTACACATATCCAAATTAAAATAATTTGACAGCAATCATGATATTAAAGACATGATGTAAGGCCTCCTTTTGGAACAGTTTGAACTTCAAAAATCCCCACCTTTTAAAACTGCCTTTGATACACACCATTTTGAGCTTTATACATCCAAGATTTCTTTCAAACCTCATCAACCTCATTTAGCCTAACCCTCACTTTGAGAATTCAGAAAGTAAAGGAAAGGAAGCTGAAGAAAGGAGAGTTGGCTATCAGTTTGGTAAAAAGAAAAGTAATTGAAGGCAATGATGTATCAGCAGAAGAAATGTGGCATTCCAGTCAATGTTGCTTTGAAAAAAAAAAAAGAGAAGTCATTTCATTGGAAGTTTGAAAAAGAAAGAGAAAAAAATGGCCACTTTGGCTCCGAAAATTCAAAGAAGAAGATGAAATTGTGCTAAAATAAAGAAGGTGTCCATACCACCTCCTTACCTTGACTGACTTCCCAATTTAAAACTCCATTCCACCCCTTTATTCTTGATAAATTTCACCCATAAGCCACATTACAACCCAAGTTAAAGTCCTTACTGATCAAAGATGGATTGAGCTGTCACATGGAGATAAGGATTTATGTAATCTATGGTGAAAAGAGCAGTGAATTCATAACTAAAAAGCAATGCCTATGCTCTTGCTTATAGTCCTATTTGAGAGCTGTAACTGCTCTTGAGCTGTGTGAAATAGTACAACCTTCTTACTTACATGGTGAGTGAAAATCCTGGAGAGAGTTGGGTTTGAAATCAACTTATTGGGGTAACATCAAAAAACTGAATTTTCAAATAGAAGGCATGCTTTTCATTAACTTGTCTTGTAAAAACTTTTTGACACAAACTAAGTGAATGGTGAAAGGAATTACAGCAGAATTTTAGTTTTAAAACTGATATTTTCGTGATATTCCTCTCACTTTGGATCGAGTGTGAATAATCGATTGGATGAAAGTCTTTTTATCGATCGCATTGATCTTAACTGATTTATTGGAGAAGTTTGTGGGTACCTTCACTGAAAACCCTCAGGAGACTTCACTCCTCCACTAGGGATCACCTAGGGGTTTAAAAGGCTTGTTGCATATGCTAAATGCAACTGTGCTCCCTACAAAAGTGGCTTTTTACTTTGTTTTTAATTTTGAATTTCCTAAGGGACTAGCAAAGCTTAGGTTTGGGGGTGTGTTGAGAACTAGAAAATACCATCTTCCACCCTTTAACCTAGGCCTTGATAGACCCTTGAGAGAACTAAATAAGTGTTTTAAGTGCTTGTGTTACAGCTAACAATAAAGACAGGCTTAACCATGAAAGCAGCCTAAAAGTGCCAAAAAGATAATAATCCATGTCAATCCAAAGGAAGAAAGAGAAGGGACAACCTCACTAGCTGTCAAAATGCCTGAACTAAAGAGGCAAAGACCTGGTCTCAACCCAGAAAAGAAATGTGGAGCAATTCGAACAGAAAAATACACTACAGAGTGCTTTTCGAAAAGAATCTGAACATTTCAAAAAGAACCTGAACTCTGCGAAAAGAACTAAAAGCTCCAAGCTTAGTTTTCGAAGAGCACCTGAACTCTTCGAAAGGATGATTGACCTATTCGAAAAGAAGAGAACTCCTTGCCAATAGAAACTGAACTTTGCGAAAAGAGCTTCAGGAGTCACAGTACCTTGCGAAAAGTCTCCTAAACTATGCGAAATGGTATTCTGGAGATTCCTACCTTTTGCAAGGGTAATTCAGTAATCTTTTTCATGCATCCCAATGCATTTAAAAACCTAGGGACATTCCAGAAGATTCTAAGCATGAAGCGAAGGCATATTCCACCCCATGTGAGCACCCGAAGATGAAATCACTTGGCGGGAACTTCTAGAAGCTCTAACAGATTTTCAAATTGCATAACAGAATTGATGCTTATGTCACCTGATTGATTGAACCAGATCGAGCAATTCTGATTGGCCAGAACAGATCTGGATCCTTGTGCTCGACTACCATTGGTTGATATAGATCTGAGCATTCTGATTGGTCGATACGCATCTGAGCTAGACCTGGGGAAAACTATAAATAGATGAACCATTTGCCCAATTTGGGTATCCATATTTTGAGTTTCATTCCTATTCCCCCATTTCCAAATTAGCTAGTTTGTCTGAAATCCCTGTAATAGCCTAACTTTTACTTGCAATTGAGAGCTGTGAGATACCTCTGTAATTCAAAAGAGAGTTGTATTCAAGACTACAAATCTGAGAGTTGTTTAAGCTGTGCTCTATAATTGTAATGGTGAATTTGAAAAGGTTGCTGTAAACCGTGCATTCTCAATTGGATTCGTGTTAAGGGTTCCCTCTGATCTCCTTATTGCATTAGACTCCTTTAGATTTACTATTTTTCATGCAATTTCCCTTGATTCATTAACCCTATGGGAATTAGTGTTTGTAACCTAATCTCTCACATCATTTGTAGTGATATTTCTTGTTCTAAATTAAGGGTTTAGATTAAAGACTATTGGATGGTCTGTGGCCATTGAAGTGGACAGACCATAGCCATAAGCCTAAATCTAATCCTTGAGTTAGATTTATTTCTCTTACATCTGTGCTTGTAGCCAGATGAAGATTGGATCATTTCTCATTTGATCTGCAGTCATTCTCATTATGTTTCAAGGACCAAATCAAAGTTAGATATTATTTCTCCATTTTTATAAGTTTACATCAAAATTCCCCCAACTCAGATCTGGATCATTTAGTTTAACTTTTACTTTTATCATTTAGTTAATGTGACAAATTCAACCTCCCATCTTATGTGCTTTATAGATAGGATAAGAGGTCAGATCTGGTAGCTCAGATCTGGAGGTTTATCTTGCATTTTAAACAAATTCTTTGTGGACGATCTTTTACTCATTTACATTTAAAACTTGCTACAATTGGCCCTGATCTTGCAGGCTAATTCACTTCTCTCTGTGCTGATATTTCTTTACCCTTTTTTATATTCCAGATTCAGTATAACTTAGCAATTTCAAATTTGTTTTCAAAACACAAATAAATCATGCACACTTAGAACAACAACATGGACCCGCCCCTAGGAAAGCAAGAACAAGAAAAATCAATCAAATGAGCCAAGTCAAACAGAAAACAAAAAGTTTTTGGGCTGGCTCGGGTTTATAAGGACCCACAGCTCCTCAGGCCAAAAATGGCGCAACTATTAGTTGTGCCAGTGCATTTGTCCTAGTTTTTTTACCTGGTGCAACTATTAGTTTTGCCAGTACATCTGCCTCATATTTTTAGCCTGACACAACTAATAGTTGCACCAACATAAAACGCTCCCCCCCAGGCCATTTTTTTTCTCTTTGAGTATTTTGGGGATGTGTGTGGGCCTTTGGTGGCCCCCTTAACTGTTGACCTGAGTCACCTACTTCGTACTATGAAGGCATTCAAAACTTGAAAATTTAAAGGCATTTAACATTGAAGTCATTTGACCTTTTGTACAGAAGAAACCCGCACCAAGGCATGCAATCCCAAGGGACGCTTTTGGAGGCAATTGTCAAAACCATCCTACAAGCAGTCGAATATATGAAAGAGAGGGATAACATGCAATCAATAGAATAACTCTAAATATCTTCAAAGCAGTAGAATCATCTAAAGAAAATGCCACAATTATCAATCACAAGCTATTTAAACATCCCAAAACATCATCCCCAAGGTACTAAAATGTTTGAATTATTCAATGTAGGAACTAGGGCCTAATCTTGACTGGTGCCCTTTGACTTCTTCCGCCGACGTGAAGTGCCCTTGTAAGTCCGCATGTCTTCCACCCGAGACCATGCTTGGGAGATCCTACTCAACAATGATCGTGACTCCTTGGAGCATGCATGTTGCAAGTCATAGCCAAAATCGATGATCAGGACCAGTTAGGGGTTACAAAAATAGCAGAAAGCAGAGCAACATAATACTCACTTTCTCCACATCCCGAAGCTTCGCTAGGTTACGATGATACGCCGCATACTCCATAGCTGAATCGAAGCTCTACATTCAGAGAGATACAACATCTGTTATCGGGGCAATCATGAAACGTATGTAAAAGGAGGCCGAAATCAAAGAAATATGGGTCATCAGAAAGCTTACCCCTGGGATCACCTCAGGAGGGGAGACCCGAGCCGCTTCAGCAAAAATACGTGCTTGCCTGTCCACATCGGCACACAGGCCAGAGAGAAAGCTATCATCAAGGCATTGGAAGGACCCATAAACCACAGTCGGATCGTAGCCAGGAGCACCCGCATAGGAGGTACTCGACGGACCAGCCCCATAAGAGCCTTCGCTAGAAGGACCTGCCCCTGAAGCATCAGTTGCACCCGTCACCACCCCACTTTCATTATCCAAGACATCCCCTGGAGCAAATTGTAAATAAAATAAAAATTTGTTTAGAAAGAACAAAGGCCAAGCTAAAAAGAGACTAATCTGAAGAGGACAAGGTAGTTACCTGCCCATGCAGGCCGCCAAATGCAAGTAAATTGGTGCTAGGTACGAAGCGCGGCAAGATGAGCTGATATGGCAGGCACTCATACCAAGTGTGATAGTCTCCGGGCACAAGAAGAGCATGGGTAGGGAGCCCATTATTGAGAAGGGCCTCTGTGAGCTCCTCAACGCTGCCAACAGGATCTCAAACATTTGCAAGAGGGTCCATGGGTATTGCATGGTAGCCCTGGTACTGGTGCACAAGTCGCTCCCCCAAATAGTAAACCCTGGCCCATGCCCCATAAAAGAAAACAACATGACAGTTGTTGAATAGAGGTGATGGGCCTACAACGGTCCGACCCAGAACGGAGACGTAAGGTGCAGATCATGGAGGATCTATCCAAGGTAAAAGGTTGCTAGTCAATCAAACGGGTAGCACATCAATCAAGGAGGATTTCTGAGCCGAAATAGACAGGGCTGAAAAAGGGCTTTACCTGCTCAGGAACCATCAGGTTAAGTTGGGAGCTCAAGCCCATCTTCAGGTTCTTCATGCCCACGTCACGGCGCCGAGCTTGATTCCAGTTGCTAAGAAGAGGATAGGTGAGCGCATATGAATGGAGAAGCGGGTGCCCAAGGTGAAAATGATGGTACCCCCATACCTGAGAGGAGCATTATACAAAAAAGGCAGGTCAGTGGCATAAGAGACCATCCAAGTAAAACTGACATGAACAAAAAAAAGGGTTAAGGATCACCTCCAAGGCCGCTCAGAAGCTGACAACAGATTTAGAATCTCTGGTGGTGACTCGAGCTACATTATACATCAACCACGTGTAGCCAGCCCCACCCCAATCATACCAATGAATGTCGCTCCAGTTGTCCATAACCCTCAGCAACGTTAGGCTGACTCAACCACCGCTCACATTGGTAAAAAGGGTCTTACCCAGCAGGAGCAGGAGAGTGATACGAGCCAGGATGATCGCCCTCTCAGGCGTAATATAAAGCACCCTATCTGGCTGCCCTAGATCCACCAACTCACCATCCGCGAAGAGGCTAGACAACCAAGACATCTTAACCTTAGTACCGTGTATCTAACCTCAAGGGGGATAGGCCCCTATCAGTCGAATAATGTCCTCTCTGCTCGGTGCCGCGAGACCGGCTGTCGGTATGCCCCCCATCCTAATACCCGTAATCATCACCCAATCAATAGGCGTCAGGGCCATCTCTGCATACGACATGTGGAAAGTCATCGTCTCGAGGCAGAACTGCTCAATCAATGCCTTCAAATATGCGGCATCAGCCCTCATGGCGGGGCAGGTCAGGAACTCCCCAAAGCCCACCTGCTCTAGTAAGAGCTTCACCACTGGTGGGACACAGAGGTAGAAGTCTTGAAAATCCAGCCATCCCCCTCGGAATACAATACAGGGAAGGTCTTGCGTACCAAAAAGAAAATGCATAAGATCTTGGAAAAGAAGCAGAACTACACAAAAGAAAGAAATTGAACCTATCTCTTACTCTGCTTACTATGCCAAAATTAGAAATGTGGATATACTATTGGTGTAGGAGGCCGGCTCAGGCGGCCTCACCCTGCATTTCCAGCCAAGGGCCCACTCTCCGCACTACCCAAAGGAACTGCTCCCCCCGTAGACCGTATACTACCTCGGGCCCCTCCTCCTGGCCCTCCTCGGGAACATCTCATCGTCACCCGACATTCTGGGGGCAACAAAAAGTGACCACATAAGAATAGATCAGTGATAAAGAAGCATGTTATGCTATGCTGCAAAGAAAGGTAGGTAGTGCTCACCATCTTCTCTCCTTTTTATCATTTCCAGAAACCAGGTTACACATGCCAAAAAAAACAAAGAAAGTCCCCTTGCCATTTTGCATAATAAAATAATGATAACAATAATAATAGTGAATAAAACACAAAAAAATCCTTACCTTTTAAAAAAAAGAAAGCAAAAAATCCCTTCTTTATGCTTCTATAATAAAAAAAGAGAAAAAGAAAAAAAAGAAAAAAGAAATCCTTCCTTTGTGCTTAGAAAACCAAACAAAAATCCCTTCTTTTTATACCCATAAAGCCAAAAAAACAAACAACAATATATATATATATATATATATATATAAACCCCTTAGTTAGTTGTAAAAAAAAAACAAAACAAAAACCAAAAAAAGAAAACAAAATCCTTCCCTTCGATTAGTTTTCAAAAATAAAGACAAAAAAAAAATCCAAAAAAATCCTTGTTTTATGATCAAAAAGCAAAAACAAAACCCAAAATAGAGCCCTTTCTATAAGCACAAATATAAAAACAAAAAAATATATATATTACGCATTAATAAAACCCATAAAACTACAAAAAAAGGGCATCAACCCATCATCAATAAGCATGCATACAAGAAAAATAAACCATTGCTCATCAAGGAATATGAGATCATGTTCATATTTACAAGAAAAAGCAAGAAAAAACAAGAAAAATGAGTTTAAAATGGTTACTTTGTGAAGAGGGCAAGGTCTCTGGTCTAGCGCAAGCTGGCAATCAATCGGCACAAGCGAGCAGTGCTAGTAGGGCACGCGAAGAGGCAATGTATAAGAACGCTAAAGGGGTCGGTTTTCGCTTTTAAGAGGAAGAGGGGGGGAGAAAATTTTTAAAAAGTACCCCACAGCCCGATCCCGAGCTGATTAAATAGCTCCCCAGTCAAGTTTGGCGCAACTAATAGTTGCGCCAAGCAATTTTGGAGTGCCCTTTTAGCTTGGCACAGCTATTAGTTGCGCCAGGCAAATTTTGGCCTTCTGTTGGCCTGGCGCAACCAATAGTTGTGCCAGCCATTAATAGGTCGGGTCTTGGGCCCGGTACGGACCACATGTGTGGCCTGGGATCTCCCCTTCTCGTTTGCTTACTACTCTCGGCAGATGCATGTGCTCCCAAGTGGTGTGTCGATCCTCATTCGATCTATCTGGGAAGCCGTGATAAGAATAAAGTGGACCGAGGGCAATAGGTGTCTCGATCCTACATAAAAAAATATAAAAGGTCCAAAAAATGATGAAAGAAAAACAAAAAGAGAAGAAAAAATCCCACATAAAAGCTAAAAGATAACTTGCACAAAATGTTAGAAAAATTCACATAAAATGATAACTTTGAAAAACAAAAAAAAATTCACATAAAATGATAACTTTGAAAAACCAAAAAAGTTAACATAAAATGATAACTTTGAAAAACCAAAAAAATCCATAAAATAATAGCCTTAAAGATTCACACTCTGAAAATAAACAAAATCATCACAAAAATAAAAACACATAAAATAATAACCTGTTTGTGTCCCCCACAGAGGTACGCACATGCATAACGTGATAAAGTGTCAATACTTTATCAGCAATACAGTTGTGCCATACTAAAGTCCCGAGTCTAGGGTTCGCCTTGGGTCTTTGAATCCTTCTTCAAAGTAGGAGCAACGACGTCAATCCTGATCAAATGGTCAACGTTTTGATCAAGTTGACTCCACTGCTAAATCTTTGAGCTAAGCTCTCAGTTTTAGATTCATATGGATTTAAGTGTCCTAAGTTTTAGATTCTCCATTGGAAAAGGTCAATTGTTGGTTGAAACCAACCTGTTGAGAATGAGATTACGTATCAATCAGACAATGTGCAATTATTCATTCAGGAGGGTTCATTTCCCTTTTATTTTTCTGCAGGCTTAAAACCTATATGGACAGCAGTATCCCTATAAAGTGTATGCCATGAGTTAGGGTATCCGTATGATGGTTGTTTATTCTTGTAAATTGTACCTGGGTGGTCTAGGTCAGGGCTTCCATCGCCTTTGTTGTTGCTTATTGCCCCTGATGGGTGCATGATTATGCATAGTTGAATGAGGTTTATGATCATTGTTGGCAGAGACCAGGTTTGGATGTCCCTTCAGGGAGATACCCAATATTTTGCAGGACCTAATCAAGGTAGTTGAAGTTGGGTACTCTAGGTCATGTTGGTCCTGGGCATGTATTCGAAAACGGCACATCCTGCCAAAAAGCGTTGCGACTTCTATTCGCTCCGCTCGGGTAGTCATGCTAAATAAACTTCGGGATTGATGGGTTCACCCAAAGACCTCGAACCTTGCTGTTAGTAGGGGCACCAGTGAATAGTCAGATGGGACAATCAAATGCCTCGTAGGATTGAACACAAAATGTGGAGCCTTGTGTAGTTGTGCTTAGCACCTATCTTTAAGTGTGGGTCGATCACCCCCTTACTTACAAAGCTGTTGTATTCAGAATGAATCTTAAACATCAAATACCTTCAAATCATCTCGAGAAGCGAATGTTTGGCCTGGCATATAGGGCTTTCGCAACTCATTCCACCTCGGTTATGCCCAGTAATGTCGCTAAGCGCTTGGCGACCGATTACCTTGAGAAACAAATGTTTAGCCTGACATCTAGGGCTTTCATTTTCTCACCATGTTACTCATCTGTTGTTTGAAGTTCGTTCTGAATGTAGCGGACCCGTCAGTAATGCCTTGGGCCTCTCGGATGTCTCTTTTCTTTGGCATTCGATCATTAGTGATCGGATACCAAAGAGGGGCATCTGTAGACACCCAAATTTGGCCCAAGGCCTGATCGAAACATATTTCGAGAGAGGCACATTTCTGAGTTTTTGATGGCATGAATGAAACCCTTCGAAACCACCCTAGAACCCTTAGGAATCCTTCTAAACCCTTAGGAATCACCCTAAATCCCTTAAGAACCTTCTTGAACCCTTAAAAAACTAATTTTGACCCTTGAAACCCGTTCCAGACCTGAACCTAACCTTTTTGAGCCATGGATGAGGAGTGGTACACCAGGACCATCTACAGCCTTCTACTGTAATCAAAATCTCATACCTTTGAAAAGTAAAAGTCATCAGCTTTCCAACAGTCCAAGAATTGCCCCAATCGGAGTTGGGGCAAAAATATGAGATATGGCGGTTCGAACTCGAAGGACAAAAATATAATCTCAAGTGGCCCCCTAGGGATTTGGTGCAACTACTAGTTGCGCTAGGTATATTTTAGCCTGGAGCAACTATTAGTTGCGCCAAGCCACTTTTCCCCAGATTTATACCTGGCGCAACTAATAGTTGCGCCAACATTGAAGTGGACCCCACCTCGGGAAGCCAACTTTCAGGCTACTGTGCCACACTATTTCACTGTGCATATGCTTGGTGCAACTATTAGTTGCGCCAGACTTATGAACAGTGACCTCTAGTTTTTCCCCGAATTTCATTATGGGGTTTGACTTGTTGACCACCTGGGTCTTTGGGGTGTGTTTTGATAGTTCTTTTGTACCCCTTTGCACCCTATTTGTAACCCCTTAAGTGACTTAAGACCCCACCCTATTAACCACCATTGGAGGACCTTCCTACATGTTTCAAGGCTCCAAAAATCTTAGGAAACATTAGATGTGAGATTACCTAGTTGCTAACCCCTATTAGCACTTAAGTGGTCTCCTAACCCACCCATTTCCTATAAATTGAACCCCCCTCCCCTTGGATTAAAGGTTGAGAAATTTTGCCTAAGAGAAAAAGAGCTTAAGTGAGAAGATCTTTCTCCCTTTGGTGCACCATTGTCCTTACAAATTCCAGAATCTATAAATCTTCCTTCAAGCCTTACATTTCATCCAAAACCTTTAGGTTAGGTGTGTGCTACCCCTTAGCCTTCCTTCTTTACCTCTTAGCCATCAAGCCTTAGAGGTTAGAACCCCTATTTTTACCATACATGACTTCGAAAGCTCATCAAAGCAAGCCAATGCAAGGCTCTCCTACGGTGCTAGAAGGGCCCGAGGGCTCCGGTTCTCCCCTTTCTTCTCATATCTCTTCCTTAGCTCTTCCCATCCTCCCATTTGTGCCGTTACGCCGCCGAATTTTTGGTAGGAATGGAGGGATACAAATAGGATATAAGGCCCATTTGGGCAAGTGGAAGCTATTTTCTCTTCTTTTACTTTATTTTTGTTTTGGCCATTAGTAGAGACTGCGTTAAGCGAGTTGATCGGGTGCCTAACACCTTCCTGATCGATAACCGAAGCCCCTACCTAAGAGCCTTTGGTGTGGACCGGATTTAGAGTCATATTTTTAGCACTTCAGTGCTCATAAAAAATGAACTAGATTTCCTGGGACACCAAGAGCTCCGAGTGGCGACTCTATGTTTTTGTTAGCGAGTGCATCGCCGTGACGGGATCGTCACAAATCCCACGGTTGCATAATAAGAGTGACAAAGAAAGGAATGTGAGTGTAGAAGAGGTGAAGAACTCATCTCCTGCTACTGGGCAGCAGGAGGATAATAATGGGGGGCTGTTGTTGAGCCCCAACAAGAAGAAATAAATGAAGAAAAAAGGAAAAAATAAAAATTTGGTCATGAAATAGCTAGGCATGCGGCTGAGGTACCAACAGTACCACAACTGCCATTTCCTCATACATTAAAAGGCCCTTCCCCTTTTGATAAGGGGCATGCTAAAATGGAGGAAATGATGGAGACCTTCAAACAAGTTAAGATCAATTTACCTCTGCTTGATGCCATCAACCAGGTCCCAGCCTATGCAAAGTTTCTCAAAGACCTTTGTACCCAACACAGGAAGTCTAGGGCTCATTTATCCAAAAAGGTTTTTACAGTTGAGAATGCCCAGTCTATGTTGTCTATCTCCACACCAGCAAAATTGCAGGACTCAGGGGTACCTACTATCCCCTACATCATTGGTGAACTTACCGTAGGCAGAGCCCTCCTTGACTTGAGAGCCAGTGTCAACCTGCTGCCATACTTTGTGTATGAACAGCTAGGTTTGGGGGAACTGAAACCAACATTTATTGTGCTTCAGTTGGCTGACAGGTCTGAGAGAAGGCTTATGGGAATGGTAGAAGAAGTCCTGGTTGGAGTAGACAAATTCTTTTATCCTGCTGATTTTCTTGCTTTGGATAAGGAACCTTCAAAAAGTAGCACCTCCATTCCTGTCATTTTGGGCAGGCCATTTTTGGCCACAGTCAATGCCTGTATACAATATAGATCAAGAATAATGGAGGTGACCTTTGAGAACATGAAGGTCAAATTAAATGTGTACAGTGCTACCAAGCAATCTCAACTAGACAATGAGGACTGCTTTGGAATAGATGTACTAGATGACCTAGTGGAGAAAAATATATCCAATCTGCTGGATTGGAATATAATTGGTGAGGAGTTTGAACATATTTGGACTAAGGCTCATGAGGAGGAGGCCCCAATTTACCTAGTTGAAGACAACAAGAAATCAAAGTCTTCAGGGGGCCTAGTACAACATTCCACATATAAATCCAAACTGCTGCCCCTGCCTCAGCCATCAAAGTTACCTCTTCGGCCATCTCTTGTCATTTCCCCATGCCAAGGTGCTCCAAAGTGGATTCTATTGGCCATCCTTGTTTAAGGATGCAATGGAGCATTGCAAGGCCTGTCAAAGATGTCAACAAATGGGGGGCATATCCAAAAGAGATTTACTGCCAGTGCACCCCATCCTTGTGGTAGAACCGTTTGATGTATGGGGAATAGACTTTATGGGACCATTTCCTCCTTCCTATGGGTTTAATTTCATTCTTGTGGCTGTGGACTATGTGTCTAAATGGGTAGAAGCCATTGCCACAAGAACCAATGACCATACAGTTGTCTGTAGATTTTTGAAAGACGATATCTTCTCCAGATTTGGCACCCCCAGAGCCATCATTAGTGATGGGGGGAGTCATTTCTATAATAAGTATTTTGAGAGACTGCTCAAGAAGTACTCTATTACACATATATTGGCTACTCCATACCACCCACAGACCAGTGGGCAAGTGGAGATCTCTAACAAAGAAATCAAGCATATTTTAGAGAAAACTGTGAGGACTGATAGGAGGGACTGGTCCCTGAAGTTGCAGGATGCCCTGTGGGCTTATAGGACTGCCTATAAGACCTTTATTGGAATGTCCCCTTTTAGACTGGTTTATGGCAAGGCTTGTCATCTACCAGTGGAGTTAGAAAATAGAGTCTACTGGGCTATTAAAACTTTGAATTTTGATCTAACTACTGCTAGTTCACATAGAAAATTACAGCTGGCTGAGCTAGAGGAGCTAAGAATAAAGGCCTATGCAAATTCAAGAATTTATAAAGAGAAAGCCAAGGCTTTCTTTGACAAAAGCTTGCTGAGAAAGGACTTTGAGGCTGGTGCCAAGGTATGGTTGTTCAACTCTAAACTAAAATTCTTCCTAGGTAAGTTAAGATCCAGATGGGATGAACCTTTTCTTATAACTCATGCATCCCCATCTGGGGTTGTGGAGATCATGGACCCCACTTCTGGGAAGATCATGAAAGTAAATGGTCAGAGGCTTAAACTGTGTGTAGAAAAATCCGTGGAGCCAACTGAGACCATCTACCTTCAAGAACCTCTGACTAATAAGTGATCCATAACCTTGTAACTTGTGTACCATAGCTGTTTTGTTTTGTGTGTTTTTAAAATTCTGTCATTTATTGTTTTTGGTTTGTTTTTGATGTGCTATTTTAGTTTGTGTGATTGTGTTAGTGTCTAGAAAATCTGAATCTAGGTTGAGTCTTCACCTAGGGATTGAGCCATCTGCATGTGTGATTTGAGTATAAGGTGGACTGTGCAATGTAGAGTTTTAACTAAGTGGCTGCTATGATCTGTGTTGTGAACATATGTGTGCATGAATTAGGCAATGGGCAAGAGTGTCACACCTGTGAAATAGCTGAAATGTGATAGAAATATGGTGTTGGTGCATCATGGCAGTGCGCATGATAGTTTAAAAGCACATGCCAGTGGGCTGGCACTGAGAAGCAGTGGATTTGGCCTTGTCGCGAAGATTGAGCACCCTCACGAGCAGTTACGAAGGAAAATTTGCCCTTCTCATGTAGCTAACTGAATCGCACGAGCTGCAATTCAGGCAAACATGAGGTGCTCGTGAGGCTCTAATGTGAAAATCTTATCTTTGTGAGAGCCTCGTGAGCATACTTCCTAAAGAATGGATAGTAATGAGCCTCGTGAGGCCCCTTGTTCTCAGCAAATATGCCTCTCGTGAAGTTCATTTTCAACTGTGTGATAGGTTCAGTCCATGATTATTTCAGCTTGCGAGGCTCAATTGCTCAAATTTAATCCTCGCGAATCACGGGTGTCATTGATTTAAACCCCGCGAGGTGCTTCTTCTTCATTTCATCTCTCTGCCCTAGCTTCCAGTGCAAACCACATACTTGCCTCTTCCACTCTTTCACCTTCACTTCCCATTTTGCCCTTGCTCTTACACCCTACTCCTGTCACTTTGCTCCACATCAGCTCTCAAGCATTTTGCATCTGACAAAAAGCAGATTGGTTCACTATGCAAGTTCTGAGCTAAAACCCTAGCTTTCAGAGGGTAAGTGCTTTATTTTCTCAGCCGTGAGTTTAATTTGAATTTCCTCTGATATACTGTTTGATTTTGGGGGAGGAATTTGTGTGGAGACACCTCAGTCGAGTTGTAGGTACCTAGGGTTTGTGTTCCTAGCCCTAGAACCTTAGGATTTTGTGAAATGGCTGACAAAACCCCTTTTGTGGAAGACATTGAGGACCTGTTGAACCCCCCACCTACTGACCTCCCCACAACAATAAGAAAATCAGTGAGGATTGTTGAGGCATCCACTCTGGAGGGCACTGATGCCCTAGTTCCCCAACCTGAGAACCCCCAAAAGAAAAAGGATGCCCCAAAGAAGAGGGCAAGGACTGCCACTCTGAGCCCTAAAAGTTCAAGAAATAGAAGGGCAAGGAGGTTGTCCCTGAAGTTAATCTCCTGACAACTCCTATTGATTTTATGACTACCATTAAATTGGAGCCTGAGACTGCCTTTGATAAGACATTTTTTGAGAAGGAGCCCTTGATTGCCCCATCTATAGAATTTCTGACCAAGGCCTCCTTGTTATCTCTGCTTAGGCCCCCATTGGAGCTAGCTTTTCCTAGGTTAGTCCAGCTATTTTATCAGAACATCAGGGTTAGGAAAGATAAGGATGAAAACCTTGTGTTGTTGATCCTAGTGGATGATTTCAAAATATTAGTGGATCCATCTGTGATAGCCCAAGTCCTAGGGATACCAGCTGCATACAACCCTGAGTGTACTTTGGGTGCTCCCTTGACTGCCTTAATCATTGAGATTGCTAAGAGGATAACACAAGGGAAGAAGGCTTTAGGAGACTCCATCAGGAGAAGAGACTTAAAGGTCAAGCTGCTTTTGATGGATCATGTTCTAAGAAAGAAAACCTATGTGATTGGGCACCAACAGGAAAGAAGGGCACCCATAGCTGATGCCCTCTTTAGCTTCTCTCAGGGGCATTACTTTGAATATGCCTAGCTGGTCTTTCATGGAATGATGGATATCCATCTCAAGGTACAAAAGAAGCAGAAGCCTCATGCACTGTCATACAGTAGGCTCATCACATCACTACTAAAAGGAGGGGGTTACTAGTGGCAGATGGGGAGGAGACAAAGACACTGTCACCTATTCAGTTTGGAAAGAAGCTTTGGGGGATTAGTTTGACAATGGTGAAGAAGAAGAAAGATCAGGAGAAAGAGGCAGCCTCCACCATCCAAGAAGCAAAAGCTACAGCTGCTGCTACTACACCTGATGCTCCTGCTACTGCCACATAACAACCACCTCAGCAGATGTTAGTTTTATTACTGCATCAGTGGGGCCTGCTGCTGCCAGCTTAGCCATCCCACCCACCACCAGCATTATGCCAGTTCCTCCTCCATCCACCATTCCATCCCCAACATTTACCACAATTCCCATCCCAAGCCCCACCATTTCAACCTCAACCCCTTCCACAATACCCACCCCTATCCCTGTGCCTAACCCCAACCAACTCACATTTCCTTTCACTTACCCACTCCACCCATTACCAAGATATACACCTAAAAGAAACCCTCCAAACAAACCCATCCTGACGTAGAGGAACTACCCTTACCTCTGCCTTTACACAAACTATAGAAGAGGAACCACCCAGCCTACCCACATCTACATCTACCTTCACTCAATCAGACCCTCAGCCTGAGGACATGGTTCCTTCCCCACCATCCTTCACCTCCACCCACACCCAGACTGAGCCCAGTGAGGAGGAACTGATACCCGCCCTTCCACCTCCATCATACTTCCCATCATCCTCAACCACTCCTTCCCATCGATTTGAGGACCCTATTGAACGGACCATTATTCCTGCTTCCTCAAATCCAATGCTCCCATTTTCCACTCCTAAAAGAGCAATAGATGAAAACCCTTACATCAGGAGGGATGTCATAAGAGGGATGGCTGAGATCAATACTGCAATCAAGCAGCCATTGCTAGCTGAGATTGCCCAACTGCAGCTGGTCCATAGAGTTGAGAAGAGGAACTGGGAGCAATTATTGCTAAAAAGCCTCAAGTTATATGAAGAGCAAAAGTTGAAATCAGAAATATTGGGAAGACTGGTAAAGACACTCCAAAAATCTATCTCAGAAGTGCACCCACCCTCATCAGCTGGAGTGTCCATCAAGGAGTCTACCATGTAGAAGGGCAGCACTAAGCCACAGAAGCCAACTACCAAAAGGACAAAGGCTGGTGCTGCCAAAACTAAAAATTTAAAGGAAAATTTGAAGGAGTATCCAAAAATAGCAGAAAAATATGAATGGGACCTAGTTACTCTATCAAGCTCAGATTCAGATTAGGTTTTAGCGTGTCAGTTGTGCTTGGGTTTTAGTTTTTACACATGTACAAATTTCATTTATACTATCTTGTATACTGTTCTTATGAATGCAAATTTCTCTTTTGTGTTCTTTCTTTGCAGTAGTTTTACTTGTCTTCTTTTCTGCATGTTATTTTACTATTTTGTGTGTGATGATTTATGATTGTACCCTACTGTACCTGTGGGCATACTGTTTGAAACAGTGAGGACACTGTTCTTTATAGGTTTGGGGGTATGGCAGGGTAAGTCAATGGGATAGTTAACCTAAGTGCAACATTATTAAGTGAGTAAGAAATAAAGAGACTGAATCCACCTAAGTAATGTTGAAAATGAGGAAATGTAAACTGATGCAAACTTGTTAACACTAAAATCATTTAAAAATTCAATACTGCCATGAGGTTAACATCAAGATTTTTTTTTTAGTACTTAGTGAACTAGGGAGGAGAGAAAAAGGTGAGGACATGCAAAAGAATTCAATTGAAGACCATGCCTAGTGAGATTTGGGCCTACAAATCAAACAATGCCAAGAACACGTCGCACTAATCAAAGCTCCATCAGTTGCATTAAACCCTATAACCTCACCATGACCGTTCTCGATGTGGGCTTTCGACATCATTAGCCCTTTCACGGACACAGTTGGGAACAGTCACAAGCATGCATTTATCCTCACAGCAATTGAGTACTATACCAAATGGGCAGAAGCTGAATCATATGTCAGAATCACCGCTTCAACCCTCATAAAGTTTATCATTCGGAGTATTATCACCCGGTTTAGAGTACCTAGGATGTTTGTCACAGACAACGGACCACAATTCATTGCAGAAAAGATGAAGAAACTGTGCAAGAAGTTTGCCATCGATCTACACCACTCATCACCGTGCTACCCTCAAGGTAACGGACAAGCAAAAGCCACGAATAAAACTCTGATTTAAATTTTGAAAAGCGCAGTGGAGACGAGCAACAAAGTTGACTGGCCTGAATGATTACCTGAGGCACTTTGGGCCTACAGGACCTTTATTCGCACGGCCACTGGCCAAACTCCTTACCTCCTTACCTACGGGATGGAGGTAGTCCTACCCTATGAGATACAGATACCATCCTTACAAATTCAACTTGATGATTAGCAATCCTTAGACTAAAGGAGAATTGCTTTGCTCACTGAGCTAGAGCAACTTGATGAGATGCGTCTAAGGGCAGTTGACCATGCTCAGGTATATCAAAGGAGAGTGGTCAGGGCTTACGATAAGAAAGTCCTCGAGTAAACTTTTGACTTTGGAGAGTTAGTCTTGAAGAAAATCATGCCCTCTAAACACGCCCGTCCAAAAGGAAAACTGAAATTGAACTAGGAGGGCCCATATGTTATAGCAACCGCATACCCTGGGAATGCATACAAGTTGGTGAACCAAGATGGGGAGGAACTCCCCAGCCCTTGGAATGCCATATACCTTAGAAAATACTACCCTTAAACTTTGTGGTCATCACATCTCGTAGCCAAATACTTATATCTATCGCCCCTGTAGTTGTCACGACCCATTCGTTATTCGTGCGTCTTCAATTCTCAAAATATCTTTAAGACTTCTGATTTATTGCCCACCTTCTTATTCAAGCAACGTGATCAAAGGACTAGTGACATACATGACCTCTTTCAAAAGAATAAGTAACACCTGATTCTCATTCTCCTTTCTCGCCATTGGAGGAGAAGTTAGAGCATAAAAAAATAAAGATGCTAGGTTCAATCAAAACTTACCGTTCTTGCATTAGCAGGTTTCTTTCAAAAATATATATGCAAAAAAAAAATAAAGAAATCGAGTGAGAGCAATACGAAAAATGAATCAGTCAATGAGCTCAGGGAAGCATAAGCTGGCCATGAGGACATCTCTGGTAACTCTGCTAAAAATGTATAAGCAAACTGTGAAGGGATCCCTAGTGTCCCATACTACTAGATGTCGTTGTAAGGTGGCCGGAGGAGGATAAACTCCTGCTAACCATAGAATGTGAGACCTTGATGGCACTGAAATATGATGAAGAGCTCAATCATGGAACCCCATACCCACTTTTAGAGAAAGACTGTTACTCACCTCTTTTAGAAAGTGTCAGATACAAACTATTCCCCCACATCACTGATCCTTATCCCTCTTCTATTTTTTTTGTTTATTTTCGGACACTAAATTGAAAGGCTCTCGAATATCTCTAGAAATGAAATAAAAAACCAATGAATGACAACTGATGCAATCACCTACTACACCCACCGCACTACTCCAGAATAATGACCACAGGATAGGATGATCACTACCAAAGATAGACCCCCGATATACAGCTACTGTAATGAAAATAACTCCCCTGGTTCGTTGATCGTATCAATCGATGTTTCTTCAAAGCTAACTCACCAAATGCACATGGCTCCCCGCGAACCCCAAGTATTCATCAAAAATTCAGAAAAGCTCTATTGCACCTCGACACTGGGGCATTTTTTTTAAGATTCACTTTAAAAGCTTCTGCTTGCCCTTAAAGAAGACGTAGAATAACAAAGTTATTGATCAGTCACATAATTTACCATTTTATCACCCTTAACTTAGTGATGCTAGGACTTAGTTTGCTACTAACAAGTTACTGATGTGCAGATATTAAGGATAAGCAGTAAATTAGAGCCTAAGTGTTAATCTTTATCAAAATGAACTCAAAAAGCAAAAAGAAAATTAATTAAGCAAAAAAGATGATTTGCCGCTACTGAAAGTTAGAAATTCGTAATTTTCGATTCTTCAAAAGAGACAAAAGGAGAAAAGTGATAAAGCATAATTCAGAGAATCGTCAACTATGAGGAAGCCTACTGAAAATAGAAAATCGTGATTAATGATTTTTCAGAAAAGAAGCTAAGAAAAAAAATCGTTATTTATGATTTTCCAAAAATAGAAGCTTTTCTACTATTATTGCTATTGCTGATCACGTGAGAGTTAACACCGTTATATCCAAAATTAGAAGACTCCTGCAATTAGAAGTCTGATGAACCACGGATCTGAGAAGATTGATAGAGATCTAAATATGAAGGACTCTGCTGCTGCTCAATAAAGAACACTCTAGAAGCACATCAACTTAAGAAAGCAAGGAAAGATAAAATTAGGAATTAGAGTTATATTATGATACTTTTATTTTTAGTAGTTTCTTTTATTAGAACTAGATCTTTGTAAACTGATCCCTTATGATCTATAAATAAGAGGGCTCGGAATAGGAATAAGCATCGAATAAATTCAGCATCAATTGATGTCTGAGGTTGGATTTTCTTCCGATCAAAGTAGTATATACTAGATAGAGTAGATTAGATATCAAAGGTTTCTCAAGAGCAATTGACGACTGCAATTGAGTGTTGAAGACTGATGTAGATATCTGTAATTTCTCAGGAGTAATTGACGACTGTGGCTGAGGGGTGAAGCATATATTTTACTTTGTTTTCTAGTTTAGATTTTATTTTCTTTGTAAACATCTCCAAGTTTTAATTTGAATTGACGACTCAGGTTAGAATTTGTAGATTAGTGTAAGGATTTTTACTTTTCTATCTCCAGTTTGCTAAAGTTTGATTGACGCCCAAATTTTTGGTGGATTGTTAATTAAATTATATCTGTATTGATAGGATCTTAGACTTGATTGACGACCAATGCTAGGAGACTAGAAATAAGGTGTAACGGTATTATTTATTTTCATAAATATCTGAAAGCTGAAGATTAAGATTGATGACCTTAATCTGAAGGAGGATTAGGATTTATTTTTATGCACTTTAGTTTAATAGCCCATTCTTTTATTCATATTTCTCCAGTAGATTAGGAAATCTTAAAGATAAATAATAGTTTTTAAGATAGGGATTTAGATAAAAGATATTAACTAGGAATTAATAAGATAATAAACTTCCTCGTGGGGACGATCCTATACTAGTACTATAATTTCCATTGTGCGCTTGCAATAGGTTAAGACTTGAATTTAATATAATTATAATACATAATAAGAAGCAAGTCAAGTTGTTGGCACTACTACTAGGGAAGCGGATTTATCTAATTCTTTCAAGTTTTTATCAAATATTTTTATCCTTTTAGAAACCGATATTTATCTTCTTCTTTTTATATTTCTTTATATTTATATTTTTATTTGATCTCTTCTTGATCTTTTGTAGGTTTATTCGGAGCAACAGACCAAACTTTCGACACTTCTGCAGGCCCCAGAGATTAGAAACTCAAATTTGTTTCTCTCCCTGCTTTCTAAAATAAAAAATTTTGAAATTTTAAAATAAAAATAGAAAAATTCAGTTTTAGACAATATATGCCTAAAACGATGAGAGAACATTATGCTTTAACACTTCTTACACCTCCCCCATGTATACAAATAACCCCTATGACCAATCGGTAATGAGACTTTTAAAATTACACCCAAAATATTTCAAACACTTTCAATATTCCGTGGGCTAAGGGATGAAAATCCTTATTTACATTTAAGACAGTTCACAAAAGTGTGCAATCTTATTCAAATCCAGAATTTGCTAGAGACATCTCTTCGTTTAAGGTTGTTTCCATATTCTATTACAGATGAAGTAAGGCAGTGGATACACTCCTTGCCTTATAATTTGTTCACCAATTGGGAGGACTTGGAACGAGGATTTCTCATGAAATACTTTCCAATACACAGAACGAATCAAATCCTGTATCTGATTAGAAATTTCAAACAATCTCCAGATGAACCTCTTCAAGAGGGGTGGACGCGCCTCAACGATCTTTTAGATGGGTGTCCTCATCATGAGATACCCCATTGGTAGATAGTCCTCACTTTCTATGAAGGTTTGAATGACCAAAACTGGCACATAGTTGACGTTGCCTGTGGCGGAATGTTTCACACCATGTCTACTGAGGCTACTTGGGAATTTTTTGAGAACTTTAGCGAGGAACCAATGCAATGCCAAACACCGAGTGAGATTGAATCTGAGACTTCAAGGAGTATACCTCTTAGGCAGAGAGGTTTATACAAATTAAAGTCAATGATGAATTGCCTTCCAAAGTTAAAACTGTGGAAGACAAAAATTCAATCTCTGGTGGGTGTAAAATCGCACCCAACATCTCAAAAAGGAGAAGCTGTTGGATCTAACTGCGGCTTAAATCAGGAAATACCTCAGCACTCTCTTGTATTATGCCCCACACAGACCCAAGATCACACTGACATTGAGGAAGCCTTGTCGCAATTAGCCGAAAGTTGGCTACAACATGGCCATATTCAAATGCAGCTACTCAATAATCTCTTGGAACCCAGTTAGAAACTCAGGTTGAGCAATTAACTATTCTGATTAACTTGAGAGAGTAACTATTCTTCCCCATAGCCAGTTGGCACCCTAGGAGGAAATACTTTTATGGTAGGGACATCAACTCCCCTTGATCGCCATTGAATTCCTCCTGAATTTGTCGAGCTACCGACTCACCTATAGCAAACACATGTAATGTATGTATATAAATTCTTTTTTTATTGAAATGACCCCTCTATGATTTATAAGATATTACTAATCGTAAAGACTCTTTTCTTTGTTTTAATCACTTGAAATGCATGGATTTTTTATTCTCGTGAATATAGAGTCAAATCGTAACGAGTACAATTTTCTTAGTTTTAGATTCTCGTGAACGTTATCCAAAATTGTAAACAACAATTCTGGGGAACTGGAACCTAGTGATCAGTCTTTTCGGGTGCATTGGAAATAAAACCAATTCAATTTTGTATAAGAAATAGACAAGCTTTGCATTCAATTCTACCACTTCCCAACCACCCTAGTGTTAAGTAGTGAAAAATACCATTTTTCACCCCTAAACATGAGCTTTGAAAGACCCTTGAGAAGACTAAATAAGTGCTTTAGTGTGCATTTTACAGCTAACCAATTAGACAGGTCCAAGTCCGAAAAGCATCCTAAAATGATCAAAAAGCTGACAACTCATGTCAAGCTCAAAGAGGGAGTGAAGAAATAGCCTCAGCAATGGCTAAAAAGGTCCTAAAAGAGCAAGAAAAGACCTGAAGAAGAAGGATCCATTCGCAAAGAAGAAATCAAGTTAAAAGTTCAAATCGCAAAGTAAAAAGTACATTTCGAAAAGGTCAAAGTTCTGTTCGAATTGATTCGAGTCACGAATGAACTACTCGAAAAGAACCATGTTCGCTTGAATAGTTGAAATTTCCTTTTCGAATAGAAGATCCGGGAGAAGTCCTTTGAAAAGACTTTCGAAGCCAAATTGCTTCTGAAAAGAACTTGG
The DNA here is from genome assembly GCA_021018995.1 of Chloranthus sessilifolius. Taxonomy (NCBI): domain Eukaryota; kingdom Viridiplantae; phylum Streptophyta; class Magnoliopsida; order Chloranthales; family Chloranthaceae; genus Chloranthus; species Chloranthus sessilifolius. Next base: position 65,652,764 of record CM037595.1, read on the forward strand.
AGCCAAAACACTTTGCGAAAAGGCACTTAAACTCTGAAAGGACATTCTGGGAATTATACACTTGTTTAAAGGGCATTTCAAGAATCTCTAGACGCGCCCCAATGCATTTAACGACCGAGGACATTTGAAGATTCCAATCAAGATCCAAAAGCATATTCCAACCCATGTGAGCGCTCAAAGATGAAATCACTTGGCGTGAACTTCTAGAAGCTCAAATGATTTTTGAATTCCATAATGTAATTGATGCTTCTAGCGCTGATTGGTGAACGGATCGTAGCATTTTCATTGGCGAACAGATCTCTCAAGCGCCATTGGGCAATCCAGATCTGAACACTTCGATTGGTCAATTCAATACATGCAGGATCAAGGGAAAGCTATAAATAGAAGACATTTGCCCAATTGTGGCATCCAGTTTTGAGTTCATTTCTATTTCCGCTTTCGGTCAGATAAACTTCTGCAGCACTTTGTATTTGCTTTTGAGAGTTTCGAGAGCTATTTGTAACTCCAAGGAGATTGGATTCAAGACTGCAAGTCCGAGGTCAGTTTTGCTCAGAATTGTAAGATTGAATTTAAAAGGTTCCTGTTTTCTCCATTGGATTCATGTCAAGGGTTCTTATTGATCACCTTAGTGCATTAGACTCCTTTAGATTCACTACTTTGCATGCAATTTCCCTTGATTCATTACTCCTGCATTTAATTAGCGTTGGTAACCTAGTTCGACAAAGACTTGCAATGATGTTCATGTTCGAATTGAGGATAGGTCAACAACTATTGGATGATCCTGTGACCATTTAAGTGATGATCATAACCATAAGTCTAAACCCTTCCTTAATTGATTTATTTCTCTTACATCATGTCGGTAGCCGATGAAGATTGAATCAACTCGCTTAGTTGCAGATTCTCCATTAAAATTCAAAGGCGAAATCACGAGTTATTATTTCTCCATTTGATTTATTTTAATCACTTCCCCAACTTGGATCTGGATCAGTTAGTTAGTTCTTTTCTTTATTTGCTTTTAGTTAAACGTGACAAAACCCAACACTCTCTTTTATCTATTCTTTATTTTAGATAATTATAGAGCCAGATCTGGTAGCACAGATCTGGAGGTTTATCTCTCTGTTTAGACAAACTTCTCTGTGGACGATCTTGAAATACTTACTTTTAAAACTTGCTACAATTGGCCCTGATCTTGCAGGCCAGTGTTAGCCCCAATGTGCTGATATCCCTTTCATAAGTTAACATCCATATAACCTAGCATTCTTTAATTCTTTAATTTTTGATTCATAATGCACACAATTATGGCACACTTGGAGCGACAACAAGTTTTTGGCGCCGTTGCCGGGGAATTTGTTCTAAAATAGATAGACCTATGTTTTATTCTCTTTTATTTATTATTTATTAATTCATTTTTTCTGTTGTTATCTCCGCAGTTACAAATACAACAAGCGTGGAAAGGAAAGAAAGCACCTAATTCAGTTTTGCGGTACCAAATTCTCTGCGTTGTATGTTTGGTAGGAGAACTCTCAACCTGAGATTCTCCCTTTTAATTCGAAGTTGAAAGACTCTAAGAAATGTATATACACCACGAGTTCTGCTACAATGGGTGAACCTAGATTGTTAAGAGACTACTTTGCTCGGTGCCTATAATTCCCTTTTTCGCATTCAATTTCCCACAAGGAGGGAAATTATGAGATCAAATCATCAACCATCCAAATCGCCTTCATTTCATGGATTAAGTAAAGAAGATCCTTACAAGCACATTGATGAATTTCGGCTTTGTGCACAACATTTAACATAGCTGGACTTGGTCCAGAGGCAACCAAGTGAGGCTCTTTCCTTTTTCATTAAAGGACAAAGCTAGAGCATGGTTATCTATGTTAGCACCAAACAAAGATCACATCATGGAATGATTTGCAATGTCAATTTTGTCAAAATATTTCCCAATGACTAAAACCAGCCAACTAAGACAAAGCATCATCTCTTTCTCCTAAAACTCAATCAAACTTTCCATGAGGCATGGAAAGATTCAAAGAACTGTTAAGACAATGCCCTCACCATCAAATTCCTAAATGGCGCTTGTTCAAAGCTTCTATCAAGGAATTGATCAAGAAGCAAGAACATGGTGGATGCCTCCGTGGAGGTACCTACTTACAAAAGACAGAAGAGGTTGAAGAGGTTTGGGACCTCTTTGAGGTGATTGGAGAAAATTCAACCCAGAGAATCCTGTCAAGAGACACCGAGAATCCGGTGAATAATCCCCAATTCACAAGAGGGAAAGTTTATGAAGTCAATGAGCCGGAAAGGAAAGTGGATAATTTGACCACAAAATTTGATAGTGATGGACTCATTTAAAGCTCCAAATGGGTCAAGAGTAGAGGAGGCATGTCCGATATGCCGGTCCCTACTCATTCAATTGATCAATGTCCTTCGCATCACAATTTAACTCATGATGGAACAAGCTCATGCAGCTCACTTATGGATGATGCAATCCAATGACTACCCATGGAGATCTCATCCTAATCTCGGTGGAATCAAGGAAATTACCAGCCCCAAACAAGAGCAGCCCAAAAATCAAATACCTTTCAAAACCGCCACCATATTAAACAAAATTTTCAACCTAACCCACAAAGAACCCATGCACATTCTACACCAGCCCTCGCCCCTCCTAGGTCCCCTGTCATTTGAAGAGCGGGTCTTAAGTTCACTTAATTTAGGAACTCTATCTCGGTGTGAACCTTCACAGTCGAGCATTAAAAAATTGAAGAAACTTTGGGCCGACTCTAATTCATTAGCTAAGAGAGAGGAGGCGACTACCCACCAGCCTTTGAACAATCCTAAGGGACGAGTTCATGGTTGGAGAATCCTCAAATGGCCATGAGGAGATTAAAGTCGTGACCACTTTGAGAAGTGGAAGAGTAATAAAAAACACAGGTAGTGAAGAGGAAAAAGAAGAAGAACAAGATGTGCGGGAAGCACAAAGATGATGAAAACAATGAGGTTGTTGATTTACCTCGAAACCCAAAAAATGAAAAAACAAAAAATAAAAAATTGTTGAAAAGATGAGGAGGAGAGATTTGTTCCCCACCTCCCATTCCCTCATGCAATGAAGTCGGCCTTCTCCTTTTGACAAAGGAAACACAAAAATTGAGGAAATGATGGAGACATTCAAGCAAGTTAAAATTAATCTACCTCTGCTTGATGCAATCAAACAGTCCCTCAATATGCTAAATTTCAAGGATGTGTGCACCCACAAAAGGCAATCTAGGATACATTTATCTAAGAAGGCCTTTCTTTGGAGAAAATCAACCAAGTACTATCCATTGCAACACCCCCTAAAATGCAAGATCCTGAATCCCACAATCCCCTGCATCATTGGGGAGCATACCATCGAGAAAGCCACTAGATCTGGGAGCTAGTGTCAACACCTTCCTTATTACTATATGAGAAGCTAGGTTTGGGAGAATTAAAACCCACTCAAGTGGTGTTGCAACTAATGACAGATCTCGAGAGAAAACCTGGGATTGATTGAAGATGTGCTAGTAGGAGTAGATAAATTCTTCTATCCTGCTGATTTTCGGTGTTGGACATGGAACCAACCAAAAGCAAAGACTTCCATCCTCGTCATTTTAGGGAGACCATTCTCTACAAAGAAATGCTTGTATTCAATGTCGGTCTGCAGTATCATGGAAGTTTCTTTTGGTAATATGAAAGTCAAATTGAATGTTTATAATGTCATTAACCAACCTCAATTTTCTCAAGAGTGCTTTCATGTTGACATCATGGATGAACTTGTGGAGGAGTCTTTGCAAAATTTCTGCAGGGTGAAGACTCCACCACGTAACTAAAAAATGATTGGGAATCCCGAGAAAGAAGGAAAAGGAGATCAAATTCAAAGAGTCTGCTTTGTGCAAGGCACTCACAATCCTCAAGTTCTCCCTCTTGGAGACCTCGCCTCTCCCTCTTCCACAAATTACCAAGGTACCTTTGCCCTCTTTCTCAAATTTCACGAATTGGAACTCAAACAGCTCCCCAAAATCTGAAATATGTGTTTTGGAGATCATCAAACACTACTGATTATTTCTTCCTCCCTTACAAAGGAGCAAGAAGAGGAGCTGTTGGTAGTTCTAAACAAGACAAGAAAGCAATTGGTGGACCATTGCGATTTAGGAGGAATAAACCCGTATGCATGCATAAGATCCACTGGAAGAGGATGCCAAGCCTTCTAGAGAAATGCAAAGAAGGTTGAATCCTCACATGCAAGAAGTGGTAATGAAGGAAGTTGTCAAGTCGCTGATGTCTTTGGTCATTACCCCATTTCAGATTCTCGCTTGGGTAGCACCCACAGTGGTGCCTAAGAAATCGGCATCACTGTAGCAAATTAATGGTGAACTTATGTCCACCGCAAACAAACAAGCTGGATGGAGGGTCCGCATAGACTACAGAAAATTAAATACCATGACAAGGAAAGACCATTTCCCTCCCTTCATTGACCAAATCCTTGATAAGCTTGCAGTAAAGCTTACTGCTTCCTTGATGGGTACTCTGGTTACAACCAGATCCACTACCACAGGACCAAGAAAGACCACCTTCACCGCCTTTGGCACTTTTGCCTATAGGAGGATGCCCTTTGGTCTTTGCAATGCCTGCTACTTTTCAAAGATGCATGTATGCCATCTTTTCGACATGATTGATCAATTCATGGAGATCTTCATGGATGACTTTTCAATTTATGGAGATAGCTTTTCCCAATGCTTACACCACCTCAAGTTGGTGTTGCAAAGATGTGAAGAAACCAATTTGGTTCTAAGTCGAAAGAGTCATTTATTCACCAAGGCATTGTCCTAGGACATGTGGTCTCCCATAAAGGCATAGAGGTGGACCAAGCAAAATTGATCTAATTGCACATTTGCCTCCTCCCTAATGCTAGCAAATCAAGTTTCTTAGGGCATGCGTGATTTTATAGGAGGTTCATCAAAGATTTCAGAAAATTTCCAAGCCACTCATCATTTATCGTGTCAAGATGTTCCTTTTGTGTTTACTAATGAATGCATGATGACCTTTGAGGTCCTTAAGAAATGTCGATTTCAGCTCCCATCTTGCGTCCCCGACTATTCAAAGGCCCTTTGAGCTGATGTGTGATGCATTAGACTATGCCCTAGGAGTCCTAGGGCGAGAAAGGATAAGCTTCCCCATGTCATAGCTTATGCAGATCCATGATAGATGCCCAGCTCAACTACACAACAAGCCGAGAAAGAGCCGCCATTGTGTTTGCATTGGAAAAATTCGTCTTATGTTTTAGGTTCACAAATTGTGGTGTTTATCGACCACTCGCCCTAAAATACCTTCTAAGAAGGATACCAAGCCCAGATTAATCGGTGGATCCTCCTATTACAGAGTTTGATCTCTGATTAAGGATAAGAAAGGAGTGGAAAATGTGGTGGTGATCACCTATCCAATTCTCAATCGAGGATGATAGCTTACCCATTAATGAATCATTTCGATGAGCAACTTTTGCCATCAATACCCACATCCTTGGTTTGCAAACATAGTCAACTTCTTTATCGGACATGATTCCTCAACATTGGAATCGAATGGATAAAGATCTTTTCTTCTCACGAGTTAAACATTTCATTTGGGAAGATCCTTATCTATTCAAGAATTGTGCGGAACTAAGTGATCAAGATGTGTCCCCTGACCATGAATTCTCCGCATATTGTCAATGTGTCATGAAAGCTGTGGAGGTCATTTCGTGGTAACAAAACAAAAAAATTCAGAGTGTGGTTTTTATTGGCCCATAATCTTTAAAGATGCCTTACAAGATCAGAATCGCCAGAATCGCCAAAAATTGGGCAAGATTTCCAAAAAGAAACTCAATGCCTCTGACCTATTCGGTGGTTGATTTGTTTGATGTATGGGGAATAGATTTTATGGGCCCTTTCCTCCTTCTAATGGAAATAACTTCATTTTAGTAGCGGTGGACTATGTCTCCAAGTGGATTGAAGCCATAGCTACTAAATCAAATGATCACAAAGTGGTTTTGAAATTTCTCAAGGACCACATTTTTTCCAGTTTGGTTTTCCCAGAGCCATCATCGGTGATGGGGAAGCCATTTTAACAAAACAGTTTGAAGCTCTATTGAAAAAGTACTCTGTCACTCATAGAGTAGCCACTCCCTATCATCCACAAACCAGTGGACAAGTGGAGATTTCAATAGAGAAATCAAACACATTTTGGAAAAAAAAAGAAGAAGGACAGAAAGGACCTGGTCCTTTGCTTAATGATGCTTTGTGGGCATACGAATCGCCTACAAAACTCCAATTGAATGTCCCTTTTAGACTGGTCTATGGCAAAGCATGTCATTTGCCGAGAGTTAGAATACAAAGCTTTCGGGCTATTAAAACATTTAATATGGATCTAACTTCTCGGTAATCACGAAACTTCAACTCCGAATTGGAAGAGTCATGGATGGATGCTTATACAAGCTCCAGTTGTATAAGGAAAGTCAAATCATTTCATGATAGGAGTTTAATGAGAAAAGAGTTCATCTGGGGTCCAAGGTATGGTTATTCAACTCTAAACTTAAATTCTTTCCAGACAAATTGAGATCCAGATGGGAAGGGCCATACAACTGTCATCAAGGCCTCCCCCTCGTGGATATTTTAGATCCCAAGGATGGAAGAATCCTTAAGGTAAATGGTCGAGGCTCAAGCCATGCATTGACAACACTCGTGAGCCCGTATGCCCATCCGTCATCACGAATCTCCAAATAACTGATGGTAGAAAATTGTATATTATGTTTGTACAACATAGTTTTTCTTGAATTTCTCTGTTTCTATTTCTTTTTCTTGTTCGCATAGTTTAAATACACTTAAAAGTTCAAATCGCAAAGCAAAAACTACTTTTCGAAAAGCCCAAAGTTCTATTCGAATAGATTCTGGAGCTGCAATGAACTGCTCGAAAAGAAAGATGTTCTTTTCGAATAGTTAATTATGTTAACAGTTCCTTTTCGAATAGAAGGTCTGATGCTAAGTCCCTTGCGAAATAAACTTTCTGAAGCTATCTACTTGTCGAAAGGCACTTTTGCCATTTGAAATAGAAAAAAAAAAGGGCTCTTTTGGAATATTTCGAAAACTTAAAGGTGCTTTGCGATTTTAGCTTCAAGTATATTTAGTCGTTTTGAAGTTAGCTTTGTATTTGCAAACACTCTCTGCAGAGCGACGCTCCACTAAAACCATAGCTCACTCTCTTCTCACACGAGCTCCACAAAGATATCAGCCGTTTGTTCCTAATTGTTTGAGCGTTTCCATTTTTCAGTGGGCTAAGGGATGAAAATCCTTATTTACATTTAAGACAGTTCACAAAAGTGTGCAATCTTATTCAAATCCAGAATTTGCTAGAGACATCTCTTCGTTTAAGGTTGTTTCCATATTCTATTACAGATGAAGTAAGGCAGTGGATACACTCCTTGCCTTATAATTTGTTCACCAATTGGGAGGACTTGGAACGAGGATTTCTCATGAAATACTTTTCAATACACAGAACGAATCAAATCCTGTATCTGATTAGAAATTTCAAACAATCTCCAGATGAACCTCTTCAAGAGGGGTGGACGCGCCTCAACGATCTTTTAGATGGGTGTCCTCATCATGAGATACCCCATTGGTAGATAGTCCTCACTTTCTATGAAGGTTTGAATGACCAAAACTGGCACATAGTTGACGTTGCCTGTGGCGGAATGTTTCACACCATGTCTACTGAGGCTACTTGGGAATTTTTTGAGAACTTTAGCGAGGAACCAATGCAATGCCAAACACCGAGTGAGATTGAATCTGAGACTTCAAGGAGTATACCTCTTAGGCAGAGAGGTTTATACAAATTAAAGTCAATGATGAATTGCCTTCCAAAGTTAAAACTGTGGAAGACAAAAATTCAATCTCTGGTGGGTGTAAAATCGCACCCAACATCTCAAAAAGGAGAAGCTGTTGGATCTAACTGCGGCTTAAATCAGGAAATACCTCAGCACTCTCTTGTATTATGCCCCACACAGACCCAAGATCACACTGACATTGAGGAAGCCTTGTCGCAATTAGCCGAAAGTTGGCTACAACATGGCCATATTCAAATGCAGCTACTCAATAATCTCTTGGAACCCAGTTAGAAACTCAGGTTGAGCAATTAACTATTCTGATTAACTTGAGAGAGTAACTATTCTTCCCCATAGCCAGTTGGCACCCTAGGAGGAAATACTTTTATGGTAGGGACATCAACTCCCCTTGATCGCCATTGAATTCCTCCTGAATTTGTCGAGCTACCGACTCACCTATAGCAAACACATGTAATGTATGTATATAAATTCTTTTTTTATTGAAATGACCCCTCTATGATTTATAAGATATTACTAATCGTAAAGACTCTTTTCTTTGTTTTAATCACTTGAAATGCATGGATTTTTTATTCTCGTGAATATAGAGTCAAATCGTAACGAGTACAATTTTCTTAGTTTTAGATTCTCGTGAACGTTATCCAAAATTGTAAACAACAATTCTGGGGAACTGGAACCTAGTGATCAGTCTTTTCGGGTGCATTGGAAATAAAACCAATTCAATTTTGTATAAGAAATAGACAAGCTTTGCATTCAATTCTACCACTTCCCAACCACCCTAGCCTAAGAACTAAATATAGACAATTACTCAATACCTTTCCTTATAAATCCATATCCATCCATAAACCAAATCATCTCTTCCGTCTTCCACCTTCCATACCCTCAACCCCATGACGAAAGAACATAACTAGAGTGACTTCAGCAAAAGACTCGAAAAAATTTTAGAAAAATATAGAGCTAAGCTCCTGGCGGTACAACAAAAAGTAGAAAAATTGAAGCACTAGCAATCTGTCTGTAATGCTGAATCATCCACCGAAACTACCCTTGACCCTAAACCTCACCCAAATCTAAAACCATATACTTGGAACCCATCTTCCCCCACTTCCTAAGCCTTATACCTTTACAACCCGTCCAGAATGCGACTTCCTATACGATAAAGATGGGCTATAATGTCCAATGTCATTTCCCATCCCATCCTTGATCTCCCCACCACCCTTCTCCATTGCCCCTACTTCCCCCTTCCCAACTCTACTGCCTCCCCGTACAATCTTCAAATGAAGCAGTATAGGCTGAATGGGGGGGGGAGTTGAGATGTGTTATCTTTCAACTCCTCAACTTCTTCCCGTCACTGTATCACAGGTGCAGTTGACGAATCATGGAGTGACCTCCCTAAAGAAGAGGAGGGGAGGCGAGGGATTTGGAAAGGTAGTGGGGAGTGATTCGACAGCTCTTGGAGTAGTAACCTTCCAAAAGATAGAGCTCCTTTTGTTGTAGGGATTCGAAACATTAATTTAAGCATAACTAAAAGCTGAGGACTGATCTTTATCAAAGATTTATTTCCGGATGTTGCTGCCAGTGTCTTAGTTTAGTGTGTGTCTAGATTTTTCTTAAGATTTCTTTCATGTAATTAGTTTTCTTTCCATGTTGCTATAATAAGTTCATATATATGAAAAGTTTTTTTTCTATGCTATTTTTGATTTTGTTACTAACATCTAACATTATTTTTTATTTTTTATTAAAATTGGAAGTATTTTGCTCCCAAGTTTGGGGGAAGAATTGTTGATTTTTTTTTACAGATTATATACCCGGTTACTGATAAAATGGGTAACCTTTTCCTGTATGTCCCCTGGTTTGCACAATGAGGACATTGTCCTATTTAACTTTTGGGGGATACAAACTTTTGTTAGTTTAGTTTACTTTTTGTTAGTTTAATTTTTGTTTAAAATTTATTCATTATATGTAAATTATGAAAAATATAAAAATCCAAATTTCTTAGCAAACCATTATAGTAGTAGTTCAAAAATCAAAATCAAAATAGTTACAATTCAAAGTAAAGCATCTCTAGAATATTGTATCAGAGAATGTTTAAGACTATACGCTTGATCTGAACTATAAAATATTTTAGATTATAGTTTCAAAATCCTATAACCAGTGAGCTATAGAGCCTATTTCTCTTTACTTTGAGAGAAGGAGAGACTCTTTTTATTCCTGCTTAAATTTCCTTGAACTTCTCTACTATCTAAAATCTAATAATGCTGAACTTAGAATCAATATATTCTATGATTATAATAATTTATTTATTTAGAACTGTCTATTGAATATATCAAAGCAATAAGACATCCATAATAGTAAATTGTGAAAATGACCGAAGGCCATCTTTTGTTAAACCAGAGCCAAAAAGCTAAAATTCCCATAACATTTTACCATTTGAAGCCATATTAGAAGCCTAAACACTAAATTTCTTTGTACCAGAATTTTATAAACCCTTAACCATATGTATTGCCCAAAACTTTCTATCCTTAATCCTTACAATTTCTGAGAGTTTACAATGTAAAAGAAGAGAAGAAAAGGGAGTGAAAGGAGTATGAGTTAACAGATAAGGGATCTGCTGAAAAGGTACAACTGAGAAAAAAATATATGAAAATATGGGAAAAGAAAAGAAAAAGAATGAAAAATCATAGAAGACGATTTTGTAAAAAGAGAAGTAAAAAGCTTCCAAACTGAAAAAAGAAGAAAAAAATGGGATTTAAAAAATAAAAAATAAAAAAAATTGGAAGAAGTTATCCAAAATAAGGATACTTACTGAAACGAAAAAATATAAGAAGAAGAGAAAGAAGAGCTAAACTCTTGGAAATAATTTTGAATCCTCTTTACCTTTTTCTTTGAAACCTTCTGAAAACCCAATGCCCCATTACAAGCCGAAGGAAAGACCTTTGTAATTTACGATTCACAAAAATATGAGTCTATTAGAGATATGTGAAATAGATACTATGAATAAATAAAAAAATTATATGAAAGGAATTGATTATCCTTTTCATGAGATTTATCTTTTGTCCTTTGAATTTATCATGAACATATCATATTATATGAACCCAAAATTCGATTATTTTTTAGAGTATGCCAATAATTGAGAGTTTGAATGAAAATATTTTCTAAAAATTGCAGTTTAGAAAAATCTATGATGAATAAACTTTTCACTGATATCTATACACTCCACGCTATACAAGAATTGAAATTATTGAGTTCTGATGAAGGATAATTGCAATGATGGGAAGCTAAGGATAAAAGATTTGAAATATTTTAAAATAATGAATATATAATGACTAACTGAATAATTAGTAGTGTACAAAAATAGTTTATATTTTGAATTTTTAGTTTTGAAAAGAAACTTTTTTTTGAAAAATTCAAAAATATTTGAAGTTTACTGGTAACTTCACTGAGAACCTTCAAGAGACTACAACTCCTCCACTAGGGATCACCTAGGGGTTTAAAGGCTTGTTGCATATGCTAAATACAATCATGCCCCCTATGAAAGTAGCATTTAAATTTAAAAGTTTTAAATATTTTATGTTTCCTTGTTTGTTAGGGACTAGTAAAACTTAAGTTTGGGGTGTGATCAGTCACATAATTTATCATTTTATCACCCTTAACTTAGTGATGCTAGGACTTAGTTTGCTACTAACGAGTTACTGATATACAAATATTAAGGATAAGTAGTAAATTAGAGCCTTAGTATAAATCTTTATCAAAATGAACTAAAAAGCAATAAGAAAAACGATTGAGCGAAAAAGATAATTTGCTACTATTGAACGCCAGAAAATCGTAATTTACGATTCTTCAAAAGAGACAAAAGGAGAAAAGTGATAAAGCATAATCCAAAGAATCATCAACTATGAGGAAGCCTATTGAAATTAGAAAATCGTGATTAATGATTTCCCAGAAAAGAAGCTAAGAAAGAAAGTCATTCTTTACGATTTCTCAAAAATAGAAGCTTTTCTACTATTGTTGCTATTGCTGATCACGTGAGAGTTAACACCGTTATATCCAGAATTAGAAGACTCCTGCAATTAGAAGTCTGCTGAACCACGGATCTAAGAAGATTGATAAAGACCTAAATCCGAGGGACTCTGCTGCTACTCAATAAATAACACTATAGAAGCGCATCAACTAAAGAAAGCAAGGAAAGATAAAATTAGGAATTAGAGTTATATTATGATACTTTTATTTTTAGTAGTTTCTTTTATTAGAACTAGATCTTTGTAAACCGACCCCTTATGATCTATAAATAAAAGGGCTTGGCATTGGAATAAGCATCGAAGAAATTCAACATCAATTGACGCCTGAGGTTGAATTTTCTTCCGATCAAAGTAGTGTATACTAGTTAGAGTAGATTAGATATCAGAGGTTTCTCAAGAGCAATTGACCACTACAATTGAGTGATGAAGATTAGTGTCGATATCTGTAATTTCTCAGGAGCAATTGACAACTGCCGTTGAGGGGTGAAGGATATATTTTACTTTGGTTGGTAGTCTAATTTTTATTTGCTTTGTAAACATCTCCAAGTTTTAATTTGAATTGACGACTCAGGTTAGAATTTGTAGATTAGTGTAACGATTTTTATTGATGCCTAAATTTGAATTGATGACTTAGGTTAGAATTTGTCGATTAGTGTAACGGTTTGATTGATGCCCAAATTTCTGGTTGATTGTTGATTAGATTAAATCTGTATTAATATGATCTTAGACTTGATTGAGGAGCAATCCTAGGAGACTAGAAATATAGTATAACTGTACTGTTTATTTTCATAAATATCCGAAAGCTGAAGATTAAGATTGATGGCCTTAATCTGAAGAAGGAGGATTAGGATTTATTTTTATGCACTTTAGTTTAATAACCCATTCTTTTATTCATATTTCTCTCGTAGATTAGGAAATCTTAAAGATAAATAAAAGTTTTTAAGATAGGGATTTAGATAAAAGATATTAACTAGGAATTAATAAGATAATGAACTTTCTCGTGAGAACGATCCTATGCTAGTTCTATAATTTTCATTGTGTGCTTGCAATAGGTTAAGACTTAAATTTAATATAATAATAATACACAATAAGAAGCAAATTAGTTATCCTCCAAGAGATGCCACCAACAATACTATGCTGCCAATTATGCTACGCTCCTATACTGGGGCATTTTCTTTCAGTTATTTGCTTTCCCTGTTGCATTATTTCCTTTCGTAATAGTAATAGCAAAAAGAAAGAAAAAAAGACGAAGAAAAAAAAGAGATAAAACTTACATCTTTTGCTACCAGGCCTCGGTATGAGATTCCTCCCCCTTTGACAACTAGCAAGGGGGAAAATAAAATTACTAACAACCTTACTCCTCATGTACAGAGACAAAGCAACCTTCAGCTATCGCCGGGACAATTTAAGCAGCCTCCAGGCTCCAATGACAACTGACGGCGCTAAGAATAAACAGATAAAGTATAAGAGGTAAAACAAAAGGAACAACCGAATCAGGTACATCTAAACTAAATATAAATACATCAAAATTTTCTTTTTACACTCATCATCGGAGGCATACCCCTTGTATATACAATGAACACAGACAATGAGCACAAAAATACACATAAACCTCTACTCCCTACGCTACCTCTGGGATGGTCTCTCACCACTATCCCAGTATCATCGTCTCGAAGAAAGGGAGTCTGATCCTTCGAAAGAATAAGCCCAGCACCCGGAGTCGGCAAACAATCCTGAAAATGAGGAGGCCCCACAACTGAGCCCCCCTCACTCGCCTGACTAACTGACCCCCTAGACTGAAAACGAGGAGGATACCCAGCGAGAAACTCCTGAATAACGGAAGCCTCACAGACATAATCTCTTAAATGATCACGGGTCGTACAATGAGGCTGCCTCGCCGAGGAACCCGTAGCCCTCGACTTCGATCCAGCAAGCTGACCAACCATCCTGCGCACCCAATGCTCATTCCACATTAGATGGTACTGCAGTCTATTTATGGTCGTCTGCATCTCTGCCTGCGTTGTCTGACGCACCGCCTCCAACACCTCTGTCTGAGTCCCTTGCACAATGATTAGGTCTACCAGCAGGTCCTCACGGCCGTGTGCGTCACCAAGGATCCGCCTCGCCTCTGGAGTAGCACGTGCTCGTGCTAACTCTAGACGTGACTCCTCAAGCTATCGAACCTGCACGTCCACACCATGTCAGAAGACCAATACATCTATAAAAGAAGGAAAAGTTGAAGAGAGAGAGAAGTATACCAGATCCACCCTCTCCCTAAGGAGACGCTCGACAGTCACGGTAGTCATCGGATCAGCTGGTGGCACTGAAGGGACAGCAAAATTGGATGGCCGCAATGTGAAATAATAAATGCATCAGGTGACCAAACCCCTATTGAGCAATCACAAATAGATAACAAATACGCTAACTAAGACACACATGAGAAGGAGCAGGAGCAGACCCCTGAAGGGGAGCCTCAGGAGCAGAGTCTGGTACGACCTACACAAAAGGCAAACAAACCAACGTAGGATGTGTCAGAATAAAATAAGTGAAATAACCTGAATTGAATTACACCAAACCAAGGAAAAAAGCTATACCTTACTCTTGGGGCGTAGAGAGGCAACAGTCGCCTCCCTCGTCCGAAGGTCCTCGGCGACCTGACGCCGAAATAACACACGATATCAGTAAGTTATTGAGCAAAATGAAACATAACACTGGACGCCAACAAATTACTAAAACCACATAAAATTAGACAATTCAGGAGATTAAAGGAACTCACCCAGTGCTCTAGCTCGGTCCGAAGCTAAGCCATCGTCGGATCCTCCCGACTAGAAGAAGTAGCCGAAGATGGATTGAATGCATGAGCAGAAGCCCCTATGGTAGAAAGCTCTGCCTTTGTAAACATTAACAAACACACCAGACCTAATAAGAATCAACAAAATATCAACAACCAATAAAGCAAGGTAGACACTTACCAATCTATCATTCTTAGAATGCAGACTATCCTCTACCTCCTGACCAACCTACTGCTGACCGTGTAATAACTCAACCATCGCCGCTTGGCTGGCAACCTCAACCTCCCTCTCGGACTAACAGAAGAAAATGAAATAGGGCAACCACTTTAGAACAACTAGAAACTAAATCAACATAGTGCAAACAACTAGCTAAGTGAACTAACTCACCAGGAGTCGCCGAGTCTCCGCTAGCTGAACCCTCAGCTCATCCTTTCTCACCCTAGCCTAAGTGACTGAGGTAGCTAGGGAACGCAACATCTCCTCATCAGGACTAGGAGCACACCCCATCTGCTCCATCGCCCTATGAAGGGCATCTAACACTCTGAGGACACCTGCTGTAAGATGGCCCTGCTCTAATGTAGCTAATCTCTCCCTCAATGCTGACGTTGACTCAGGTCCACCGACCACGAAAGAGCCGGTCCCATGGAAGGGACGTGTGAAGAGGTGCCCACTGCCCAACGCCCCGAACCATCTAACAAACTCCCAGGCATCTGCCTCATCACGCGCCCCCATCACCCTGGTCCCTCTGGCTCTAAAATCAGCCATTTGAATTGCCATCCATCT